>OZ020312.1:11651220-12851220 GCA_963971305.1 Arcuatula senhousia
ATGGTTGGCTATGATTTCATCTTTGTTAAATGTTGTCCGTTTGTATGTAGCACTATCGGAAGTATTACCATCAATGCCTAGTTCTTTTATTAGACAATTGTAATAATGTGCTTTACATACAAAAACTATATTATTTGAAGCCCTGTCTTAATTGAAATTAATTTCTTTACACCATTAAACTTACAGAAAAGATGAAAATAAATCCAAAGTTACTATTTAACTTTACTGTTTTCCAATTAAAAATGATTTTTAACTATTTAACACAAACACAGTATTGTCCAAATTTTACACTTCACTTTATAGAAGCAGAGGTACCAATGGGGTATCCGAATGTCAAAAGTCCGAAAGGGCAGAGACTAAACCAGTAAACACAAACAAGAACGGGACAAAAACAGACAACACGTAAAACATGGAAACACAAAACAACTGAATATCAATCAACAACGCGAACTCCAGTCGAAACAAGAGTGAACTCAGGTGCTCCGGAAGAGTAAGCAGTTCCTGCTTGCTATAGCACACCCGTCGCGTTGCCAATAGTCCATTCAGCATGTCAAATCCAGTAAAGGAAGACAAAACAACATCCTATGACAAACCAACATCTGCACTCATCTGAGAGATCGAAATCCCATATTTGTCTATAAGTGCATGATGTCTTCCGTAAAATTTCTTGAGTGAAGACAGCAACCGAGGAGCAACATAACCCTGTGTGAGCAATTTTTGCGTCAGACGTGTCGCTCTGCTAAGGAAATCGATGTAAGTCCCGCACGCTCTGGAGTAACGAATCAATTGAGATACGTAAACTCCATAAGCTGGAGCTGACGGAATATTGCTACACAAGAAGGGGAAGTTGACGATTGGAAAGTTGAAGTCATCAAAGTTATCCAAGAGTCTGAAATTTAGCTTTAAACAGTTTCTGCACTAGTGCACTAGTGAATCATTTCGTTACAGTACACTCAGAGAGGATTGATTCTCATACTCTGATTTCGGAGGGAAATTTTTTAATAACTCCAGGAAACTCCAAGAAAAGCCATAAAAATCTAGGAGGGTTTTAGGAGTACTCCCTCCAAAGGGTCATAAATTACTCCGAGCTTGGAGTTTTTTATTGCCTTGAAAATCTTTTAAAGAAGCACCTATTTCCTGTATTTCTTGTCAGGTGAAAATGATTATAATACACAAGGTAATAAACAACTCCGAAAAAGGTAATAAATTTCTCCCAGGTGGGAGAAATTACTTGGAGAATTTTAAGAGTTGACTCTGTGAAACTCTGTGAATCACTGGACACTGAAATCAGAGTATGAGAATCAATCCTCTCTGAGTGTACTGTAACTTCTGCAAAGTCCACGATTTTAATGCACATGTACAACAATAGTCACTCACATATAATTTTTATAAAAGAATATTCAGGAATCACCTGGCCTGGGCGCCACAAAACTTTAAAAATACTTAAGTCTGAGAATATTGTTAATTTCCATGGCAACTCCAATAAAAACTTTCTAATTTGATGACGTCACAATAAGTTGAGAATATTCTCAGACTTAAGTATTTTTTTCATTTTTTGTGGCGCTCAGGCCAGAACGTGTAAAACGGAAACCAAAGTTTGTAAAAAAAGTAAACATGGTAAACTAATTCTCCCCTCAAGAATGGTGGCAACATTCACATTTTCTTGGTTTGCGGAACTTATCTATTGAATGTTCAAATCCAAATTTCAAAATATTTTTTTCAACATCTCCATAGAATTTCGACGGCTTAACAATAGATTTCGAATCATCAGCATCTCGATTTGACTGCACATTTACATTTCTAGAACATCAAATGTAACAACTAGCAAATCCCATTGATTCATTGTATTGTACTTCAAGAAACGATGAATCTAGTCTATGATTAATCCATGATGGTATCCCACTTCTGACACCAAACATGCCATGGCGGTCGAGTTTGGCCAAGGCTCCAGGCTACATGTAATGTTTAGACAACTGAATGCTACGTTTCATTATTTGATCGTGGGCTCTTTGATGGTAAAAGGATTCTAAGCTTTCTAGTTCTACAGTTTATTATATACACATTTAATAACGGCATTCACACACATATTTACAATGAGGTTAAACAAAGTACAGGATGAATTTAAACTAGTCTTTAAAAATCTTGAAATTCACAAAATATAATTATGTCACTGCTTCTGTTCATAAAAACTATGAATAAAAGAAACTATTACGACGCTATAAGTTTTCAGTTATCCAAGACTCAAGGTGTATAACCTGCGTCATAATCACGTGACTTGACGAAAAAAGACAACAAAAATAGCTCGCCTCGGTCAAGATTTAGATCGAAAACAAAGAATTGATACAGGTAAGACATTTTATTATAGGCCCACGACCCCCGTAATAAATGTAATATTTAGGCTATGTTAATGACTTTGTGTACTTTGCAGCCGTTTTTTCAAACACTTCAAATCTTTTGACTGGAATGCAATGATACAGTACACTGCATACATACTCAAAGTCTTCAAATGACAAATTTAACAAGAATTCAGTGGCTCTGGTTTGTTCCATGAATGATAATACCATCATACACAATATGTAACTTATTACATGTTTTTCAACGATTTTATCGTTTCATAATATCACAAAATGTACCATGATAAGGTGCACTCCAGTGTTTTGTGATGGTAAAGTACACATGATATGATAAAGTGCACTCCAATGAAATATATTTCTAATTGAATCGCGTTGTATAACAGTATGGCCGTAAAAATTGAAGAGTATGATCCCTGTAAAATATTCATTCATGTTTACTGAACATAAACATGAAACATACATTCATATCAGACATTTCGTGGCATTTATTTTTTTAGATAGAAGTCAAACACTCATTTTCGAGTATCAAAACCGCGAGGGTTACATGGTCCATATCAAAAAGGTAAGTGAATTATAAATAATGAATGAATATTAGAATAATACATATATATAGTAGAATTGTATAAAAGATGGGTGTAAATAAAAGATACGCAGTGGTCTCAACCGGGGCTCGACTGTCGTTTTTTTGTATGGATTCCACCTAAAGAATAATGAACGTTGAAACTGTTACTAAAACGTGTAAATAAATATTATTACAAAACTACCGAACTTGAACGATAATTTTTTAAAGTCCATAGTAAAAGACAGAACAAGGCAGACGCAACGACAAAATGGAAAATCGTAATGGTCCTGACTTGCTAAGGCATTTCGATTGAAATGGTTGATTCAACAAGGTTTTGTGGTGCCAAACATATCTTTTTCATTACGGTCTTATGATTTGGTAGTAACAAAAACAAAACTTTGTTATGAGACAAAATAAGGAAATATATTGCTGTTTTAACTTTTCAGCATTTATTATGGAATGCGGTTACACTAGTCCAAAATAAACAATTTGTGTGTCTGTATGACTGTGCAGTTGGTCAAAGCATGATAATGCTTTATTGTAACTACTCGATTTACCATATTTCATTTTTAATTTGTCCCAACGAAGTTGTTGTAAAATAATTGGAATACTCAGGCAACCTGCACGTTTCTGGTTGAGAATGAGATATTATAAAAAACAAGAGGCTCCCAGGAGCCTGAATCGCTCACCTGACATATGTGCCTGAAGTAAAGGCTATTAGGCAAATTCTATTTGACATTGAAAGGGTTATAAGTTTAATAAGGGGTCATCTGACAATATGGTGGATCTTAAGGTGCTGATCACTTTTATCTCAATTAAAATTCAAAAATCTGTCCCCCTTTTTGAGTTATTAGCAAAAAAATGCAGTTTAATCCAATGTTCTATTTTTAGCCACAGCGGCCATGTTTTACAACCAATCAAAAATCCCCACATCAGTTCTATACACCTAATGCTAATAAACAACAATACCAAGTTTGGTTCCAATTTGACTTTAAGTGTCAGAGGAGTTAACATTTTCCATGTAATGAGGAAATGCTTTTTAAAAGCTCAATTTTGACGTTCTCAGGGCAATAACTCCTAAAAGAAAATGTCCTACAACGTTGACCCTATTACATATTTTGTAGATCTTGATGTGCTTAACAATATGCAATTTAAATTTCTCAAATATCTTGTATAGTTTTAAAGATATTGAGCTAAACAGTTGCAAAATTTGCCGAAAATCCACAAAAAGGGCAATAACTCCTACATGGGTTGTTGGATTTTCTTCAAAATTTCAGGGTATGTAGATCTTGAGGTGCTGATCACTTTTACTCAATGCCAGAATTTTGATATCTGTAGCCGTTTTTGAGTTATTTGCAAAAAACTGCATTTAACCCCTATGTTCTATTTCTAGCCACGGCGGCCATGTTTTACGACGAATCAAAAATCCCCCAAGTGATGACAATAGCTCACATGACCCTTCGGGTCAGGTGAGCTAAAAACTATAAATAGAACGTTTGCGACACAACCTACATTAACAACGGCAATTGAAGCACCCAAAATGAGAAACATCCAACAGTCTTGAACATGGCCAGTGGTCATTACTAGCCGTATTTCAATTGCCACAGGATACAAAATGCAATAATAATATGCTAATATGTTAAAAAGACCTTCTTCTAGACAATAAGCCATCATTCAAACAAAAGGTGACATGTGACTATTTCAGGACTGTACTCGAATTGTATGCATAATTTTGTGACCTTGGGCCAAGCGCAGAACGGCGAGCAGCGCCCGCGGGCTTTGTTGAAGGCTGCTGGCTGTTTTTCATTGTGGTTTCTACATTTCCGCTTATTATGTGGGTTGTGTCGCGTACACTTATTCCACATCATATTATTTTCTATGTGAAGTTTGTTATAATTATCCTCTCATCCACGAAGATGGGAAAATACTGTTTACCCGTTTGTCCGTCTGTTATTGTTCTCCGTAACCAGAACAATTTTTGTCAAAGTTTGAATATCAACTATTTGGCAAGCACTCTAACTAAGTACATTGCCATTACGCTTATGAAATAAAAGTCAGGCTTTTTTTCTTTCCAGTTAAACATATTTCTATTGTTTAATAGTCTGACATTACACTTCATCTTAGGCAATATCACGCGACAATAAAAAATAAGTGTACGCGACAAAACCTATATTATTAACATAATTTTTAAAATTCGCAAAGGAAAACAGCCAGCAGCCCTCAACACGATGAGTTGTCACTGCCTGCTTGCCGTCTAGCCATTGGCCCTAGATTAGAACATGTATAATGCGTATATATGAAATACCATATAATAGTAATAGATGTCGAATGCATACGTCACGAAAACTTTGAATTAAAAAAAATTAAATAACTAGATTTAAAGTATATGTTATGCAAAAACATAATATTGCGATCTAGATATAATACTTGAAAGAAAGATTTATTTTGAAGAGCTAGGGGCATTTAAAAATATGATGTTTTTCGTTTATTCGTTAATTTCATTAAAATTTGATGCATTTGCATTTAAATATCTCCATACTAAATAGCATAACGTGTTCTTTTAAAATCATCTAGAAGATGTATGTTTCTGTCCTATAATTTGACTTTGATGGAACCTCAATATGAATTTATTTTTATTGAAATGTACTTTATCATATCATGTGTACTTTACCATCACAAAAACACTGGAGTGCACCTTATCATGGTACATTTTGTGATATCATGAAACCATAACATCGTTGAAAAACATGTAATAAGTTACATATTGTGTATGATGGTATTATCATGCATGGAACAAACCAGAACCACTGAATTCTTGTTAATTTTGCCATTTGAAGACTTTGAGTATGTATGTAGTGTACTGTATCATTGCATTCCAGTCAAAAGATTTGAAGTGTTTGAAAAAACGGCTGCAAAGTTCACAAAGTCATTAACATAGCCTAAATATTACATTTATTACGGGGGTCGTGGGCTTATAATAAAATGTCTTACCTGTATCAATTCTTTGTTTTCGATCTAAATCTTGACCGAGGCGAGCTATTTTTGTTGTCTTTTTTTCGTCAAGTCACACCTTGAGACTTAACAATTAGCACGTTAACATATCTGAGGAACTCACCACGGCAATACTTCCTGTGTAGGCAAGATATTCCGTATTCACATTAACATCAACATCAAGAACTGCATGGATACCATTTGGCTAACAACATTAGTTCCAAAACACCAATACATCTCATAAAACTAGAACTGGCTATACCTGCGTAGGCTATAGCTAACAGTTATTCCTCATGATAACCAAACACTATCCTAAGGATCCTCTAATCATCAACCTCCAACAATCTCTATAGTAGTCCTTAAGTGTTTCTAAGTAAAATATACCCATAACTGAAAACCTAAGGGTCTTATATAGTAACCAACACCAAATCTGCACCAACAACTAATTAATATTCCAATCAGCATATTCTCATATCATTGTGCTCTAGACCATTGCTCATTTGAATATGAACACCTATAGGGGTTGAAAATGTATTTTACCAATATTAAAATCAAAGTATAGTACTTTATTGCAAAACGGGTTAGTCATTACAAAAGTTTGTTTTTGTGTTAGACCTACCCGTTTTGCAATAAAAGAAGTTTTATTCAAAATATTTTTTTCTCATTTCATTGCACTCTAGAACATTGCTCATTTGAAGATGGAAACCTAAATGCGTTGAAAATGTACTTTACCAATATCAATATCAAAGTGCAGTACTTTATTGCAAAACGGGTTAGTCATTACACCAATTTGTTTTTATGGAAGACCTCCCCGTTTTGCAATAAAAGTATTTTTAATTATAATATTATTATTACTTCTCATTTCATTGTGCTCTAGAACACTGCTCATTTGAATATGGAAACCTATAGATGTTGCAAAATGTATTTTACCGATATTGATATCAAAGTATAGTACTTTATTGCAAAACGGGTTAGTCATTACAAAAGTTTTCTTTTATATTAGACCACCCCGTTTTGCAACAAAAGTTTTTTTATTTAAAATATTATAATTTTTTCTCATTTCATTGTGCACTAGAACATTCTCATTTGAATATGAAAACCTATAGGTGTCGAAATGTATTTTACCAATATTGGTATCAAAGTATAGTACTTTATAGCAAAACAAGTTAGTCATTACACAAGTTTTCTTTTATGTAATTCAGATAAATCCTATTAAAATTGTCCAGGAAAGCGACATCACACCAGTATATGTACCAAAGGAGACTACAGTGAACCGTTCCCAAACCGATTAAATCGACCGCAACATGCACGACAGCATTACCCAATGCGCTTTCATCCGCTCACCCCAAGAGGTTACATGTATTTTTAAAATCATCGATTACGCCAGTCTCAGCAGATGTGAATCAGTTTGAAGATTTCGAGGTATACATATAGTCGGGGTTGATTTTGGTTCAGATAATAAATGTCTTACTTACTTTCGATTTCACAGCTGTTGGACCTTGACCTCTGACTATTTGATCTTCGACTTCATGTAAGCCCCAGAAAAAATCAGCACCGACTTATATGGATACCTCTCAATATTCATCATGTACAGTAGAGTTAGCCAACTTCAATCCACTGAGGTACAGAAAAGTTGACATCGGTTTAGAGTACATGTTTGTTTGTATCGGTTGAGGTTCTATAAGTACATCTATGTGTATCAGTTTGGCTGTCTGCGTTTTTGTGTATATGGTTGCCGTTTGTAGATATCTGTGCATTCTTCAGAGAACAGTATTATTGACGATCAAATCACAACTGCCACAGGCATTTCGAGCTGCCCCAACAAACCATAAATTACCGACAATGTACTGGATGCCAAATTTACACAAAAATCCATACAAATCTCGTTTTATATCAGCATCTAGAAAATGTTCTATGACCAACAAAGTTTTGTCCCTTGCTTTGACCACCATGAAGAAATTGTTTTCTTTGTTACTGTGAAAAGATTTTCAAAAATAGCGGCATTACTAGTAACCATTTATGGAGTGTTAAAAATTCGCTTGACGTTCTCGACCAACTTCGTGCTTTTGAAACTACCTTTACATCTATCGATAGTTAGTATTTTTCTACTTTACATACTAACCTTCCGCATAATCTAATAAAGAATAAATCTTAATATGTGATCAAGTGGTGTTTTGATAAATCTAAAAGTGACTTTATTTGTTCGAAAGTTTCTGCTGTATTTGTAAATCGTTTTTTTTAGTAACAAGACACATGAAGGATATGTAAATTGGACCGACGCAGAAATGATAACTGCATTGAATTTTCTACTAAAGAGCATATATATTCGTTTCGGAAAACAAATTTATCGCCAAGTTATTGGTATTCATATGGGAACTGATTGTGCACCACTTATAGCAGATCTTTTTCGATATTGTTATGAATAACTCCAGAAAGACCCCAAAAATCAACACCTCGTCGATACTTTTAATAAAACTTTCAGATACTTAGACGACATTCCTGTAGTTAATGACCCCACATTTTCTAATTTTATCTCCAATATTTGCCCTACAGAATGAACATGGGAATAAATCGAATACAACCGGCGATAGATGTCCTTTTCTTGATTGCATTTATGTAAAATGAAAGGTAAAATTGGCATAAAAACATGCGATAAACATGAAGACTTTTATTCAATATTGTAAATTTTCCAAAAAAGATGTACCACTGGCTCCATTTTATGGAGTATACATTTCACAGTTTGTGAAATATGCTTGTATCTGCAGTAGTGTCTCTGATTTTATTGAGAGAGATCGGTATATAACAGAAAAATTGTTGAAGCAAGAATATCGATATCACAAATTAGTAAAATCGTTTTCAAAATTATGTCTAGAGATAGGACTTTCCTTATTAATTTTAGGATTGGTATTGAATCTTTGTAGTCCTGGGACAATGCAAGACTGCGAGCAGTCATCTTTGGTCATGTTGAAAACTGCTGGCGGTCTTCCATTGTGGATTTTGAAATTTACCGATAAGTTATGTAGGTTGTGTCGCGTACACTTATTCCACATCTCATTATCGTCTATCTGACCTTTTTGTTGGTTTCCCCGAATAGTGATCGATTCTGTTTTGGTTGGTTTAACGTTTATGCTTTCTGCTAGTTTTTGTGTGATGAAACTTCTTTGAGCTCCCTCGTCAAAAAATACGTTGGCTGATTCAAACATCTGATTATACCCATCTGCTGAGACTGGCGTAATTGATGTTTTTAAAAGGTACATGTGACCTCATGGAGTGTGCCGATAAATGCATATTGGGTAATACTGTCGTGCATGTTGCGGTCAATTTACTCGGTTTGGGAACTGTTGACTGTAGTGGTTGCTCGGAATCTCCTTTGGTACATATACTGGTGTGATGTCGTTTTCCTGGACCATTCTTTCAGGACTTATATCTGAAGTACATTTGGCGAGTCGGTGCTTTGCTAGACAGTTGTAACAAGGCTGTCTCTCTTTTATGATGGCTTTTCGATCGTCTACTTTTGTACAGGCTGTTGGGGCATGGACATCGTTACAGTACACGCATGGTTACTTGGTGATCGTGTGTTTCATTTTCTGACATAAGCAACAAATGCAGAGGTGGGTGTAAAATTCATTAGTAAGGACGATACTCATCTTATTCGTTTATCGACTGGCTTCTTCGATGGTGATATCTTTCTCAATGGCATCCCTAAGTACTTGTATAGTCCACTGGTTGCTTTTGGGACATCTGACTAGGTTTTCCTTGGTCATTTCGGGTATGGTGTTGATTATTATTGGTACTAACATGCTTTCGCACGTTTCTTCTGACTGACCCATGCTCTCTAAATCTCAGATGTAATTTTCAATACCGACGAAAAAAAATCCGCGATGTCTGACGTAGGACTGGGTAGACTTGTAAAATTCTGCATGAACGCTTCGACTATCTTACGTGGCTGAACAAATTTGCGCTTCAATACATGTAAGGCTTGGATGTAGTTCTTGTTCGTAATTGTGCAACAAATCTCAGATGTAATTTTCAATACCGATGAAAAAAAATTCGCGATGTCTAACGTAGGACTGGGTAAAATTCTGCATGGACCTAAGCATTCCGAAATGACCAAGGAAAACCTAGTCAGATGTCCCGAAAACAACCAGTGGACTATACAAGTACTTAGGGATGCCATTGAAAAAGAGATCACCATCGAAGAAGCCAATCGATAAACGAATAAGATGAGTATCGTCCAGACTAAATTAATGAATTTTACACCCACCTCTGCATTTGTTGCTAATTGAATCTCTGGACGTTTTTTTTCGTGTATGGCTGCGGAGAATGAATCCCAAAATGTTTACCAATCTAAAATGTTTCCGCTGAACATGGGTAGGTTGAGTTTAGGTAGCTTGTAATACATGCTGGCAATGGATCCTGAGCTCTCGGAGCTAGACGTAGCTTGAGGTAACTGACTTCTCAGGGCGATCAAAATGAGACTGGGGGTAGCTTAGGTCTTGTGAGTGCGATCGTTTATAAATTCCGAGGCATGTGGGTTTAGGCTACTAGACTGAGACAAAGGCTGAGGGATGTGTTGATTTGGGTGTATGAGTTGGGGAACAGTAGTGTTACTTGCTTTTTCGATAATGATAGACAGTTTAAACAGGGTCATTTGTATATCAAATGTATACCTACCTCGTCTTCGTGTTCATTTTCCGATATTTCGTCAAAGATCTTTGCATTGTATTCTAGGATGGTCTTCTGTTTGTTCCGGATCAGGTCAGGTGTGAGTCCTTTCACCTTCCATTAAAGGAATCGACTACACGTTTCAAAAGCTTGGTGATGCCTCCTCTGTGTGTTGTACGTTGTAATTTTAGCTTCGTCATCATTGCCGATTCGTCGTCGGCACTAGATTTAACGCAGGTTTGGCCGGGAATAAACTAAGACGTTCTCCTTTGTTTCGTTCTGTTTGGTCTCTAAACGTTTCATACAAATCTTGTGGCTTCCAGTGGCGACGTTAGCATCAATAAGCAATATTGCGGGGAATAATGTTACTGTCTTTGACGGAAATAAAAGTTTATTGAATAGAACTAAATTGAAAACTATTCACAACCTGTATGTTGTACTTTTAGTGTAAAACAAAAGAAACGTGTGTAATGACTAAACCCGTTTAGCAATACAGTCTTTATCATAAATATTTTACTATAATTAAGAGGTAATTATATTATGGCAATATTCATATCACATCTCACATCAACCCGAGACCTCCATATCTACCTGAGGGCCTTTAGGCCCGAGGGTTGATGTGGATGTGATATGAATATTGCCATATCATTACCTATTTATCTTATACTTTAAAAACGCATATTTCCATGTTCCATTTTCGTTATTGAAGTTGTAAACAAATTTAGCAGACAACAAAAGAAAACACCCGAAATAATACAAAAAACAATAAGGTGACGAATTCATACGCAAAGATTGTATTTAGAACAAAGTTATTAGTCCTTTTTGAGTTTACTTTTCTTTTTATTGTTATGGGGTGTGATATGGATTTTATGTAGCATGATATGGATTTTAGGGGTATGATAAGCATGATTGTCACACCCCTAGTGATATGGATTTAGGAACATTGCCAGTATCGCATATACAAAATCGTACATATCATCATTAAGTAAATGATAAATATATTTATCTCACCCACATTTTAATATCTTTCACGTAATGTCCTTTTATCATATGCCTACAGTTAAAAGTATAACATACGAATAAACGAGTTGAAACGAAATATGTTTATTCATTTTATATATCTTACCATCATTCTGAAAACATTTTATCATATGTTTTCTTTTGCCTTTCTCCTCTGGTTTTTGTTCCTCTAACGAAAATCCACAAGCAATGGAGGAAAGTCATTGTTTATACATTTAATTGCAAAATCAGGTATATTGTATCAACCTATTTGACAATAAATTCCTATACTTTGATAACATTACTGGTAAAATACATTTTTCAACACCTATAGGTTTCCATATTCAAATGAGCAATGTTATAGAGCACAATGAAATGAGGGAAAAGAACATATTTTAAGTAAAAATACTTTTACTGCAAAACAAGGAGGTCTTACATAAAAGAAAACTTGTGTAATGACTAACCCGTTTTGCTATAAAGTACTATACTTTGATATCAATATTGGTAAAACACATTTTTCAACACCTATAGGTTTTCATATTCAAATGAGCAATGTTCTAGAGCACAATGAAATGAGAACAAAGAATATTTTTAAGTAAAAATACATTTGCTGCAAAACTGGGAGGTATAACATAAAATAAAACTTGTGCAATGACTAACTTGTTTTGCAATAAAGTACTATACTTTAATATTTATATTGCCAATACATTTTTCAATGCCTACAGGTTTCCAAATTCAAATGAGCAATGATCTATAGCACAATGAAATGAAAAAAAATTAGGACCTATTGTAAGTAAAAATACCTTTGTTGCAAAACGGGGTGGTTTAATATAAAAGAAAACTTTTGTAATGACTAACCCGTTTTGCAATAAAGTACTATACTTTGATCTTAATATTGGTAAAATACATTTAGCAACATCTATAGGTTTCCATATTCAAATGAGCAATGTTCTAGACCACAATGAAATGAAAAAAAATAATAATATTAAAAGTAAAAATACTTTTATTGCACAAAGGGGAGGTCTAACATAAAAATAAACTGGTGTAATGACTAACCCGTTTTGCAATAAAGTTCTATACTTTGATATTAATATTGGTAAAATACATTTTCAACACCTACAGGTTTCCATATTCAAATGAGCAACGTTCTAGAGCAGAACGAAATGAGAAAAAATAATAATATTTTAAGTAAAAATACTTTATTACAAAACGGGGAGGTCTAACATAAAAATAAACTGGTGTAATGACTAACCCGTTCGCAATAAAGTACTATACTTTGATATTAATATTGGTAAAGTACATTTTCAACACGTATAGGTTTCCTTATTCAAATGGGCAATGTTCTAGAGCACAATGAAATGAGAAAAAATAATAATATTGTAAGTAAAAATACTTTTATTACGAAACGGGGAGGTCTAATATAAAAAAAAACTTTTGTAATGACTAACCCGTTTTGCAATAAAGTACTATACTTTGATATCAATATCGGTAAAATACATTTTGCAACATCTATGGGTTTCCATATTCAAATGAGCAATGTTCTAGAGCACAATGAAATGAGAAGTAATAATAATATTATAATTAAAAATACTTTTATTGCAAAACGGTGAGGTCTTCCATAAAAACAAATTGGTGTAATGACTAACCCGTTTTGCAATAAAGTACTACACTTTGATATTAATATTGGTACAGTACATTTTCAACGCCTATAGGTTTCCATCTTCAAATGAGCAATGTTCTAGAGTGCGATGAAATGAGAAAAAAATAATATTTTAAATAAAACTACTTTTATTGCAAAACGGGTAGCTCCAACACAAAAACAAACTCTTGTAATACCATTTTGCAATAAAGTTTTATACTGTCATATTAAAATTTATAAATTACATTTTCAACACATATAGGTTTCCCGAATCAAATGAGCAATGTTCTAAAGCACAAAGAAATAAGAAATAATAATAATATTGTAAGTAAAAATACTTTTGTTGCAACACAGGGAGGTCTGATTTAAAAGAAATCTTTTGTAATGACTAATCCCTTTTGCAATAAAGCATTATACTTTGATATTAATATTGGTAAAATACATTTTCCACACCTATAGGTTTCCATATTCAAATGAGCAATGACCTATGGCACAATGAAATAAGAAAAATTGAACCCATTGTAAGTTAAAATATTTTTATTGCAATATGGGGAGGTCTGTGCAAAAAACAGAACATATTGTTATCAACCCGTTTTGCAATAAAGTAGTTAAATCATATTAATTTATATCTATTATGTACTGAAAACATGATAAACAAAGAAAATATGAGCAATTCAGACTCCTAGGAGCCTCTTGTTTATGTTTACAAACAATATTTGTTATTTTAAGCTTAAGTGGTGACCATTTGCAACCATTATGTCCATACATGATAAAAAAATCAAAGAAAAAATATGTTATTGCAAAACGGGGAGGTCTGTGCAAAAAACGGAACATATTGTTATCAACCCAATTTGCAATAAAGTAGTTAAATCATATTAATTTGTATCTAAAAGCAATATCTTTTTATCTTAACTTTCCCTGGTGACCATTTAGAACCATTGTGTACTAAAAACATGATAAACAAAGAAAATATGAGCGATTCAGACTCCTAGGAGCCTCTTGTTTATGTTTACAAACAATATTTGTTATTTTAAGCTTAAGTGGTGACCATTTGCAACCATTATGTCCATACATGATAAAAAAAATCAAAGAAAAAATATGTTATTGCAAAACGGGGAGGTCTGTGCAAAAAACGGAACATATTGTTATCAACCCAATTTGCAATAAAGTAGTTAAATCATATTAATTTGTATCTAAAAGCAATATTTTTTTATCTTAACTTTCCCTGGTGACCATTTAGAACCATTGTGTACTAAAAACATGATAAACAAAGAAAATATGAGCGATTCAGGCTCTTAGGAACCTCTTGTTTATGTTTAAAAACAATATTTGGTATTTAAAGCTTAATTAGTGACCATTTGCAACCATTATGTCCATAAATGATAAAAAATCAATTTTATTGCAAAACGGGGAGATCTGTGCAAAAAAACGAAACATATTTTATCAACCCGTTTTGCAATAAAATAGTTAAATCATATTAATTTATATCTAAAAACAATATTTTCTTATTTTAACTTTCATTGGTGACCATTTGGAACCATTGTGTACTAAAAACATGATAAACATAAAATATGAGCGATTCAGGCTCCTAGGAACCTCTTGCTTATGTTTAAAAACAATATTTGTTATTTTAAGCTTAAGTGGTGACCATTTGCAACCATAATGTTCATAAATGATAAAAAATTAAAGAAAAAATATTTTATTGCAAAACGGGGAGGTCTGTGCAAAAAATGGAACATATTTTATCAACCCGTTTTGCAATAAAGTAGTTAAATCATATTAATTTATATCTAAAAACAATATTTTTTTTATCTTAAACTTCATCAATGATCATTTGGAACCATTGTGTACCTAAAACATGATAAAACAAAGAAAAAAATATTTTATTGCAAAACGGGGAGTTTATTGCAAAACGGGTTGTTACATAGCTTACTTTCAAATTATATTAATTTTTCATTTTATTAAAGTCTTTTGGGAAAAACATTCGAAATCTCGATTGATGACCCTATTTAAACGACTAATTAAATCCTACTTTCTACTACGTAGGTAAATAAATACTCATTCAACATGGTCGAGTAATTGTGAGCAAATTAAACCAAGTTTATATCGCAAATTGAGAAGGTGTGTTTCTTATTTTACGATTATTACATTTCAGTCTGTATGACACAAAATGTGTGTTCTTATTTTACCTTTATTACATTTTGGTCTGTATGAAAACAAAGAATGGATGTTGCAAAAAAGCTGTGATTGTCGTAGACAATATGCCTTTAGTGGGCGGAAACATATCGATTAAGATTCTTCTATACTATCTAGATATGGATGCGCTTAATCTGACTAAATGTATTTTAATTTGTAAATGTCGCTCTATATGCAATTTAGATTGTTGCAATACATTATAGGTATATATATACAGGAAAAAAATGGTGCACCCATTTTAAAAACGGTTCTTTAAAAATGGTCTATTAAATGTCAAAATCAACAGATAGACAATGGTTTACAAGTTGTAAGATCATGTATCAAGATTGTATTTAAAAGCAAGGTTAAGAGCATAACACTAACCTTCGACGAATTGTTAGAACCCGCTGTGTTTTCATAGCATTTTTTATTTGACTCTTCTCTTGGTGAGTCTCCAATGACTTTTTGTCTTCTTTTAATTTCAATTTCCGGATGTTGTATTTCATCTTCTTTTTTATTCTTTTTGCTCTGTAAAATACCTTCGATAGTGGCAGGTGCTACAGATTTTTCTACACTGTCCTTCTCAGTTCGTTTAGGTTTCTGAAGAACATGAAAAATTGAAATGTAGATGTTCTGTCCTTAATCTTTTGTTATTCAAATTTCCGAGTGTTCAATTCAAAATTGATTTAAACACCAGGTCTCTATCCATGTATTGCACTTCGTCGATATCCTTGGTGCTGGATTTGGATTGCCTGTTAGAACTTTTTGGTTTTGAGTACTTTTCGTTCAAATCTTTTGCTTTTTGATCCTCCAAAGTTGAAAAAACAACAATGTCATTATTTTTACTAGTAAACACATCGTAAATAACTCGTAAAGAACTCGAAGATATCGTAAATGACTCGCCTTTACTCGTAACTAACTCATGAAGATCTCGCAAAGGACATCTTTTACGAGTGGTTTGGGAGTTAGTTACGATATCCTTTTCAATTTCGCAATTCACTCGTAAAGACGTCGTAAAGACGCCGTTATATGCTCGTAAACTCGTCGAAAATAAAATCATTATCGTCGCAGGACAGGAGCTCGTAAAATTTCCGCACAGCTCACGAAATCATGACAACTCGGAAATAGATCGTAAAAGGTTGGAAGAAAATCTAGCAAAAACTCGTAAAAGTATTAATTTTGAAAATCGTAACAACTCGTAAGGAAACCTCGTATATTTGAAGGGGGTATGAGGAGTTATATCCCTTAGATCGTTAAAATTGAACAATTTCGAAGCGTTCAGTTTTTCAAAAATCATTTCTCTGAAACTGCTTAGTCAAATGTAATGAAACTTAGTGGTGTTGATTTTAAGTATGTTTTCTACAAATCAATCGTTCAAAATTTTAATTCGAAAAAATGGCCATCATGGCTAAAAATAGAACATACGGGTAATTGCAGTTTTTAGAAAATTGCTAAAAAAACGGTAACAGATATTCTGGCTAGAATAAAAGGTATCATCACATCAAGTTTTACCTGCCCTGATCTTTTGAAAAAGATCGGACACTGGTTGTAGGAGTTATTGCCCTAATACTTTTTTTACAAATTTTGCTCTTTTTAAGGCCAATATCTTGAAAACTATCTTTTCCCTTAGAATGTTGAGATTGATCATTTCACAGAGTAGCAGTACTTTGTAAAATATATTCAGCTTATAAACATCATTGAATACAAGGTGAGCGATAATAGCTCCTGGGAGCCTCTTGTTAACTGCTAATACGTCACTGTTCGGAGATAGACAGTTAATTCATGAAGTTTCTAAATGTCTATATTTATTTTGTAGGGCAGTCAATTTTAAAAAAATCATACTATTATGAAATATACAAAGCGATGTAATCTTTAATTTTGCAATCATAAAGACGCAAATATTTAATAGAACAATCAAAAATGAAAGATTTTAAAAGATATTGATATTAATTGATACATAAAGACATTCTTGTGCCAATATAAACCCTTTTTGTTGATTTACAATGGTAGTTACCAGACTTTAAAGGTTATTCAGGTTTTAAAAGACAATTTTCACAAAAATTATTAGATTTGACGTAAAGATAGGAAAGATTTTAAGCTTGTTCCATGTGAATTAAATTTGATTGTTTATTATCATGAATCTATATATTTTAAAAATTCCATACACCAGATGATTTGAAAAATAGGAAAAATATTAACTGGATACAAAAGATGTCACATATGTACTCATATGTACTAACGTTCAGTACATTTAAAGGTAGAGCTAGCTGTCCCCAAAATATTTTGCCGATCTAATGTTATTTAGAATACAATAAGATATGTATTTTTCATGTAAAAATCTTGACAAAATATGACTTCACCTCCAAATTTTGTCATTTAAATTCCCGATTGTTAAATTTAAAATGGTTTAAAAATATACCAGGTTTCTCCACTTGTACTGCACATGGCCGATATCTTAGGTGATGGATTTGGCTTCCCAATTCGAACTTTTTTGGTTTTGAATAATTTTCGTTCAATGCTTTTAATTTTTTACCTTCAAATATGTTGAATGCTGCAGATGAGAGGTTTCTCATTGAAAGATCGATACATGTAGAAAGCATAACCAAGATAACTGTTGTATACCCGTTTTTGGTGTTTGTATTTTGTATTTTTATGAAAACTATATAAGAAAATGGTGATTGTTGACGATAACCGTCAATCTTTTTTGAATAACTACTTTTGTGACTCAATTTGATAGTCAACATTTATGACATAATTGAAAGATTAGATAGAATATTTTTCTAATCAACGATTTAAAAGAACTCAAAGCCCAAAATTATTCAAGTAATGCGAGTTTATTCTTTCGCAAATTAAAGTGCCAAATATAGTGCTTAGTAAAACAAGTCCTTCAATTTTAGATTTTTTTTATTTTTAATCATAGAAAGAATATTAAGTATCCGTGATCTCTTCATATATTATCTATTCTTTACAATGATGGCAATGATATTGCTTACATTGCTTTTTTTGGTTCTTCCTTTTTTCTGCTTTCTTCAGTTATAAACTACAGCAGCTCAAGTGTAATGATTTGCAAATATAACAACTTTAATAATAACATCATAAAAACATAGTCACCTGCTTATTTGCCACGTTGTGGTATTCATGGCTTTCACGTGTTTGTGTCTGTAAACATAAAATAAATCCACTTAAAGTCTTGCTAAATGGCCTTAAATGTTTACAAGATAATCTATTTTTGCAGACTTTGTAAAAGTTTATATCAACTAGGTACCAATGGGGCGTCCGAATGTTGGTAGTCCGAAAGGGCAGAGACAAAACTAGTTTACACCAACGAGAACAGGACGAACAACAGGCAACTTAAAGACAGAAATACAAAAACAACTGAATGGCGATCGACAACGCGAATTCAAGTCGTAACGAATCTAAAATCAGGTGCTACGGAATATAATGCAGTTCCTGCTTTCTTTAGCACATCGGTCGGTTTATAAAGTTTAAAGTATGCAGAATTAGGGGAAAATGCTGCAATTTGCAAAAAAAAAGGATTCCGAACAGATCATCCATTTTATCATTTAAGATACTTAATATATTATGTGATTTTCGACACAAAAAAGGAAAACTTGTAACAAAAACATACCACTGTTGGGTCTTTTGTGTAATGGTTTCGTGGGTTTTCCAAATCTTTAGAGTCTTTCTGAATTGAAAAAAAAAACGACATCAAAAGTGCAAACAACTGTCATCCCTATTGTCTCTCTATTACTATAACAGCAAAAACTGTCCAAACCGAACAGCAATTGGACTTTTGGAATTGTTCGGTTTTGACAGGTGTTCGGATTCCTCAGGATTCATTCACAATTGGAAATGGATAATACATAAATGAAAATTTAAATGATTTTAAGCCTTATAGGAAATGATATCAATTTTAAACTGTTATATATGAATACAAATATAAAGAGATATATTTATATATAAAGAAATTCTGGAATCAAGTGAAGCATTGGAGTTTTCTGAGCTAAAAATTATGGAAAATTAGCAATCTATTTGTACAAAAAACTTATTCATCTTAGTTTTATTTCATTATTAGTATTATGATTATTTTTATTATGTGGTTCATATTATATATAATTTCATATTCTTTAAAACGAATGTATTGTCGAATTAATTTTACTAAAGTCACAATCAAACCATTTAAAAATTCTAAGATTGGTAAAACTCATTGTTATCAAAACATTCATTTTGTTGCTTTAAAAATAATATCCTACTTATTTTGACAGCTTGGGTCATTACAGCTTAAGGATGTATTCTTCTGAGGGGTCAATTTTTTTCTTAATCAAGTTTTTTCCCAAACCTACATTTTTGAAATGCTAAGACCCTGAGAAAATCAAATTTACTAAGAAAACAATATGTCCGTGCGCATTTTAGTTCGCTACAGCCATTTAAAAAGGGCCTATTTTGACAATTTTCCCAAAATTTCATCATTTTTGACCTATTTTGAGGTAATTTTCTTTAAAATATCAAGTTTCAAAATCAAGTTTTCTCTCAAAGTTTCCATATTGGTAGATGCCATGATTATGAACAAATTCAACTTTAAAAAAGTATATGTCCGTGATGATATAAGAAAGTTTAGTCCCAAAAATGTGCCTATTTAGGTCATTTTCAAGACACCATAAAACCGGTAAAAAGCAAGGTTTTCAAATTTTCTATCATACCTAAACCTCAAAACTCTCCATTTTCGTTTAAATTAATTGGACAAATATATCTTTTTGAATTTAGAAAAGAAATTATATGAATTGCATGAACATTTTGTTGGAAAAATGAATTTTACTACCCCTACCCTGAAATTGGCTAAATTCAGATTGAGATCAATGGTCAAATTTGGTCAAAAATTAAAATGTTGCATATCTCAAAAACTACTTATCATATCTTCATAATTTTTGACAAAATTTAGATGGATCATCATTTGATATATATCCACCAAAAGTTTTCAATTATAAGGCAATGTTTAGAAATTATTCACAAACGAGATTTCAACGAGACTGAAACCCCAGAAGAATACCCCCATAATAACACATAAACAACAAATAATTGTCAATTACAGATTATCAATGCCATACAACACTTTCATGTTAACTTTGTATAAAAAATAATTTAATCATCTATGATGAGTTCAGTAAAGAGACAAGATTTTATAGCATGATGTATTATCCAAAATGGAATGAAAAATGGTTCGGTATTCGGTTTGGACAGTATTCGGTTTTAACAGGTTAATTTACTATAAATCTAATAAAAAATTCTATGGGACTTTAGAATTTGTTCGGATTGATGTGAAATTCGGTTTTGCCAGGGTTCGGTTTGGACAGTTTTCACTGCAGTTCAAAAACTCTTTTGATCAGACATAAGTTAACATTGTCTCGTTTATTTTCGTGGGTACCAATTTTTGTGGTTTACCCTAAAAAGACAGTTTTTTTTTATTTTGAATTTCGTCGTTTAATCATGTTGCCTATAAGGAACAATGTACAATACTTTGTTGGATTCTTATTTTCTTGGCCGAACTTAACCCACGAAAACCACGAAAATTGTTACCCCACGAATAATAATGATACCACAGTACTTGTCAACTGTCAGGATGTTTTCCATTGTGGATGTTTAAAAATTAAGTTTATATTGTAGGTTGTGTCGCGTACACTTATTCCACATCTCATTTTCTTCTATCTTGTTAACACGAAACAATATAGTTGGTTAGTGTTTAAAGATTTCAAGTTAATTTCATTGGTTAATCCTCATGGATGTCCAGTGAACTAGCTATTGATTTAACTGGACGCTTTTTTACTTGATTGACTTAAAAAAAAACTATACTCAGTTAATGCTGAATCTTTTGAGCACTGGTCACTTTTGAAGTTCATTATTTAAATAATCGTCAAGTAAAGTAGCAAAAACATCTTCTAGTGCATTTAAATGGAAAGAGTAAAACAAATATGTTTTGGTCTTCTAAGGGCAGATCTATAAGATTGCCAGGGAAAATGTAAATAAATTTTGTACTGCTTTTGTGTTTTTATATTCCTATTAATGCACCTGTCCATTTAATTGTTATCTTATGGCATAATTACATGTTCTAAGATTTTGATTACAGCTTTGGTTTCCGTCAAAAGTAAAGCAAATTTTGACTCAATATCTACATCTGTTGTTGTTCAGTCTATTTTGCTGGACTTTGATTGGTTATGTTTACATATCTACATAGGATAGTGAAGATGGCTTTTGTTCCATTATTGCATGTACTCTCATTGTGAAATATGTTATACTGATGAACATCTAAGAATATAATGGCAATAGGGTGATAAGGTTTCATAGAGAGCACAGTTAACCAAGAACTAAGTTTTAGCATATGCTTTTAAATGATCCTGATAACTCTGTTTGTGAAGACATTTTTTATTGTGTCTTGTTTATTTTAGGAAACTGGATTCAAGTCCTCATTTAATGAGGACAACCTCAATCAAGATATAAAGATGACCTTACACGATGAATCTTAAATTTTGCTTCACGTTACCTTGATATTATCCGTTGTGCGATTAGTACATATGGATATCTTCCTCATTGACATAAAGCAACACATACAAATGGCCATGAACAGACAGACAATCCCAACAATGCCAATTATAAATATCACAGTCAGATACTGGTCACTTCCTGAAAAATCTGTGATTGATCCCAATGTTTGGTTTTGCAACTGCATGGTTGGTCCTACAAATGTCATATCTATTAATAACTTTTAAAATTGCAGTTACTTAAATTGTTCTTTAAAATTTATGTGATCATAGAAGGCCCGACCAATAATATCAGCTTAATGGGATTCACAAAATGCTCATTTGTTTTATTTGCAACTTGCAAAAATGTTTGTTTTGTTAAAAACATATATTATATATTTGGTTTTCAAAAGACAAAATATCCTAGGTTCAAACTTAACGTAATACCTGCTTCCCATACATATTATCAATGAGTAATTAAAGGTTGACAGCACGACGTGAGCGTGTTGAACTTATTTGTCTTTGAGAAAAAATAAACACCTAATATATATATATAAGGTGGATTTCAATAAAACTTAATTCAGTTAGGGAATACACATAAAGAAAGCAATGACAAATTTGATTGGGACTACCAATCATTTACATGAAGTCAATAAAAAAATTAATAATTATGATATTGGAAATTATTCTTGAAGTTTGAATATCTTGTATTAAAAAGTATATAACCCTTTCAGGGTTATAGTTACATGTCAATTTACAAGTACCTTTTCATTCTTAGAAACCGACTATTTATATATACCGGAGACTTCATTTTTTTCAAGAAATTAATTTTAATCTGATTTTGATCAAAAAAATAATTTTGATAGCTGGGGTTTAAACATATATAAGAAGCAAAGAGTCACCACCAGGACATTTGAATGTCAAAAGTCAGAAAGTGCAATGACAAAATCGGTTCACACAAACAAGAACAGCACGAAGCAAACACAAAACACAAAATTAACCGAACAAAACTAAAGTCATAACAAGAATGAACCTGGGTACTCTGGAAGAACAAGCGTTTCCCGCCTGCTATAGCACACCCGTCGTGCTGCAATGTCAATTTGTGTGTCGAATCCGATAAAGGAAGATTTATAAAAAAACAAAACTCTTTGACAAACCAGCATCTACACTACATCTTCACTCATTTGAGAGACAGAAATTCCATATTTGTCTCTAGTGCACTGTGTCTAGTGTAAAATATCTTAAGTGAAGACAACAACCGTGGTGCAACATAACCCTGTGTTAGCAATTTATATGTCAGACGTGACACTCTGCCAAAGAAATCAATGTAATTCAAGCAAGTGCTGGAGAAACGAATCAACTATGATACAAAAAATCCATAAGCGCGGGCTTCATATGAAGTGAAAGTTGAGGATTGGAAAATTGAATTCATCACGTTGTCATAGAGCTTTGTTGAGAGTCTTCCTTGAGGGTCAATTTCGAGATGTAGATCTAAATATAAAGCAGACTTCCTAGAATACATTGTATCCTTTATCTCAAGTTCCTCAAAGATATATGAGATGGAGAATGTCACCAAATCGAGAATTATTCATTGAAAGGACATCATCAATATAACGGAACGTGAGGTTAAAATAGAGAGCTAGCAACGGATTGTTAAATCTGCTTCATATAAAAGAAGAAACAAATCAGCTAGCAAAGGTGCAAAATAAGTGACCAATGGAATCCCTATTTTTTCCTGAAAAAAACACGTCCAACAAACTGAATGAATATGTTGTCAATAAGAAAATTAAGCATGTCGATTATGTGGTCTTCTGTATATTTGTTCTTTTTTATACCCATTGATGACAAAGTAAGTCTTCCTGTAATCGACAACCAGATATTTGTACCTGCATTTTAAATTCTTATTGAAAAAAGCTGCGTTTAATCAGCTATGCCAATTGTGACTTGAGTTGTTCATGCAGAAAAGAA
The DNA here is from genome assembly GCA_963971305.1 of Arcuatula senhousia. NCBI lineage: Eukaryota > Metazoa > Mollusca > Bivalvia > Mytilida > Mytilidae > Arcuatula > Arcuatula senhousia. The sequence goes on from OZ020312.1 coordinate 11,675,086, forward strand.
GTGAAAAGAGTGGAGAAATCGAATGTTTTGATGTTATTGCAGGATGAAACTGATTTTTAGCTAAGAATCTCCAATAGTTCTTTTGAATTCTACAGAATCCACATTAGATCGATACCATTTCTAGTTTAACAGCTATCGAAATATTTCTGGAGGCTTAATTTTATTGCCATAGGTATTGAAGTCAATAGAACTGAAATAGGTTTAGTGGTACATTTTGATGACCCTGCATTTAAGCGCTATTTGTATGGATTTTTATGTAATTTAAGAATCCAATTCAGGGATGGAATGCCATCATTGTCAGCACCAACACAGATCCCGAAGGAGGAAATGACAGATTTGCGATTGTCAATGATTTCCTCCTTAGACATTGTTGTAGTTGTATAAGTGGTGCTATTGCTGGTACAACCAACCCCTAATTCAGGTGTCTGTTTCATGCACACAAAAAATGGTCTTATTTGGTGCTTTCTGTGCAGGTACAACAACATATTAGTCATGTAATGTGGAGAGTGTTTTTGCAACATCGGCGTGGTTTAAAATGGTTGTTGCTTGGATGCTCATTGAGCCCTTTAAAGAATTGATTCTTTTTAAACCCACTCTGACTAAACGTCATTTTCTTTGTCCTGTTCATTCTTTGCCCATCTTATGGCATAGTCTTCAACTGAATCCATAATTGCTTTAAATTCATTGTTCTAGTTGAAACGCCCAAGCTCACTATTTTAATTCTTATAATCAGTAAACATTTTGTCTCGACACATTAAAACAAATCTTGTCGAAAAACAAACTTCCAAGCCCCATCATTTTGAGTTAAATGGTCGCTTTAGCCATTGTGTCAAAATTTTAGCTTAGTTCAACTCGTGTAATAAAATTATGTCATTAAATTACTCAACATTTTATATATTTAGAGTACCAAATGATTTATATTAAAAGCAATCAATTGGCCAAATTCCAAGAATAGGACAAAAATCACAATAGTTGTGTTAATTGGTGAAGGTACTCCTTTTAGACAAGCACAAGTCATATAATAGTTTTCCGTCTGAAAGAAGCTAAGGTGTGCCAACGTGCTATAAAAGTCAATAATCGTCAAAATTTAGACAAACTCTGTTGATATTAAACCGTCCTAACAACAAAAACCACAAACAAAACAAACAAAATCATTTCACAACCAAACAGCAATATCAGAAAGGTGAACTATAGTCGAAACAAGGGTTTCTGCATGTGTTCGGAAAAGTTAGCAATTCCTGCATGCTTTAGAACACCCGGTAAGTTTCTAAAGATTGATTAAGTTTTTGTCAAATCCAGTAAAAAACGACACATATTAACATCTATATCGAATGAATATCTGCTCTAAACTGAGATACAGAACTCTCGTATTTGTCTTCAAGCACATCTTGAACATCTTGAGTGACGAAAACAACTGGGAAGCAACATAACCATGTGTCTATCACACGTGATGCTCTATCAAGGAATGATTTTGTTATTAGGTTCACTAGGTGTCCGTCGCCTGAAAAGAATTTCAATTTAAACTTTCTAATACTAATAGTTGGCAAATGGCAATAAACAATTCTCATTTTAAATGAATTTGATTAAAAAAAACATTGTCGGCTGTAACTATAATTAGAAAAAAAAGAATAAAAGTCACTTCAAAAAGCAAATAACTCAGGAGAATACTAGTAATTGATAGAAAAAATCCAAAGGATGCTTGTTTCTTCGGTACCATTTAAGCATATAAAAATCACAAATGTTTGTGCTTCAAAGAATGAAAACTATTGAAGATAGAGAAATCTATTGTTTGTTAGGTCCATTAAGCTCTACAAAAGTCTCCATTTAGTTGTCAGTTTACCAATTATGGATGTTTTATTCCTTTAGCGGTTACATTTTCCCTGTGTGTTGCTTGCTTTTACAGTCCTCTTATTAAGCAATACAAAAGACTAGGGTTGGTCGAAGCTGTCAGATGAACACTTTATAGTTATCTTAGCCCTAAGAAGAGAGTCTTATGGCTAAAGGAAGGCTTGCTTTTTATTACATAAATGTATTTTCAGTATTAAAGCGAAAGGTGGTTTATTATTCTAACTTTTATGATATGTCGATTTTGACAATTTACATCAAATGTGTAATATTATGTTAGACCCTCATTTACGTTAATATTTTTGAGATAAAAGAAATGTTAACAAAGGCAAAACTTTAACATAATTATCCAACAAAATGTTCTAGTTGTGTAAAATGTTAGATTTGATTCATATTTTGAATCATATTGGAGCCAAGTTCTGTATTGTGTTTAATTTTTTTTTATTGTTAACGAACTTAGACAAATAATCTAGTTTGTTGATCTTTAAGCTCAAGTGTCTCAAATGCATTTGTAAGCTTTAGTCTAACTTTATTATGTTTCTTTAATTGACACTTTTGACAGATTTTCAAACTATTAACCGATTGAATATTTCCTTATAGGTATTTTAATAAGTTCGGTAATCTAACATATTTTATGTTTTTCACTCTTTTTTATTAAAGGCATGAATTAAAATTCATTTTAACAGTCCTTTTTTATAGAATAGTAGAAAGCATTTTTCGTTTGAATTTATATTAGGCATGTTCAGCAAAACAACTTAACCATTCTATTTTAAATAATTCTGCACGAGTTGGGTTAAAAATCAAAAGCTAAACAGATGAACGAAGTCGCTACAGTAATAGAAACAAGCACAATACAGACATGACAAATAAAACTAGGGTATCTGATATCTTTTTCTACGGGGACATGCATCGGTTTAAATCTATTGCACAACAGTAGCTGGTCTTGCTCATATGGGAGAGGTCAATCCATTGGTAAAATATTACTTGGTATGGCTAATTAGGTGGTGGCAATTAAGACAATTGTACTTGATCATAAAAGAAAGGCGGGATTAATTAATGTATTAATAGCTTAAACCAGAGTGCCTGTTGTAAAGAAAACAGTATATGCCAGAACAGTATAATATAATATACATCTGAAATTTTTCAGAGTTTATCATGAACACGGCACACGACACGTTTTTTACAATGTGATGTACATACATAAACGGATACGTTAATTTAACAAGAATATGTCCAACAAACATAATGCACCATCTTGAAACATTTATTTTTCCCTGGATCACCAAACCCTGAAGTTGATTCCAAGAGTATAATTTAATGACGATTAAATGGTCCATAAAGTTTCATGTTACCTTACTTCCTTCATGGTAAAATACCTTTAACCTTTAAGTATCATGTATAACATCCCCTTTTTCTGTGATAAATCAACTATGAGATTGATAAGACAGAATCAATTTTATGAGGATTTTTGTTTGTTTATTTCCTGCTGTATCTATGTATAAAGTTTCATGATGATACCACACTTGAATTTTATGGTGATTATTGTTTGTTGATAACCTGATGTATATGTGTCGAACATTTCATGAAGTATCACGATGATACCTAACTTGAATCATGGTAATAATTTGGAACACACGTAGATGATAATAAAAATGATCAAAACGTTACTTTCTCCTGGAATACAATGTAGATGGCATGATAGAATAAATAACCTTTAATCCTTTCTTATACATGTTATACTCACAGTGGAAAAACTTTGGAACGGCAAGCTCTTTAGTAATGCTTTTATTCTTGTATCAACATATCAAATAAGTATACCTACCAGCATTTGTGTATTAGCTACTGAACTTTTAGCCTTCCACTGAAATTTTGCTCTTTTAGCACCCTAACAAGTTTTTTTTTCGGAATACCGAGGCAACTTCCTCGTTTTAATTTTAGAAAAAAATACGTGACATTGCTTTGGGTTCTGAATGATGTTTGTAGTTTAAATTAAGAAAATCATTCATGGAGAGAGAAGAGATGGAAAAACGCCAATCTCTTTGCAGAAGATTTGAACACCTATTCAGACCGTCCTTTATCTAGGACATAAAAAGACGTCAATCATTATGATATTAATTGTTATATTGTTCAATAAAACAACCTCAGGAGCATATGCATTTTATATCTATATTTATATAATGTATGTCAAACAACGTGAAAATTCCCAAATTTAACTTGGGTTTTCTTTTTATCTTTGTCCTGTATATATTTGTTTAAGGCAAAATAGAATTAGACATAACATCTGCAAATTAAAAACTTTTTCTCAATTTCAATTGCTGATTATCTCATATAGGCCATATAAATTGAATGAAAACTATATTAAAGACATTTGAGCATTTACCCTCAGCTTTATCCACTTCATTATCAACTATATAACAACATAGCATATTTATAAACAAATTAAGTTCACAGATAAGACAATTTAACAAATTTAATTGTTTAAATTTCTATTTTGGTTACCTCAGAATATGTTTACCACAAGTTAAATGAAAAATAACTAGATAACTAAATAGATCAATTTCATCCCGGGAATCACAGGTGTGAAACCCTTATAAATGCTTGCATGTGGGTAACACAAGTCAAGAACTTTAAATTTTATGAAAAATTAAGCAGCAAAAATAGCAAGTTTGGCTAGGTAAAGCACAGCTACTGCCATTATGCAAGCTCTCTGCGCATATCCCAACTATTTTTATGGAGTAAAACACCCTGTACTTACATGTTCTGTAGCAATGGAACTGTTTTTCTGACACACCTACATGTATATATCATATCGATCGAAAATAAACAAGCTTTCAGGAAAAATGGTCATAATGTATATAAAAAAGAGATTTTGCATTATACAGTTACCATGCATGGAAACACAAATAATTTGCTTTAAAAACACGAAAAAAAAACAGTGTAAGCCTTTCTTTTCTGCAAGAAATTTGAAAAGCCTTCTTCCCAAATATCTTGACATTTTATTACAATTTCCTGTTGGGCACATGTTATTTTTTACAACAATAGCCTTTACCATGGTCGTCGCCGTTTTGTTTTTTGCTCTTATAAGCGTCCTAAAAAGTTTCTATTTAAATCATTGCAAATTTTACCTGCATGTCACATAGGGCCTCCTCTGTTTGACTCCAAAAGAGTGCCAATTTTTAGAGCTAGCAACATTAAACTATGTATCAAATTTCTGGGGAAGTGCCATACACCCAAGATTTTTGTGATAAAAATCATTTAAAATACCAGGTAACCATAGCAACAAATTGTTTTTATTTGTTATATTTTCACCCCTATCCAAATATGGGAAATTAACACATCTGCGGCAAACCTCCTATATGCGGTTCACTGCAAGAACGGCCGGTCAGATAGTATTATTACAATGTAAATGTTTCCTTACATACTCGGTTCAAATGAATCAGAAGCAACACTACATTACCTTTGTTATAAAGCAATCATTCGAGTAAAATAACAGTAGTTGCTATGTTGAGTTTCATGTAAATATAAAAATGTTCTACTAAATCTTAATATTAGCACATTCAGGGAATAATGTTACTAAAAACGGAGTTGTGAATGAAAAACTCGATTGTACTTTGGATAGTATTGATTAGGATTTCATTTCTTTACTAAATATGCCATTGGGATGGAGATCTGAAAAGCGAAAATAGCAACAACTATTGGCAAAAATCCAATATCTAACTAACATAAGAAATCCACCTTTAGTACAAACTAACCGTTGATGTGCTGAGCCATTAAAAGAAAAGGTGACCAATGAAACACATTAAGTCATAAACTTGTACTGACACAATAATTTTAAAACTTGACTCCTTGCTATTTGGCGCTAAATTATCCAACATTTTTGTTAGAAATCTACCGATTTTGTCTCTCTTTTTTTGGCATAATGATATTTGATTACCCCTTTGCTTCTTAGAAATGAGTGATAAATTCCTCTAGAATTTAAGCTTGGCATCTATCTGCATGAGGTACCAAGGATTTAAACCTCTGTTACTGAAAATGATACAAAGAATCTAAATTTCATTTCTTTACTCTTCAACGAAAACAACTTTAAATTTAATATTTTTTCCCATTGTCAGCATAACAATAGGGTGAATCCTTATCATAGTAGGTTTGTCCTTGATTTTTTTTATAATCTGAACAAAGGCCTGATTGTCTGTACAGACTTGGACCTTCTTTTGCTGCAACTCCTGGTACCAAATAAACAGGGTAATTTGAACTCTACCAATTTACCTGCAAATAAATTATAACAACCTAAATTTGCGTTGCAAGAACTATCTGTGAATAGCTCTTGTGCTGGACTTGATAATCAAATATCAGTGGAATGTCAAATTCACAAATAAATTCATTTGAAAGTTAATCCAATAAGAATATCTTCTTTAACCTCCAAAGAGAGTCTTATAGAAATCTATGGTTTGTTATGTTTTACACTAGCCTATAAGTCTTCTACACAAGCCTTATTAAGGCTAAAGCAAATGAAATGACCCTTGCTCAAAATGACATAAACCCCAGTTACAGACCTTAGCTCTATCAAAAATTTTCAAGCATCAAATGAAAGGCATTAATAGCATATAAGGCATTTAGGCATATTAGGAATTTAATAGCCGAGCGAGCTTGCCCTGAGGAATTTTCACCTTCATTTCAAATGTGCCTATTTAAAAATTTCAAAATTGAAGTGCTGCAGTATATTATAGTTTACCTATCAATGGAAAACCTGACTCTTAGTTAGTGAATGAGACCATTAAATGTCATAATGACTTGACTTATACATGTCTGCAAAAATGAAGTCATCTAAATAGTGATCAAGTGTATCTAAACCCATTTAATGTTTTACTAACGAATGTATGAATACGGCAAATGTCTAAAAAAAAAAAGAGGGCATTCCATTAGTAGACACTTACGAATGTAGAAACTGTCATCAAAATAAAGATCAGTCTGCAGGTTCAATAATTAAAAGTCAGAGGCAAAAATAATGTCAACTTTTCCTAACTTGGCACTTTTCCCAAGCTGTAAAACATAGACAATACCTTATCAAATGAAGCTCAATAACTTTGCAAAGAGTTTGATCAATGTTATATTCATACTGTTTTCAGGCGGCGATGGCAAATTAGTAACACGGCGTCATTTATTATCTTGTTTAATATACTATTCCTATATGACTGAAACCATCAAATTTGATATAGGGTTGCAACCAAATGGACGTATCATGCAACCTCATTCAATTTCTTTTTGCAATTTGTACAATATTTTATGAAAGGATATGGGGCAAATGAACATGAGACCACAACACATATGTTAACTCCAACTGCATTTAATTTTTATGAGTTGTATGGCCATTTTGGAAAATTATTTCTCATTACCAGTACTAGAACCCAATCAAAGGAAATCCACAATTCAAAAGATGTCCAAAATGCATAAATTCAAACGAAATCTAAACATATATACCTCAGGGAAAAACTACGATGGAGGGAGTTAAACGTTAGGTTCTAGAATTTACATAAATTTAGATAGTGGTTAAAAACAAAGTGTACACATGATAATAATCTCATGTACAACATGTACAAGTACACCATATCAATGTCTGTTTTTAGCTCTTCGGCTGCTGATACATTCTTAACACAAACTGTGTAGTGCAACAATCTGATTTGGATACAAGCGTTGATACAAATGTACAAGCTTAAATAAAGGTCAAATCTATTAAAATCGATTGATGTATGAACTTTGACATAAAGTCAGGGTACAAGCTTTTGTTTCATTAAATGATTGGGGATTTGAAAATCGAATATTTTCATTATTATGATGTTGTATGAAGTATCTAGGGTTTTGAAACCTAGGGCCAGAAAATGTTGGTCTGTCTGCATTTGAAAATTACCTTGTACTGAACCAAGCTGCCTAACTGCACAAAAAGTGAATGGTGCCTATCCATACCACGCAAACACAAATGTATTTAAACACATCCTTTTTTGTTGTATTTGCCATCTTAATTGAAATTAAAGAATTTCAAACTTTAGAATTTCATCCATGAAGCTTGATAATTTGAATAACTTTTATTAGCTGAGACAGTAACACTTGAGTCCATATGCAACAACCAAAGTTCCAGGCCTACATGTTTCCATGAAGTTTGTGGATTATAATATTTTCTCACCCTACAATGCTTATCATATGGGTGTCAGCCTAATCCCCAAGTGTACCGATGGGCACATTGTATGACTAAAGCTTATACTTCAGTAACTAAAAAAACGATGCGAGTGAATAATACAGAACAAATAAATAAACTTAATGCAACTGTGGTCTATGGTAAATAAACTGAATTCTTGTCTTTACTGTTTTTGGTATTATTACAATTTCTTCTTTGAAAATCTCATTTTTTTTACATTTCTCATCATAAGTGGTGTTTTGGTTTTTGCAACAAAATAGCTAAGTTTACATATTTTACTTTTTAGGGTTTTTTTGCTGCAAATTTACTGGACTATTGGTAACTACATCATCATTTATGCCTTGGAGGTTAGTGTAAACCTTACTAGAATTAAAGTAAACTAAGCAATCCATGGTAGCATTAGAAAGCGCCTGGATGACTGATGTGATTTGGATTAGAATAGCAGCTGAGAATTGTTGTCCTGTATCTACCTGTATATCTTGGCTTACAGATAGTCGAAAGGTGCTGAATGATGGCTGTATCTGGTTTGGTGTGTAATCAGCTCTATTTCTAGACTGATCTCGGTAAACGTTGTATATATATATTATGTATATATCTTGCCTATGAGATTGATCATTCAAGTTCGGTAGTTTTGTTATCACCTTTATTTTGTACATGTAGGTGCATTTCTATATTGATTACTCAATTGAACTGTCCCAATGTTGATGTACATGTATACCACCGTATGTACTACTGTTAGTGTAAATGGTGAGGGCATACGGTTGTCTCGCCCATGTAGATGAGTAGATAAATATCTGTTACCTCGGTTGTACTTTAACATTGCAAGAATCCTTTATTGTAGCAGCCATACATGTCGGCGAATTTAAACTAAGCCCTCTTTGTGTATTTAGCATAACGTTTCTCACAAGCACAGGTACTAGTAGCTACAGGTTTTGTAGGACTATTAATTCCATCATTGACTACTGTTGTTAAATTCATTGCTGCATGTACGTCCACTACTGTTGTGATTACTGAACAGTCGCTGTGGTGAAACTGTTCCGATATGACCGGAAACTCTTTGGTATAGATATACCTAATGCAGATGGGGTCAATCAACGCTTCTTTCTACATCTTCTTATCATGGTAACCTGAAAAACCGACAATCATTAATGTCTGGCTTTTACTTTTTATGCGACCAAATAATATAATATGTGTTAGAGTTAATAAACAAGAAATTCTTTTTTTTTCCTGTACATTGCGTGGTGCAATCATACGTTCATGAAAGCTGAACAATGCAAGATTGTAATTGCAGGCTCCATTGACTTGCCAATTAATATAAACTATAATTTTCTAACTTTATAACAATCTACTAATAATCTAAATAAGATATTGTCGCTATTACATGCAATTGTATCATTTCTGAGTCAAATTTGTGATGTTCAACGTGTCAAACTCTTGTTACCAGAGCTAGATAATGATATTATACGATAACTGAAGAAAAGAAGATAAATAAAATAACTTTGTTTTGGATATTACATTTTCTGATAACTGTAAAAAATTAACATAATATTAAAGTAGTTCATCATTTATTTGGTTTTTAAATCAAAATTATTATGATTATTACATTGACGAAATTGAGTTACTCATACGTTGTACAACTAAGGTTCTTTGGTTATAAGGCTTTTTTCAACAGCTGTTTGTGCGGAGGAACACAAACATTAATAATTTAGCCAATTGTCACATCCCACCCAAAAGTTAGACTGTTCGTTTGTTAAACAAGAAATGCAATACACACTGTCATCGTCAAGTTCCATCAATTTTTTTAATTTTCTTTGTAGTACATTTTCCCCGACGACGAGATGCTTTTGTTAACCGTTTTGACTTTTTCCTTGTTATTTTTTGAATTTTTATCATCTGTAGCTATTTCAGTTCTGATCCGTTTACGATATCCCGATTTTTAATTTAGGGAATCGCTAGATGATGTTGAAGGTACAACCCGTCCGATTTAACTATGGACTTTCGATTGTAACGTAAAGTGAAGTGTGCTAACACAACAATGAAAATTTGCGTCGCCATGAACAAAGCCGATCGTTAACAAAAACCACAAGTCGTTACATTTGATTACATAAAAATACATTGATTGAACGAATGGGTCGTTCAAACATTAAATCTGATTGGATATTGATGAATAGTCTGGCTAACGTTGGTTTTTCCTACTGTGACGATTTGCGGTTTTTGTTACCGATTGGCTTGTTCATGACAACGTAAATTTTCATTGTTGTGTTTGCACGCTTCACTTCACGCTACAATCGAAAGTCCATAGTTAAATCGGACGGGTTGTAGATTGTCACTAGTAGAGAAATCTGACGCAGATACGTCAATAACTACTTATATTATTAATCACATAGTATTTCTTTATTTTGAACAATACCACATGGTCATTTTGTATTTCTTTGTGTGCATATAATATTCCTAAAAATAGAGTTTTCATGTGATATTTTTAATACTGCATACAGTATCTATACAGCACGTTACTAAAATAGATTTTAAAAATTCCAGAAATTCAATCACATGACAAATGTATAATTAGAATAATTCATTCAATAGTTTCTCTATTCAACAAGAACAAATAATAATTGGAGTGATTGAGAAATATTCAAAGTCAAAATATTATAAAGAAAATAGTTTTGTTGTATTTTGATAGTAATTCATTTATGTGGAAACTTGTCATACAAAAATCCAGTGAATGAAATATCTATAATCATAACATCAAAAACTGCAATATGGTATGCATAAAGCATTTGAAATTTTAAATTAAAAACAATTTATGATTAATAATATAACAATTATAGCTTTTGGTTCGGTCAATACAAACTGCGTTCTCGGTCAATATGGATCTGTTTGGTCGATATATTCTTGTATGGACCTCATACTTAAGCTATAATTGTATAATATATAATCCCATTGTCTCCCAAATATTTTCTTTTGACTGACCACGGGTTTCACATTTACCAATTTTATCTGTATATCATGTGCTTCAGAATTTACGCCTACATTTGATTTATCCTGCTGTTTATGATACTGACCGCGGTGCTATCAAATGGATGAATCACTGTTAACTTAAAGAAAGACTCAATTGTTGCACCTGACAAACGGTTCATGGCCTGTAATACAATTTTCGGAAACAATTTCCTGGGTAGGGTTTCTACACCAAAAAAGGCAAAGCAAGGTCAACTGAAAAATCAGCCAATTTTTGTTTAAGAAAATGAATAAAAGTATACATCATCCATAGGTTGAAGTAAATGAGATGAATGAGATTGAAAGAAGTAGAGGAACCAATGGGGTATCCTAATGTCAAAAGTCCGAAAGGGCAAAGACAAAACCAGTAAACAACAACAAGAACGGGACAAAAACAGACAACATGTAAAACATAGAAACACAAAAATAACTGTATATCAATCAACAACTCCAGTTGAAACGAGAGTGAACACGGGTGCTACTGAACAACTATAAATTAACCCCATTGTCTCTAGCAGCGCCAATGGCATATGTCGACAACTGACTAACATGGTTGTCCTTAATCAAAAGAACTGGTCGTTTGTTTCCAATTGAAGGTAGAAAGGCATCTTTAAATCATTTCAAATATAAGTAATTGTTAACAAAACCGCATTATGTCTTGTCAAACAGCAAAGCTGTCAGGAACACTGGCTGAATAGTCGTATTTTGGCACAATGACCTTCTTCGAAGTATCTTAACGACCCGAAAATCCAGATAAATCACAATTTCAGACGCTTATTGGATCATTTTCTAATTTTACTCTTTTAAGAGTTTCGTTAAGTAAGTCAAAAATTTGATTAAGCTGTGCTTGTGTAATTTCCGCTCAGCATGTCTCGAGTGGATTTGATTTTCTTAATGAAATATTGGTATGTTTTTTACGAAAGTTGAAACTCATTTATCGGAGGGACCATTTTCTAAATTAAATAGAGTTTCCAGCCGCTTCTCGTCACTATTTCGATATCGAACTTTTTTCAAATGTTGCCTAGATAATGGTTGGCTACGCACAGCCATATATTCGATGTTATTAAGAAGACTGTTCTCCTCTTCATTCGTGAGCTCGGTCTGAGGCCCAAATGATTCAGGTGGATCAATGCCAACATACTGTCCACGCATATGATAATGAAGAGTAGAATATGGAATGCCAGTTTCTTTTGACAATTTTAGAAGAGATATCCCTAAGAAATGTTTTTTAGCAATCTCAAACTCCTTTAATTCCCTTTTTTCTGCTTCCGTGACATTTTTCTACAAAAACAAATTTAAGGACATTTAATGTGTGTTTGTGTGTGTGTGTGTGTGTGTTGGTGTTTAACGCCCTTTATCGACGCACAAGTGTCATGTATGACTGTCAGTTTTATTGGTGGAGGAAACCGGAGTACCCGGAGGAAACCACCGACCTTGGACAGGTAACTGGCAAACATAATCACATACAGTTGGGGAAGTCCCTTTTTTGTTAAATACAACCAGGACTCGAACACCAGCTGAGAGGTGATCGGCTAGTGATCAATAGGGTGGTATATAAACCAGCGCCTTAGACCACTCGGCCACACAGGCCCCCGATATTTAATGAATAGCAACTTTTATTTCATTTTGGTAGTAAAACATATTCGGTCTATACCTTTAGGTAAATTCAATATTGTCCAAAATTCAGCCAAATGAAATAACTTAGCAGCTTCAGCAGTATATAATTATTGCTTTTATAAGAAATAATATCTACTAGAATTATTCTACCCTCCAAAATATCCGCATCATGCAGGGTGTTTTATTTGTGCAAACAATTAAACTGTCGGTAAGGACATTATTTTCCTAATTTATAATAAATTTTCTTTAATTTTGTTTATAAAGTTTGGGGTTAAGGCGTTAACTTACCTTCAACTGTAGCGAAATTGACATCAGGCGTTTTCAAACATTTTTTTATTAATAAACTTAATCTGTTGTGTGGCCTCACTTGCTATTTGCTGAACTGAGATGAATTAGACCGCTAATACTTACCCAAATACAAAAGAAAAAAATGTGCATTTGTTTGAAAGAACAAGTTTATCTTATAAAAATATGTTTCAGTAGTCTGTTATCGAGCACTGGTCAGGGTAGTCTAACTAAAGATGGATTCACGACAAAGAGGTAAATCAATTTAAAGGTTAATGTTACGTAAAGTTGTATTTGTAATGTTCAATTCAATCAAGTATGTTTTCGACACTCTCATAAAATACACATAGCATAAATGTTAAGTTCTGTTTCATTTATTTCTTTTTATAGTCTACATAAATAGATTAATTTGAATAAAATGAGCATATTTGTTAATTTGTTATCAATAGTTTAAAAGAAAAAGAACATTATCTCATTCTAAATTAAAAGTTAAACACATTGTACACCTCTTTAACGAATTATTTAACTTGTACCTGTCTTTTTAATCGTTTTGGATAACAACATGGAAGAAAAGTACTGTCACTATTGCTGTAGGAAATAAGTGCACATACATCATTAGTTATTCATCTTCTCATTTTAGTGGAGTGTCTTTCGGTCCTATATTGGATTCCGTTAAAGCAAGTGGCGGATACTGTTCCATGGGGTTAAAAAGTGCATTCAACCCGTTTATTTTCCTGAAATTTTGCTACGCCTGACGCGCGTTTCGTGTATTCAAGACTCATCAGAGGTGCTCTACCAAAAATAGTGAAAATGCCAAACAATATATGTTTATGAAGAGCATAGAACAATAAAACCAAAAGTACCAAACTGGGGAACCAAATTATTACTAAGATGATAAACCTATGTCTGGGGTAGGAAGAACCTTAGGGTTTTGGCCATTTTGAAATTCAAACGGATAATTTAAAGCTTAAATGACTTTTTTATCGGGTTCATCTCATTAAATTGGTGTTTTTAGTGGATATAAAAAGAAATTATCAAAAAAGCAAACATATTGAATATTCTCCTAGGATAAACACTTTAGTGATTTTGTATTTGCTTATGACTCTTCTACCTATTATCATGAACTAGTATTAGAATCATTTTGATTCAAGAATACACAGTACAACAGGTGGTATCAAAAACCTTTAATTTTGATGTGCTATTTATACATATTTCAAGGAAGAAGCAAAGAGCCACCATTGGGGCAATCAATCAAGTGTCAAAAGTCCGAAAGTGCAACGACAAAACCGGTTAACCCGAACAAAAACAGCACGAAGAAACACAAAACACAAAATCAACCGAACGGAAATCAACAACGCGAAGGAGTAATAATTCACCATGTTGGATATATCATGATTTCATTTATAGTCTGAAATAACCTGCCAAGTCAAGACTTCTCCTTGGTTATTTCTCTTAAACAATGTACAGGCATGTCATTTGCTATTTTTATAGATCGCGATTTCCATGTCCAGGATGTGTGCAGGTTATAATTAGGTTATTTGTCTTTTTCATCGCATATGAACATATAGAAAGGTCGGTTTCAATGGTGGAGGATACCGATGATTTCGGAGAAACCATCGACCTACGGCTAGGTAACCCACAAATTTTAACGGGCAAGTAACTTACAAATTCTGATTTCAGTGTGGGTAAGTTGTGAACAGCTTGCTTAAAAGGTAAAGTGAATATTAGTACTCCTTTTTTTACTTTTTACTATTGAGGTGTCGATTTTCCTGGGATGGCATGTGGTACACAGTCATCCAAGAAAACTTACAATCTATCAAATTTTAAATTCAATATCGATTCACTCTTACATATACACACCAACAAATTTAAAAAGCAAATAAAATGTCATTTAGGTAACTACGAACATAGATACCCATGAAAATTAATGAATGTTTATCTAACAAACAAAATGCAAGTAGTTTCAAGGATGTCATAATTATTCATATATTCTATTACCTTCGCTTGCAATTCTTTTGTATAGTTAACGATTCATCGATAACTAATTCGATCATCAGACATACTTGAATAGCCTTTTTGTCGCTGGCTGGTATATTCAGTTATTTTTACCATCACTTCATTATTTTTATAATTGTAGCATAATTTAGCTAATAAAGATATATTATATCATAGGCGAAAACTTTCATTTACTTTTATGATTTTTTTCTAATTATCTAACTACCATGCAAACTAGTTTTCATGAATAGTTTAATAATAAATGTTGTTTTTGTACATTTGTTGATGAGAAAATGTTGAAAACATTAGTAATACAACATCTAATTATCAGTTTTATTCTTTGACCATTTAGTTGATTTGCGTAAATATCTTTCTTCAAATTCTGTTGTATTTCATGATTATGATTGCAAGGCAATTGCTTTTTGTTAGTATTGTGTCCTTTTTCAATGATGATTTTAACTATTTTACAAATTCTGCCCAAGCTATAACTTTGAAGATCGGCTACTACACTGAGATTTGTGGCCAGCAAATGAACGGAATTGACCTACGATTCATTGCAGAATCAAATATGGTAGGTGTATCTATTGCTTTTTCTCTAAAAAGAATCAAAATTGGGAACTGATAATAGTTTTTGTAAACTCTTTTTTTTTCTTTTTTTAAATGGTTAGAATCATCTTCTATACAGAAAATTTGTCATGATATTGTTGTTATTTTTATTATTTTCATAAGCATTAGTGTATATAGCAGAAATCTAAAAATAATTATTGTTGAAACTTTGCTGCCAAATAATGTTTTGATCAAAAAAATAAAATTCAAAATATTTTAGCAAATTCAAATAAATAAACAAAGTGAATGAAGGTGATACTTGATAAACACATTTCGAACGTTTTTACTTATACTGAGCTTAACATACAGTTTGAAAATAAAATATAATAGCTTCTAGATATCAGGGTAAAAAATAAGAAATATCCTTCTCTCTTGAATCGAGCAATTCATGTTGGTTTTTTTTTCTTTCGGTTTTGTTTTGTTTTGTTTTTTTGTGATTTTTGTTTTATTTTATAATCTAAACATTCATAAGAATTTCTTGGATTGATCCAGGCAACTGATTTCGAGCTTCCTCTTTTTACACGATTGCATTATAATGGAATGCAATGCGACAAAAAAACTACCAACATATATTTACACTTGTATACTGTATGTTTTAGATATAATTCCTAATAAATTTAATAACGACAGAGGATATTCCAATTTAATGTTTAAACGGCAATACTAGATCTTGGATGTGATACGTTCTTTAACATGTCGCTTCATTGTGGATTTCGAAATTGTCGCTGATTTATTTCGGTAATAAACTTGTTCCAATCCCAAATGACTACATAGACAATAAAAATAAATCTTATGTCCTGCATCTACGAAAGGCCGGTAGTGCCATTAGTTCTTTCACATTTTGCGATTTGAACTACACATATCATAGTTCCAAGTTCAATTTTTTCTTTCCCAGTTGGAATTTCTTAGTTCCAAGTTGATCTTTCTTTGTTTCAAGTTGACATTTCTTAGTTCCAAGTTGACATTTCGTAGCCCCAAGTTGACATTTCTCAGTTCCAAATGTCAAGAAGGAACTTAGAGATGTCAATCTGGAAGTTAGAATTTTCCTCAGTTTCAAGTTGTCATTTCTCAGTTCAAATATTCGGATACCCCATTGGTACCTCTGCTTCTTTCAAAGTTGGCATTTCTCAGTTCCAACTTGGAAATGTGAAATGTCAAGATCAAAGTAAGAAAAGTCAACTTGGAAGTAAGGAATGTCAACTTTGGAGAGAAAAATGTCAACTTGGAACTGAAAAATATTAACTTGGAAATTAAAATGTCAATTTGGAACTATGATATTTGTAGTTCCAATGGAGAAATGTGAAAGAATTAATGACACTACCGATCGGTCGAATGTATGTGTTACCTATAGTTGGCACTTTCATGACAATTAAACGACCCTGCAATAATCTTTATTATGCAGTATGTCAAAGTTTAAAAGTAGCAATCACAGAACTTATCTTAGGTTTTAAAAATGTAATGTCTTATCAGTCATATATTGACCGAACACGAATTAAAATTTTAAAACTTGGATTTTTATTTCGTAAAATCATTGCTTCTACTAGAATATCACGTATCCAATAAAATTAAGCTTAACAGTTATGGGCATGAGCAAATTGAAGAACGAAAAATGACACATAAAATTTATACTTAAACTGTTCAAAATGTATGTGTAACGGTTATACTTTGTAGGTCAAATGTACCGCTTACTGTCTTACTGATGTCAAATGTGGTGGATTTACATACAACCAAACGAATTTACAGCTTAATGGTTCAACGACTTAAGGTAGCAGGAACAACTGGTCAAATTATGGAGAACAATTTCTGCTTCATATCAACATGATGTAGGACAACTGGATATAAGGACTAAAATTGTACTTGTATTCTAGTTACTAGTATTTTGACTTTATTTCTTTTTATTGTATTGCAGACTATTTGTATTCCTACTTGTTGCATTCTAAATAAAAATGACATATTTTTAACATGTTATGCATTTGATAGATGACGAACGAACGAAAAAAGCCTTTTTGTATAGTTTTATTTGGAATTCCTGTGATCAAATTGACAAAGGATTAATGGATTAAGTACCTCGTCGTGACTATTTCGACATTGCACATCGGATATCAATATTTCAATCACCCCTTAACTCATCAAACATTTGATACAATTCGAATCTGAAGTAAAAAAATATTCAAATAGAGAGTTGCATATATGATTCAAAATGGAATAATGAATGACAAGTTTATTAATTTAATTAATATGATAAAATCATTTACCCTGCGTTTTATGTCAAACAACTAGCTGTACGTTGTACTGAGATGATCATTTCAATATCCCTACAATGTTTCACAACCGTGTTGCGTTTTTTGTTACTACCGGGCCTTAAGTTTGCAAAGGCAGAGGGAGATTTTTGCGCCATATAAACCTAGTTTAAAGGCATATTGTCTACGGCAAACTCATTTTTTTTACCCCTCAATTTTTTGGTGTCAATTAGACCGAAATGCAATAAAATGAATATTGAAAAATAAATTTGCCACAAATTTTGCCTCAAAAGTAGCTTATTTTGATCAAAATAGCTCGACAATATTGATTGATATTTTATTTACCTGCACTACGTCACATTGACACAGATTTAGACTGAGTAGTTTTAACATGGACACTAAGCGGAATCTCGAGTTTTGTCCCCGAATACATTGATATGTTGAAAAAATACCGATATTTTTCGTGTTTACCTTTTAAATAACATTCAAAAATTAATACAGGCAATAATTGTCAGTTTTATTCATTAAGTAGCTCTAATATTCGGTTGCCGTTTAAATTTCCTTCGGAGCTAAAACTTCGAGAAACAGATTATGCACCACGTGCAAGAACTATTGAAGTTTTCAATCAAAGAAAGTATAGTGCGCATGCTTACAGCTCATCTACATCTCATGAATATGAATTTTTGTAAAGCTTTACAAATATTATTTATTTTTCAATTTTTGAAGTAATAAAGAACCCTAGTGGTATTTTGAAAGTTTGTATCTTTCTAAATAAACAAAACGAATAGTCTGACGACATTTTTTTGGTTTTACAAAAAAATATTTTTTCGTAGACAATATGCCTTTAATCTACCGTTTCTTCAAAAAAAAAGCTGTTCCAAGTCCAGACTCTTGTAATTTTCTGTTTATCCGGTATGTCTTCATTGTTTTGGCGTTTCGCTAAAACATTTGAGATTGAACTTCAAAGCAAGTTCGGTAGTTAATGTGTTATTACCTTTATCAACACTTATGATAAATTTTACATCAACTATTATTGCTTCGATATGCAAAGTGCTGAAATGGCAGTGTCTTAATAATTAAATAACTAAATTAATAATATATTTCTATAATACTTAATCGCATTATAGGAATAGTTCATATGCCCTATACATACTAGCAATATATACTTTAAAAAAATGACTTAATTAATTACAATTAAAAGACTTAAACGTAGTGTTATTGGTAATATGAAAGCAAAAACTTGAATTAAGCTTGTGAATTATAGAAATTATATAAAACAAGTTGAAACAATACACAAATGTAAAAGGTTTATGAGATATATTTCAGATATGTTTCGAAAAAAGATAAGATATCACAATGCATGTATTGTTGTTTCATTTTTTGTTTATATCAAATTTCTTGGTTTTGTCTGAAAGTCGATTTGTAATTTCGTGGTTTTCACATTGCGTTTAGTGTAATCAATGTACGTATTTAAAATATCGTTGGATTCTTATTTTCTCGGCTTGCAGACATCCAAGAAATTCATGAAAGTTATATCCCCTGCTTATAATATACAGTATATCACAACAATAGACGATAAAGAGATGTGGAATAAAAGTACGCGACACAACCAACATTAAAGAAACGGCAATTTAGAATATCACAATGGAAAACAGCCAGCAGTCTTCAACATGACCAGAGGTCACTGCTCGCTGTCTTGCATTGGCCCAAGACTAAAAATACAATACATAAGATTCAAACAAATCCCTAGAATATCAAAGAAAGACCCATTTCTGGACATAAAACAAAAAAAACCAGATAGTAGACAAGGACAAACAAAAGCTTTGACTAGGATTCCTGGCTTAGGACAGGCACATATAAAATGTGGCGGGGTTAAACTAGTTTTTTGGGTCCAACCTTCCCCCTATTGTTTATCTCGTACAAAGCACACAAAAATAACACAATTTAAAAATCAAATCGATAAAAGTTCAATTCACCAAGAGAGAACCTGAGACAAGAGTACAATACGAGAACAACAAAACGAACTCCCTTGAGAACACTCGCAGTTACTGACAGCTAGCCAAGAAGCATTTTTCGACTGATGTAAAAAAAATCAAACATATCGATTCTAAATCCAACATAACACTTCAAACAACAAATGATTTAGTATTATATCATCACACAAAACCGACATATTTGATCGCTGTAATGCTTCGAAACAATACAATAGTCAAATAGTAAAAGATTAATGTTGTAGAGTTTCTATTAAATTATCAATATTTCTACCAAAAAACACCAAATTTAAAGATTTTACTATAACTTCCAACTTGTATCCTTTCTTTAATAAGTTTTTAAGCCAAATTACCATGTCAAGAGGATTGTTTTAGAATTTACGTGCCGTATAAACTACATTTCCATAGAATTCGGGATGTGATATTCCTTTTACAATAAAAAACGACGTGTACAGTTAAATTTTTCAATAAGATACCCATATTTATGAACGAATTTAGTAAAAGATTTGACTAATTTATGGTATCGATAACCTTGTTTTAGCATTTTTTCTGTAATGAAACGGTTTTTGTCATTAAAATCAGAAACACCACTGCAAATTCGAGCATATCTGACTAATTGTGAAATGTACACTCCGAAAGATGGAGCTAGAGGTACATCACCTTCAAGAAAAGGAAAATTTACAATTGGGAAAGAAAAGTCATCACGTTTATCATAGACTTTGGTGTGCAATTTACCATTGAAAATGCTTAAATCTAAATCCAAAAATGGACATCTATCGCCGGTAATCAACTTTTAAACTAAAATGTAATTGCATCATGTCAATCTAATATTATATCAAATTACAATATCATATTTTTTAATTTACAACATTTGTTCATAATGTTATTTTCTTGTAAAACATTAACAGAATGACATAAGACATTTACAGTTGTTTTTTTTTTAATTCTGTTATTTCAGACAAATTAGGTTAATTAACATCACTATTGCTATCTGATTTGTCCATGTGTCAAACATTACTGATGCCATTGAGTCGGTAAAAGTATCTTTGATCTAATTATTCCTTGTACATTTTCTGAAGGTGTCTAAAACATGTTTGTCTTGATACTAGATGATCTTTAGATATCCCTTCTCATCTGCGTTTGACTTTGGTGGAACTCCATAATTATTCTAAATATTGCATATGCTTGATGTTGACAATTTTGTCTCTAGGGCTTAAATACATTTAAAATGCTGATTGCACCTACAAATGGGTGGTGCTTAACACGTTAGACATGTGAAGTCGTGTTTTAAACCGTTTTTTGTTTCTTTGTTGTTTACGTTGCCCTTAGAAACGCTTAAACTGTATCAAACATTTTGAGACATAATAACGCAAATATCGGGTCCTTGACCTTATTTTGAACGTTGCCAGTCTAACAGAAGGGTCGGATGCGCCACACCAGGTGTGCTATATCGTCCCGTCGTATCTGGCGAACTGTCGTGTATGGTTTGTCCGCAGGGATTGAGTTTAGGCAGTAGGCAATACTCCAGAGATGTTCAGATACTATTACATGAAAATACATTTACACATATTGTTAATTCAACAATCAAGCCAAATGAATATAATTTAAAATCAAAGAATGTCAAGGCAAGAAAATTTACTTGCATAAGTTTGACACCCTTTGAAGTTCCAGAGATCAGAACATAGCAGATGTTCTATGGTTCAATTCGAACCCTGTACAAAATATAAATTAAACAGTTCAATAGTTCACAATTATCTTTCAATGTGGTGCATCGATTCCATAATAAGTTGTATAATGTCCAAACATCTCTAGTAATCCTGGTAGAAATCCTTCATGGAAATTTTGTTGAATTATAAAAGTTTTATCATCCAAGGGAGATCATCAATACTATTATTTCATCACACCCGTTACATCAGTAATCGAGTCTTACGTTTAGGTAAAACATTACATGTACGCTGTGGACCGTAGTTGTTTTATAAATGACCAAGTTTTGTTGTTGTCTCAACTTCATGGCAAGAAACGAATCAATATATTTTATTAAACAAAACAGTTTACGGTGGTCACCTACGAAACCGAAATTGGAAAACAAGCTTATTGTGGAGTACTAAAATTATTTCAGTTTTGAATAAATTAAATTCTATAATCTTTATCCGAATGTTCAACATTATTAATTTGAAACGAAATTGTGTGTCTCATCAATATTAAACAAAAAGAACAAATACAACGTGAATTCAATAAATTCAATATTTTAGGAAGCGTAGAAACTTAGTATTTTTTTCCTTAATAATGGTGCCATTAAAGCTTATTGTGACTACATTGTTTCTGCTCAAATGACTTTGCAGTTAGATGTAAAAGTTTCATATTTATACTATAAATAAGAAAAATGTATACAATACTATTGAAAATCATCATAAAATATTGAAATATTTTATTTAAAAAATAAGCGTTCTAAAACTTATGATGGCTGGCGTTTAATTCATTTCCAAATCGGGGATACCTCGCAGGGGATTTCTTTTACGAGTTGCGTGTGAGGTATTAATTATTTCACTCAGGTATACACATGTACCCTATTACTCGTAAAGGAACAGTCAATACACAGCGGCATGCTTGTAAAAACCTTTCAATAAAACAGTTATGAAAGCTCATTGTGAGTGAGTCGAATTTCCAAACATATAAAATTAAGAAATCGCGAAAGCTCGTAAATACATGCAACTCGTAAACGACACGCAAACAGATGACACTATTCGAAAAAAATATTACCTATTTCATACAACGTAACGCGTAAGGAAACTCGTATATATCGAAAGAAGTTCTCGTAAATGTGAAGGAGTATAACCCACAAACAATATGTCCGACGAGTCTTTGAATGGTAATCAGACATGTCATAATCCTAAAGTAGTTTTGAGAGTATCGATCCTGTTCTAAGGGAAAATACTTCGGATAAAAAAAAATGGATAACCAAAACATGAACAAATTAATAAAAAATCCAAAACATTTTGAATACTTTAAAGGTTTATGTTAACACTTTGAATAAAATTGCTGATATTTAATTTTTATGCAAAGTGTAACCACGAACCACAAATATCCCGATTCTAAAAATAGACGTATCTACAGGTAAAGATTTAAGTAATTCTCTCAATGCAATTGATCTCTAATTTAAAAATTTTACGGGTAGCTGCTCATTGGTAAACGAAAGGGAAAATATGGCGACGAATATTTGGTTCTTCAAAACTCACTGCCTATAATCGGTAGCAGGAGAGTTATATTAAGATAATGGTAAGTTCAAATATATTACCTGCCTGTAGCATGTTTACTTTTAAAAAGGTTTTCTATGAATCTTTATAAAATTATCATAACGTTTTTAGGTTACAAAAGTAGAAAATGGAAGAACACAAACTCAATGAACAATCATTAAATTGAAATTGTTTTGCTTTGATAATGTGAACGTTGCTTGTAAGTGTGTATGTGTGTGTTAAGTTCTAATATTCTTTTGGACGCACATAGATGAGGTTCTAATGGCTGGCGGTATAACCCCCTCCCCCCTAGCTGAGTACCGAGTACTCTCAAAATTTAGTTTCAAATACAGGGTACTCCTTTAACTTGGCTCGGAGTACCGAATAATCGAGAATGTGAGTACCAAGTACTATTTGTTATAGGTATCGAGTACGGTACTCCAGCCTCCGAGGACCGATCGAGTACTTCCTTAAAAAACCCAAACTACCGAGTACTAAAAGGGGGGTTATACCCACATGGCTGAGATGGATACAACCAGAGTACCAACAATTTTTGACAAGTCACTGGCATACCTAATTACAGATATATATACTGGTACGAAAGTCTTGTTTTGTAAAATACAAAGCGGGATCAGAGCCACTACCTGAGATCTAACTTACTAGTGATCAATAGTTCAGCGCTTTAGACCAGTCGATCACCCAGGTCTTACTTTTTGTCGTAAAAATAACACATATCAAGGTTGACACTTTATAACATTTCATTGATATTGTGGATATTCGCCGACAATGTATTACTAATATCAATAATAATTATAGTTCTTTTAAGATATGTGCGTTGTCCATACTTGGTTGGTTATTTGCAATTTAATCAATTTGTTTTAAATTAAAAACCTCCTGATATTTTGTCCATCTAATTACTTTTATTTACGATCCTTTACAGAGAGGGAATTTGTTATCAATATGAACAGAGCAGTTGTCTTCTTCGCAGCTGTTCTTTCTTCATAAATAAGATTTCTGATCTTCAAGAAAACTTCTCTAAAACCATAACAAATATGTGAAAAGGGTGTCAATTTAGGTTCATGATTACATTTTGAATAAAATTGCCGATATTTTTCTCCCTTTTCAGTCGTCTTAACTACACATTCACTCGCTCAATAAGGCATAGCAGCGTTTAGATACTGTATAATAATTCATTTTCGTGGGGATAAATATCGTGGTTAAGAGCACAAAACTGAATTGGTGAGGACAAATTTTCGTGGATTTTTAACTTTGTAATACACTCTTCAACTAAGTACTTAAATTCGTGGGGATTAAATTTCATGGATTTCCCATACCCACGAAATTAACAAAATTAAATCCCCAATAAATATTTCTGCTTGTAAAGTATTTTCTACATAAAATTTCAAAATTGTTTACGTCAGCATTTGATCCGTTTTGCTGGAGCATTTTCTTTACTTTTTCAGGTGACCCAAATGTAGTTTTATAAGATCAACAATTTCCTGTCATTTGGCCTCCGCATGCAAGGTTATTTCATTATTGTTGTTATTAGATCTACTCATTCACATTTAAAAGGAAGGTTGTTTGGGGGTAATTCATGTTTTATTTAAGGTACAACTTAAACGGAAAGAAAATGAGTAGAGAAAAGTACAAACGTCATTCTGTCGCATGAAAGAGAAAACGATCTGCAAATTGTATATTTTGTATGTAGACGCTGCTATATTTTTTTTATTCCTAAATATAGTTGAAGCTTCAAATAGACTACAAAAATAGGTCAAATATCAACAATTTTCATGGACCTTAATCATATCCTTGTGCAAATCAAACATATTTTCACAAAACATTTTTATTGTTGTTGATTTTTTCAAAACTCTGAATGACAGATATTTAGTTATGGCCATACATGTAGACAGCAATTATTCATTCAAACGATTTGATAAAAAAAAATCGTACAAAAGTCTCCTGGTAATTACAGACATGGCGAAGAAGTCCTATACATTTCTCCTTTTCAATTTCATTGCACTTAATTAGGTTTTTAAATTGTGAATAGATATCCCAAAGTATTCTTTAAAAATATTTACTTATAGCCATGATAGACATTGTATGAATGAATGTTCGTTTAAATCAATAATTTCTTTTTGTGTTAATCTTTGTATAACACGACTACCTGTTCAACCTCTTTTTAAGGTTCATGGTTTCACTTCTTATAAAATGGTAGATTTTCAACACATTTGTCTACTCTATGTACAACTTAAACGACATATGGATACACAAAATAAAGTGTAGCAGCGTCTAGATATTAAAATCGCCGATAATTTTCTCTTCCATTTTACAAGATTACTTTTGCTGTTTTCTCTATTTATTTTCTTTCCGTTTAAATAGTACCATAAATAAAACATGAATTACCCCTAGATAACCTTCTATAAAACCTATTGTAAGTAGATTTAATAACACCAATAATGAAATTACCTTGCACGTGGAGGCCAAATGACAGGGCATTGTTAATATTTGGCTATATTTGGATGAGCTGAAAAACGCAAAGATAATGCCCCAGCAAAACGACTCAAGTGTTCACGTAGAAAATATTTAAAGTTTATGCAAAAAATATTAATCTTTACGCAGCTATGCCTTATTAAGCGATTGAATGTGTAATTTAGGCGCCACATATAAACGTAAAATATCAGTCATTTTTTCTCCGAAGTGTTAAGATAAACCTAAAACAATTCACATAATACAATTATTTTATATACTTAGTATATAGTCAGGGTTTATAGATATGCGTAAGAGTTATTATTGAAATAATATAAATGTAATTTCCGCCGATGTTATATGCTGATTATACACCATTTGAACTAAACTTTATTTTCTGCAGGGTCCCTTATACTTGACCAAAACATATCATATATGAGTTATTTTTTCCGTGTTTTTTTTTCAATTTGCTCACATTAAATATTAATGCTAATTATTTAGCAAATGAAAAGGAAGTTTTATGATAATTATTAATTATTGACATCAATTATTCTCAGAATTTTGGTACTCATATTGTCAAAGAGTTATTCTGGAAGTTTATATTCGTTTTAAAATTAGTTAAGTACTTGTTGAACTTGCCAATGTTAACATAAAAAGAAAGGATTTATGATTGATGAAAATGATCAATTGGCTAACTGTCTTTTTTGTTTTCTACTTTCTATATAAAATGCTAGCAATTCTGAACATAGTTCATTAACACCCTCGTTCTGATATTGCAGGTTAATGTTCAAGAGGACAAATGTAAATCACATTACAGTATGTTAAATGAATAAAGAAATATGTCAGACCAGGAAAAGAAAGAAAAAGAAAACTTTCTCAGACATGCTATTCTTGTGGTGGATCATGGTAAAACTGCCTTGATATCATTAATTGAATTTGATCTTCAACTCAAAAACTGTAGCTTTGAACAATTCCTGAACAACAATCAACATGAGATATTTCATATGTGTCGAGAAAGGATATGTCACTGTGGAACAAGACAAAGATATCTACAAGTGCTCTTTTAATCCCAAATTGAACTTCTTTTTGACATTGCACTAGGAACTGCCAAACCTGGTATTGCATTGGATGTATTAGACACGACGCTGGCAAGATGCTTGCTTGTCAATTTTTGTTTAGATGTGTTTTGGAATTACAATTTACAATTCCAGGGAAAATCTTTAAAAGATTTTTTGAATGCAGAAAAGCATACTATCTATCACCTTTGGCAATATAATGTCAGATGCTGCCACTGTCCAACGGTATATAATTCTACTGTTAACTATCCAAAGTTGGATCAAACAGAATGGCAATCCATGTTTTATGTTGTTTCACCACAACCACCATGCAGCATGCAGGCTCAAGCAAACGCATATCCATGCAACAGCCTCTGTGACTTTGAGACCCGGCAAACTATTGCAGTATCAAATCTTAACCGGAGACTTCAGAAAACTTTACTTGAAAATTGTTGTTCATTAAGAAAGTCGGTTGAAACCCTTGTAGACATTCGTAACTATAAATATGGTCATGCAGAAAACGCAAGAATGTCTGATTCTGACTTTGAAGAAAACAAACAAGTGATAACAGAAATTATTCTTCATATTGCAAAGTTGTGTTCAAAAGAACCAGAAGTAGAGAAAGCTGTTGATGCTACTCTTACTGAAAGTTTAGACTACAAACTTATGGAGGAATATAAGAGGCTGATGACTGAAATATACCAGGTATGTTCTAAAAATATTTATAAGCATGGAAGATTAGGTGTTTCTTATATGTTAAACTTACGAAAGACCGATTGTGCCACTAGTTCTTTCCCTTTTCTCGATTGGAACTAAATATATCATAGTTCCAAGTTCACATTTCTCACTTACAAGTTGACGTTTCTTAGTCCCAAGTTGACATTTCTCACTTTCAAGTACTTTTGATTATTTTTTTATTGATGTGTCAGTGGTTTTGATATATGTTGCACCGTTTCATTTGCTACCGGGGTCAAAAGGGGGCCACACCCCAAAACTCAACTTTTTAAATTTGTGGTCCGATTTTAAAAATCTGTTTTTATTAGAAACCTTCTAAAAATCACTGCCTGTGTTTTTCAATGGGATTTGCAATACCTCTAACCATCTTTGAGAAATTAATGGGTCGAAGAGGCAAAAACGCCATTTTTTAAAAAAGTTTGTCGAGGCAAATAGCTTTACACAAATACTAGCTGTAGTGGGCCAGCCAGTTGTCATAAAGTTTGCATATGATGGTTATATCCACTAAAGAAAAGTTGGTACTGTATTTCGGGTTTTTGGTCCCTATCGTTGTAGAAAAAAGACCAAAAGGGGCTAAAATGGGTTTGTTGAAAAAAACCCTTGTAGAATGTTTATTATTCATTCGATTTTGAAAATTCTCTTTTTTTGTTTAATTGCTCATTGAATTCTGTCAACTAAATGTGCCAATGGTTTAAAAATAAATATATTGCACCGTTAAAGTGCTACAGGGGCCAACGACGTGTCACGCCCATAAAATCAACTTTTTTGGTCCAATTTTCAAAATCTTTTTTTCGTTCGAATCCTTGTGAAAATCCCAGCGTGTAATTTTAATACAACTGATTAAGCATATAAAAAGTTGTACAATACTTTTCTGCTGAACAAATTCTCCAAATATTTACAAGTTCGGTAGGTTTGCTGTTACTTTTATTTATTCCTTTATATTCCTTTATTTAAACCTATTTATTACCGTGTTGGTGACAGCTGGACTTAATTCATAACCCTGTTCTACACATCTGAGCTTTACATAATCGACCCTATTTTGCGACACACCAATTACATTGATTATTTAGGAATCAGCCAATCCCTCTGAATGATGAGTGAAAATATATGCAGTCTCACTAAATTTTTGCTTTTATTTCAATTTGATTGCAATATCTAAACAACAGATTAAATTAAGATATATAATTCACACAACAAAATGACAGAATGTTTGGTATGTCAAACAAAATTTGCAAGCTTTTCCTCAGATTGCAGGTTTTTTTGCGAAATTGCTCAAAGTATGGTAAAAGCATCAAATTCGACATGGTGGTAGAAAACAGCATACTAAACAATATTAGCTATAGACCCAACTTAAAATTTCAAAATGGCGGCCATTTTCAAGATGGCCGCCTAATAGTATATGCAAGTAAGAAATTAATCAAATAAAAATTCATTAAATATTGTTCTTTGAAGATAAATGCACCAAATTGTGTATGACAGCAGTGCAAAATATTCTAAAGAATATAATAGAAAATGGTTTGCCTTATATTGAAAATGGTTGTCATTTTGAAGATGATCGCCTCAGATATAGCATATATATCTACATAATGAAATCATATTAAATACAAGGTTATTTATGCCCCAAAATATGAATGAATGCAATAAATAAGTGCTCAAACAAATTTAGAACAAGAGTAAAAAGAATCTGTATTCTGTTGGAAGATATCAGACGGGGAGTGTACATGAATATATACATTTCTAGCTAATTTGGAGCAAAATTGTATTTAGATCTGAAAATTGTCATACTGGCACCTGATACAATGACATATATTCAGCCTGCTGCAGACCACCTTAATATAGACTGTTCAGTACCATCTTTATATGAAAATATCAAAGCCATAAAGACCATGAAAACTGACCAAAAGTACTCAAGACCATGACACAGTGGAACTCCCACAAGATTGGAAAACGAATACATAATTTAAGTTGTAAAAAGGGGAGGCTTAATCGAATGTAACCTAGAGAGCATTATTGTTACTAGATCCTTAACAGAATAATCCAATTATCGTATTAAAACAACTTCAGACAAAAAACTGTTGGATCACCAAGCAGGTTGAAAAAAAAGAAAAATCTTGCATTGAACACATAGCCTACCTGCACATCAAGCAGCAAATTCAATGAAACAGTTCCTTATATACATGTATCTATACTAGACAAAAAAAAACGTTACATTGGTTTTCTTTTAAGATTTTTTCGAAACATATTTTATTTTCATTTTCAATGTAAAGATTAGGAAATAAACGGGTTTTTCTGTCAAATTTGCGTATTGAAGGCGGATTTTAAAATGACGTTACGTCATTTTTTTTAATTTTGACCAAAATTGCAACTTTTAAAATTTTACGTGACAAAAATTCAATTAGGCTAGTGATTGTGGTCGTTAAATTTAGCAAATTTAACGTCTACCAAAAGGTCGAACATAAAGGTTGAAAAATTGTACGCCAGGTCCTTTACGTTAACGTTAAAATTAGAAGGAATTCTCTTCTTTCGTGTTGGATACAGGAATGACCAAAAAATACAGTTGATAAATCATTCAAAAGACTTAGGAACAACTATCCATAGTTTAGAGACTCGTGTCAGAGGTAGCAGTACAAACAATGGTGAGACCGGAAGTGGCAGAATACCATAACCAATGCTATTTTAGATCAGGCATTACCGCTTTTTTTCTTCGTAATCGCTTTGTAAATGGTTCAAAAACAGTTGTGTTAATGGATAAAATTTCAATCGAATATTCATAAACACTGTACATACGGGGTCACGCCAAGCTGACGTCGTTGTTAAAAAAGACGTCCTCTAATTAACGTTTCTTTGGCGTTTTGGCGTTAATGAGTTGTACCATGATTAAAATTGACAAAGTTAAGTAAGACGCGCCCTTTTTAAAGCAAAGATTCAAATTTTAACAGAATTTTTTTAATTATCAACATTTTGTCTTTTAATCTAACTGAACAACGTTTTCAGAAATAACCAAAACCCAACGGATGCAGTTGCAAAATTTACGATCCCTGTAATTGTACGGGTTGTTAAGCATCCCTGAATACTGAATACAACTTCAAATTCAACGGAATGCTTTTAGATATGCAAAATGAATGGTTATTCACAAACGATAATGCTTTGTAAACTTTATTTTCTACAATATCTAGGTAAAACTGGAAGGAGATGTAAAATTCGATTGGAAATAATGTAGACTAGATTTCCGTCTCTTCAGTATGACCAAAGATGCGTTTATTCAACGGAAGTTGCAACTTTTTGTTTGTTATAAAAAAATTATCAAATAAAATATAAGTGTAACGTTTCTTTTTTTGCCTATTATATTACATAGACTTCAAGGAAGCTTTCGGTATCCTTGAATGAGAAATTCTGTGGAAAGTTCTTGGGATCTATGGAATACCAAACAGAAATGTTACATCAATAACGAATATGTATAGGAATGAAATGTCAGGTAGTGCATCCACGAGATATAAGTAAAGAAATACGTCCAGTTTTTAAACATGGTTGTTTACTTTTTCTTTTGGTCATGCATTGATTGAATGATTAGAGAATCACACCAGAGAAGAGTAAATGGAATCCACCATATGTTAGAAAAACATCTTTATTGGTATAAAATGCTTCTAAACGTACGTATAAAAACAGGAGACCATAATAACACCGTATGGACTCGTGAGCGGAGGAAAAGGTTATTCACGTACATGGAAAAGGTAAATAACACACTGAAAAGGCAAAATTTTCAAAAATAGCAATATGTCATCAAAAAGGTCAATAATAAGCCCAGTAGCCATTCTTATATAAAAACAAATGCTATTGCACGGAACACCTCATATCTTTAGGTGTTTAATTATGTTGGCATCATAATTCATTTTTGAACGATTTGTTCCACAACCTCTTTACAAAATCAATACTTCATTTGAAATATGGATTTATTTACACAAAAAAATACTTACACACATTTCTGCTCAAACAGGTCAATATTTTAAGAACAATCATTATCACATGGAATGTGTTAACATGATAAATGAGTTCATTTATCTTATATATATCTAGTAAATGCCGATATATCGATAACGCAGGGCGAAAAGGTTACAAAATACGTGAGAAAAGCTAAAAAGGGTCAATGCGTGTTAAATTACAACACAATAATGCAAATAAAGCGAAATTAGTTACATATTTGTTTTTTATTCCCATAAAATATTTTTTAATCAATTGTTGCATATACATGAGGCGAAAAAAAAACATGAATAACCTAATCTTTAATTGCATAAGTATACATACATCTTTACATAAATATGTGCTACTGTTTGGAAAATATATTTAATTATCAGGTAAACGAAAAGAGGCTGTGAAATTTATAAAATATCTGTAAAATTATACTACATAGCTTAATTTCTACAAACTATAAGTAAATCCAAAAAAAAAAAAAACCTGCTTTTTGAAGATTTTGAATTATTAAATTAGTGCTTGTATTGATTGAGAAATATATCTCTTTTGTAATACTGGGCAATTCAGAGACTGATTTAATCGACGCAATTTTGATTTCGCCACTTCTAATTTGACATACAATGTCTAGAATTGAAGAATCGTCATTCCTAATATTATGTGACTTATTAGTTAAACTATACTTATTTACAAATTAAAACAGTATCAAAGAATATATATAAATATATATAAATAAATGGTTTTATATGTCATGTTTCAATACGCTTAATATCGCATCGAAATAGTTGACGGAATAGCCGAAGACGCTGTACATGTTTTCAAAGATGATAAGAAGTTTTCATAAATTCAAATGACAACAAAGTTCCAGACATTACATTTTGCTATGCCTGACGCGCTCTACCAAAATTAGGATTTCACAGCAGTATTTTTTTTAAATAATGATTCAATTTGAATTGTATCTTTTTTTGCCCGGCAGTCTGTATGTGTTACATTGCTCTTGGCAGCCACAGTCATCAACATAGACACTGACTAGTAGATCTACAAATTGAGTAATACAGGTTGTTATTGATTCTTTCGGAATGAGAAAGATTTATCGTTATATAACCATCCCCTCCAGCATTAATCATTTGTTGTTTCTTGACCATTTTTACATGCGTTACCGATTGATAACCTTTTCAGACGGTGTTACTTTAATTTTCGGGCATAACTTTTATCATAAGATCCTTGCCTATAAAAAAACGGTGTTTTAATATATTTCATATTCCTAAAAGCACGTGTATGCACATTATATTCTTAAAAAGGGTGATTTCATAAGAAAAAAATATGTTTTATTGTTATTTTTGTTTTGTAACATCATTTTGCCATTAAGCTTTGAAGAAAACTGAAGCATTCTTTCGAAAAATATCATGCATCTTAAGAAAGGGAACGGTTTGAAGTGTTCCGTGAGCCATGGCATTTAAAATATAATTGAAATAGGTAACGAAAAATGATACTCAAACATACCTTGTTTTGTTTTTAATCCATTTATCCCTTTTCAAAGTGTGTTATTAACCATTTCCATGTACGTGAATCACCTTTTCATCCGCTCACGAGTCCATACGGTGATAATAATAAGCATTAGCATAAAAAATATCAATATCAGTGAAATAGATGCACTCATCATGTTCACGTTGAGAGAATAACATTTTAATTTTCATATAAAAAGAAATCGTGATTAACAACTTATGGAACGCATTATGAAACAGCCATTGGAATGTCTAAAAAGTATGAGAATCAAAGCAAGTATTTATAAAGACCAAGCTAGGTAAATTAAACAGTAACTTTAAACCATAGATCTGTTTTTAACATACAGGGCTGTGGTTAAATCACTTTTGATATACGGGTCGGAAACATGGAGCCTCACAATGCATGACCAACATGCAGAAACTTCAGATATTCATATACAAATGCATGTGATCCATCCAAAAGATCGCCTAACAAAATTACCATCGAAAACAAGCCAAAACAAAACACCTTTTGTTCTCGAAATAAAGAAGGGAAAGTGGAAATAGCTAAGGAGCAACCATTTGATTTTTATGGGGATGGGGCTATGGAGCTGTTCTGTCTTTTAATTTTTGAAAAAGTCCAAGCCTTGATTTTTTTTTTGCGCGCACTTTTAAAATTTCAAAAAGTTTCAGCCAAAAACGCAATCCTGCCTTTTGATTTAAAGTACTATCAAGCCTTTTTTTTTCTGGATTTTTGTCATCCTGCCTTTTTTGTTTCAAATTTCACCATAGCTATCCCCCGTATGGTCCATCCCTTTGCTAGCACATTACGCAAAGGAGAAACCAGGCCCTACAATGGACATTACAGGGAAAAAGAAAAAAAAGGGTGACCTATAGACTGACATGGATCAGATACAAGAAAAAATGATAGAGAATTGTTACATATGGAGCAGCATCTATCAACTCTCAAAGGGCAAAGGAAGATTGAGAATAATTGCCAGTAGCCTATGCTCCATTGGGGAGTAAAATGGCTCAAGTCAAGTCATTAATGATAGGGTCCATAAATTTAGCTCCCCTATTGCAGGCTGGACTAAACGATAGACATATAGATAGACAGGTTGACACAGCAAAAATTGCTTACATAATTTTTCAAGAGGTAGGCTTTGAAACACCATTTCGAGTTGATAGTTCCATTGTAAATCTATAATTAGTTCTTTCATGCTATATTTAACAACGTTAACATCTAAACATAATTTTACCACAATCAGATTTATATGATTAGATATGCAATATATTCCTGTACACTCCCCGCCTGATATATCCAAACGGAATCAAGATTATATTTTTACATCTATTTCAATTTGATTTAGCACATATCCATTGCTATTTGTGCCTATTTGGGTCATAAATAACCTTAAATAAAAGATGATATGATTTCGTAGGTTATATGCTATTTTGAGGTGACTATCTTTAAGATGGCAGCCATTTTGAATTTAAGGCAAACTATCTTCTAATATATTGTCAAGAATATAATTCACTGCTATTATACATGATTTGATGATTTTATCTTCAAAGTTTGATTTTTAATGAATTTTTATTTGATTTTTTTCTTAATTTTATATTTTATCTGGTGGCCATCTTGAAAATGGGAGCCATTTTGACTTTTTGGATCGGTTCCAAAGCTAATATTGTTTAGTATGCTTTGTTTTACCACTATGCTAAATTTCATGCTTTTACCATCTTTTGAGCATTTTTTTTTCACAAATCGACTGGACTATAAGACTGCAAACATTTTGCGGGCGTAAAATGGTATGATGCTGTCGCCATCGTCGGTTTGGGCCTCTTTTGGTTTAGAAATTTAGGGACTAAAAGGAGCCAAAAAGCCATTTCTTGGTTGTTTTCTCAATGACTTTTTTCTGGTAGAACGAATGGTATGAAATTTTACAATGGTATTTGTTAAAATAAAATGATGAATGGGATTGATTTTTTAATCCCTCCCTTTATTCGTTTGAAAATTAGTGCCTCAAAAAGTTTTCACATTTTCCAAAATAACTTTGATTCTTGTCGGCCAATTGCCATGAAATTTTACAATGATATTTCTAACATTGAACCATTCATGGGATTGATTTGAGGGTCCCCCTTTTTTCATTTAGAAACTATTTTTATTTCTGGTCCGATTTCTTTGGCAAGCTAATTCTTGTCAAGTAGTGGATACTTGAAGGATTAGTTTTTGCAACATTTTGTTTCGCTCGGAAATTAGAAGCCACAAGAAGTTAACATTAAAACTTATCATCTGTTGTCCAATTTTTTACTTTTTTGTTAATTTGTTCTTGTCAAATAGCGGATTATTGACCCCACTTCCCCCGCTTAAGATTTTCTTTTAAGAAAATAATGTATTGGACTCCTTTTGAAGATGTTGATGTCAGTCCACCTATGAATGCATATGTAAAAAACTTTGGTAATTTAAGTGGTCTCACATAAACCTTGATAAGATATGCATTATATATCATGTTTCAGAATTTGCAACAACAAAATGAAAAAGTACAAGAGTTAGAAGTCAACATAGTACAAACAAATGAAAAAATTGATAGACTAAGCAGAAGAATTGATGGCACAAGAACGAACCTTGACAGAACAAATACACGAGTTAAAGTCATTTACAACAGAGTCGATGTTACAAATACAGAACTTGGCAGAACAAACACCAGAGTTGACTCCATGAACAAAAAAGTTGATGTCACACATACAGAATTAATAACATTACAGACCAAAGTGAAAGACACAGACCAACGTTTAGGTATAAATTATTTAACTTTATATTAATCAATGATAGGTAAAAAGATATGAATATGTATGTTCCTGACCATACTAGCATGTCGACCATCATCGTATGCTCATGGCCATATTGCTAAAGTCATATGGTCGGACCATACGAATATATTTGGATGTACCATATGCGTACATACTAATAAAACTATTACGGACCTGATCATATACGTAAAAGGGCCACATTAGTATTTTAGTATGTCATACTTAACTAGTTCTAATTGTGATCGCAAGCGAGTCACATACATGTCCCCTCACGTACCCCTCTTTGTCAATATGTGTTTGGGCATTTGAGAATAC
The DNA here is from genome assembly GCA_963971305.1 of Arcuatula senhousia. NCBI lineage: Eukaryota > Metazoa > Mollusca > Bivalvia > Mytilida > Mytilidae > Arcuatula > Arcuatula senhousia. Next base: position 11,710,917 of record OZ020312.1, read on the forward strand.
CTAATATACCAATTTTCATCAAGATCGGAGTAAGTTTAATTTTGGCGGGAAACAGCGGCGATTTTGAAAATGGCCAACGATAAAAAAATTTTGATGTCAAAAATAAACTCGCCATACCACAATAACCTTATATACCAATTTTCATTAAAATCGGAGTAACTTTGATTTTTGGCGGGAAATGGCGGCCATTTTGAAAATGACCGACGAAATAAAAATTTCGATGTCAAAAATCAACTAGCCATAGCACTATTACCTTATATACCAATTTTCATCAAAATCAGAGTTACTTTAATTTTGGCGGGAAACGGCGGCCATTTTGAAAATGGCAGACAATAAAAAAAATTTATGTCAAAAATCAACTCGCCATACCACTATTACTTTATATACCAATTTTCGTCAAATCAGAGTAACTTTAATTTTGGCGGGAAAAGGCGGCCATTTTGAAAATGGCCGACGATAGAAAAATTTTGATGTCAAAAATCATCTCGCCATACCACTATTACCTTAAATACCAATTTTCATCAAAATCGGAGCAAGTTTCAATTTTGGCGGGAAATTTTAGCCGCCATTTTGAAAATGGCCGCCAAAAAAAATTTCGATACCAAAAATGAACTCGGCATACCACTATTACCTTGTAAACCAATTTTCAATAAGAAATAACAAAGTTGAGAATTTTTACATTACTATTACAAAATACAAAGTACAAAGAAAGATAACTCAATATGACAAAAAAAATAAATTTCGGTTTTTTGCAAAATTTTGAAAACCGTAAGTCCGATTTTCAAATTTTTTTTTAAATGAAAGGTATTGAAAGTCTACACTTACCCCATAAAGGAATTTGACCTACCCCTGCCGGATCAGAAATGCCAGGTAAAAATTCAACTTCGGTTTCGAGGAGCCATTTTGAGGCCCTTTTTTGACCTATAAGGGGTCGTTCGATTTCGACGAAAAATACAAAAAGCACAATCTCCCATTCCATACTCTTGATATATGAAGATTCAGCTTCCTACCTTAAAAGATGTCGAAAAAATGAGGTGGACAAGTTCACGGTCCAGAATACAGAGAAAAATAATAATAACTAGTTCTAATTGTGATCGCAAGCGAGTCACATACATGTCCCCTCACGTACCCCTCTTTGTCAATATGTGTTTGTGCATTTGAGAATACCTAATATACCAATTTTCATCAAGATCGGAGTAAGTTTAATTCTGGCGGGAACGGCGGCCATTTTGAAAATGGCCAACGATAAAAAAAATTTTGATGTCAAAAATAAACTCGCCATACCACAATAACCTTATATACCAATTTTCATTAAAATCGGAGTTATTTTGATTTTTGGCGGGAAACGGCGGCCATCTTGAAAATGGCCGACGAAATAAAAATTTCGATGTCAAAAATCAACTCGCCATAGCACTATTACCTTATATACCAATTTTCATCAAAATCAGAGTAACTTTAATTTTGGCGGGAAACGGCGGCCATTTTGAAAATGGCCGACAATAAAAAAAAATTGATGTCAAAAATCAACTCGCCATACCACTATTACTTTATATACCAATTTTCGTCAAAATCGGAGTAACTTTAATTTTGGCGAGAAAAGGCGGCCATTTTGAAAATGGCCGACGATAGAAAAATTTTGATGTCAAAAATCATCTCGCCATACCACTATTACCTTATATACCAATTTTCATCAAAATCGGAGCAAGTTTAAATTTTGGCGGGAAAATTTAGCCGCCATTTTGAAAATGGCCGCCAAAAAAAATTTTCGATATCAAAAATGAACTCGGCATACCACTATTACCTTGTAAACCAATTTTCAATAAGAAATAACAAAGTTGAGAATTTTTACATTACTATTACATAATACAAAGTACAAAGAAAGATAACTCAATATGACAAAAAAATAAATTTCGATTTTTTGCAAAATTTTGAAAACCGTAAGTCCGATTTTCAAAAAAAAATTTTTAAATGAAAGGTATTGAAAGTCTACACTTACCCCATAAAGGAATTTGACCTACCCCTGACGGATCAGAAATGCCAGGTAAAAATTCAACTTCGGTTTCGAGGAGCCATTTTGAGGCCCTTTTTTGACCTATAAGGGGTCGTTCGATTTCGACGAAAAATACAAAAAGCACAATCCCCCATTCCATACTCTTGATATATGAAGATTCAGCTTCCTACCTTAAAAGATGTCGAAAAAATGAGGTGGACAAGTTCACGGTCCAGAATACCGAGAAAAATAATAATAATAATAATTCTAATTGTGATCGCAAGCGAGTCACATACATGTCCCCTCACGTACCCCTCTTTGGCAATATTTCTGGCTTTTGTGGGAACCCTGTTTAAGCAATGACGCCCTTATCATTCCATTGAAGCACCCTTTTTACAAGCATTGGTAGCGTACTTGTAAACTATTGTGGTGACTAGCGAGCATAACTACCGCTCTCGTCCTCCACAATGGAGCCACTCTTCAATGAAATGCTAAGAACGTGACGGAGAAGCTTTTGGTTGACATCCATATAAGATATTATTCTCCCTTAATCTCATATGGTTGAGAAGAGTCACACAGTCGCATCCAAAAGCTGTTGCATGAGACCATAAACAAAATTTGATGCTAAAAATGAACTCCCCATACCACAATTACCCTGTATATTAATTTTCATTAAAATCGGAGCAAGTTTAATTTTGGCGGGAAACGGCGGCCATTTTGAAAATGGCCGACGATAAAAAAAAATTAATGTCAAAAATCAACTCGCAGTACCACTATTACCTTGAATACCAATTTTCGTCAAAATCTGAGTAACTTTAATTTTGGCGGGAAACGGCGGCCATTTTGAAAATGGTCGACGATAAATAAATTTCAATGTCAAAAATTAAATCCCCATACCACTATTACCTTATATACCAGTTTTCATCAAAATCGGAGTAACTTTAATTTTGGCGGGAAACGGCGGCCATTTTGAAAATGGCCGACGATAAAAAAAATTCGATGTCAAAAATCAACTCGCCATACCACTATTACCTTATATACCAATTTTCATCAAAATCGGAGCAAGTTTAAATTTTGGCGGGAAAATGGCAGCCATTTTAGCCGCCATTTTGAAAATGGCCGTCAAAAAAATTTTTCGACTCCAAAAATGAACTCGGCATACCACTATTACCTTGTGAACCAATTTTCATTAAGAAATAACAAAGTTGAGATTTTTTTTCATTACTATAACAAAATATATTGAACAAAGAAAGATAACTCAATCTTACAAAAAAAATAATTTTCGATTTTTTGCAAAATTTTGAAAACGGTAAGTCCGATTTTCAAAATTTTTTTTTTAAATGAAAGGTATTGAAAGTCTACACTTACCCTATAAAGGAATTTGTCCTACCCCTGCCGGATCAGAAATGCCAGGAAAAATTCAACTTCGGTTTCGAGGAGCCATTTTGAGGCCCTTTTTTGACCTGTAAGGGGTCGTTCGATTTCGACGAAAAATACAAAAAGCACAATCTCCCATTCCATACTCTTGATATATGAAGATTCAGCTTCCTACCTTAAAAGATGTCGAAAAAATGAGGTGGACAAGTTCACGATCCAGAATACCGAGAAAAATAATAATAATAATAATAATAATAATAATAATAATAAGAAACCGAGCAAAAACAATATGTCCCCGACACTTCGTGTTCGGGGACATAATAATAATAACTAGGTATAATTGTGATCGCAAAGCGAGTCACAAATGTCCCCTCACGTACCCCTCTTTGTTAATATCCGGCTTATTCAAGAATATTTTTTTGTTCGCCATCCATTATAAAGCTTAGAAATCAATTTTCGTTAAAATCGGACCAAGTTCAATTTTTACCGGAAATGGCGGCCATTTTGAATTTTTCGACATTTTCGACTTCACGCCTCAATTCACCATCCTTTAAAACCTCTAGATATCAATTTTCGTAAAAATCGGAGCAAGTTTATTTTTGACCGGAAGTGGCGGCCATTTTGAATTTTTCAACATTTTCGACTTCACCCCTCAATTCGCCATCCTTTAAAACCCCTAGATATCAATTTTCGTTAAAATCGGACGAAGTTCAATTTTTACCGGAAGTGGCGGCCATTTTGAATTTTTCAACATTTTCGACTTCACGCCTCAATTCGCCATCCTTTAAAACCCCTAGATATCAATTTTCGTTAAAATCGGAGCAAGTTCAATTTTTACCGGAAGTGGCGGCCATTTTGAAAATTGCGGCCGATAATTTTTTTTTCATATTAGAAATGAACTCGGCATACCCCAATTACCTTAAATGCAAATTTTCATTTAAAAATAATAAAAACAAGATATTTAAAAGTTTAATTTTTTCCCATAATCCATTAAAGTGGCGGCCATTTTGATAATGTCGGCCGAAAAAAAAATTTCTGATACCAGAAATGAACTCGGCATACCCCAATTACCTTAAATACAAATTTTCATTTCAAAATAATAAATTTAAAAAAATTTTCCAAAATCCAATTAGGATTATCTCCCTTTTAAATTTCTTTTTACGTTTTTTTGCAAAATTTTGAAAACCGTAAGTCCGATTTTCAAATTCTTTTTTTGAATGATACCTCTTGTAAGTACCTATTTTATATATATACAGATTTTTAATATTCCCGCCGGTTTACGAATGCCGCTTAAAATAAAACTTTGATTTCGAGGAGCCATTTTTAGGCCCCTTTTTACCCTATAAGGGGTCGTTTGATTTTGGCAAAAAAACCTGATTACACAATTTCACACTCCATACTCTTGATATATGAAGTTTCAGCTTCCTTACTTCAAAGATGTTCTTTAAATTGGTGGGACAAGTTCACACTATAGAATACTAAGAAAAATAATAATAATAATAATATTAACTAGTTCTAATTGTGATCGCAAGCGAGTCACAAAAATGTCCCCTCACGTACCCCTCTTTGTCAATGTCTCTTAGCATTTGAGATAACTTATTATATCCAATTTTCATCAAAATAGGAGTAAGTTTAATTTTGGTGGGAAATGGCCAAAATTAAACTTACTCCTATCTTACTCCTATTTTGATGAAAATTGGATATAATAAGTTATCTCAAATGCTAAGAGACGCTAAAAAAAAATTTTGATGTCAAAAATAAGTTCGCCATACCACTTTTACCTTATATACCAATTTTCATCAAAATCAGAGTAACTTTGATTTTGGCGGGAAACGGCGGCCATTTTGAAAATGGCCGACGAAATAAAAATTTCTATGTCAAAAATCAACTCGCCATACCACTATTACATTATATACCAATTTTCATCAAAATCAGAGTAACTTTAATTTTGGCGGGAAACGGCGGCCATTTTGAAAATGGCCAACGATAAAAAAATTTTGATGTTAAAAATCAACTCGCCATACCACTATTACCTTATATACCAATTTTCATCAAAATCGGAGTAAGTTTAATTTTTGGCGGGAAAATGGCGGCCATTTTAGCCGCCATTTTAAAAATGGCCGCCAAAATTTTTTTTCGATACCAAAAATGAACTCGGCATACCACTATTACCTTTTAAACCAATTTTCATTAAGAAATAACAAAGTTAAGAATTTTTACATTACTATTACAAAATATATTGTTCCAAGAAAGATAACTCAATTTGACAAAAAAAATAAATTTCGATTTTTTGCAAAATTTTGAGAACCGTAAGTCCAATTTTCAAAATTTTTTTTTTAAATGAAAGGTATCGAAAGTCTACACTTACCCCATAAAGGAATTTTTGTTACCCCTGCCGGATCAGAAATGCCAGGTAAAATTCAACTTCGGTTTCGAGGAGCCATTTTGAGGCCCTTTTTTGGCCTATAAGGGGTCGTTCGATTTCGACGAAAAATACAAAAAGCACGATCTCCCATTCCATACTCTTGATATATGAAGTTTCAGCTTCCTACCTTAAAAGATGTCGAAAAAATGAGGTGGACAAGTTCACGATCCAGAATACCGAGAAAAATAATAATAATAATAATAATAATAAGAAACCGAGCAAAAACAATATGTCCCCGACACTTCGTGTTCGGGGACATAATAATAAGAAACCGAGCAAAAACAATATGTCCCCGACACTTCGTGTTCGGGGACATAATAACTAGTGCTGATTGTGTTGGGATGCCAACACATAAGTCGCCCAAAATCGCCATGGATAGTATTCCATTCAAATCAGTGCATCAAAATAAGTCTAGAAATCAAATTTCGTTGAAATCGGACAAAGTTTACGTTTTTTGGGGGCGGGTGTGGTAAAACGGCCGCCATTTTAAGATGGCGGTGTTCGCGTCAATTTTTTTTTCGCCAAGTTGCTTAAGATGGATCACTCTACAAGTGTACCAATTTTCATTAAAATCCATCCACCCATCTCCGAGATCTGAGACCGGGCCAAAAATCTTTAATGGCGGCCATTTCGAAAATGGCGGCCATCTTGAAAATTTCAAAAGTGGATTGCACACCTTAAAGTGAACCCCTACCATCTCCAATAAGTTTTATTTCAATTGGTCAAAGCTTTTTCCCACAATACGTCGGACAAGTTCACTATTAAGAAAGGAAAAAAATAAAAATAAAAATTATAATAAGAAACGGTGCAAAAACAATAAGTCTCCCAAACTTTGTTTTGGGCGACTTAATAATAATAATAATAATAATAATAATAATAAGAAACAGAGCAAAAACAATATGTCCCCGACACTTCGTGTTCGGGGACATAATAATAATAATAATAATAACTAGTGCTGATTGTGTTGGGATGCCAACACATAAGTCGCCCAAAATCGCCATGGATAGTATTCCATTCAAATCAGTGCATCAAAATAAGTCTAAAAATCAAATTTCGTTGAAATCAGACAAAGTTTACGATTTTTTGGGGTGGGTGTGGTAAAACGGCCGCTGTTTAAAAATGGCGGCGTTCACGTCAAATTTTTTTTCGCCAAGTTGCTCAAGATGGATCACTCTACCAGTGTACCAATTTTCATTAAAATCCATCCGCCCATGTCCGAGATCTGAGACCAGGCCAAAAATCTTTAATGGCGGCCATCTTGAAAATTTCAAAAGTTGATTGCACACCTTAAAGTGACCCCCTACCATCTCCAATTAGTTTTATTTCAATTGGTCAAAGCGTTTTCCCATAATACGTCGGACAAGTTCACTATTAAGAAAGGAAAAAAATAAAAATAAAAATTATAACTAGAATTGCCATTGCCAGCAATAGCAGATGTCGACCGTTGCCTTATCTTTTACGACATATCTGACACTGTTGTCAGCCATTTAACTGATTTTTTAATATTTGACTCCATATTCCCACTCGCCATCCTTCAAACACCCTAAAATATCAAGTTTTGTTAAAATCTGAGAATTTTCAATAATTACGGAAGTGGCGGCCATTTTGAATTTTTTGAAATTTTGAATCGGTCATCCTTTAAAATTCTTAAAAATAAAATTTCTTAAAAAAAAAAATTTTGGAAGTGGCGGCCATTTTGAATTTTTTGAACTTTTTGAACTCGCCATCCTTTGAAACACCTTAATATATATTTTCGTGGAAATCGGAAAATTTTTCATTTTTACAGGAAGTGGCGGCCATTTTGAATTTTTTTTACTTTTCTTACTCCGCGTATGAACTTGCCATCCTTCATATACCTTAAATATAAAGTTTCGTTAAAACCGGAGAATGTTTAATTTTTACGGGAAATGGCGGCCATTTTGAATTTTATCAACATTTTTTTCGTCACGCCTCAACTCGCCATCCTGTAATATGGCGTAAAATAATTTTTTGTTTAAATCAGAAAACGCGACTTTTTTTACGTAAAATGGCGTCCATCTTTGATATGGCAGCCATCTTGGTTCCGAAAAGTTTCACCGCAACAGATCTCATGATGACGTATCTATATACCAAGTTTCGATCCGTAATATGAAACGGTTCATGAGTGATTGGTCGGACAAAAATAAGTCGGAACAATAATAAGAATAACTAGAATTGCCATTGCCAGCAATAGCAGATGTCGACCGTTGCCTTATCTTTTACGACATATTTGACACTCTTTTACGACATATTTGACACTGTCGGCAGCCATTTTAATGATTTTTTTAATATTTGACTCCATATTCCCACTCGCCATCCTTCAAACACAAAAAATATCAAGTTTCGTTAAAATCTGAGAATTTTCAATAATTACGGAAGTGGCGGCCATTTTGATTTTTTTGGAATTTTTGAACTCGCCATCAATTGAAACTCCTAAATATAAAGTTTTGTTAAAATCGGAGAATGTTCACTTTTTACGGAAAATGGCGGCCATTTTGAATTTTTTGACATTTCTGACCTCGCGTATCAACTCACCATCCTTCATATTCCTTAAATATAAAGTTTCATTAAAATCGAAGAATGTTCAATTTTTACGGGAAATGGCGGCCATTTTGAATTTTTTGAAATATTTGAATCGGTCATCCTTCAAAACTCTTAAAAATAAAATTTTGTTAAAATTTTGAAAAAAAATAAATTTTGGAAGTGGCGGCCATTTTGAATTTTTTGAACTTTTTGAACTCGCCATCCTTTGTAACACCTAAATATAAATTTTCGTGGAAATCGGAAAATTTTTCATTTTTTCAGGAAGTGGCGGCCATTTTGAATTTTTCGACATTTCTTACTCCGCGTATGAACTCGCCATCCTTCATATACCTTAAATATAAAGTTTCGTTAAAATCGGTGAATGTTCAATTTTTACGGGAAATGGCGGCCATTTTGAATTTTTCGACATTTTTTTGGTCACGCCTCAACACGCCATGCTATAATATGGCGTAAAATAATTTTTTGTTTAAATCAGAAAACGCGACTTTTTTTACGTAAAATGGCGGCCATCTTTGATATGGCAACCATCTTGGTTCCGAAAAGTTTCACCGCAACAGATCTCATGATGACGTATCAACATACCAAGTTTCGATCCGTAATATGAAATGGTTCATTAGTTATTGGTCGGACAAATATAAGTCGGAACAATAATAAGAATAACTAGCTATAATTTGTGTTGGGATGCCAACACACAAGTCGCCCAAAATCGCCTTGGATACTATTTCTTCTCATTCAGTACAATAAAATATGTATAGAAATCAAATTTCATTGAAATCGGACAAAGTTCACATTTTTAAGGGGGGCGGGTATAGTAAAATGGCCGCCATTTTAAAACCGGAAGTCGGATTTCAAATCCGGTCACAGATTTGAACTCAGCATACCCGCTTTACCCAGATGACCAATTTTCAAGACGATCCGACAAAAAAAAATTTCCGCCCACTTTTTCGGACGGCCGCCATTTTGAAACGGCGGCCATCTTGAAAATTTCAAAACATGATTACACGCCTTTGAGTGACCCACTATCCTATCCAACAAGTGTTATTCATTTTCTTTTAACCGTTTTCTTGTATTAGGGAGGACAAATTCTCGATAAAGAATCAGAAGAATAACTAGCTATAATTTGTGTTGGGATGCCAACACACAAGTCGCCCAAAATCGCCTTGGATACTATTTCTTCTCATTCAGTACAATAAAATATGTATAGAAATCAAATTTCATTGAAATCGGACAAAGTTCACATTTTTAAGGGGGGCGGGTGTAGTAAAATGGCCGCCATTTTAAAACCGGAAGTCGGATTTCAAATCCGGTCGCAGATTTGAACTCAGCATACCCGCTTTACCCAGATGACCAATTTTCAAGACGATCCGACAAAAAAAATTTTCCGCCCACTTTTTCGGACGGCGGCCATTTTGAAACGGCGGCCATCTTGAAAATTTTAAAAGTGCATTACACAACTTTGAGTGACCCACTGTCCAATCTCACAAGTGTTATTCAATTTCCTTGGACCGTTTTCTTGTATTAGGGAGGACAAATTCTCGATAAAGAATCAGAAGAATAATAATAATAATAAGAAAAATAATAATAATAATAATAATAAGAAACGGTGCAAAAACAATAAGTCTCCCAAACTTTGTTTTGGGCGACTTAATAATAATAATAACTAGGTATAATTGTGTTGGGATGCCAACACAGAAGTCGCCCAAAATCGCCATGGATTATATTTCTTTCAATTCAGTACAATAAAATATGCCTAGAAATCAAATTTCATTGAAATCGGACAAAGTTTCCATTTAACCTGGACGGGAATGTAGTAAAAATGGCTGTCATTTTCAAACCGGAAGTCCGATCAAAATTTCGATTGCACCATTGAACTCAGCATACCTGATTCACCCAGATAACCCATTTTCATGACAATCAGACAAACTTTAATTTTTTTTGTCTATTTTTAGTAACAGGCCGCCATTTTGAAACGGCAGCCATTTTGAACATTCTGAAAACTTCCTGCAAAACTTCACATGAAGGTTAATCACTGTGCAAAGTTTCATTATCTTTGGTCAAAGCATCTCAAACTAGTTATCCGGACAAAATTACAAGGGGGCGGGGGTATAAGAATGACCGCCATTTAAAAACGGTAAGCCCAATCTTAAATCCGATTTCATATTTGAACTGAAGGTACCCCATTTACCCAGCCATCCAATTTTCAAAACGTTCCGATAAGTATAAGTCGTTGTTACTATTTTTAGAACAGCTGCCATTTTGAGACGGCCGCCATTTTGAATTTTAAAACTTTACGTTGCATAACTCCTTTTGGTGTTCTATCGCCCTGCAAAGTTTTATAGACCTCCTACAAAGCACTTACGAGCAATCCTTTCGGAAAAGTTCATGGATAAGAGGAATAATAATAATAATAATAAGAAACGGGGTAAAAACAATAAGTCGCCAAAACTTTGTTTTGGGCGACTTAATAATAATAATAATAATGAAAAAAAATAAACGCGACAATAACAATATGTCTACCGAATAACTGCGTTTCGGTCGACATAATAATGAAAAAAAATAAACGCGACAATAACAATATGTCTACCGAATAACTGCGTTTCGGTCGACATAATAAGAAACGGTGCAAAAACAATAAGTCTCCCAAACTTTGTTTTGGGCGACTTAATAATAACAAGTATTAACTGTGATTGCAAGCAAGTCACAAAGTCCCCCAAACGACACGTATTTGCCACTATTGTCTTCAGCATGTCAAAAAATCCCTAAAAATCAATTTTCATGTAAATCGGAGCACTTTGAAAATTTTGACCCGATTATCTCCCTTGAGAAATAACATTTTTATTTATATCTCGGAAACCGTAAATATCGCTTCAAAATTTTTTTTCATATTATTAAAGAGAATGTTTTGCTCTATCAACCTACAAAATTTCAGAACCCTGAGCACCTAGGTTACCGAGATATTGCAATGTCCAATATTTAGTTCATTTTCCTGTTTCCATGGAAACGGCGGCCATTTTGAAAAGTCCGATTGTCAACGAAGCTTTCTTTCTTTACAATCTATTATCCTGCCAAGTTTCATATTGATATGTGGAGTCGTTTTCTCTGGGATCTCCGGACAAGTTCACGACTAAGTGGAAGAATAAGAAGAAGAAGAAGAAGAAGAAGAATAAGAAACGGTGCAAAAACAATAAGTCCCCAAACGTTGTTTGGGGGACTTAATAATAATAAGAAACCGAGCAAAAACAATATGTCCCCGACACTTCGTGTTCGGTGACATAATAATACATGTTCTATAAGTGGAATAACTTTTTTAAAACCACAATTTACATGCTACAAATGTAAATGTATAAAATACATAAATATAGAAAAGTAAGAAATTGCTAGACATCGTTAAACAGGAAGTTAATTGGTTAGCGACAGAACTGAAATATGTTAGACCTTGTGCTGATATTGCAAATATAAAATATCAAACAGCCGTGATGACTAGTTGCTAAAAAACCCGTAACTAAATATATTAACCATTGACCAATAATGTAAAAACTTGTTTTCATTTTTCAAATTATAAAGTATTTGCACTTTTACAATAGTCTCTGTATAGATATTTATAGTGCTTCACGTTAAAAATGTGCGACAGGTCAACGGTTTTCACACGAATGAAATATCAAAATATAAACATTCAATTCTTATAATTGCATTTTAGTGGGTTTTTTATTTGTTTCTGATTTATCATTTTGTTTTATGGTGTATGTTTGTGTATTTTTTATTTGCGCATTAATATCCAAATGCGAATTCAAGTTGTGAGAATTTGCTTGGATAAGAACACATTTTAGTTGTGCGTTTAGTAAGGTCATGACACGGCTACGGCCGATTGAAACAAGTGACATTTTATCGAGGTATGAAAGACGATTCAAGGTGTCCATTAACCAATAGAATTACTGCATTTTAATTATATACACAGTAAATGTAATTATAGATATTTGACAGATAAATTTTGAAAAATTTGCAGCTCACTGTGGCATTAATTTAAATTCTATAAGGTGATCCCTTTTAGTAGTCAAAGCCATTTATAGGATACAAAAGAGATTCTTTCATAATTTGCAATATGTATAGTAAATAAAAACTAGAATAAAAACAGCTGTTGTTTGCCTGCATGTTTTGAATCAATGTGGGAAAACAAATGAATTTTGCTCATTAGTTTCATTAGCGACATTTAAAAATAAATACATTTTAGAAAATTATTTGTTTTATTTGCATTCAAAGAAAATTTGCTTCATTTTCTTGGAAACTTTAAAAAAGAATTTGATTGGATAAGCGATCATCTAACCTACGCCTAATATCATTTAGAAAGTACATGTATTATTGATTGAATCCAGTTGAAACCGGAAAACAACAATTAAGTCTTTACACATGTTGAAGTTGCACTGACTCCACGTTCAATATGATTGACATGCGTAAATATTTATACGCCTATTTGATTAACCGAATTTTTTATATTTTCATGTAAGAAAACATCATTCTATTTTATTATCGCGCCGAATAAATCAATAGATTTATTTTTAAGTATTAACTGTAATAATTTTTTGATTAATTGAACCATAAACCAAATTTTTCATGGTGCACATTTAATAATCTGCGAAGCGGATTATGTAAAATGTGCATCAGTAAAAATTTAGTTTATGGATTAAGATAACCCTTAAAACAGTTGTACCTTTCATTGACAACAAAAGTCAAAATAAGGTGGGTTTTTTTAAATGGCCTTAATCATTGAAATAAATGGTTTTTGGTGCAGATTGAGCTTGGCCGTTAATTTGTTTTACTAAACAATGTAAGTTAGGCATATTGAATATTATCAAAGAATCGAATTTAATACACACTGTCAATGATAAACAAATTTAGGTTCTAACCAGCTTTTTGTGCTGAACTTCTCTCATAGGTTGTGATAATTTAACACACGTTTTTATGGAAGCCCCGACGTGCCACGCACAAAAATATATTTTACTTGTGCGCAAGAGTTTTAAACTTGAGCACACGAGTTACAAACTTGTGTGCACGAGTTTCTTACGTGTGCGCACTAGTTTTTAACTTGTCCGCATGAGTTTTTTATCTTGTGCACACGAGTTCAAACTTGAGCTCATGAGTTTCGATTCTTGTGCGCACGAGTTTTAAACTTGAGTGCACGAGTAACTAACATGTTCGCACGAGTTACTAACTCGTGCTCTCAAGTTTGAAATGCGCACAAGCTAGTAACTTGTGTGTTCAAGTTGAAACTCGCAAGCTTAAGCGTGAAACTCGATCGAACAAGTTTGTGACTCGTGCGCTCAAGTTTAACACTCATGCGCCAAGTTAATTATTTTTTGTTCGTGGCACGTAGGGGATTCCATACATTTTCTTTTGAAATTTCGGAAAAATAAACTTTATTTTAACAATAATATCAGCATGACTTTAGTACGTTTCATATGTGGAATAAAAACGTTATTAAACATATTTGTTTGCACAAGACTAACAATAGGTTTTTGTTTCAGGTTGTGTCAGCAAGCAAGTGGAGGACCCTCTCCCACCACATATTAGAGGTAATTTTAGTACTGCTATCAATATTTTATACTTATTGACTGGGTATGAGGGAAATAGGTAGATTATTTTCCCCGAGGTGCAACTATTGCCTGAGGCGTAGCCGAAGGCAATAGTTGTCTCCGAGGGAAAATAATCTATCTATTTCCCAAATACCCAGTCCGTAAGTATTTTATTATACCGAAAGAAACAACAGACAAGAATATTTATAATATTTGACTATTTAAAAATGCATATATAAAAATAATTAAAAAATCAATCAATTTAAAACGTACTAAAAAGTTGCATTGAAAGTACTTATAAAAGTTTAACACGGAAAACTCGTGCAATTAAACGTAACATGACTTAAATATATCAATCAAAATGAAATAAAGAAAACGATTGGATAAAGGCGGGGCTTAATGACGTCAGAGGACAAATAGTTAAACTATTGACCGGTCAATAGTTCAAAACTAGCAAACAGAAAAAAATAGTGAAAATATTGTATATGCATTTATTAAAGAAAAACACTACTGAGGTATAATAAATTATAATTATGACTAAAATATATCTTGATAATGATTGGCCCAGGATTTCATGCGCGTACATGTAACATTAATCTAATAACCCTTTTCTCCGACAACCCATTACTTCGACAGGGAAAAATGAAGAAATGTGAATTTATTTAACTTTACCTACGGAAACAAACATCCGTATACAAATCACTTTGACCTACATTTTCTGCGTGAATGACTTTGGTAAAACTTTTCGTAAAGGTCCATATCTCAGCAGCTGCAAGTTTTAAAGTGATAATATTGGGTCATTGTGCACATCATGGATGGTAAGCAACATCCGTTTTGAAATTAAGTCATCTTAACCTACATTTCCGCATTAACGACTTTGGTTAAAGTTTTGGTTCGGCTTCATATATCAGCAACTGCAAATAGTAGAGAAATGATGTTAGGTCAGTGTGAACGTCTTTGATGGTAACCAACAGCTGTACCAAAAATATGTCACCTTGAACTTTGTTGTCATTTTAATTTGTAACACCCGTGAAGGTTACCGCTGCTGGAGGAGTTTTAATTCCCCGAGGTTAGCCCGCTCCGGCACCAACACGTTTGTGTTTGAGAACACATCAAAGCTTAACATTATCCGTTTAAATTTCAATATTGTCTAAACCCTCTGATTCTTCCTACACCAGACATAGGTTGACATCTTAGTTAAAATTTGGTTCGGTATTTTACGTTTCATTGTGCTATGCTCTTCATAATCATATATTTTCTGGCTTTTTTCAATATTTTTGACATAGCGCCTCTAATGAGTCTTGAATAGACGAAACGCGCGTCAGGCATAGCAAAATTAAATGTCTGGCACTTAATTGTCATATTAATTTGTAACACCCATGAAGGTTAGCGCTGTAGGTGGAGTTTTGATTCCCCGAGGTTAGCCCGCTCCGGCACCAACGCGTATGTGTTTGAGAACACATCAAAGTTTTAAATTATCTGTTTGAATTTCAAAATTGTGTAAATCCTTTGGTTTTTCCTACCCCAGACATAGGTTGGCCATCTTATTTATAATTTGGTTCCCCATTTCGATATTTGGGGTTTTATTTTTCTATGCTCTTCATAATCATGTAGTTTTTGGGGTTTTTTTTATCTTTTGGCAGAGCGCCTCTAATGAGTCTCGAATAGACGAAAACCGCGTCAGGCGAAGCAAAATTTAATGTCTGGAACTTTGTTGTCATTTTAACTTGACCTTCATTTTCGGCAAGAATGATTCAGGTTGAAGTTTGGTTAAAGTTTTGGTTTAGGTCCTAATATCGGCAGCAACAATTGATGATATTGGGCCATTAGGTAAATTTAGGATAGTAATAAGTATATATACCAAAATAAAGTCACCTTGACCCACATTTTCTGCAGGAATGACTTTTGGTTTAGATGAATATTTTGGCAATTCTATAGAGGAATAATATTTGAAAAGTGGGTATCTTAGTTAAAATTTGGTTTTTTGTCATACATTTTCAAAAAAAAAATTTCTATTATTTCTCTGCTTGTTTTTATTTTTTGTAAATGTCTATTGCAAACTAAAATATGCATTTTTTTACTACAAAAAAAAAACAGGTTAACATGCCATGGCAAAAAGATTGCTTTTGTACATAAACATGGTCTTCAAAAAGTATTAGCACCTGAAGCTCCAAACTGTTATTTCATTGCCAACTAACACTTAAAAACTATTATGAATAGGCAAAAATTTCATAATGCCAGGATTATTTTTTGTGTTTGGACAACTATTAAGATAAATATTCATGTGCACTTTTGAGACGCTTTGAAAATGTCGATTAAGTTGTATTACGTTTCGGACAAAATGGAGTATTTCATCATCAGAAATTTGAGATTTTTGAACGCATGGAATAAATTCATTTATTGCTAACTATTCATTTTATTTATTTTTCAAGTTTAATAAAACTTGATTACTGTATTCAATGCATTTTTGTGACCCTTTTAAAAGGTAAACTTTCTTGAAAACTAAGCACTCCCGGTCGGTAATCTGAACCTAGTGTTTGCCCTGAAGGTTTGTGATCAGTGGACCGTGAAAAGTTCATGGAACACTGATCATGAACAATAGACAGCGCAGTGAATTCGTAAAAAATAATCCACACTTTAAACAATAGAATGACGTCATTAAAATGGTTTAAGTATAGGAGAATGTATAGCCTGACGGCGCTCGTGATTTATTTTTTACGAATCTACAGTTAACCATACATTCTCCTACTTAAACCATTTTACACCGGGGAAAACAATATATAAATGTATAAATATGATTAAAGATTAATAGCATCTGTATTTTATGAAAACTTATTAAAAAAACGTATTCCGACATCCCATCCGATCCTTCATAATGTTCATAACTTTTCCCGCCTTATTCGATTTTATCGTGAGCAGATTGTGAGTACTTTTTAACATGTTTATAATGGACAAGACGGATTTAGTCGTGTTTTTGTCAATGGATTTAAATTTTGAAATTCATCATGGATTATGTAAAATTTCAACAATGGATTTATTTTTCGTTCTCGGGAATAAAATTACAATGCAAAATATATCATTTTGACACTTCCTAAACCACTCTTTACAAAGAAAATTCATGTGTTTTTATGTTTCCCTTTTGATAAAGTCAAGCACACTTCCAGTGGTTCCGGGGTTTTGAACCCCCTTTTCAATTGAAATGTTTTTAGTTTTGTGCAGATTTCGGCAAAAATTGTCTGGAGCCTCGTTCTCACTCGACTTTATAAAATCAGAACACTCCCAAAAAGGTTTATTAGATATCCATCAGTTTGATTAAGTCCAATGCCTATGAACACAGCAAAAATCTATAAGTAAAACAGTGGATTATTCATTTTCAAGTCAGAAAAAAACACATGGTGAACAGCATTATTTCGTTTCTGTACCATTAACGATTAAATGCCTTGCTGTTTGAAGAAAAAAACGACGACAATTTGAAACGTATTGAGCACTTATTGACACCAATTTTTGTCCAATCGGTGGGTTTTATCAGATTTAAAATAAACGCTTACCGGTAAAAAACGAAATCAAATTGCAATGATCACTCGACAAGGAATAATTATTTGCTTTATTATTTATCTGTTTATTTTCCTAATTCATTAGAACACGGATCGTTACATGTACCGGCTATCGTTAACACTGAATAGTTCTGAAGACAGTAAAAAAATACCCGTGCATAAATTCTATCATCGAAAAGGGAAATCGAGAAAATCGTAGACAAAAGTCTAATCCTAGCATGTTGTGTGGCATTTTTTTTTTCCATTGTCTTCTTCTTTGTTAAAAGAAAAACCCACATACAAAGTAAATTTTAGGCTGTCTTCAGATTTCCAGCGGTTATCGATAGCCGGTCACCGTGTAGAAGAAAAAAAGCATACAAACAAATTTGCAATCAACACACCTCTAAAATATATTTCTTTATTCGAAGTAAAAAAAAATTTCTAGATTTACTACCAATCACTTGCTGAAAAGGAGTGCTACAGATGTACATCTTAATGTGGAGAACAACGAACTTTTATGTCATACCACTTTTGTCGCAAATTATGAATGAGCAACAATTTCATAATGCCAGGATTATTTTTTGTGTTTGGACAACTATTAAGATAAATATTCATGTGCACTTTTGAGACGCTTTGAAAATGTCGATTAAGTTGGATTACGTTTCGGATAAAATGGAGTATTTCATCATCAGAAATTTGAGATTTTTGAACGCATGGAATAAATTCATTTATTGCTAACTATTCATTTTATTTATTTTTCAAGTTTAATAAAACTTGATTCCTGTATTCAATGCATTTTTGTGACCCTTTTAAAAGGTAAACTTTCTTGAAAACTTATCACTCCCGGTCGGTAATCTGAACCTAGTGTTTGTCCTGAAGGTTTGTGATCAGTGGACCGTGAAAATTTCATGGAACACTGATCATGAACAATAGACAGCGCAGTGAATTCGTAAAAAATAATCCACACTTTAAACAATAGAATGCCGTCATTAAAATGGTTTAACTTCAAAGAGTCAATTTTGGGTGTGTCCATCTTTAGCACGAATGACTACTGAACCCTTGGTCTCATATCGCCAGTTTGGCGTCTAATTTGTTTAAGAGTTATCTGCCGCTTTTCAAGGCGAAAATGTGCTTTTAACCGAATGTTGACGCCCTTTTAATCATATAATGAAGAATTAAAACTGACCATTTAAAATTATTTCAAATCATTGAAATAAAAACAACAAAGTTCCAGACAATAAATTTTGCTACGCCTGACGCGCGTTTCGTCTATTCAAAACTCATCAGAGGCGCTCTACCAAAAGTTGAAAATACCAAACATTATATGACTATAAAGAGCATAGAAAAATACCAAAAATGTTGAACTAGAAACCAAATAATGTCTGGGGTAGGAAGAACCTTAGGGTTTTTACAATTTTGAAATTTAAACGGATAATTTATAGCTTTATTGTGTTTGTCAACACAAAAGTGTTGATGTCGGAGCGGGCTAACCTCGGGAAATTAAAACTCCACCAGCAGCACTAACCGTCACGGATATTAGAAATAAAAACAACAAAGTTCCAGAAAATAAATTTTGCTACGCCTGACGCGCGTTTCGTCTATTCAAGACTCATCAGAGGCGCTCTACCAAAAGTTGAAAATGCCAAACATTATATGACTATGAAGAGCATAGAATAATACCAAAAATGTACAGCACAGTCTAGAGATGCTTAACTTTTTTTCCAGGTTATATTTTATATACGTCATGAGATACGCATTATCAATTTTATATGTCTACAGTTGCTTTAATATATAAGATGCCAGCCAATTTCAAACTTATTTAAACTAATACTAGGACTGATGATAGAAATTAAGAAATAAAGTATTTCTTTGCAGAACAAAACACCAATGCCTTAGAGTTGTGGAAGAAAAATGACAAAGACTTTGTTCCAACTCGAGCTAGTAAACACATTCAGAAATGCGTAACCAGCAAAGCTTGTGTAACCATAACAGGTCCTGCTGGATGTGGAAAGACCTTTTTAGCACGGCACACAGCTTTGGTATTAGAAGAGGATGAGTATGATATTATCATAATCAAAACCCAAAAGGACTTAAGAGATTTTTATAAGCCCGGGAGAAAAACTGTTTTCATGGTAGATGATATTTGTGGAAGTTTTACAGCGAGTCAAGAACAAATTGACATATGGTTACAATTTAAAGATATAATTGATAAGATCGTTGAAGATGAAAACTGTAAAATAATTGTGTCATGTAGGCTCCAGGTATACAGAGATAAAAACTTTAAATATTTATCCCATTTCGTATCATGTGAATGTAATTTATTTTCAGAAATCCTTTGTCTATCATCTGCGGAGAAAGCGTCAATGATAAAACACTACACTGGTGAGATGATGGACATGTATATTATCAGAGAGAAGATTGATATGGTTGGTGCTTTTCTACCCCTTTTATGTTCATTATATCGAAATAAGTGTGGGGTGAGTGCATTAGATTTCCTGCAAAATCCTTTTGGTGAGATAACTGAAGAACTAGAAAGCTTGTTCAACAGAAAAGACTCAAGTGAGTATAAAATTTGCAGCTTAGCGCTTTGTGTCTTGTTTAACAACAAATTAGATGCTCATTGGTTTCAAGGTAAGACAACTAAAGAACAAAAAACATTACTAGAAGACCTTTCAGATGCCTGCAAACTTCATGGAAAATTGTCAAAGCAATCTCTAGAAGATGAACTGGAAACTTTAGTTGACACATTCGTGATTAAACAGGGAACTCAATATAAAGCTATCCATGATAAAGTGTTTGATTTCTTTGCATGGTATTTTGGGAAGAAGATAACTAGTTGCATCATCTATCATGGAGACAGCGATCTTATACATGAAAGATTTCGATGGAAGTTACAGGTAAATGACAGGTGCGGTGATATGGAATATCTTATTGATATACAAGATGAACATTTAGACCAATACTTTGAACGAATGGTAACAGATTGGTCAAAGGGTAAAATTATCCAAGTTTTTAATAACTATAATATGAGAAATCAACTGTTCCGACAACATTTTCTGCAATATATATCTTCACAAAGCCATCTTAACATAAATGATCTTAAGCTTGTAGAAAAGAAAGATATGTATAAAATTGATTCTTTTGGGTACAACGATACATATGATTCAACAGCATTAATTCAGTCCATCAAAAATGAATTTCCAGATATATTAGAATGGCTTTTAAATATAAACGAAGCAAATGTAAATCAGACTGACTGCTTCCAAAGTTCATTACTTTCTTTTGCAATTGAACAACAAAATGTAGATATCCTGTGTATTTTATTGAAAAGGAATCCGAAAATAGATGTCTTCGACAAATATGGACAGCCCGTGCTGTGGTTGTCATGTTGCATTGGTAATGTGGAAATAGTCTCAAATCTACTACAAAAAGATCCAGATGTAAATTTATGTCATAAAGATGGACGCTCTCCATTGTGGATAGCATGTGATAGGAAAAAAATAAGTATTATGTCAAAGTTATTAGAAAAAAATCCAGACGTCAATCTCTGTGAAGGGCTGCATGGAAATTCTCCACTGTGGATAGCATGTAGGAATGGTAATGAAGAAATAGTTTCAAAATTATTGGAAAAGGGTCCAGACGTTAATTTCTGTAATAATAATGGAGAATCTCCACTGTGGATAGCATGTGATAGAGGCAATGTAAAAATAATTTCAAAATTATTAGAAAAAGATCCAGATCTCAATATCTGCAATAAGGATGGAGTGTCTCCACTATGGATAACATGTAGTAATGGTAATGTAGAAATAGTCTCAAAGTTATTAGAAAAGTGTCCAGATATCAATCTCTGTAATAAAAAAAGAGAATCTCCACTGTGGATAGCATGTGATAGGGGTAATGAAGAAATAGTCTCTAAATTATTAGAAAAAGATCCGGATGTCAACCTCTGTAATGAGAATGGTGAGTCCCCACTGTGGGCAGTATGCTTTAGAAACAATGTCGAAATAATCTCCAAAATATTGGAAAAGGGTCCAGATGTCAATCTCTGCGATAATAATAGAGAATCTCCACTGTGGATAGCATGCTATAAGGGTAATGTAGAAATAGTCTCAAAAATGTTAGAAAAAAATCCTGATGTCAATCTCTGTAATGTGGACGGCGAGTCTCCACTATGGGTAGCATGTAGTACAGGTAATGTAGCAATAGTCTCAAAATTATTAGAGAAATATCCTGATATCAATCTCTGTAATATGGACGGCGAGTCTCCATTGTGGATAGCATGTAGTGAAGGTTATGACAAAATATTTTCAAAATTATTAGAACAGGGTCCAAATGTCACTTTATTCAATAGGAATATGGAGTCACCATTGTGGATAGCTTGTAGTAAAGGTCAGGTAGAAATTGTCTCAAAATTACTAGAAAAAAGTCCAGACGTCAACCTCTGTAATAAGGATGGAGAGTCTCCACTGTGGATAGCATGTCGTAAAGATCATGTAAAAATAGTCTCTATATTATTAGAAAAATATCCAGACGTCAACTTCTGTAATAAGGATGGAGAGTCTCCACTGTGGATATCATGTAATAATGGCAAAGTGGAAACAGTCTCAATTTTATTAGAAAACAATCCAGAAATCAATCTCTCTGACAAGCTGTATGGAAAGTCTCCAATATGGGTAGCATGTAGTAAAGGTAATGTAGAAATAGTCTCGAAATTATTAGAAAAAGACCCAGACGTCAATCTCTGTAACATGGATGGAGAGTCTCCACTGTGGATAGCATGTAGAAAAGGTTATGCAGAAATAGTCTCAATGCTACTACAAAAAAATCCAGACGTTAATCTATGCCATAAAGATGGACGCTCTCCACTATGGATAGCATGTTCCTGGGGATATGAAGAAATAGTCTCAAAGTTGTTAGAAAAAAATCCAGATGTCAATCTTTGTGATATGTTATATGGAGATTCTCCATTGTGGATAGCGTGTCATTTGAGTAAAAAAGATATAATCTCAAAATTATTAGACACAGATACGGATATCAATCTTTGTAATAAAAATGGACAGTCGCCATTGTGGACAGTTTGTGATAAAGGTAATGTAGAAATAGTCTCTAAATTATTAGAAAAAGATCAAGACATCATCATCTGTACTGAAGATGGAGAGTCTCCCCTATGGGCAGCATGTGATAGGGGTAATGCAGAAATAGTCTCAAAATTGTTAGAAAAAGATCCGGATATCAACCTCTGTAATAAGGATGGAGAGTCTCCGCTGTGGGTAGCATGCAATAATGGTAATGTTTAAATAGTCTCAAAATTATCAGAAAAGTGTCCGGATATCAATCTTTGTACTAAAAATCGAGAATCTCCATTGTGGATAGCATGTGATAGGGGTAATGTAGAAATAGTCTCAAAATTATTAGAAAAAGATCCTGATGTCAACCTTTGTAATAAGGATGGAGAGTCTCCACTGTGGATAGCTTGTTATAGAGGTAAAGTAGATGTAGTCTCTATGTTGTTAGAAAAAAATCCAGATCTGAATCTCTGTGAAAGGTTGTATGGACTGTCTCCACTATGGATAGCATGTGATAAGGGTAATGTAGATATAGTCTCAGTGTTACTTAAACAGGATCCGTGCGGAAATTTATGTAATAAAAACGAAGAGTCTCCGCTGTGGATAGCATGTCATAGAGGTTATGATGAAATAGTATCAAAGTTAGAAAAGAAGTTCCCATATGAGGCTAGCCTTTGATGAAAGTAGTGAAGTAATGGTCTTAAAATTATTTTAAAAAAGTCCGGATAAAACATCTATGTATGATGTTGTCCTTTGTCTTCCGAGGTTAAACTGTGATATAGGCGATAACAAATGCCATCAATGTGCTTACGATGGACAGTAACCGCAGTCTGTAACATTTGCATGCAAGAGAGGTAATGTAGAAATAGAAGCAAAGTTACGAAAACATATTCAAATGAAGCTTGCCTGTGGTGAAGGTTATGTGGCGATGGTCTTCATTTAACATTCATTTGTATCCCCCGTGAAATAATTTCCTTTGGAAAACATTTAATATTAAATATTCTCCAAAGATATTTTCTTATTATTAAATGTTTTCCATTGCTATCAAATTGTGTCCGTCTTAACTTGATATTGTCTGAAAAGTGTTCACCTACATATAGAAGGTTATATCCAATCAATGAGAAATGGAGCTTTTGAATAGCAAATTACTCACAATAGGTTCACGATTTCTTTTTAGAGATTATCCCTATAATCTGTTATATCTAAGTCAAAAATATAATCAAGGATGATGTATTTGATTGTTGAATTTCTCCCTGGATAATATTTCATTTACAAATAATATCCTGGATATTTTTTTATAATTAGAAAATATCCAGTTAAATATTACCAAACTTAATTCCCAGAATCATAGATACATTATCGTCAATATAATACGGGGTGATATCTAATAGTTAAATAATATCCCCCCGGATAATATTTCATCATTTATTACTATCTAGTACCATCTAATATTATTCAATTTAAATTTAACGATTTTATCAATGTCCAGGATAATTTTTCATAATTAGAAATTATCCAGTTAAATATCCCCCAAGATAATATTTTATCACTAAAAACTATCTTGGACCATATTTCATCTAGTATTATTTAATCAAAGTTTAATGATTTTATCAATGTTATCCAGGATGATATTTGAAAGTAGAATATCCTCTGGGATTGTTTTTTGTTGTTAATTGTTATCTAGGATAATATTTCATAGTTTCAAAAACCTAAAAAGAAGACTATAAAACATAAAACAAAAATATTCAAAGTGTTTGTCTGGACAAAATTTATGTTACAATATACTGTTTTTGACTCTTTTTTTTGTGTCTGAAAGTTGCAATCAGCAGCATGAGCTAAAATCGTGAGTTTTAAAATACTGTTAAAGTTACAATAATGCAACATACCCCTTCCTTGTCAGGTCATAGCCTTAAATAATTGCTCAAATTTGGGGAATATTAATCAAAATATTACAACTGATAAAGATTTTCAAATTAATTTGACACGTTAAAACAGTTCAGTGTCAACATATGGTCAACTCAAAACCAGTTTTACAAGTGGACAAAATCAAATACTCATACGATACTTTCCGACATTTCACTTCTTTGTGAGGAATGATTGGTTAAACAGTGGATACTTTTTCATATGGGTGGAAACTTTACTACAATTATATAGTGTCCTAAGGAAAATATTTCACATTGAAAACTCTCCTCTGGATAGAATTAAGTTCGGATATTATGATGTCTTACATTTAAACTATTCATGCTATTAGAAGAAGATTCGGTGTTATATTTCTCCGTTAATTTTTTCTGGTTGATTTTCTCTGCAGTGAGCACTCTTTAGAGAAGACGACGAAAGAGTCTCAAAATTATAAATTCGTACGTCATTATTTTCAATCAATCGATAATGCAAAAACGTGTACTCATGATGGCATAAACGAACCCGCTGTTGATGGTGTATTTTTTGCCTTCACAAATTCGGTCTCAAATTATTGTCAGACCTAAATACATGAATACCGTTGTAGTGATATTTTGAGCATTTTCATATCTACTGATTAAAATTAAAAGGAACGTTTTATAAGACTTTGGTGATAAGATACATTACATGTATGTTATGAGCATTTAAATATCTACTGATGAAAATTAAAAGAAACGTTTTATAAGACTGCGGCGATAAGATACATTATGTTATGTGTGTTAACACGTAATGTTGTATATTGGTATTATTAAAATGATAATGATTCATAATTTTTATTTACTTTGCATCATGACGAAAAAAAATACTATCTGGTTTTGTAATGATCAATATCTTTTTTATAATATCCACCAAAAACTTCACATTAGTGATTCAACTAGAACAATTTTTAATAGCTTGCAATATTAATAAACACATTATATATCGGACTTTTTGTAAATTTTGGGTTTCTATTATAAAATTTATCTCACAATGCCAATCCTTAAATATGTTTTTTTTCTCAGTTTCTCAGTTTTTGAGTAAAAATATATTCTATTTTAAAAACATTATATACTTCTACTTTGAAAATACAAAGGTCCAAATGTGATAATACACTATAGTTTATTCATATTTGTTAGCATGGGTTTTTGTGTGTACAAAACATTCTTCTATCTTTACATTTTTGAATTGTTTTTCACGTTAAAAACGTGTGATGTCAATTGTAGAGATACATATCAAACCTGTAAAATTGCCATGGCAAGAAAAAAAATCTTTAAATGATCATTCATAAATGTTCACTAGATTTTTTAATTGGGAAAATAAACTCCAA
This sequence comes from Arcuatula senhousia, assembly GCA_963971305.1. Taxonomy (NCBI): domain Eukaryota; kingdom Metazoa; phylum Mollusca; class Bivalvia; order Mytilida; family Mytilidae; genus Arcuatula; species Arcuatula senhousia. The sequence goes on from OZ020312.1 coordinate 11,736,699, forward strand.
GAGCAAAGCGTTTGTACATTTTGTGTAGACTTTCACATGTTTTAGATTAGATTGGTAGAAAAAAAACAATATCTCATGTGTTCTTGTGTATTTACATAATATGTGATTTTTTTCTTATATTGCTTTAATTTGGGGGCACATGTTAAATGGCATGGTAGATATATTTGTTTGAACTATGTAACAAATTTAGATAGCATTTCCTATACAGACATTTTTCATGTTTTTAGTAATAACACCTTATGTACCCCTTTTTTGGCCATTAGTAATGTTCTATATATAGCTGTTTTCATATATGTTTCAAAGTTAATCTTAGCATGTTTTACGTCATACATGTATGTTGTATATATATTTTACATGAACCTCATAAAATTAGTCAACCATCATATCTTTGATGTTTTTATACATCAGGCCTATATTTTTCTGCTAGGAATAAGGAGGGCATAAAATATATGTAATTTTGATAACTTCATGTGTAGTATTATATTGGCGGGTCCAGATAAAGCTGTAATTAGGGTGTCACAGCCCTTTTGGGACGCGGTATTCCGTGCTTTTTAAAGGGTATTCGGTACGCCAAGGTGTGGTACGCGGCACGCGATGTTCCGAATTTTTAGGCTTTTGGTACGCGTACGCCGGGATCTTTAGAGTATTCGGTATTCAAGTCTTTTTAACGGTATTCTGTCCTTTTTTAAACGGTATAGTATTCCGGGTGCGGGGGCTGTGACATTTTTTTAAAAAACCTCAAATATATTTTAAGAAGAATAGACATAAGAAGCAGAGGGGTACCAAGGGTGCACTCTAATGGGGAACATGAAAACGAGACAGACAAAATCTGTCAAAATATCACACCGAACCTGGCTTCGTTTAGGCATTTGAATATCATCACAAATGCAATTCCACCAGCTGCCAGAAGCAAAGACTAACTTATGGTGCATTCGAATGTCAACATTCTGAAAGGGCAAAATCAAAACTAGTAAACACAAACGAAAACAGCACGACAAAACAGAGAACATAAAAAACACATAGACAACTTTATAGCAATCAAAAAATGCGGACTCCGGTCAAATAAAGAGTGTGCCCAGGAACAGTAAGATGTTTCTGCTCACTATAAGACACGTGCATCCGTCGAATAGTTAATGGTCTGCAATGTTCGAGGGTTTTCAGTTGCTCAATCTCTTTCATGGACTTGAAATTTTTGGTTCTGGACTTTCTCTGGAACAATCACCTACTAGTAATTTAAAGTGTGAATTCAGAATTAGATGAGTCAATTCTTTTTAGGAAAACTTAGTATGCAAACGTTCCGTTTTCAAAAACAATTAGTTCTATAATTGTTAAAATTCTATTTGCCATTTTTTACAGTTCATTCATGTGACCTACTTGATAATTACAGATTAAGAATTATACAGTCAATAAATGAATTTAACGAAAGTTTATTTGTATCTTATTAGATTGCCTGGCCAAAGGTGACATTTTAACCGCCACAAATTAGCCTTCTTATTTTTTGTCCTATCGAAAGAAAAGTATTGCAGACAGAGAAATCTGTTGCTTGCTTTTACCTTCAGCTCATGAGGCTCTACTAAGTCTGAATTGTTCAAACTTGTCAAAAGATTTCTTATTGGAACTATGGTCCTTAATAGGCAAAAATATCGGTTTTTTGATTTTTGTTCTATAGAACGAAAAAAAAAATAGTTTAGGTCAAAGTTGTCATTCTATCCTTAATAGAGGTAAAAGTTCATAGAAGAGATCCTTGTAGCTTTAGTACCATTTATCGGTAATTAGTACATTTTTCCTTTGATGTCTACTGGCTGATGAACAGGTGTGTATCAACGAAATTATCGGGTCAGTCCGTTACGTCACAATTAATTACCGATAAAGAGAATAAATGACTTTTTGATTTTGAGATCGACTTAATGACTTTTTTTTTTTTGGTTCAACCTTCGGGTTTACCAAAACAAGTGATAAAATCGATCTCAAAATAAAAAAGTCCTGTATTCTGTATGTTAACTATTCAGAATCCTATGAGCCTCTTTTCTTCTGTGTTGAAGAATACATCAAATCATCAAAACTCTACGGTTCCTCCTTAATCAGGCACAGGTTGATCTTTGTCCTAATTTTGGTTCCATTTTACATATTTTATTTTTAATCTTCCATGAGTCCATGTGAAATCACCTTGCTTCAGGTATCTGTTTAAATAATCTTTAAACTTTCAGCTTCTTCTCCAAAACAAAAGAGGTATGTCCGAACATTTGGGCTCTGTTTATATTCTATTATTTTAACTTTTTTATGTTTCGAATGGTGTAATTTTTTGAATTACAACGATCATGTGTGTCGGTTTTGTGTGATGATACATCACCAAATCAATTAAAACTAATCGAAGTGTTGTGTTGGATTTAAAATCGACATACTTGATTGTTACATCAGCCGATATATGCTTTTAAGCTAGCTGTCAATAACTTCTGGTGTTCTCAAGACAGTTCCTCTTCGCCCATTTTTTCATGTCTTTATGTCTTAGGTTCTCTCTTGTTGAACTTCTTTCGATTCGATTTTTACTGTGTTGTTTGTGTGCTATGTTATCAATTACCAATAAGGGAAAGTTGGGCTCAAAATACTAGTTAACATGCCACAGGTTATGTGTGCCCGTCCTAAGCCAGGGATCTGTATCAAAGCTGATTTTTAGCTCACCTGGACCGAAGGTCCATGTGAGCTATTACCATCACTTGGCGTCCGTCCTCGTCGTCTGTCGTCGTCGTCGTCGTCGTCTGTCGTCGTCTGTTAACAATTTTTCAAAAATCTTCTCCTCTGAAATTACCAAACAGAATTTAATGAAACTTGGTATGAATGATCCTTAGGGTGTCCTGCACCAAACTTGTGTTTTGATTTTTAATCCGTTAAAAAACATGGCCGCCGTTACAAAAAATCAACTAGGGGGGGTCAGACTACTGTTTTTGGCTTATAAATCAAAAAGTATAAGAGATAGAGGAAATCTGAGGCACGTTGCTGATTCAGCATCAAAAGCTCTACAAAAGTCTCCATTTGGTCAAAGTTGTCAGATGACCCCTTATAGGGGTTACGGCCCCTTAAAGGTGAAAAATAGCATTTTTTCATGTTTTTGGCCTACAGAATGAAAACTATTGCAGATAGAGATTAGCTGTTGCTTGCTTCAATGTTCAGCTCATTTAACTCTACAAAAGTCTCCATAGGGTCGAAGTTGTCAGATGACCCCTTATAGGGGTTACAGCCCCTTAAAGGTGAAAAATAGCCATTTTTCATGTTTTTGGCCTACAGAATGAAAACTATTGCAGATAGAGATTACCTGTTGCTTGCTTAAATGTTTAGCTCATTTAGCTCTACGAAAGTCTCCATAGGATCGAAGTTGTCAGATAACCCCTTATAGGGGTTACGGCCCCTGAAAAATGGCATTTTTTCATGTTTTTGGCCTACAGAATGAAAACTATTGCACATAGAGATTAGCTGTTGCTTGCTTAAATGTTCAGCTCATTGAGCTCTACAAAATTCTCCATAGGGTCGAAGTTGTCAGATGACCCCTTACGGGGGTTACGGCCCCTGAAAAATAGCGATTTTTCATGTTTTTGTCCTACAGAATGAAAACTATTGCAGATAGAGATTAGCTGTTGCTTGCTTAAATGTTCAGCTCATTTAGCTCTACAAAATTTTCCATAGAGTCGAAGTTGTCAGATGACTCCTTATGGGGGTTAGGGCCCCTGAAAAATAGCATTTTTTCATGTTTTTGGCCTACAGAATGAAAACTATTGCAGATAGAGATTAGCTGTTGCTTGCTTAAATGTTAAGCTCATTTAATTCTACAAAATTCTCCATAGGGTCGAAGTTGTCAGATGACCCCTTATAGGGGTTACAGCCCTTTAAAGGTGAAAAATAGCCATTTTTCATGTTATGAAAACTATTGCAGATATAGATTAGCTGTTGCTTGCTTAAATGTTTAGCTCATTTAGCTCTACGAAAGTCTCCATAGGATCGAAGTTGTCAGATAACCCCTTATAGGGGTTACGGCCCCTGAAAAATGGCATTTTTTTCATGTTTTTGGCCTACAGAATGAAAACTATTGCACATAGAGATTAGCTGTTGCTTGCTTAAATGTTCAGCTCATTGAGCTCTACAAAATTCTCCATAGGGTCGAAGTTGTCAGATGACCCCTTATAGGGGTTACGGCCCCTGAAAAATAGCGATTTTTGTCTCGCCTGCGACGAATAGTCGCGGAAGGCGAGACATAGGTATTACTTTCCGGCGGCGGCGGCGACGGCGGCGGCGGCGTCGTAAACTTTTTTGTAAGACTTTTGTGGACAATGAATTGCTTGAAAAGTATAACAGCTAGGCATCTGATATTTGGTATACAGACAGTTCAGGTTATGGTCTACGCAACTGTCACCATGTTGTGTGACCCTGACCCCATTTTCACGCTCCAGTGACTCTGTGAACTTAGGTCTTTTTTCAGGTTGTAAACTTTTTTGTAAGACTTTTGTGGACGATGAATTGCTGGAAAAGTAAATTAGCAAGGCATCCGATATTTGGTATACAGACAGTTCAGGTTATGGTCTACGCAACTGTCACCATGTCGTGTGACCCTGACCCCCATTTTCACGCTCCAGTGACTCTGTGAACTTAGGTCTTTTTTCAGGGCATAAACTTTTTTGTAAGACTTTTGTGGACGATGAATTTCTGGAAAAGTATATTAGCTAGGCATCTGATATTTGGTATACAGACAGTTCAGGTTATGGTCTACGCAACTGTCACCATGCCATTTGACCATGACCCCATTTTCACGCTCCAGTGACTTTGTGAACTTAGGTCTTTTTTCAGGCCTTAAACTTTTTGTAAGACTTTTGTGGACGATGAATTGCTGGAAAAGTATATTAGCTAGGCATCTGATATTAGGTAAACAGACAGTTTAGGTTATGGTCTACGCAACTGTATCCATGCTGCGTGACCCTGACCCCATTTTCATGCTCTAGTGACTCTGTGAACTTAGGTCTTTTTCAGGCTGAAAAACTTTTTTGTAAGACTTTTGTGGATGATGAATTGCTGGAAAGTTATAATAGCTAGGCATCTGATATTGGGTAAACAGACAGTTGCGGTTATGGACAATGCAACTGTCACCATGCCATGTGACCATGACCCCATTTTTACGCTCCAGTGACTCTGTGAACTTAGGTCTTTTTTTCAGACAGAAAACTTTTTGTAATTCTTGTGTGGACAATGGATTGCTTGAATAGTATAATAACTAGGCATATGTTATTAGGCATACATACACTTTTTGTGTTTATATCAAGAAATGAAAGCTTAGGAAGTTGATTTTAGTGATGGTGCCGGCAGGCGAGACATACTTTTAGTGGCCACACTTGTTCATGTTTTTGTCCTACAGAATGAAAACTATTGCAGATAGAGATTAGCTGTTGCTTGCTTAAATGTTCAGCTCATTTAGCTCTACAAAATTTTCCATAGAGTCGAAGTTGTCAGATGACTCCTTATAGGGGTTACGGCCCCTGAAAAATAGCAATTTTTCATGTTTTTGGCCTACAGAATGAAAACTATTGCAGATAGAGATTAGCTGTTGCTTGCTTAAATGTTCAGCTCATTTAACTCTACAAAAGTCTCCATAGGGTCGAAGTTGTCAGATGACCCCTTATAGGGGTTACAGCCCCTTAAAGGTGAAAAATAGCCATTTTTCATGTTTTTGGCCTACAGAATGAAAACTATTGCAGATAGAGATTAGCTGTTGCTTGCTTAAATGTTTAGCTCATTTAGCTCTACGAAAGTCTCCATAGGATCAAAGTTGTCAGATAACCCCTTATAGGGGTTACGGCCCCTGAAAAATGGCATTTTTTTCATGTTTTTGGCCCACAGAATGAAAACTATTGCACATAGAGATTAGCTGTTGCTTGCTTAAATGTTCAGCTCATTGAGCTCTACAAAATTCTCCATAGGGTCGAAGTTGTCAGATGACCCCTTATAGGGGTTACGGCTCCTGAAAAATAGCGATTTTTCATGTTTTTGTCCTACAGAATGAAAACTATTGCAGATAGAGATTAGCTGTTGCTTGCTTAAATATTCAGCTCATTTAGCTCTACAAAATTTTCCATAGAGTCGAAGTTGTCAGATGACTCCTTATAGGGGTTACGGCCCCTGAAAAATAGCGATTTTTCATGTTTTTGTCCTACAGAATGAAAACTATTGCAGATAGAGATTAGCTGTTGCTTGCTTAAATGTTCAGCTCATTTAGCTTTACAAAATTTTCCATAGGGTTGAAGTTGTCAGATGACCCCTTATAGGGGTTACGGCCCCTGAAAAATAGCCATTTTTCATGTTTTTGGCCTACAGAATGAAAACTATTTCAGATAGAGATTAGCTGTTGCTTGCTTAAATGTTCAGCTCATTTAGCTCTACAAAAGTCTTCATAGGGTCGAAGTTGTCAGATGACTCCTTATAGGGGTTATAGGTGAAAAATGGTGTTTTTGGCCTATAGAATGAAAACTATTGCAGGTAGAGAAAAGCTGTTGCTTGCTTAAATGTTCAGCTCATTTAGCTCTACAAAAGTATAGGGTCAACATCAAGACCGGGTGAGCGATTCAGGCTCCTGGGAGCCTCTTGTTTATGTTTTCTTTTACTTTATGTTAATTGTCGTTTGTCAAAAAGGGGGGTCTTTCTTTGACATTTTAGGATTGGTCTTTTTCATAACCATTTTATTTTGGCCAAATCAACACTTTGTGGGCACAACTGTACGGAGATCGCTGAACTGATTTTGTTGTAATTTAGTAAGACTGTTCGTCATGATCTTCTATAGTTGATCTAATTATACTTTAGTAGTGTTTTTCTTTAATAAATGCATATACAATATTTTCACTATATTTTTTGTTTGCTAGCTTTGAACTATTGAGCGGTCAATAGTTTCAAAACTATTGCCCTCGCCAGAACTATTTGCCCTCTGACGTCATTAAGCCCCACCTTAAGCCAATCGTTTTCATTGTTCAAATTTGATTGACATATTTTTTTCATGTTACAATAAATTGCACGTGTTTTCCGTGTGTAACTTTCTTAAGTAACAGTTTTCATAGCAAGTACTAATCAATCACATCATCTTGATATTTGGTAGGCTCAATGTATATGCTAATGTAAATTTGAACCCCTCCTCAGTTTGAAGTATGCGAGTGTGTAATTTTTTAAGCGGCTCTCATATCAAAGTTTCAATTGAAGTATATGTATGCGAGTGGCCTTTAAAACAGCCCTCCAATCGAGTCTAGTTTGAATCACACGTGCCTTGCCTTTAAAGCGGACCTAGCCTAATATCGATATTTTAGAGAAAGGATATGGAGAAAATGAACACGAGACAATAACTCATTTGTAAACTCGGACTGCAATTAATGTTTATGAGCTGCATGGCCATTTCAGAATTATAAATTTCTCATCAGCAGCACTATAACGCAAGTCTAGTTTAAAGCATGCGAACGTTGCCTTTTAAAGCGGACGGGTCAACATATATCGAATATATTTTAAAGTATGCAAGCGTGGCCATTAGAGTGGCAATCGTATCCAGACTTGTTTGACTATGCGAGAATCAAAGACTGAGGCACCAATGGGGCATTCAGGGCAACGACAAAAACGGTACACAAACGAGAACAGCACGAAGAAACACAAAACACAATCAACCGAACGTAAATTAACAACGCGAACTCAAGTCGAAACAAGAGTGAACTCAGGTGCTCCGGAAGAATAAGCGGTTCCTGCCTGCTATAGCACACCCGTCGTGTTGCTAATTTCCAATTTAATGTGTCAAATCCGGTAAAGGAAGACAAAACAAATATCTACGACACACCAACATCTGCACTCATTTGAAAGTCGGCATTGGATCAAGGACTCATATCAATTCTACGCTTGTAAAACTCTACAAAGGGGTCTTTAACTGGACAACAAAAAAACGTCCGCCTCCTTCGAAGTACTATCATCGATCATTGGGACCATAACCGCCTGTGGTTTCCAAGATGGTCGGAAAATCGACCAAGGATTCTTATCCGAGTCGAAAAGCTAGTTCATAAAACGTTTACCCCTTATAACAACCAATTCATCATGTGTCTGTAGTACTGACATTTACGAATTTAATAGATAGCACGATAAATTTGAAAGTTAATTGTTTAATTTTAAAATCGCTTTTATTTTCTTGTACCAGCACTAGGTTGTAATCGTCCATCAATATGTCCCTCCGTAGATCCAGGGGACCTGCCGTGTAATGGGTGTGAGAGATCTTATGGTGATGGGCTGTATTGTAAACGATGCAGACTCAGAAGGGGCTATTATAACGAATACATGACTGAATTAAACATCGTTTAAAATAGTGTGTATGTTAAGATTGAACGTCCTATTCGACGCAAATGGATCATACACGGTGCCAATTTTAATCATCCTTAGACAAGAAACCCCCATTCTTGTAGATTATTAACCAACTAGTTACAATTATTGCATTAACCGCCCTAGTTTTATTTCAAATAGCACTGTATTTTTAGATTGATATAACCCATTTAACGCACTAAAGTTCCAATAAGGTTATTATAACGTTTATTTATGGTTTTTAGAACGTTCTGAAATAACATTGTAGGAACGTTAAAGGTTTTTATGATAACCTCCATATCTCAAGAACTTTAATATTAAAAACGAAAGAATATGAAATATGTGCCAAAAAGACACGATCCACATATTGAAATGATTTTAATAAATGTACAAAAGCAAAATTTCACTGCGTGTGAAGCGCTTTTCTGGATTAACCTTCATCAGACACGCTAGAAGTAGAAAACTTGGAAAACCGGTAAATATTAGATTTGATTTAAAAAAATGCCAAAAAAATATTACAACAATGACCAAACAGATAAATTTATCAATTTCTAAAGAAACAGCCAAACGTTGTCAAATTTTGGAAATATGTAAACTGTGTCTTTCCAACACATATTCCAGTACTCGAAAATATATAAGAGCATACAACTGAAGCACGGGGAAGCTTTCTACGACCTCCACACGGCACTAAAGCCAAACTCTGAAATAATATTAAAAACGAAAGAATATGGAATATGCGCCAAAAAGACACGATCCACATATTGAAATGATTTTAATAAATGTACAAAAGCAAAATTTTACTGCGTGTGAAGCGCTTTTCTGGATTAACCTTCATCAGACACGCTAGGAGTAGAAAACTTGGAAAACCGGTAAAATATTAGATTTGATTTAAAAAATGCCAAAAAAATATTACAACAATGACCAAACAGATAAATTTATCAATTTCTAAAGAAACAGCCAAACGTTGTCAAATTTTGGAAATATGTAAACTGTGTCTTTCCAACACATATTCCAGTACTCGAAAATATATAAGAGCATACAACTGAAGCACGGGGAAGCTTTCTACGACCTCCACACGGCACTAAAGCCAAACTCTGAAATAATATTAAAAACGAAAGAATATGGAATATGTGCCAAAAAGACACGATCCACATATTGAAATGATTTTAATAAATGTACAAAAGCAAAATTTCACTGCATGTGAAGCGCTTCTCTGGATTAACCTTCATCAGACACGCTAGAAGTAGAAAACTTGGAAAACCGGTAAAATATTAGATTTGATTTAAAAAATGCCAAAAAGCCATGCTTATGTCCTAGTAATAGCTTAGCACAGTTGAATCCCCATCTTTCGACCTTGACCTTGATTTTCTGGTTGAGTGGCTTTGATAAGTTTTATTGCATATATTAGCAATGTTAAAGTTCTATAAACACCTTTAAATCTCAGAAACTGAAAATCCTTATAAATTCAAAAAATTATGGAAGTAAGAAAGATTTTTTGTTTCTGATGGGCACGGTAGACGAGACATACTTAAGTGTTAATTCTTATTTGCAATGTATGTCCGCAAATTTATAACGTCCAACATTTGCGTCTAGGTAAAATCTATCGGCGTAAATAGTCAGGTTATAGCAGGTAAATTCACATAATTGCGAAGCTGTCACTTATCTGCGGAATTTGAAGAAAGCAACTCCACGGAGTTGGCAATACATACCATCCTTTGTAACCAGGGCTGCTTGAACTTTCCCTTCCTTGTTCATTAAATTGTCCTCCTTAACTTGTGCAAAGTCTCAACCTGTTATATAGCCCAATTTTTATTAAAAATCCTTTTGAGTCGGCCATTTCTTGACAATTATCTAGAGGAATATTCCATATGAAGCGGGATATCCTTATGCAAGCTCATTGCTTAACTTTTGCTAAGAAAATTTAAGTTTAGTATAATTATCTCAGACTTTTGGTACTGGAATTCGATATAACTGTAGAAAGTCTACAATTTGAATACATTAGGGCTTTTACACTCCGGAAACAGTTTGTTTATCGGGGTTTTCGACCATTGTAAATAGTTGGGGTTTTTTCAGAACGCTTTGCAGACGATGTCAAATTTCTTTTATACATAAAACATGTAAACATAATGCTATGTATCAAATCTTTTTTAAGAACGTAGTGAGGGAAATCTTTCTTTTTAATAAGTATCTATCTTAAAACCCCCTTCCATTGAAACGCCTTATAACCCCACAAAAAAGATAACTTGAAGTTTTGTCTATCAATGAGCCACAGATTGCCTACCCATTCTTGAAATATTATTGACCTTCAACATGTAGTAACGGGGATTACTTTTCACGTTGATGCAACTGTCTCACAAAGTCCGACAAAAACCTCCAAGAGGTGGGAGACAGACAGTGTTTCAGCGGCAACAAGTAATACTGTGAGCAAGCTCACAAAAAGATACCCCTGCTTCATATTTGCCTCTGTACTGCCAAAAAACAACTCAACTATCTCCCCTCAATGATATCCGAAAGTGATGAAAAATCTGCATGCACATCTACATATAATATGCTTCCTTCGTGTAACGTTTCATTAAAATCCGTTCGGCGGTTTAGGAGGAGAGGCGCTTACGGAGTGTGCAGGCAGACGGACGGAGGGACAGACAGACCGACAGACAAACGACCATACAGGCAGGGTGATTTCTATATACCCCCAAACTTAGTTTGAGGTGGGGGTCATAAAAAGATTTTACTCCGATGCGAAATGTTTGGTTGAAGCTAGTTTTATGGCACAACGGAATTTGATAAGAATGTTTAAAGTGCATGTATAACATGAACCGGCTCCGGTAACAGCACTTATTGTGTAAATGAAACATCAAAGGTATAATTTGATTAGTTCGGATTATTTTGGTTTTAATGCTCTTTAGCTTTCATATAAGTATAGTGTTAAACATTATAAATGTTCTGGTTGGAGCGCCAATGGTGAGTCTCGAATTGAAAAAAAAATGCGCATCAATCGTTGCCAGATTTACTGCCTTATTGCCTAGGCAATTTGTTATAATTTTGATATCTAGGAGATACGGTTTTCAGTTAATCGAAATAAACAAAACGGTACGAATATTTTGTATTCGTCAAAAGTCAGAAAGGGTAAAGACAAAGTCAGTCAACACAAACAAACAGACTACACATTTACGACCAAACAGCAAACAGCAACGCAAAGTCGTAACGAAAGTAAAGTCAGATACTCTTGAAGGGTAAGCAGTTCCTGCTTGTTGCAACATACTCGTCGCGTTATTAACGGCCAATTCTGCGTTGAAACTGGTAAAGGATCGGGAGAAAAATCGATAATAACTAAAATAAAATATTGTTTCTGATTTATAGATTTACATGTAAGAACTTACAACAATACCCGTAATTAAATGAGATGCATAAACGTTGTTATACGGAACATACAGTCAAACCGGTATATAAAGGGCAGCCATGGGACTACAAAATCACGCCCTTTATAAGCAGGGGCCCTTTATATAAAAGTTCATTTTGGTTGTATTGTTCATAAAAGGGGTATTATTCAGGTGCCCTTTACAGGCAGTGATTTGCTATATACATGTGCCTTTTAAGGCAGGAATGACCGTATTCTGTTATACCAAATATATGACTAAGACCATCCTTGTCAATGCTAGCTTTACAGTTTTCATAAGCTTTTTTCTGTACAATAAAACTTGGACATAGGGAGTTCCTTTAGTTGAGTGAAACCGAAGCCTTTCATTATTTCCGCAACAACGTTTTCCTTGCCATCCGGTAAATGAACCCAAATGTGCATATCTTGACTTGGAGACGCCTCTTTGCATTGTGACACGTGTTCGGCTAAATGTTCCCGAATGTTCATGAAATTGTTTCCATAAATTTTCACGTGACACGTCATTCCTATTTTGGCCTTTACTGTATTTCCAAACGAAATTAATGTACAATGAGGATTGAAAGTCCCAATAATGATTTTAGAATGGAACATTATTAGAGGTATGTTTGCATCCATAATTCGGAAAGGAATCCATGTGCAAATAATTCGCCCTTCCGGAAATAAATCTTCGGAGACACTCGGAGAATCAAATATTTGTTTCAAATCATCGCTGGTAACACGTCTTGTTGACAGGCATTTTGTTTTATCTTGAGGTATAATGATGTTTTCTAAAGGACTGTCTGCAGTTAGCTTAAAATGGCAAAAGTCCTGCAAGATAAATTAGTAATCTAAAAACATAACAACAGTTCTTTATAACAAATATCTCCGAAGTAAAAGTCATATTTAAAATTCTAGTAATGCTTAAACGTGTGTGTGTGTGTGTGTGGTGGGTGTTGGTGTTTCACGCCCTTTATCGACGCACTTGGGCCATGTAGGACGGTCAGTGTTTAATGGTGGAGGAAACCGGAGTACCCGGAGGAAACCTTCGACCTTGGGCAGGTAACTGACAAACCTAATCGCATAAAGTTGGGGAAGTCCCTTTTTGTAAAACACAAACGGGACTCGAGCACCAGCTCAGAGGTGATCGGCTAGTGATCAATAGTGTGTTATTCAAATTAGCACCTAAGACCACTCGGCCATCCAGGCCCTCAAATGTGTCATTAAACATGTACGGAACACCTAAGCACAAGTAATCTTCTTATAAGAGGAACGGTGTACATATGTATTGAAATGTAAGAAAAATAATTAGTTATAGAAATCAAGGTTTCGGTGCAGTTCTAGGAATCATGATTTCAACAGAGTTACATGCAATACATTTTGCCACAGTTGACCTGCGAAGACTCATAAGAAACGCTTTAATCAAAAGTGTAAAACAACCGAACACCATATAAACAAGATTGAACAATAAAACCAGAAATCGAAACCAAAATCTGACAATAAAGATCAAGTTATGTCAGGAGAAGGAAGTGTTTTGACAATTTTGAAGAAAAAAAAACACCGACTACTAGTATTAGACGTTTCAGACCCTTAAGTGTAAAGCTCAAGAACCCTCAAGAAATCTTTGATTCGATTTTCTGAAATTCGACAAATGTGATATACTATCCCTAAATAAATATTTTATTTTTGTTTAGAGGAAAATGCAGTGCTACGTTCTTTGTTTCATTTTGATGTGATTAATTAAACGTTTTGAATATATTTAAAACTTAGTAATGTCTGTATTTTTATCTTTTTCAAGGTTGTACATGTATATACATTTATAGGAAGATTACTTTTCATGATTAATTTTGACTTTAACTTGCCCTTTTCATTATAAGTTTGATAGATCCGGTTTCAATCTGCCGTAACAGGGCTCCGTTTTCCTCGTGGTTTGTCATTGCAAGAAGTTTTGTCTTTCCATCAAGAATTTTCTTGACTCGCTCGTCGAACTGTCTATACAGGCCTTTTCCTTCGTATTCTTTTCGTACCCGAGAAGCTCTCGTGACGGTTGTGAGTCCGCCATCCACTGTCAGGGTGAACATAAAGGCTATCTATAAAATTACATACAATCAAAATAAGATTGTATGTCGCCTGCGTTTTTAAATCAATCGTTAATCAAAGAGTAGATGAGTAATGGACATAAAATCGCTCTGCACCATAAAATACTGTACTAGGCTTAAGCTATACATTTCAAATAATAACAGATCATGTGAATGTACAAAAAATGTAGTTTCCCGGAAAACTTGGCTCTACAGTGTTTTTGTGATACTACAGAAAGACGCAGGACGCATGATGCACTTGACGACAACTAATACGAAAGGAATCTTTATTTTTTGCTTCAGGCGATATGAATATAAGGTTTACTTTTCACGATTGTATGAAGGCAAAAACATTTTTATGGGAGACCGCCACTTTAAAATAGCGGCGGCCGCGAGATAAATTTAGTAGCGGTTGCCAAAGAAATTATGTCGCAACCACTACTGATAAGAAGCGGCGACCGCCATATGGTAAGTGGCAGTCGTCATCTAACCAAGTGGTAGGCGCAAGATAAACTAAGAGGCAACCGCCAGATTAATTCAGACTGATTTCTAGTGGGCTGTCGATCCAACCAATATGTATACATGTATTGTCATTTTCAACTTTGAATTTTTGTTTTTGTTTTTAAATAGGGGACCGACCAGTCTATTTAAAATTAGCTCATACGTTGGTCCTAGCCCCGTAAGTTATGGGGCTTATATTAATCAGACTGGGGACCGACAATTTTGTTCGAAAGAGGGGCTTTTGTTTTTATACTGGTATTAAGAAAAGCTCAGCCCCACCTTTCAAGTTAACTGGAAGGTTTCTAAATAGAAAATTTATAATATCGCATAGAATTTCCAATTAACTAATGGAATTCAACTTACGAATTGCCCATCTTTAACTGCTGCGTAGCCCTCGTAAGCTGGATGGCCGACAAGATCTTTATAAGTCCCTGGTATGTAATCTGCGCCATAATAAATATCATCTCTGATACCAACCACCTTGTCATAATCATCTATTGTTACTCTCTGTATGGTGAAATCCATGGCAGAAATCCTTTTAAAAAATGAGTGGGGTCTTTTACACTAAGAAATCAGAAATAGGCAAAAATCTACTTTAATAAAATACAAAAACTAACTGGGTTATGGGATATGAAAAATTAACAGGGAAATGGAATATAACCCCCTAAACAAACCTCAATATAAAACCTTCCTTTAATAAACGATTAATGCCACCTCTTGCCCAGGAATATCTAGGATAATGTGAAACATAGTCACTCATATATGGGAGGTGCCATTTGTATCGTTAGTTAGTTAGTTAGTTAGTTAGTTAGTTAGTTAGTTATTACCAACATTGTGCACCACTATGGTTTTCGGTAAGATTTCTACATTATAGCCTGACATTTCGGCGGCATCCATGGTGACAGGTCTGCCCCATTCAACTAACCTAGCTTAGGCACAAATCCCAGCCTCTTTTGTTGGCAAACTACGGCATGACCCGAAGTAAGGTATCTGAGCGCTCTTTTGATGACTTTAACCGGCAAGCTTAGCGCTGCTGCGGGCCTGGTTGCCTTCCGAACACTCACAGGCCCATCTGGTAATAAAGTGGCGAAGGACGGGCGACGGACTATCATTTTCGTTATCTCATCGATTACTAATTGATTTGCATTATAATCATTGAATTCGGGTTCGGGTTTACTGCGTGTATATGTTCTTTAACGAAATCTGGCCAGTATTGTCTTTGAACCATTATCATGATACTTTCGTTATGTATAATAATCTAAAAAATAATTCAATTTTCAGCCATGTCGGCGCCTTGATTTTAGCAATTTTAGATTTTGTAACATAATTGATAATCATGTCCCGACTGCGTAAGTATCAATGCGTTTGTTTAATTGTCCTCCGTCTCAGTCGCCCAAATTAGGATTTATTCTCGGGTTTAATGTACTTTTCCATTAATGAAGTGGAATATCACATCATGAAACTTTATACACAGATGAATCGAGAATACAAAATAAATATTTCTTAAATGATAAATACAAATATACCCTTCCACCAATAACATGGTCCAGTGGTTGCCAAAACAAATCATGTTGTACGGTGGGGCATCTTGTCTTTTGGATTATTTCCTGACATTTTTTTTTATTTGTTATATTTCTTAAATGATAAATACAAATATATTAACCGTAAAATTATTGCAAGATTAAATAACTTACCTACACCAAAACAATGTATAGTCTTAAGAAAGCGAAATGTCAGACACTTAATTTAATGATTACACATGTACATGTATGATGTGGTTAGCGTTACGGTTATTTAAATTCAAAGATAACGTATGTCCAGTCATCTGTATTTTGATAAATAATTGAAATTTCGTATTTAACGAGCTCGTCGGTATCGTTGGAAAACAGTTATTATGAGAGGACTGCATACTAAAAATTGAAAAAAAAGGTGTGTTAATAAATAAAAAATAGTATTTAGAATGTGTTGTATTTTTTCTTTCTTTTTTTTTGCATTGTATAAGGGAGTGACCATTTGATTATTATGAGGGGGGTTATGGATAATCTTTTCATCATGCCTCTTATTTTCTGAAAAATTGTTACTTGGTTTTTTCTCAAATAAGCTTATTTTTTTTTCATCTTAAACCACCGTCCTGCCTTTTTTTTATATTTGCAATCCTGTTTTTTCTTATTTCAAATTTCACCATAGTCCCCCCCCCCTTCTATAAAAATCCAATGGGCGCTCCCTTTTTAAGGTTAAATTTTACATTGTGTTCTTTAACAATGGCAGTAAATCGACTTATTTTTAAATCTTTGTATTATTTTTTTTTCATAAAAGCGAAATCATTTGTATAGAAATGAAATAGAAACAACCTTTACGAATGTAATGGTAAAACCTTGTTTTTAAAGTATTATGATATATACTGAAAGGATTTTAAAAGACAATCATCTTTCTCACATTTAGCACTCTCTATTGCTTATCGTCGTTCTATGGACCACACCTACAATGTAGGTATACGAATTTTCCAACTTTTTTCTCATTAAATTTCAGACAAGGCACCACATATAAAGAAACAACACTGTCCAATGAGGAAATAACTGACAATCGTAAATGTGTGATTTCCTTCGGCTTTTGTTTGTGTTGGTGCTAAAATGATGACAATCCCCCCTGCATTGGATTCCTAAATTACATAACAATCCATAGTCATTAAAATGTACCACTAAACTTCCTTTAGTTTTGCTGACATCAATATTGACGACAATAGAATATGGCCTCCAAATATATGTGTTGTTACTCTAGAAATATTTGGTGTCAATTAAAGGGGTCCTAATTATAAAGAATTCGGAAGAACTGGTGGAGATGCTCAACTCTAAATCTTGATCTTGATACAGCATTAAAACTGTTTATTTTTCTACACTATATTTGTACAGTTTAATTTTCAGCAGACTATCGGCATTCCATAAGGCACCTTCCCTTGCTGATTTGTTTCTTTATTTTCTTACAATCACTTCTAGACAAAAAAAAAATACTCATAGACTAGCTCTTCCTTTTAATTTCAGCTTCCATCATGTTGATGATGTCCTTTCACACTGAACAATCCTCAATTTGGTGACTTTTTCCATCTAAGATATCACCAGGCACTTGAGATAAAAGGTACTTTGGATTCTTAGAAATCTTTTTCCTATTGAGATACTTACGAAAGACCGGTAGTGCCATCGGTTCTGTCACAGTTCTCGATTGATACGAGAAAATTCTCATTTCCAAGTTGACATTTCGCACTTCCAAGTTGACATTTCTCAGTTCCAACTTGACATTTCGCACTTCCAAGTTGACATTTCTCAGTTCCAAGGTGACGTTTCGCACTTCCATCTTGACATTTCGCACTTCCAAGTTGAAATTTTTCAGTTCAAATTTGGAAGTGCGAAATGTCAACTTGGAAAGGAGAAATCAATCGAGAAATATGACAGAACCAATGGCACTACCGGCTAGTACTACATCTCGAAATAAATATTCAAGGAAAACTGTGGCACACGTGACTTCAACTTTCCGATCTTCAACTTTACCTTCTTGTCTAGCAACATTCTTTCTGCTCCAGCTTATATATCTCAACTCATTCGTTTTCCATACCTTGTGAGACTAACAACGATTTCTTTGATAGAGCGTCAACTTTGAGGAAAAACTTCCTAATTATGTTTTTCCTTGATTTTTGTCTTCTCCATTTTATGGAAGATATCATGTGCTCGTAGACAAACACTTCTATCTCAGAAAGTCCACATATTAATGGTTTTGTTTTTGTATTCATCATCATTCAAGTTCGATAGTTTTGTTATTACCTTTATTTACCGAATTTGACACACTGAATTGACACTTACGTGAAGTAGTGCGATTGGCATGTTGTAACAAGCAGGAACTGCTTACTCTTCCGGTGACCCAGGATCACTCTCATTACAAGAGTTGAGTTCGCATTGTTGATTGCGTTTTGGTTGTTTTTGTGTATTAATAAAGTTGTCTGTTTCTTCGTGCAAATCTTGCTAGTTTTTTATGGTTTTGTCTTTTTATGGCCATTGGCAGCTTTCTGATTCTTACACCTTCCGAATTACACCAGTTCTCTTTGGGCTGTGGGTTTGAATTGCTGATGATTATACCGATCTTCTGTTGTGCATTGTTTATGTCTGTCAGTACCTTTCTTTCCCTTAATGTGTACCTCTTGAAGTAATACCCCCCTTTTTAGCTCACCTGACCCGAAGGTTCATGTGAGCTATTGCCATCACTTGGCGTCCGTCGTCCGTCCGTCGTCCGTCGTCTGTCGTCCGATGTCCGTTAGCTTTTTTCAAACATCTTCTTCTCTGAAACTGCTTGGCCAAATGCAGCCAAACTTAATATGTTTGTTCCTTAGGGTATTGTGCAAAAAGTTTGCGTTGGGATTTTTGATACGTCAAAAAACATGGCCGCTGTTACTAAAAGTAGAACAGGGGGGTCAAATACAGTTTTTTGCAAATAACTCAAAAACGGTCACAGATATCAAAATTCTGGCAGGCTAAAAGTGATCAGCATCTCAAGATCTACCTGCCCTGAAATTTTCAAGAAGATCCGAAAACTGATGTAGGAGTTATTGCCCTTTTTCAGATTTTTTCCAAATTTAGCACTTATTTAACTCTCTATCTTGAAAACTATACAAGATATCTGAAAAATTTAAATTGCATATGATTAAACACATCAAGATCTACAAATGATATAATGGGGTCAAAGTCCTAAGACCATTCCTTATAGGAGTTTTTCCCCTTAGACTATCAAAATTGACCATTAAAATAACGTTTTTTCATGTCTTTGCCCTATAAAATGAAAACTATTGCAGATAGACAGAAGAGGTTGCTTGCTTAGATGTTCAGCTTACCTAGCTCTACAAAAGTCTCCATAGGGTCAAATTTGTCAGTTATAGGGGTTACGGCCCCTAAAATAGTGTTTTTTCATGATTTTGCCCTATAAAATGAAAACTATAGCAGATAGACAGAAGGTGTTGCTTGCTTAAATGTTCAGCTAAGTTAGCTCTACAAAAGTCTCCATAGGGTGGAAGTAGTCAGATGACCCCTTATAGGGGTTACAGCCCCTTAAAGGCAAAAAATAGTGTTTTTGGCCTATAGAATGAAAACTATTGCAGATAGAGAAGAGCTGTTGCTTGCTTAAATGTTCAGCTCATTTAGCTCTGCAAAAGTCTCCATAGGGTCGAAGTTGTCAGATGACCCCTTATTTGGGTTACAGCCTCTTAAAGGCAAAAAATTGTGTTTTTGGCCTATAGAATGAAAACTATTGCAGCTAGAGAAAAGCTGTTGCTTGCTTAAATGTTCCTCTCATTTAGCTCTACAAAAGTCTTCATAGGGTCAAAGTTGTCAGATGACCTCTTATAGGGGTTACAGCCTCTTAAAGGCGAAAAATAGTGTTTTTGGTCTATAGAACGAAAACTATTGCAGCTAGAGAAAAGCTTTTGCTTGCTTAAATGTTCCTCTCATTTAGCTCTACAACAGTCTTCATGGGGTCAAAGTTGTCAGATAACCCCTTATAGGGGTTACAGCCCCTTAAAGGCGAAAAATAGTGTTTTTGGCCTATAGAATGAAATTTATTGCAGATAGAGAAAAGATGTTGCTTGCTTAAATTTAATGTTCAGCTCATTTGGCTCTACAAAAGTATCGGTAAGGTCAAAGTTGTCAGATGACCCCTTACAGGGGTTACAGCGCCTTAAAGGTGAAAAATAGCGTTTTTTTTCATGTTTTTGGCCTATAGAATGAAAACTATTGCAGATAGAGAAAAGCTTTTTCTTGCTGAAATGTTCAGCTCAGTTAGCTGTAAAAAAGTTAACAAAGGGTCGAAGTTGCCAGATAACCCCTTATAGGGGTTACAGCCCCTTTAAAGTTGAATAATTGTTTTTTGCTTATTTAGAATGAAAAATAGCGTTTTTTCATGTTTTTGGCCTATAGAACGAAAACTATTGCAGATAGAGAAAAGCTTTTTCTTGCTTAAATATTCAGCTCATTTGGCTACACAAAAGTCTTCATAGGGATGACATCAAGACGAAGTGAGCGATTCAGGCTCCTGGGAGCCTCTTGTTTGATTTTGCGACTGCTCTTTTCATAACCCGAAATCTACGCCTAACTACTTAGTATAGGGGTTATAATTGTCTTCGGGTTCGCATTACATGTTTTGTAAATAATAATGCGCGTAAAAATATATTCCTGCATAAGACACTGCAAAACGTTAATTAATGAACAGATGAAAATATTCTGGAAATTGATTTTCATATAATTATTAATTTATTCGAATATGAGTTTGTATTACAGTAAATATCAAACATGTATATGCATTGAAGCTACGAATGTAGTAATATGTAAAAGTAGTCCACGAAGCTTCACTCTAATGTCGCCATTTTTAAGAGATAATTTTTTGCATTGTTCGTTAACCTCTTCAACATGTAGTTTAAGATTTTACTTTTCAATTGTTAATTTTTTTTAATTATCTGTTCAAAATGTAGTACTCCAAAGTGGTTATGAACTTTGAGCAACTTAAACTGACTATAAAACATAGCATTGTTTGTTTTGTTCTTTTATTAGAGGTATAGATCTACTTCCTTGTTTATATATAAATCCCGGATATAAATATAGTAAATAAGCGATGGTTCGTCACGTGTGATTTTCCCTATCTGGAAGCTCGCGTGCTTTATTTATGCAAAATTTTAATACTTGGATTTATATCTAAATTAAAAGGGGGTCGTGGTTTCATTCCTAACAAAAGTACCGTTTTAAAGCATAATGTTTACAATGGGAATTGCGAAATTAAATTAAAAGCATGATGAGCAGCTTAGTTGAACACTATTTGGGCACATTATATATTGTCAGACACAATAAATTTCTTTTAATGAACCATTGAGATGTACGGCATGTACACAATTTGTTTATATAATTGTTAATAGCTAAATTTATATAAAATCAAAATCCCTCCATGGCCTCCATCGTAGTTGTGCCCTTAGCTATATTAATTTGGATTCGTTTGGTTTTTTACTTTTAAACATCTTTTGGAATTGTGGTTTTCCTTATTGCATGCTTCTAGTGCTGCTGATGAGGAATAACATTGATCATTCCGAAATTGCCATATAGCTCAATTAATTGCAGTTGGAGTCGACAATATAACTGAAATATGTGTTATAGTCTCATGTTTATTTACTCCGTATCCTGTCATCAATTATATCATAACAAAGGAACCTGTTACTAAAACAAATACTTATAACTAAAAAAATATATATAAAACCAAAGACAAGTATAATATTTAATAAACAGGTCTACATATGAAACAGAAATATACATAATTAGGAAATTCTTCACGGTCTTGATCGGGTTATCACTGGATATGGTGACAACTATATCCTCTCTTGTTTTAAGCTTACCAGTACTTCAAGGCGAAAGGGAGGTTACTCTTTCGACCTTTTTAGGGCATATTTTGATGCTTTTTAAGAATTCGCTTTTATCCAAATACAGCTGACCTCTACCTGCAATAGAGGTTCAACCCTTCTGTACGTTATATTTGACTTTTTAAAAATAACGATAACCGTGTAATACGTGTACATGTGTAATCATAAAGATGATAAGATTTAACCTAACTCTGTATATAGGGTATATTGGTAAGGTAAGCGTGTCATTCTATGATTAGTTTTTTTATAGCTGAAAAAGGTTAAGACATGATACTTGATTTTTTATTTTCATTTATTTGGCATAAAATTTCAGTCAGAAAAAATTTTATCTATAGCCGGCTGTAAAATCCAATATGATTATTTTGATTCGGTAAACTACAATTATACATTTCGACAGTATTGCATTTATATTAAGAGTCAAATACGAATTTTGTAAAACAGGAAGTTGGTGAGCGCCAGATCACGTCGATGCTGTGAACCATATGGAAGTTATAACGAATGTCAGTTATTCCATTCAACATTCACTTTTACATTGTCAAGATACTCAGTTTGTAAAATCAGCCCAAAAACTAATATTTCATATATAGTCATCCAGGCAGATGATGCAGACACAACGAAAGGCGTACGCGCCGCCTTAAACTGACAAAAATTATGTTCTTGCACAAATTTCACGTAAACGACACTCAACAAATTCGCATCTCGCTTTGCTCGGCGACAAACAACAGCCCCCCCCCCAAAACTAAAAACATGGAAACACCCCAGACTTGCATGTTAGCAGATTTTGTGCTGTAACAATAGTCATATGGAGTATATATGCATGACACAAAATAGGGCTCCCGCAGGGTTAAAAACGACCTACCTGAAAAATTCAAAATCCTATTGTAAATATTGCATGTACAACAAACCATAAAAACAGCGCTATTATTGATGCTGGAGACCTTCATCCTGGAGCAAACTCTCGTACCTCACTGTAAGTTTACGGCGGCCCCTTGCACCGGTTTGACCAAATTTTTTGCTGAATGTCGAAAACGCTACACTCGTGTGCTAAAATGCGGGATACCGGCAGTTAACAAGTTATATTCAAATCTGGCCAAAAAAATAACAAATACAAATACAAAAAGTCACATTGAAGGCTTACCTTACCTTACCTTTCCTCTTCGAGCCATGGTCGGCTCATAAGGCCTGAACATTCTCGGGTTGGAGACTTCCCGAAGGTTTTCATCCCCAGCTGTCATATGTGAGTCTTCCCATCTTAGGTCCTCCTCTTTATGGATTTCACATGACATGCTACTGTGACCATAGATAGCTTCGTTACTGTCCAAGTTTCCGTAATCAGGGTCTTTTCACAGGAAGGGGTGATTAGCCCCTTGCCCAACCCTCCTCCTTTCTCATCCGGGCTTGGGACCGGCCATGGCGGAGTTTTGAAGGCTGCTGTCTGTTTTTCCGTTGTGGATTATTAAATTATCGTTAATATTGTAGGTTATGTCGCATATACTTACTCCACATCTCACTATCATCTAAATACATGTACAATCAATCATAATTTGCCCGACACTCACATTCTTACGTTGTAAATTGATACAAAACAAAAAGATTAAAACTAAATGCCAGGAAAATAATTGTGCGGGAAATGACATTTGTCCCAGATGCACACCCACCATATATGAAATACATGTATACTGAGTAACACATCACCCTTGACTTATCTTTAAAAAATAGCTCTGTAAGTTTGCAAAGTGGTCGCTGCTGTGCATTGTACAAATGCCAGACTATGGTGTCAACAAGGAACACCAAACAATTATACTTAAAGGGAGCAACCGTTCGATATTTATCGGGGGGAGGCTATGGACATTTTCTTCGGCATGCCAGTTACTATAAATTTTAAGGCAAAAAATACCACCCTGCCAAGTTTTATTCAAATTTCACCATAGCCCCCCCGCTAAAATCAAATGGTCGCTTCTAAATTTTCAAAAGACGTATAATTAAGCGATTGTTTTCTTTCCATGAATTGCTATTTTGTTTTTCACTTGGATTCTCATGGTAAACTTTGCTTACATTTTTTTTAATTTACTTACTCATATTAAAAGGATTACATCTGTAATGGAATTCACCATACAAAAAGTGACAATAGACGACTATGATAATGTGGTTGGCATCAGAGATGATATTTATCATGGTTCAGACTACCTTCCCGGGACCTATAAAGACCTGGTCGAACATCCGGCGTACGAGGGCTACGTAGCTGTAATAGATGGCCAATTTGTAAGTTAAATATGGCATGGCAATATCGCATGCATTTTTATTGAATGAAAATTTCATGCGATATTCAATAAAAGAGCTAAAAAGAATATGTCCGAAAGACATAATACCCCATCTTCCAGCATATGTGACAGACGGACGGACGGACGAGCAGACTCAAACACTCTATGCACCCCCTACTTTAATAGGATTAGAGTAGTAACGTTATGAACACTTTTAGAAATGTTATCTACTGATGAAAAAGATGCATTACATTAAAAAATTGAAAAGAAATCTTATTTTTTATATCGCCCACAACTTAGGGGATGCATAAGAACTCCCTTGGCACTTATCAGGTTTGCGTCCCGCGTCATTACAAAATAAATCTAGTCGGGAGACCACATGCTAACCCTTTGTAAGGTGAGTTAACGTAAAATGGTTTTGGTAAATAATCGTGTTTCGATACCATAATTTAAATCACAAATATAGAAAACCTTTTCGAAACTTAATCAAAACTTGTTTGCTTTTTTTCTTTACCGGACAAAACATATTCTATATAAATGCCTTACATGTACCAAAACCAACTTTACATGAATCCTGGTAAGTTTTGTTAATCTCTCGTGAACTCCTCCAGATGAGGCATACCATGTATGATGCTACTGTATTTTGATTTCATGCCCGTATACTTTCTGATTACCGAACATTTAAAACGCAGGCTACATACATCTTTCTTTGAAACCACATCTTTAAACTTTTAGGTTGCCTTTACGTTCGCAATTACTGTTGATGACGGACTCACAACTGTTACGAGAGCATCTAGAGTTCGAAAAGAATATGAGGGAAAGGGTTTATACAGACAGTTTGATGAACGAGTTAAGAAAATTCTTGCTGAAAAGACGAAACTTCTCGCAATGACAAACCACGAAGAAAACGGAGCCATGTTGAGACAAATTGAAACTGGAGCGATAAATCTTATTATGAAAAGGGCAAGTATTTCTTTCAAGAATATGTCTAAAAACATAATGCCCCATCTCGCAATTTGGGACGAACGCGGGACAGACGGACGGCCGGACGAACCGACCCGAAGACTATATGCCCCTACTGCATAAAAAGAATAACATGTCTTAGATAGATGGGGGATTGACTTCAAGTATTTGTAGGGTTTCGTTTTTCGTTTTGTATTTATGTTTTCTTTTGCTTTATTTGTGGGGTGAGGTTGGGTAGCGTGGGGGGATGTATGCTTGTTGGTTTGATTCCCCCTGACTGATCTCAGACGTTTCATTTAAAATTTGAAAGGAAAAAAAAACGTCAATGTAAGTTTTTTTTATTTTAAGATATTACTTTGTAAAGTTTTGTTTGAACTGTCTGTTGTTTTCTTTTATCTTTCAGGATTTTTATCATTTTAAACTAAGTGCAGACAGAGCTCTAGAAAACATCAAACATCACGATCCAAATACATCCCTGGCGAAAACTAGACGTGTAACGAGCGAAGATTTGAAACAAATATTTGATTCTCCGAGTGGTTCCGAAGATCTCTTCCCGGAAGGACGAATCATTTGCTCATGGATACCTTTCCGAGTTATGCATGCTAACATACCTCTATTAATGTTCCATTCTAAAATCATTATTGGGACTTTCAATCCGCATTGCACATTGATCTCTTTTGGAACTTTTTTCAAGGCGAAAATAGGAATAGCGGGTTACATCAAAGTTTATGGAAAGGACTTCACCGACATCAGACAACACTTAGCCGAGCATGTTTCACAATATAAAGCAGCCAATCAGGATCAAGATATCCACATTTGGATTCATTTGCCGGATGGCAAGGAACACGTTGTTGCAGAAGTAATGAAAGATTTTGGTTTTACTCAATTTAAAGAACTACCTATGTCCAGGTTTTACTGTACAGAAAAAAGTCTATAAAAACTGTATAATCATAACACATATGTATTCTGATCTTTGACCTTTGTCATATTTTCGGAATCCCTGGTTTCTTGATTTAGCTTGAATAAGCATATTCTTATAAGTGTTTTGTTTTGTTTATTTTTATAGCTCCGCTTCGAAGAAGGGGTATACTGTTTTATCTTGTCCGTCCGTTTGTCCGTTAGCCTGTTTGCCCGTAACAAAAATTTTCGTCACAGTCTTCTCAGCAACTACTAGAGATAGTGGTCTGATATTTTGCATATATGTAGCTCTATACTACAGTCCCATATGGTGTATAGCGATTTTATGTTCCCAGGACACTACTTCCTTTTTACCGAGTATTTAAACTTGTATGCATGGCATAATTTGGGAAGAGGAGGTATCACTAGTGAGGAATAGCTCACAGATTTACTTGGGTTTTTTTCAGAAACGATACCGTTTTTGATTCTGTACTTTCCATGTGTTTTTTCCTGTAGGATTTAAGTTTAGGGAGATTTTCATTTTGCCGAACCTTGGACACTACGTTTCTTTCCTCATACTCCACGTGGTCGATGTCAACGAAGCTGGATTTGCCTTCCCTTTTCGAACGTTTTGATTTTGAGTACTTTTCTTTGAATACTTTTGGAGGTTTCTTATTCTTTTTTTTTTAACTTCTAATATTTTGATTCAAGTGCTTTTTAAATTGAAATATGGATATGCAACATTATCAAATTGCAAGCTTTAATCGCTGGTTTTGTACTTAAACAGAAGGCCTTTCATTGTATTCCATCCTGAACGCCGACAGTACATTAAGCAAACAACAATCAATCAATCTTGTCATCATTATTTTTTCAAGATTTTTTTAAATAACGTGATCATAAATACATATAATAATTTATGATTACCAAGCAAAAACTTTAATTTGCACCACCTCATAACCCCAATGGGAGCTCCTTAATCTACACTAGGAAGGGAAGAAGCAGAGGTACCAATGGGGCATCCGAATGTCGAAAGGCCAGAGAAAAAACCAGTAAACACCAATAAGAACGGGACAAAAACAGACAACAGGTAAAACATTGAAACACAAAATAACTGAATATCAATCAACAACGCGAACTCCAGTCGAAACAAGAGTGAATTCAGGTGCTCCAGAAGAGTAAGCAGTTATGGTGTACTAGCTTCCTTTCTTCAAATCCTGCCTATTCGAGCAATCCAATTCACAGTTTTTAAACCTCTCTGGAAAATTTACATTAACTTTACCCACTTAACGGTAGGTATTAAAGGATTCCTCTGTGTGTCATACATTTTCACAAAAGACATCATGCACTCATAGACAAAAAAGGTATCTCTATATCTCAGATGCGTGCAGATGTTAGTTTGTCATAGGGCTTTGTTTATCCTCTTTTACCGGATTTGACACACTGAATTGACTGTTGGCAACGCGATGGGTGTGCTATAGCAAAAAGGAACTGCTTAATCTTCCGGAGCACCAGAGTTCAATCTCGTTTCTACTAAAAGTTCGCGTCGTTAATTGATAGTAATTTTTTTGTGTTTTCGTGTTTTACATAATGTCTGTTTTTGTCCCCTTCTTGTTGGTGTTTACTAGTTTTGTCTCTGCCCTTTCGGACCGTACCTCTGCTTTTATCTTTACAGAGACAATCACTTGTAGTCTAAAGAATTTCGATGAAAAATTCCCTTATCAAACTGAAATGTTTGCACCAAGTGTGCAGCAAACGTACGGTGAACAATTTGCTTACCACAACAGTTTGCAGGTTGTTTGCCATAAGTGGCAAACATTTGGTGAACATTGGATCATTTTTCGGTGAATTTGCAGCAAGTTTACCAAAACTCTTATGATTACCAGAAGATTGCTAAAACATCTCTGATGTTCACCGAAAGATTGCCACAAACTCTAATAGTAAGAAATAATCACCGGAAGCTTGCCAGAATGTTTTACTAGAATAATCTTATTTGCCAAAAATTCACCGTAAAATTTAATTATATTCATAGTTGTATTTGCCAAAAGTTCACCAGAAAGTTGAATCTGATTGGTTCTTGTTGTTTTTCCACATCAGAAGAAAGAGGTCATGCATTTGTTTTGAACATGCTTAAATATTGTGGAAATTATGGATTATCTTCAGTATAATTGTTGGATGTTTTGCCTTCTTATTAATATGAACAAACAATATACTTCTATGTAATGAAACAAACATGACATAACTGAAAATTAATGGAAAAGTGACATATTTGTGCAACAAAACAGTTACAAAATATTATGTGTGCAACATATAAGAATTTATTCAACAGCTGAATTATTAAGTAAGTTTTGTGCATGCAGCTTTAAAATTATATATAAAACATAATTAAGGTCTTTCCCTTCCACAGAAGGAAAGACCTTACTGTATTTCTTATGATTATTATTTTTTTTTTCCGCCACAAAAAAAAAAGAAGAAATACTTAACGGAACATTACGAAACTTCATACCATTAACCGACACTATAAGGGCATGACTTGAGTAACCCTGCAAAACCGATCTATTTTTAGTAACGGAGTTATCTGCCCGTAACCCAAAAACCTTGTTTGCAGATTAACTCAAAAACCGTAACCGTTATCAAAAATCTGAAGCGGGGAAATTGTTGCTAGACTCATGGTCATGATTTGTCACGCAAAAAAAAAATTTTCGATCAACTTCCTGGTTACGCGTTTTTGACTCGAAAAGTGTCGCGACTCGTCAATTTTTTTTTCTTCAAAACGGTTAGTCCTAGAGACTTGGGACCTTCACCAATCATCCTAGATGACATATATTACATCTAAAAATCTCAAGGTCAAAGGTCAAATCTCAAGGTCAGAGGTCATGGTACACCTTGTTTGCAGTATAGCTTAAAAACCATACAAAATTGAAGCAGACATGTAATAGGGAAAATACTCCTCTCATTAAGACCTTTATTTGATATAAAGGGTCAAACACTGTGCGACAAACCGTTTTCGAGTTATTGCCCTTAACGCGGTTCGGCTAAACGGTTTTTGGCTTATAACTTGAAAACGGTTTGAGATAACATAGTAAACATATGGGTTATTTGAGACCGTAAACTTATGCCCTCCGATATAAAACCAAAGTAGCATGGCTTCGGACAGCCATTTTCAAAATGGCCGCCATGGGAAATTGTTTTTTGAGTATAACACAAAAACTGTAAAAAAATTAAGCGGACAATACATGGAAAAAATGTTCGCCACGTCGAAAGCTACAAAAAATGTTTCAGGTGCGAAAGTGTAAAACTTGTCGTTTTTGAGTTACGGCCCTTGATTCGTAATTTGAAAATAGTTTTTTAATTATAACTTTTAAACGGTAACAGAATGAAATGTAGGGTTTATTTGATAGAGAATTAAAAGACCTACTATTTGAGTCCAAACAGTGTATGATTCGGTTGACTGGTTCCAAAATGGCGGCCAAAACAAGTTTCGCGAAACACGTTTTTTGCCCATATTTTGAAAACCATAACAGATAGTATAGTAAACATGTATACTTAAATGAATCAGAATGCCAAGACCTACAATTTGAGTACAAGGTCAAAGGTCATGGGTCAAGGTCATTCCCTAGCAACAAGGTAACATTTATGAAAAGTTCATAGCAACCATATATATTCTTAACCAAGACTACTTTCCGAGTTTAGAGTTAAAATTTTTCAACCGGAAGTAACCCTTAGTCCATAGCAACCATCATAAAAGTCCTTAGCAACCATACCTTTTCTGACTTCAGGCTCACTGCTCTTTAGTCAGGAACATTTTTCACAACTAATAGTTTAATACTATTGTTAAAAACAGACTCAAATAGCCTAACCAAACATAACCGTTATCATAAAACTAACAAAAACATGGGAAAGACCTCACATTTGTTCAGAGAACAAATTACTTTTTAATTTGACTTATTATTTTCTTAATTAATATCTACAAGTTAATCCACTATATATTTTTATTATTACTTTTTCGCAAATAATTACACGTTATGTTCATGATAGTCATTTACATGTATATAGCAATATTAAGCATATAAGATTTTGATAACTTGAATTAAAAATTGTTTAAATTCAATTTGGTAAACTTTCACTGATAAAAATTACTTGAAATCAAGTTATAATGCACACAATGAACTTTATGTAGGTCATAGAATACATTTGTATAAAGATAAATATTTGTGCGCCAGAAGAATCGCTGCTTATTCACCGGAGATAACCTATATTTATAACAATGTTCACCGAAACATTCGCCACAAGCAATATCATTGTTCACCGCAAGTTTGCAGCAAGCTTCATTTGCATAATCATTGTTCACCGCAAGTTTGCGGCAAACCTAATTTGCATGGTAAATTCATCGCCGTAAACTTGCGGCAAATATGCGCTGCTGCATATTTACTGCAAAGTTTGCCGTAAGTTTGCAGCACATGTTCGCCGAAGGCCTATTTTTTCGGTAAGGGTTATCATTTTATTTGCAAGCTGACTAAAGCTAAAATCTTTCTGCAGAAAAGAGGTATATATTTAGGAAACCCAACAAACACCAACAAAATTTCAATATATGTCAAATATTCATGTTGCATAGATTTATTATTTTCTGACTGAATGCAGATTTTGTTTCCAGAAATTAATATTTTAAAAAACAAATATTGAACTTAAATTTCTTGCATTGCACTGGTCTGTATATTGGTTATATATTTGTTCTTGTTGTTGAGGCTTGTTTTTTTTTGTTATGAATTATTCTATTTGATGCGTTTGGTTTATTTGACTCAAATGCTACTGTTATTTCTTGAAACATACATATCCTGCTTTTGTTATCATATCGGGGTTTTTTGTGTGTGTGTGTTTTTTTTTGTTTTTTTTTTGTTATTTTTTTTTTTGTAAAAAGATATCTTCAGCACCACTTGTAACAGAAGCAATAAAAGAAAATGTTATAAAATATAAAAATTTATTTCAATAAAAATGCACCGGCATTATAGGAATGAAGTAGTTTATACATACATGACATACATACCTTTAATGATGTCTTAAAACATGCTTATTTTGATTTTTAAGAGTTTAAATACAATATTAAAATGACTAATTATTACAATAAAAAGACTTAAATGTAATAATATTTGTAATATGTTAGTACCACCATAAAATTAAGATTGAGATATGGAAATAAATATTTTAACAATAAACAAGTATATTTTAAATGGTTTATGAAATATAATTCAAAGATATGGTTTTTTCATATCACATCATATCACAGTGACTCTATTTTTTTAAGCACACAAGTTTTTTTTTCTCTCATTGTAACACATTATAAATTTCTTTTCATGTTATTATAACATAATTATACTGGTTTTAAAATTAAGATTTTGCCCAATTATGTCAACAGAACAAAACTATCATTTGTTTCTTTTTACCTTACAACATTTCTAGACAGAAAGCAGACAATTACAGTTTGTTTCTCTGTCCTATTATTTCAGCCAAAAATTGGCCATACTGATAAAATTTCCATTTGTTTTGCTCTTCATTTCCTATGATTAATACATAGTCTATGCCACAGAGTCGGTCAAAATAACTTTGTTCTGAATGTCCTCTGGTACATTATCTAAAGGTGTGTTCGACTTTACACCTGGTGATCTATCTTTAGACTGCCCTTTCTGTTTATTTGGTGATGTTTTACGTAAACTGTATCCTTTCCTAATGTCAGAGAGAAGTCTGTCAATAATACAGCCGTCATCATCTCGTGGAAGTGGTTCTGATTTACCTAATAATAAATATGATGTTTTGATAAACAGCTAAAATTTTAAATAGTGTAAAATTAGTATCAGAAAAAAACAACATAAGATGAATCGAAACGTGAGTTGTCTTATCACAAAGACAAAAGTCTTTCAAGACAATATGAAAAAAAAAGAAAAATGTTATTGCAAGACTTAACAACAGTTGGGACATGTTTTAAAGAAAATCATAATTGCTTATAGATTGTTAATATGTACAATTATATTATTCATATGATTTTGTCTTAACCTATTGGAATGTGTCAGAAATAACAAGTATGATTGTTGAGCTTACTAGTAAAAATCTTACAGAAAGATTAATTAAAGCATTTCCTATGTATGTTAAAGGTTAGAAAACAAACATATACAGTGTTCAAAAAGCTTAAAATATTTCAATATTTTTCAAAAGCATTTTTATATTTACCATGCTTGAATTTTTCCATCATTTCGGCTTGTTGTTTCTTTCTTTTTTCTGCCTTTTCTTCTTGAATTTTCCTCTGTTCATTTTCCTGAAACAAAATCCAATATAACAAATAAATAATGTCCATTTTAATCATACCTTGTATTAATTTTTTGTGACACAATAAAAACAGGATAAAAACGTGTATTACACAAATGAAAAACAATATATCTTAACACATACTTTTTTACTTCCAACTAACATTAAATGCTAATTGTTTTGTTCAATTCAATGTTGTTTAATTTGTACTTGTTATACTGCCATGAATTTTTCCTTGAAAAAAAATTAACAATTGGTCTTTTATCTATTTGATGTATATGATTAATTTATAGGCATTTTATTTTTCTTGTCAAATCCTTCTAAAACAAACCTTTTGACATTGTTGCACTTTTGAACAAAATGTATTCAATGTTTCTACAAGTTCTTCGACTTTGAAGGACTTTTCATTTTCTAGGTAATGATACGCCAGCTTTTTAGACAACTCTGAGATCTTTTTCATTCCCTTTTCCATTGTTTTTATTTCATCTTCTGCATCCTAAAAAGGAATAGATTAGATAATTAGTACATTTCTATGATACAATACATGTGTAAGTGTACTATGTATTTTGTATTGGTATATATCAATGCATTCCAATTTAGTTGGACTGTTGAATCTCCGCGTTGATATTATAAGACAAGTTAGTTATTGGCAACATTCAAATTGGGTTGACTTGTCATGTAAAAAAACAGTAAGATAGCAACAGCAACAACAACAAAATAGAAGAATACAATTCAATAATTCTTGTTTCGAACGAGTTCATATAGGTAAGAACCACAAAAAAGCACCAACACATTACAATAAGTTATTTACAGTTTAAATAAGAGTATTCATTATTACTATGCATGAATAAAAAAATCTGTCAAAGTCAAAATTGCCGAAATCACACATAATGGGACCTCATCCTGATGCTGTATATCAAATATCAGTATATGGCTGTGATAAGTAGCTTCCGAGAAAGCTGTTACGAAAATTTCTTCCACGCCGCCCAACAATCCATGACACCCGACCAAAAAGGGATTCAAATACTTTTTTTTCTCTTATAGTAAGAAAAAGAATCATTACATCATGTCCCATATGGGTAATCAAGAAGCATTGTGAAAAATTCCATTTGTTCAACTTAACAAGTTTGCTGCTATTTCAAATTTTCTAACTTCCCAAATGAACAATTTAATTATTATAACAATTTTACAGGTAATGAGCATGATGAAAATAGTCTAACAATTTACATTTATAAATGGGTAAAAATGGTATTTAAGTTGATAATATAGACAAATGTACTAGAAGGATGACGAACAAAATTATTTTATTCTGAATAAGGTTTTTGCATAACATAGGTCAGATTACATGTCATTATAAAGGGTGGTCAGTCAGATTCTAGATATCAAATAAAACCTAATACCTTAGATAACAAATGACATACAGTACCTGTATAAAAGTCTTTAGTTGGTTCTTGACATCTCCAGGAGCTCCTTTTAATTGTTTGTGTAGCTTGTGTATGCTTTGTGAGATCTGCTTTAATTCAGACGAAAGTGTATCTTTGGAAGATCTTCAAAGCAAATAAAATATTTTGGTAAGTTGAGACAAAAAAATCTACTACATGTATTTATAAAGTATATTTCAACTATTAAATATGAAGATCTAAGAATGGAGGAGTTACAGTTCTTTTGGCTACGGTAAATGTATGTCCTTATTTCAGAGTTACAAAGGTCACCTTAACATGTCATTATGTTTTGAAGGCACTTCCAAAACGGGGTTGAACTTGCACGTACAATTGAGTGGCTGATTGAAAAGATACATTCAACAATGCCTAAGCAACCTGAAATGTATAATTATTTAGAAAATAATGAGATGTGGAATAAGTGTACGCGACACAGCCCACAATCAATAGGCAATTCAGAAAAAAAAACACAATGATCAACCGCCAGCAGCCTTGAACAAGGCCAGTAGGCGCTGCCCGCGGTTAGTAGTCTTGCATTCTCTATTTCCCATTAAAAATATTAAGCATACCTGCATGCAGCCGTGAGATCTGGATACATTTGATCGACAAATGCCAAAGCATCTTTATTTTCATTTTCAGCCTGAGCAACCATGAAATGTAGTAGTGTTACCCTGGGCTTGTTGGCTCTTGTATCCATCAATTTGTTTAAAGATGTGATTTTAAAGCCAACTGCGTTTCCTGCATAGCCACCCTAAGATAGGAGGAGATATTTAAATAGTAGGCATGTTTGCAACAACCTCCGTAAATCAAATAAAAAGAACAATAAGTTAGTATACTACATACTTTTGCGTCAAAATTAATTGTCTGGAACTTTGTTGTAATTTTTATTTTTGAATATTTATGGTTTTTTAAGAAGAATTGTTGATAGAAATTACAATTCATGACATCATATGAAATTTGCAGTAGAATCAGCAACAATATGCCTCAGCAATATGCAAGCTAAAAAATGACTGAAAATAGTTCAAAGACAAGACATGCAGGCATTCCTTCCGTGTGAGAGATTAGAGAATAGAAAAATGTCAAAAGGAATTATATCACCAAAGACATAAACAATGGTAGATAAATGATACAAGATCATTTTTTTAAAAAGTCTTCATTAGGGTTGAACAACTAAATGCGTTGTTTTACCCTAATAACAACTAAATGTTGTTTAACCCTAATGACAAATAAATGTTGTTAAACCCTAATGACAACTAAATGTTGTTTTACCCTAATGACAACTAAATGTTGTTTTACCCTAATGACAACTAAATGTTGTTTTACCCTAATGACAACTAAATGTTGTTTTTCTAAAATAAACTCACTGCATTAAGAAAGTTCCCAGTATGTAATACAAATCTGAGGAAAACTTTAAAGGACTCATTATCGAGTGGGTGTTGGCATGCCCGTATATATGTCTGGATACTAGGGCCTAGACTATCACATGTGATACGGAATTCATCCTTCATCACCAAACCATCAATTCGTAATTTGTAGGCTGATAACCCGGACATTGTTAAGTAGAACTTTTCGGCATTGCCTAGTTTCTGTTTGTCACCGTCAAAGTCCTTGATGAGGGCTATCTGAAAATTTGAATGTTAAAGGAATTACAGTCCAAGCGGGGTTGAACTTGCACGTACAATTGAATGGCTGATTGAAGAGATACATTCAACAATGCCTAAGCTACCTGAAAGCCAGATATATTGTTTACTTAGTAACCTTGCATTCTCTATTTTTCATATATAAAAAATATCAAGCATACCTGCATGCAGCTGTAATTCTCAATTTAACTGTCTTGGCGATTCATCATGTAAAACCTTTTTTACAAAAGAAAACCTTTTCATTTTAATAATAAAATTCAACTTAAAACTCTGAGACCATAAAATGTTGTTGACCCTGATATGGTTCCTCTTTTTAAAAAAAAAATAGATCAAATACTAGTAAAAGAAATACATCACAATATTACTGTATTACATAACATATATTGTAGAAATGACGCATGATCCGATTACCAACAAAAACATTTAGAAGATTAAGTTGAATTAAGAGTTATACTTCTTTTATCATTTTCTTTGAAAGGGGACAAATATTATTTGGTGTTCAAATATTTGTAAACAGTATAATTAGGAGAAGAGTTATCTTCTTGACTGAGAAGGTATCTAACGTGACGGTACCCAAATTGCAACAACTTTGACGGTTGCTTCCTACTTTTCACCCTAAATGGGCACTTGACCCTCAGCTCTTTTGCTAAATAATATTTGCCTTAGAATACTTACATCATTTGATTCTGGTAATATTTTCTGTAAACCTCGTAGTCTTTCTTGTCCTATTTTTCCAATGTCAGCTTCTTCAATCATGGATATTATTTCAGAGTGACTACATTTAAATTGTTTTAGAAATATGTTGACATTCATACTCTTCTTCATGTCAAGTAGAAGCACCTAAAATAAAATAAAATGTATATGTAAGAAATTTATGAACTGTCAAAATAAAGAGATAATACACTGGACACTACTGAATCAGCCTTAAAGATTAAGTACTTAAATTGAACTTACACTCTTAATTTTAAAAAAGAAAGAAGATGGAATATGTGCCAGAAAGACACGATCCACACATTGACATAATCTATATACGTCATCAAATTTAAAAGCTAAATAACCATGCATGTGAAGCCCTTTTCTGGATTAATTTTCATCAGACACGCTAGAGGTCGAAAATTGGAAGACCGGTAGATTATTGCATTTTGCAAATTAATATTGAAGCCAAAAAATATTACAACGATGACTAAACAAGATAAATCTATCAACTTTATTTTAGATAGCCTAAAGTTGAATTTATTATTCTGGAAACATGTAAATATTGTCTTTCCAATGCCACTTAACAATTTACCTGTCCAATGTAAACAAGAATTTTCTAGTAGATTATGTCCGATCAAATTATTTTTAACTAGTGTACCTCAGTATTCTGTTTGGTCTGTTTCTTGTCTACAGGTTTTACCACGACAGGCTGTTGTTTACTGAAGAGTTGTTCCATGGTGTCATAGTTAATATGAATAGAATCTTCCATGTCCAACACCTCCTTCCATATGTTTTTATGAGCTGTTTGGTTAAGAAAAAATAATGAAATTTAAAGAACAACTACTAAGGACTTAAAATAACAGGTTTGATCCAAAAAAAATATAGGGGTTGCTTCATCGTATCTGACAAATAACAGAATTTACTAACAGTATTAAACTTAAACAACTTGCAATCAAAAGAGCAAAGATATACCATTATCATCTGAAAATTGTGAGCTTTTGGTAGAATTGAGATATAAAGGTATAAACAGAACAATATTGTAAATGTGTGCAAATAATCATTTTTCATCTCGAGGTACAAAGTGTAAAATAGCATTTAAATATATAAGATATGAATCAATAATCCTTTAAAACAGATTATCATTAACTTACATGCAATTGTATGAGCTGGCACTTTGGTCCAGTTAAAGGTTTTCATTTTATGTTTTGGCGTCGGCGTCCATATACCCTTTGTTGAAGGCATTGTTTGAGAAAATGTCAATGGAGCAGGAACAGCTTTAATTTTCATGTCCTGACCCATTCCAGGGGGCGGAGGAGGTGGTGGTGGTGCTCCTGGCATACCTGGTAATGGCGGTGGCGGCGGTGCTCCTGGCATTCCAGGTGGCGGTGGTGGTGGTGGAGGTGCTCCTGGAATTCCTGGTAGTGGTGGCGGCGGTGGGATGCCGGACATACCAGGAAGTGGGGGCGGTGGAGGTGCTCCTGGAATTCCTGGCAATGGCGGCGGTGGTGGGATTCCGGACATTCCGGGTGGTGGCGGTGGATGCGGTGGTGGAGGAACCCCAGGAACACTTGGTGGGGGAGGTGGAGGTGGAGGCTGTGGAATCCCTGATGTCCCTGGCAATGGTGGAGGGGGAGGCGGTTCCGGAACCCCGGGCATAGAGCCTGGAGGAGGTGGAGGAGTAGGTATTCCTGATGGATTATTAATGCTGCCGTTTATTTGGTTAGAGTTAATATCACTTTTACTTTTTGTTTTCGTTTTCCTTTTTGATTTTTTGTGTTTCGAAGTCTCTTCATCGCTGTCTGACATCGATGATGAAGACGACGATCCAGACGACGAAGACGATCGTCTTTCACTAGATTCATTCGTTTCGATGCTATCATTTCGATGATTTGAAGTCACGTGACCATTCATAACCAATGGCGAGTTAGAATTTGATTGCGTGATATCACAGCGAGATTCAGTTTTATTTTCATTTATTCTCACAACCTCGTTCTCTCCCGTGGAGGGAGATGTTATGACAATATCCTGCTTTTCTTTTGGTTTCTCTATTAAATCTGTTTGAACACTTTTAGAAAATGTCACTTTATTTGTTGTAGATATCTGTCTGTCTAATGGATTCAACACTAATGATTTGAGATCACGACCAATGTAAGTTTTGTCAACTAAAACTGCTTTCCTGACTGAAGATTCTATCAGATTCCACTGAACATCGCTGAAATAAAGGATACATGAGTTAGTATAATGCAAACGGTATATAAAATGTGTATTAAATTTTGTTCTGTATGTTTAAAATAGCATGCTATTTGATTCCTATTTTTGAAGTCGACCATCTGAAGGACAGAAACTTGATATTTCAAACAATTTTAACTTTCGAAAATTTAGGAGCTTGAAAATATAAATTTCAGCTATACATGTTTCTATGATATACCTTCTTCAGCATTCAATATTAAGCCAACTTCTTTAATGTGACGTTCGACTAAAACAAAGGCTTTATACAATTGTGTTGTAATAACACAACACTTAACGTTTTTTACACAACGTAATACGTAGTACAGTTACTGAAGAATACTTCTGTACTACTGTCTTGTTCATGTTGTTGTTATATATAAGAATATTAGTAAATAATGCTTTAAAGGGAGTTATACCGAGTTGTATAATTTTGTATTGTCACTATTTTGAAAGCATTAAATTGTACATCTTAAAGAAGCAGCAAAGATGCAACAATGGGGCATTCGGGTGTCAAAAGTCGGAAAGGGATACGACAAAACTGGAAAAAAGAACGAGAACAGCACGTGGAAACACAAAAACAACCAAAAAACAACCAAACAGAAATCAAGAACGAAAACTGAAGATGTAACGAGAGTGAACTCATGTGCCCCAGAAGAGTAAGCGGTTCCTACCGGTTATAAAACACACGTCGCGGTGCCGATCACAAATTCACTATGTCAAATCCGGTAAAGGAAGACAAAATCAAAACCCTATGACAAACTTGTGTGACAAACCAACATCTGAGAGATAGGATCCCATATTTGTCAATGAGTGCATAATGTCTACCGTAAAATTCCCTGAGTGAAGACAGCAACCGAGGAGTAACATAACCTTGTGTTAGCGATTCTTGTGTCAAACGTGACGCTCTGTCATAGAAATCGGTGTAATTCCCACAAGCTCTGATGTAACGAATCAATTGTGAATATTGCTACACAAGAAAAGGAAGTAACTCATACTTTGGTCATAAAGGCTTCCAATTGTACAAATAGATAAGATGTTTTTGCTTGGAACTATCATTTTTTAAACAACTAAAAATTACCTGACTGGGTTGTCTGGGTCTATTTGTATGAGGGATTGTAGAACTCCTAGAAAAATATCAGCCTGGGGTGTATTGTAAACCTATAATGAAAAAAAAAAATGATACAAATCTTTATTTTCACCTCAAAACTGTGTATCTCTGTAAATTATTGCCTCAGGCCACAATGATGTTAAGACACATATTTTCATGGCAGATCAGTAAACGTCATTTTTATTTTATCGATTGTAATTATGTGGGCCGTGTTTATTGGGTGCATCTAGATACAAAATCAAAGAAGTTAAAAGGAAGACAAAACTTATCAAAGTGAACAGGAGATGCTTTCAAAAACAACAAAACATTTTGACCCAGTAAACTCAAGCCAAATACAAGAGAAACTTACAAACACAACAGAATATTTTTTACAGATAATCAAACAACATCAACAATCAACAACGAAAACCAAGACGTAAGATTTCAATTTAAAGATATTTGAATGCTTAATTCCACTGAATTCCACTAAATAATTTTCTATTCATTTATTTCATATCCACAGAATTGGCTTCAGGCAAAGTGGTTCGAAATTTATTTAGATTGATTTTTTTTCCATTTTAATGAGTTTTTTTCCTTTAGAATTTCATCATTCTATCAACTGGAAATACCCAGAATTGTTTTCCATTTTCATTCAATGTTTTTGAAATACCTTTAAGAAAAATAAAGCCATTTTGATAAATTTCTTAAACTATTGATTTCAACAAATATAAATGTTTTAGAATTACAAACAACTGCAGGATTAGATTTATTTTTTTTATATTAGTTTTGGTGGAATAGAATATTCATTCAATGCTGATCACGATTTGACCTAATTGTTTTAAAAGTTATAAACAACTCACCATGAAGTTATAATTAGACAAACATTTTACGTGAAAAAAAAATTAAATTGTAAAGTTATTGTTAAACAGTTTGGCCAATTTAACAATCGAGCATTTATTGTTTCTCAAAATTTTCGAATTGGTACAGATGTTGGTTTGTCATAGCTTTTGTATTGATGTCCCTTGCCAGGCTTGACCCACATTTAATTGATAGTTAACAAGGTGGCGAATGTTTAACCACAAACAGTAACCGCTTACCCTTCCTGGGCATATATTTTGTGGTGCTGAGAGCACTTAGTTGTTGTATGTTGGGTTTTTTTAATATTGTTTTTTTTTGTGCAGTTTATTTTGATGTTGTTTTTAATGTTTTATAATTGCATGGATATCGTGGCTTCTTTCTTATATTCATCTGAGGCTTTTAACCTGCTCAATAGCGCCAAGCGTGAAGAAATATTTTTTAAATGGTGGTAAAACTATACATTCGTGATGTTCGCATTTGAAATAAAACAGAATGCAAATATTAACCGATTTAATGTTAACATAATCAATTTTAATTGCTTTCTTTGCTACTGTAATTTAAAATAACATTTTCCACTGTTTTCATAGTGAGTTATACCCAAAAGAGATGAAAACCCCTTGATCCATTAATTTAACTTGAACAACCAATTAACAAATGTAAATGTTATATAATGGCCACAAAATCTCGTTATCATTAATTTTACCGGAATACATTTCCTATCCTCCGGCATTTAAGCAAGAAATAGACGGTTCTGTGTTTGGCAAAGTTTGAAGAACGACAGAATAAGGCAGGTATTGATTAATTGATGTTAAAGTACATATTCCATCAACCATTAGTGGATTTATATGGGATTATTTGTCTCTTATCTAATTCAATGTCTTACATTATATTCTTGACAAGATAAGAAACGCTATACTCGAAAATCTTATCTTTATTGACAATCTAATAGTTTCTTATCAATTATCTAAAATTCGTGTAAGACACACATTTTCTTGTTTACAAACGCAGATAGCAAACAAATGCTAGCTTTATTATCCTCTTCCCATCACCATCACCATCATCATCATCAACGTTATCGAGACCCCATCGCCATCATCATTATCAACGTTATCGAGACCCCATCGCCATCATCATCCATGTCATCATCAACGTTATCGAGACCACGTCGCCATCATCATCATCAAGTTATCGAGACCCCATTGACATCATCATCATCAACGTTATCGAGACCCCGTCGCCATCATCATCATCAACGTTATCGAGACCTCATCGCCATCATCATCATCATCAACGTTATCGAGATGATGATGGTGATGGGGAAGAGGATAATTAAGCTAGTTTTTGTGCAGGGTTTGCAGGACATTCTATAATAAATTAAAATGCTGACTGTAAAACAGACATAACTAGATAATGTGTCTATGAGCCACAGGATGGCCCTCCCGTTCTTGAAATATCATTGACCCTAAATGTGTATTACCTGGGATATGGACCTTTACCAAGAAATTGATCAAAAGTGTTCATGTGTAAAATATAGGTCGCTGTGACCTTATTTCTGGTGGGTGGTGCCATGTACCAAGACTCATCGAGTAGTGAAATATTATTGACCCCTAACATGTAGTATTCAAGATATGGACCTTAACCACATTCATTCATGCGTAAAATATATGTCACAATGACCTCATTTCTAATGGATGGTGTCACCTTACCCAAGACACATCTAGTGGTGAAATATCATTGACCCCCAACATCTAGTATCCAAGTTATGGACCCTAACCAAGAACTTAACCGAAGTCATTCATGCATAAAATATAGATCACAGTGACCTAATTTTTATTGGGTGGTGTCATGTTACCCAAGACACATCTAGTGGTGAAATACCATTGACCATCAACATGTAGTATCTGAGATATGGACCTTAACCAAGAACTAAACCAAAGTCATTCATGCGTAAAATATAGGTCACAGTGACCTAATTTCTAGTGGGTGGTGTCACCTGACCTAAGACACATCTAGTAGTGAAATATCATTGACCCCCAACATCTAGTATCC
Source organism: Arcuatula senhousia (assembly GCA_963971305.1). NCBI lineage: Eukaryota > Metazoa > Mollusca > Bivalvia > Mytilida > Mytilidae > Arcuatula > Arcuatula senhousia. The sequence goes on from OZ020312.1 coordinate 11,778,851, forward strand.
AAGTTATGGACCTTAACCAAGAACTTAACCAAAGTCGTTCATGCATAAAATATAGGTCACAGTGACCTAATTTCTAGTGGGTGGTGTCACCTGACCTAAGACACATCTAGTAGTGAAATATCATTGACCCCCAACATCTAGTATCAAAGTTATGGACCTTAACCAAGAACTTAACCGAAGTCGTTCATGCATAAAATATAGGTCACAGTGACCTATTTTCTAGTGGGTGGTGTAGCCCTACCCAAGACCCATCTGGTGGTGAAATATCATTGACCCACAACATCTAGTATCTGAGTAATGGACCTTAACCAAGAACTTAACCAAAGTGTTACGGACGGACGTACGGACGTACGGACGGACGGACGGACGGACAAGGGTAAAACTATATGTCCGATCCACATACGTGGTCGGGCCATAAAAATCCAGGAAGACATTTTAGTATGAAAAGTACTAGCAATATGGCTATTAACGGAAGTTATATATAGCTTTAAAGATAGTCTTATCGTTAAATGCTGAAGGTATTCAATCACAGATTGAAATAGTAATATGCGATGCAATTTAAGACCGTAATTAAATATGCACTTTGTCGAATCTTAATTCTAATGTATTTCTAAAGTTGAATGAAAAGTAATGTCTTAGAACATTTAGGTTGTACGATAATTAACCTAAATGGTAAAGATAGTTGTATTTGTGCCCTTAAAGTGATAAATAAAGTACTTGAATGGAATATGTTTTTCAACCATTTACCAAACTGTTATCAGCAACGCAAAAGACGTAACAAGGGTGAACTCAGATACTCAAAAACGATAAGCTGATATGCAAGGCTCAAAAACCATAAGTGGTGCCAAGCGTTTACATATAGAAATAAAAATAATAGTTATCAAAATTACAACAAAGTGCCAGACAATTAATTTTGCTACGCCTGACATTACTTTTTTGTCGTTGTTTGCATTTAAAATGAAAATGGTGGCAAATGTTTCAAATCAAAAGCAATCTTTATAACTGCTAAATTGATATGGAATCTCTTCTGCAATTAGAAAAAATAGAGTTATTCAATGTTGTAATATCCACAAGAGATAGAAACTGCTCGATCAATTAATTTAGCTTTAAGCTTACAACCGTCAATTTAAAAATTATAAATGTTATATAATGGCAACAAATCTCATTATTATCAATCTTTACCGGAAAACATTTCTTATCTTCGGGCATTTAAGCATCAAATAGATTATACAATCTCTGGTTATGGATATGACAGTCTAAGGAAGGATTGAGGTTCAATGGCATCGATTAAAAGGATGGTAAAGTACATTTTCCATAAAGCAATATAGGGTTAAAATGACTTTGTTTATCTGTATTCCGTTTTCTGATGCTTAAATATCACAAAACAAAATTCTAGGTCCCCACACGTTGAGTAGGAAATCAAAGTTGGCTCGTTAAATGGGAAGTAGATGAGCAACAGATCTAAAACGCATTCCACCATATAGGACACCTGCTTGAAGCTGCATACCAAATACTGAAATTCTATGATTAATAGTTGCTGAGATAACTTACGGAAAAAGTGTGACAGATGGGTGGAAGGACGGACGCTGGCATTTCTATGTCCCCGCTACGCGTTGCAGCGACGGACAAAAAAATAATATACTGAACGAGAAAATCTGCAAAACATTTGAATAGTTTGTCTTGATGTGGTTATTCTATTTTGTAACAATCATTTTGGTGATCCAATAAATAATGTTACTTGTTAATGTTGAAACAAAGTAAATGTTAAGAGCTTTTGACATTTGGATGCTCCCAAATGGCCATTTCGAGATGATCACCTCTTTATCTCTATTGTGTCTCACAACTATTACATATTTTACAGTAATACATATTTTACATATTTCCAAAATTTGACAACGTTTGGCTGTTTCTTTAAAAATTGATAGATTTATCTGTTTGGTCATTGTTTTAATTTTTTGGCATTTTGTTTAATCAAATCTAATATTCTACCGGTTTTCCAAGTTTTCTACTCCTAGCGTGTCTGATGAAGGTTAATCCAGAAAAGCGCTTCACACGCAGTGAAATTTTGCTTTTGTACATTTATTAAAATCATTTCAATATGTGGATCGTGTCTTTTTGGCACATATTCCATATTCTTTCGTTTTTAATATTATTTCAGAGTTTGGCTTTAGTGCCGTGTGGAGGTCGTAGAAAGCTTCCCCGTGCTTCAGTTGTATGCTCTTATATATTTTCGAGTACTGGAACATGTGTTGGAAAGACACAGTTTACATATTTCCAAATTTGACAACGTTTGGCTATTTCTTTAAAAATTGATAAATTTATCTGTTTGGTCATTGTTTTAATATTTTTGGCATTTTGTTTAATCAAATCTAATATTCTACCGGTTTTCCAAGTTTTCTACTCCAAGCGTGTCTGATGAAGGTTAATCCAGAAAAGCGCTTCACACGCAGTGAAATTTTGCTTTTGTACATTTATTAAAATCATTTCAATATGTGGATCGTGTCTTTTTGGCACATATTCCATATTCTTTCGTTTTTAATATGTTGTGTTTTGTGTTACCAGACACTTAGATCGCAATGGAAGAGGTAGGTTTGGCGAAATACAACCTGGTTCAACCTATCATTTCCTTTGAAATGCATGTACCAAGTCAGGACCATTGCAATCTTCAATATCTCTGATATGTCTTAACCTTGTTTTGTCTTTTGTTCTTGGATAAATGAGATTGATCATCCCAGTTCGGTAGTTTTGTTGTTACCTTTATTTATATTCTAAAATATTAGAAGTCTGAACGTCCAATATCTAAGAACCAAACTGGATTTCCAATATTTTAGAACCTAGCTTCACTGAAAATTAGATAAATTCTCCAAATGGCCCCATGGAACATCCAAATTCTATTGCTCATAATTTTAACACTTTGTTTTACTTTTGCTTTCGACTATTGACTTTTGAATTCTATATTTGATAAAATAAAAGTTAAGATTTTTATTTAGCTAAAACCTGTATATATTTTGACCCTTTATGAAAATCACCACTTCATGTTCAAGATCGAAATGTGGGAAATGTCAAGTTGGAACTGCAAAATGTCAAGTTGGAGCTGAGAAATGTCAACTTGGAACTGCGAAATGACGAGTTGGATCAGAGAAATGTCAACTTGGAACTGAGAAATGTCAAGTTGGAACTGAGAAATGTTAACTTGGAACTGAGAAATGGCAACTTGGAAATGAGAAATATCAACTTGGAACTGAGAAATGTCAACTTGGAACTGAAAATGTCAACTTGGAAGTGAGAAATGTCAACTTGGAAGTGAGAAATGTCAACTTGGAAGTGCGAAATATCAACTTGGATCAGAGAAATGTCAACTTGTAAGTGCGAAATGTCAACTTGGAACTGAAAAATTTTCAACTTGGAACTGAGAAATTTTCAAATTGGAAATGAAAAATGTCAACTTGGAAATGAGAAATTTCTCGCATCAATCGAGAAATGTGACAGAACCGATGGCACTACCGGTCTTTCGTAGATATGATAAATGATGTTTTTGTGACCCGTCTTTCTTTGAAAAACAAATCAAAGAAGTACGAATTTCGACTGTCAAAATTTCCAAAAATAGCGAACGCAAAATCACTGAAAGCAAACCACAACAACACGAAAGAGAAGACGTAGAAGAGGGGTCCCCAATTGGGCATTTGAATGTCAAAAGTCCGGAAGGTCAAAATAGTAGCATCAAAAAATCTGCCTTTAGCAATGTGAAATCAAGTCGTGACGAATCATGCGAAATAAAGCCCAAGCGGGTGAAACCCAGTCAAAGGTCTGGCCAGCAAAGCCTGTAGACAAGAACTATCATAAAGTATCAATCGGTTACATTTTGGAATAAAAATTAGAAGAGATACATGATTTGAGCAACAATCTTCTAGGCAATGTTTTGTTCAGATCTAAATGATGGTAATTTTTGTTTCATGTCCAGTCAACTAAATGTCATAGTACAAATATCAAAACGGGTATAAAACGGTTAATTTGGTTATGCTGTATATCGATATTTCAAGAAGTAACCTCTCATCAGCATCATTGGAACATAAACTTATGATAGTCGGCATATCAGAGAAAACAAAACACTTTGATAGAGACCTATAAAACCAGGAAGATAATCCTAAACAAGAGGCTCCCAGGAGCCTGAATCGCTCACCTGGTCTTGATGTTGACCCTATACTTTTGTAGAGCTAAATGAGCTAAACATTTAAGCAAGCAACAGCTTTTCTCTACCTGCAATAGTTTTCATTCTAAAGGCCAAAAACACCATTTTTCACCTATAAGGGGCCATAACCCCTATAAGGAGTCATCTGACAACTTCGACCCTATGGAGACTTTTGTAGAGCTAAATGAGCTGAACATTTAAGCAAGCAACAGCTAATCTCTATCTGCAATAGTTTTCATTCTGTAGGCCAAAAACATGAAAAATGGCTATTTTTCACCTTTAAGGGGCCGTAACCCCTATAAGGGGTCATCTGACAACTTCGACCCTATAGAGACTTTTGTAGAGTTATATGAGCTGAACATTTAAGCAAGCAACAGCTAATCTCTATCTGCAATAGTTTTCATTCTGTAGGCCAAAAACATGAAAAATCGCTATTTTTCAGGGGCCGTAACCCCTATAAGGGGTCATCTGACAACTTTGACCTTATGGAGACTTTTGTAGAGCTAAATGAGCTGAACATTTAAGCAAGCAACAGCTAATCTCTATCTGCAATAGTTTTCATTCTGTAGGACAAAAACATGAAAAATCTCTATTTTTCAGGGGCCGTAACCCCTATAAGGGGTCATCTGACAACTTCGACCCTATGGAGAATTTTGTAGAGCTAAATGAGCTGAACATTTAAGTAAGCAACAGCTAATCTATATGTGCAATAGTTTTCATTCTGTAGGACAAAAACATGAAAAAACGCTATTTTTCAGGGGCCGTAACCCCTATAAGGGGTCATCTGACAACTTCGACCCTATGGAGACTTTTGTAGAGCTAAATGAGCTGAACATTTATGCAAGCAACAGCTAATCTCTATCTGCAATAGTTTTCATTCTGTAGGCCAAAAACATGAAAAATGGCTATTTTTCACCTTTAAGGGGCCGTAACCCCTATAAGGGGTCATCTGACAACTTCGACCCTGTAGAGACTTTTGTAGAGTTATATGAGCTGAACATTTAAGCAAGCAAAAGCTAATCTCTATCTGCAATAGTTTTCATTCTGTAGGCCAAAAACATGAAAAAATGCTATTTTTCACCTTCAAGGGGCCGTAACCCCTATAAGGGGTCATCTGACAACTTTGATCAAATGGAGACTTTTGTAGAGCTTTTGATGCTGAATCAGTAGCGTGGCCTCAGATTTCCTCTATCTCTTATACTTTTTGATTTATAAGCCAAAAACAGTAGTCTGACCCCCCTAGTCTATTTTTAGTAACAGCGGCCATGTTTTTTAACGGATCAAAAATCAAAACACAAGTTTGGTGCAGGACACCCTAAGGATCATTCATACCAAGTTTCATTAAATTCTGTTTGGTAGTTTCAGAGGAGAAGATTTTTGAAAAATTGTTAACAGACGACGACGACGACGACAGACGACGACGACGACGGACGCCAAGTGATGGTAATAGCTCACATGGACCTTCGGTCCAGGTGAGCTAAAAAAGGTTCAATATCCATTCATTGGAAATAAAACGAAATAATGGAATAGTTAAACACAAGATTTTAATCAGATTTTGGGAAGACAATATGGCATTATTTATTAAACCATCATCAAATATGCACTTTACTTGACACCTTATTGCAATTCGATAGAACACATAATTCGACAATTATTGTTAGTATACGACTATAGCTAAAATGATGAACTGAGCTAAGATCTAGAGAACAACGAACTGTTAAGTGATTAACTCCAATAACCCAATAAAACGCTAAAATCATTTGATTGGTTGATTGACATCCTTTGAAGTTTCGCTAAATCGGTACACAAATTCATGACATTATAGGTATTTCAAAGAAACAAAATGGAGAGGCAAAAAACCTACTAAAATGATTCCATGTTCATTTATGGGAAATAAAATAATAAAATAAAGTTATGCGAAAATGTTCGATTAGTTTTGGAAATATAAAATGTAAAGCCATAATCAACGTGCACTTTAATAGACTCTTTATTGCATTTCATCACTACAGAGACGACATACGGTCGAGGTTATTGACCTGTCTAGCAAATTAGGACGAACTTTGTTTACTTCGAAAAAAAAACAAAAAAAAATATCAAAGGACATCTGAAACCCAGACAGACAAAAAGACACTTAATAAAACACAACAATCCTATCCTATCGACAAATTGATGTCTGTAAGTTCATATAAACGCATAATGAAAAAGTTTTTATAAGGTTTCAGGGTAATAAACAATGAAATATAGAACTACAAGAACTACACGAGACTCTTTGTACTCAAAGTAAAACAATATGGTGGATAAAATGAACCGTTATCCTACAAAAACATTTTTTTGGTTCTATTAGCCAAAAAGGCCAAGGGGCTTTCCAACCCCAAAACAAATCAGGATCTATTTTATATATTCACTTAAATTGTTATCACAGATGTGACTTTTCTTGATAAACCCAAAATACATGTAAAAGTCAGAATGGACTGACATGTCTGAAAATGCATACGGAACTGTTTTATATGGCGTAATGCTACTGCGTATAGTTACCAAATATCATTGATCAGTTCTAAATGACTACTGTTTGACGCAAAAAAAATAATAATCATTCTTGGACGTTATCTTCAGAAACGTTATCACTAAATTCAGCATGATACTTTCGTCGCAGATAATTAAACGAAGAAAGGTCTTAAAATAAAAGCATCAATACCCATTAAAAGGAAGAATAGAGGGATAATAAACTAGTTATACACAGGTTTCCAATTCAGTTTGACCTTAATATGCAATAACATTTGAAATGTGAACTTTACGAAATCTGTAAACAGTGAAGGAATGAAATCATTTGTGTATCAGAGTTTGCTCTCCCTACTCTTTACAACGGTATCAAAGTGGCTACAGATGTGGCAAAATCTTTAAATGTGGTAGTTAAACTTCGACGTGAGTTTTCCCGCCATTTCAGGTTTTTGACGATTTTTCTTAAATTTCATGGAAGAAACAGGGTCTAATTCAGAGAAAGTCGTAGATAACATGATTTATTCACCCCTGGATAGTATTTATTTTTTTAATTCAACAAACTCGCCGAGGCTCGTATGTTGAAAATAAAAAATAACTATTTTGGGTGGAAAAATTCATAAGTCCACTCCTGACTATATTTAAAGAGATACAAAATATAGGAGTATATGTTTGAACAATGACCTTTCTAACCTCCTATGAAAAAAGGCACTACAGAAAATGAACAGGAATTTTCTAAGACACAATGGCGGATAAACAGACGATCAAGACAAAAAATGATGAAATATTATTTTCACATTGGCAGCTTTCATTGACTCTTAATTCCGTGTTTTATGTTTTGTCTGTTTCTTTCTCCTCTCCTTGTTTGTGGTTACTGGTTTTGTCTCTGTCCATTCGGACTTTGACATTCGGATGCCCCATTGGTATCTCTGCTTCTTTCATTAAATAGTCAACAATTTTTTAAACCAGTTATTAGAGAGACGATTAAGTGATTGATTAATTTCATTATAAATACATATATTTGATTGATAAATTGATTAATTTATCGATTCAATTATTTCAATTGTTTTTTTATTAATTATAAGGACATTTATGTTGGTTCCTGAAAGCAAGAAAATTTTCTTCGTAGGAATAAAAATCTATAAAAACCCGGAAGACCGTCTGTGTTATAAAATCTTCATATCCATTTATAGAAAATATAAACGAATAATGAAATAGTTATACACAAGCTTTCAATTAAGTCTAGGATGTAAGATGCAATAAAATAAAAAATCATAATAAAATCTGCACTTTAGACGTCTCCTTATTGCAGTTCATCACTGAAGATAAAACGAGTATGGTCGAGAATAAAGACCTGTCTAGCTTCAGAGGACGAAATTTGCACAACTCTACAGAGCATATAAATATCAAAGTTATAAACCATTGAAAATAACTCAAAGCAACATAAAAATATATATTATAAAACCTATCAAATAAGACTGTAATTCAAACACTGAAATCGGTCAATAAAGGCAGTTTTATAAAACTAAAGGACTATAACTTTTACAAAAAATTAGAATAAAAGTAGACTTGGTGCTTCTTGCCAAACGAAACAAAACTCGAGTATTTTTCATCATTTGATTTTTTTTTTTTTTACGTTTTCAATTTAAATCATGATTTATGAAAAAAGACATGAACTTCTTATATGTGTCGTCAAATAATTTTTTAATGATGTGTTCAGTTATCGTCAAAGATGCAAAAGACGAAATAATACATATATTGGGATGGAATAATTATAGCTTTTTTTTAGATATTTAGATCAATTTACAATTCGATTCCATATTGTTTGGGCTTTTTTTTTCTTTTTTTTTCTTTTTTTTCTTCGAGTCGATAAAAACATATGCATATAGAATTCACCAAAATGACCTTTGAGAAATATTCAAATATTTAAAACAAAAGAATTGGCCATGAGCCCCGACCTTGCATGAATTATGATCTTGACCCAAAATAAAAAGGTTTCTTCATTACTTCATCATATGGTGTGTAAGTTTCATGAAATTCTATCACAACAAAAAAAAACTACTAAATAAAACCAGCATATATCACTTATTCGGTTTGATTGATTGTTACTTGTTCCATGTTTTATTCCACATAAGTTTGGTCATTTCCAGTACACATTACGTCACCCTATTCAATATACTATTACAAAGAAATACTTTGTAAGGTGAAGACCTTAAAAAATCAGTCAGATAGACAGTATGCTAAAACCTTTGATATCCATTTATAGAAATCTTAAGGGATTGTGGAATAGTCTTACACAGGATTTCAATTACATTTGGGATGGTAATTTGCTAAAAAAAATAAAGCCACCTTTAACTGTGATCTTTACGAGACGCTTTATTGCAACTAACGACGAGGATTAATAGCCTGTAATAGTTCAGTTCAAATAGCAAAAGCATTTTTTTTTTCATTTCAGTACAGGTAGGTCAAAATAAAGGAAAAGAATGAAACAACATGTCTTATGGGCGAATCCAAAGAAGGTGTCCCGGAGGTTGGAGAATCTTCCACTGGGAATTTTCTAGTTTTCTAGTAGATTTTTAGCCATGAACGTAGACCCCCCCTAATCCTAAATAGTCCAAACTTTTATTAATTTTAGAAATCTTGATTCGCCCCGGGTTCGTGTAAACACTCTTACCTTTTGAAACAAGGCTGTAAATATTTTATGATGGTCTGTAATATCAAGGCCATCTGGAGTATGTTCTGCAATCTCTTCATCGTCCTCGTGTTTTTCGTCTTCGAAAACATCACATTGAATCTGAAGATCTTCGTCATCTTCGTCTCTTAGTTTACCGATGATATCAGTTAGGTTAAGACCTGAAACATATGCAACATTATAAAACAACAGATGGACAAAAGCAACCGAACACATATACTTCCGAAGGGCTTAGACTTTTAAACGACTTTTAGATGCGTGGTACCTTGATACTGGCAGAAAAAGATTGAAATGAGAGAAGCGAAGAGGACCAAAAGTCCAAAAGAGTAAAGACAAAAACAGTAAAAACGAACGAGAACAGCAGATGAAACAGACAGTATAAAAACACACATAAGCAACTGAGGTGAACACAAGCTGTAACGATAGTGAACTACGTGCTCCGGAAGAGTTTGCAATTCCTGAGAATTTTGCCATGTTTACCAAGGAGTGCGACAACAATACGTATTAGGTTTTTTTTCATTTATCAAAATAAAATAACTGCCATAAGTATTTTATAATTTTTGTTAAGGTTTATTAATCATTAGGTAGGTAGTTTCCTCCTTAAATATTGAGCAATTAAAAGAAAATATATTTCAGAAGAAAGCTGATATAAACAGCACATATAATCAAATTATCCGTTTTGGAATTTATACTTAGACAAAATTGCAACAAAAGAAAAATTCGCTTCAAAGTTCAAAATGACATGACTCAAGGTAAAATCATCTAAACCAACCTACCTATAAATTCGTTCCTTATTCGCACTCTGTCTTCGAGTTCTTCAGTTGCAACCAAGATACAATTTATGAAGGCTATCAGTGTTGTCTTGTAAGGAACAAGTTCAGCTGTTTTTATTTCGTTGACAATCAGACTGAATCTGTATCGTTGTCGTTTCAACGTCTGAAAAAAAAATAAGGATCCGTAGAGAACAAAATGTTTTGTTTATTCACAGGGTCCTTCCACAATCATGCAAATCCACCCAAAAGTCACAGAGAGACCTTTAATGTGTCGCAAACGCAAGTCTAGGTTTGCCAATTTTTAACTATCTTCGACATATTTGAACTCATGATCTTCAATACTTTTGACTTGTCCACTCAGGTCTTCACAACATAGAAAAATATAATGCCAATGGAGCGGGTCATTTGAATTTCCAAAAGTCAAAAGACAAAACCAGTAACTATGAACTAATATACATGTGAATATGAATTTACCAATCAAACAAGTATATAAGGCCAGTATTAAAAAAATATTTTAGGTTCTCATCCCTCCCACCCCTGTTTATTCAGCCGCAAGAAATATCATTATTTGGACATTTTTAGTCAATTTCTTTTAAAATGGCAAACATTTTATCACAATGTATAAAAAAATTCAAATCCGCCCCATATTTTCAAGAAATTTAGAAATGAATCTACGAAAAGTCTGGGAAGAAGAGAACAAAATATCACAAAACATGAGAACATAAATACATCGAACAAACACTTTTCAACACACGCGGTATATAGCGTCCTTAATTTCATAGCAAAACAGCTTCCTTAACTATGTCAAATTTTCGTACGTTTCTCAAATTAATTTTTTTAGAGCATACTGTTTTTAAGAAGGAAAATAAGTGACTCAGGAGACTTGTAATGCGACTGCTACAATGTTCCTAATGGTGTCATAAAGATTTGCCTACATCTGTTGCTGAAATAAATCTTGACTTTATTTGCAAAGTTTTGAAAATAGACGTCTACCCTAAAACTATCTATGGTGAGACGGTAGCCTTCTTTGGAACAAGCAGAGGTACCAATGGGGTATCCGAATGTCAAAAAGGGCAGAGACAAAACCAGTAAACACCAACAAGAACGGGACAAAAAACAGACAGCATGTAAAACATGGAAACACAAAATACTGAATATCAATCAACAACGCGAACTCCAGTCGAAACAAGAGTGAACTCCGGAAGAGTAAGCAGTTCCTGCTTGCTTTAGCACACCCGTCGCGTTGCCAATAGTCCATTCAGCGTGTCAAATCCGTTAAAAGAAGACAAAACAAAGCCTATGACAAACCAACATCTTTACTCATCTGAGAGATCGAAATCCCATATTTGTATACAAGTGCATAATGTCTTCCGTAAAATTTCTTGAGTGAAGACAGCAACCGAGGAGCAACATAATAAACACACAATGCAGATAGCAGATAGAACACTTGTTTCTTTGCAGAAGAGAACAGTATTAGTGTACTTACCCTAAAACTGTCCAAAGCATCAATGGTGAGATGGTAGCCTTCTTTGGAATATACACATAGCGCTGATAACAGTTCGAAGACTTGTTTTTTCACCATTACATTGTTGGTATCCAAGGCTGAAATAGAAAAAATAACATATTAATACTCATAAACTATCATCTTTAATTTGGAGCCCAATGGCCTGGTTTTCTAAGATGTCTTAACAGTTAGGACCAACACAACTTTAATGAACAAATCAATGTCACAATCATTAGACATTTTCGAAAACCTGGACCTTGCATGGACAGATTTTTCTAACAAGGGTTAGGTGAATACACACTAGTGTAAAGTTTATAGAGCTTTTGAATACAAAATTTTACATAAATATTTTATAATCTTTGATTCGGAGTCCAGTGCCTGGTTATCCATCACATCTTGATGTTAAGATTTTTTTTTCCGAACACAAAAGTATTGAACAAATCGATGTCACACTCATAAGGCATTTTCGAAAGCCTGGCCGTGCATTGTAAGATTTCTGTAACATGGGTAAATACACATAAGTGTGAAGCTTTGAACAGCTTTTGGCTATTCACAAAGTCAAATCCTTTTGCATTATCTTGTCGTGAAAAGGAAGCCTGTTTTTTTTTTCACCCGGTAAACGGTGAACATGCGAGGCTCAAGCGCACAGTGCTGTTTATCTGTGACAGGTAAATTGCCTGAAAACTTTGCAAGCCCCAACATCTTCTATGGGTGTTCAATATAAAAATACTCATTATAGCTGAAAAGCGATACTTTGCAACCTGTAAAGCATAATTTTGGCGACCTTTTAATGGTTATATTGCATAATAATAAAAAAAAAAATCTTTAAAAAATTTCATAAGAACAGAAAACATGACTTTTCTTCAATACGCCTTCACACAATATTTTCAACATCATGCATTCATTGCACAAAGTTATTGCAAAGTTATTGCAAAAATGGTAATGTCAACAGGTTAATATAAGAACATATTGTTCTAAGCTAAGTTTCTCCTGGAAATGCAAATTTCATTAATTATAACATAATTTGAATTTCAAATGCGCTTTTGATTGATGTCAGCAAACGGCGGACTAAGAATGATGTGATATTGACTCAGATTAAAGAGAATGAATAATTATAATAGTACCACAAGGGAGGTTATTCATTGAAGTATGAAAAGAGTTAGGGACAAGGCGACCTAAGGGAAAGAACTCTTACAGATCGACTAAACGTTTTATTCGACTTGTTGACTTGTAAACAAGACGATTTTAAATATAATATTTAGATTATAAATGATAAAACTTCGTTGTAGAAGGGTTATTTTTGGGCAAAAATTATGGCCGATTTGTCATAAATTTCAAAATATCTTTGACCTCTTAAAGGTTAATATCTTACCAAGTTTCGAAGACAATTACACGAAAAAGAACGGACCGATTCATTTCTAACAGAAGAACTGTTACCCCCCCCCTTTCCCTCCCTTTTATTGATTACTTAGTAGACTTATTATTTGAGAAAAAAACAGCATGCATAGTAGAAAAGTGATTCACAAGTCCAACAAAATGGCGCATACAATGCTGATTTCAGTGAATGAAGGTAGCAACAAAACTACCGAACTGAGATTATTTATATCATACCGGTATATATACAAGAAGAAAGAAAAACAGGCAAAGACATATCAAAGAAATTGAAGATCTCAATTTTCCTGATTTGATGTTTATTGCGATCGTAGGAATACGTTAATATAAATTACTACTCGGACGTGAAACACAGTAGGCATAAAAAGGTGATCATCTTAGTACAACAAACAGCCAAACATTAATTTTTAGTCACGAATCACTTCGGCTGACATAATTTTGAATTTATCTACCATGCAGTGGCTGATATCAAAAGATTTTTATTTGTGAGTGGATGAGTGCATAATACCCTCATAGTTGTAGTTTTTGAACTTGATATAAAGTTTCAGTATACTCAAAGAAGAAATACTCAAAATAAGCCGACTGATCGCACTAATATTCTGCATCAACATGTTTCGTTTTAATATAAACCATAACTAAATCTCTGTTTACTTCGGGTAAGACAATAACATTGTTATTTTATTGACAACATTTCTGTATTTGGATCTATGAATATCTCTAAAATTAGAAATCTGATGCTCATGAGTAAAAAGAAAATAATATAAAACTTGTTATTGTATATAAAACTTGACTATATTTGGTTCCTCTGCCGAGAGATTGTCTCAGATTATTTTGCAATAACGAGATTATTACCGAAACGTGAATGTAATAAACAAGTTAGCAAACGGCCTGTGTGTATTAAAATAGAATTATTTTTTTCGTCTTGTCATGTTGACAAAGGCAAGATAGTAAGCGATAAATTCGTTTAGCAAAATAGAATCATAATGAAACCAGAGATGATAAAAGCAATGTCCATTATATGGAAGTTTGTTATGAGGAATTATTGTTATGAAAGCCAGAAAGGTTCCTGCTAGGAGCAGTTATCAGACGCTGCAAAACTGAAGGGCAACAAGAATGTTAAATCCAAAATAATGAAAATAAAGCCTTTCAATTCAAAAATATAGGTGTATAAGTGTCAACAATGCACCCTGAAGATAAATTAGTCAAGAGTGGATGAAATAAATCAACAACGCATTGCAACCTTTTCAAAGTTGGTCAGGGTATATTTGATGCATTTGTATATAAGGATATTTGATGATATCATGCATGAACTTTGTCAAGCTAAAGTAAGTAACTGAAACCCGATTTGGAACAGTCTTGTCCGAACAGTAAATGCCCCTCTACATTTGAAGGCCAAGCGTATAAATTGTGGTGCATCTTTTGATAGTAACCCCCCCCCCCCCCAAAAAAAAAAAAGAAATATATATATTTCACATATTCAAGTGATCGAATGCAAAATGATATAAAATATGAAGAGTGTAAAGTAAAAAAAATAAAATAAAAATGAATCTTTCGAAATTGAGTACAAATAAATCTGTCAGTACAAGATCTAATTGTGGGTCGTCTAGGGGAAAAACCTCACCAGCCAAACAAAACTAATGCAAAGTGTCACGTAAAGAGTTTAAAATAAAAATTTAATAAATCAAATAAAATCGCCTTTCAGTTTTACTTCTTTAATCTAGATGAAAATATATCAGTAACACAACTGAATCAGCAGTAAAAAGGATGAAGCACTCCAATTCAGACAATTTCATCAAATCTATTCAAATTAAGTCACTTCGTTCAGAAAGAAAGATTTTAACAGACATTTTAAGTCCTTGCTTTAATCAAACATACAAAAAGAATTGTAAAGTTTGGAATTATATTATTCATTTATGCAGTAAGATTCGGTATAAAAAGAAATTCTTCTGCAATAAGTAAGACGAAGTTTCAAATAAGTATTATTGCATAATATATCAGACACTTTGATGTTTTGAACATGGTTCTTTCGAACGACTCTATCAATTCAAATTGATGTGTGTGCTTATCGGATGTGCACGCTTAAGGTTGCTCGCTAATCTAATTTTGAGATGTCTGTCTTTTTTCGGAATTCTTCGGGTTTTTTTACTATCAAAATATGGTTTTAATTTTTTTTCTTTCTTTTTTTTGAGGGGGGACACACCTTACCGATTTTCTTTAAACCAAGGTCTCTTTTATACAGAAAAGAAGTAATTTACAAGTATTTTAAAGTTATGTGAAATCCTATTTATTTTGCGGTTGTTTTAACGGCTAAATCATATCAAAAAGTAAGAGAAAACTTTTTCCCGCCAATTTTTTTAACGTCAATTATCTATTATTTGTATGTTACTTTGGTCCTAATGGACGTAATTATGCTAATAAAGATTATTATTATTATCTTGAAATCGAGTGAGTGAGTTGGTGTTATACGCCCTTGCAACACTATATAGGTTATTTAAAGGTAATGAACATGAAAAGGATGATAAATGAACATGAAATGATGATAATAAATGAAATATGGAGGGGGTCGGATGGGACAAAGAAACAGTAAATTCTGACGCCCACATAAAATGGGGAGAGATGGTACGTATGGGCAGAAAATTTAGCCTATGTGGTGCACTACTTGGCGGTCCAAAATATGGTCTTTTACGTGCATGAAGCGTGGCACTCTCCACACACGTTGGCCCACTATGTTCAGCGGTCAATAGACCTGACAACCCCCGCGGACGAGAACCACCCTATTCAGCCATCTTGGTCACTCTGTGGGCTGAGCACTGACCCAACGTCAGATTCCCAAGACCCTTAGTCGCCTCTTACGACAAGCTGCGGGTCTATTCGCCACCTGGGCCCCGCACGAGCCTCTCTTAATCGAAGGCATGTACCTATTTTTTTATATCTTTACCTTAAAACTATTAATCTATGGCATCAATTTTAAACATATCTATTTTCATATATATGTATAACATGATAATTTTATAGAGTAACAAAAAAAAACCAGGTTTTAAATGCACAATAAAGCCGGTTCGGATTTTTTTTCTGTAAAAGACATATCAGAAACGCATTTCAACTGCTTAACCCTAATTTAATGTGTAAAACAACAGAAAGATCCTGAGCAAGGTTTCTCCCGCAGTGTCACACAATACAGATATTTATATTTCGAAATGGAGGGACGGGCTAATCGACGCAAAACCATGTCGATCTTAAAATTAGATAGAAAAAAACAGTGAAGGAATGTGTCCATAGAACCCATATGCCTCAAATGTGAAGTAGAAGTAAGACAGGTTCGAAAGTCGATTAAAACGCATAATTTGTCACAATGAAGAATTTGAAATCATTCTAAAATACTGTTTCTGAGAAAAGCTTGACAGATATTTTACGTAAATTTTCTTATCGGGAAATTCCGCCGAACAGTAAGTAGTGCTAAAGGTCTTGACGGAAGCTCGTACGAACGGACGAACGGGTATAAGTAGAACTTTATGCCCACCGACATATCGTCGCACGGGCATAATAACGTCGAAGATAAAAAGCTTTCATCTCAAACCACACAAATTGAAAAAGATCGATCAGTTCATTATTAGCTTAAAAACTAATGTTGTTTAAATTTGTTTAAATCGCAATTTTCTACTATTTCCGTCTTTTTGCCTTTATTAGGTTTTGATGCAGTTAGATGAAAAGTTGGAAATATCGATTAAGAAATTTTCCAATAAAAGAACTGTTTCTGCATTCAAAATGGAAATTCTTTATTTTTACATTTTACCATGTTTGTTTACGTAGCTTTCTGTTTGATCATAGCAAAACATGATAAAAATTCATCATGGCATTCAAAAATCTATGACTTAAATCTCCGATTAAAGGAAAAATACTTTAAACTATGCTTAAAGAACTCTGAAATCTAGATGAACGTTAAGAATGATAGGTCGAAATAGAATAATAACTTCAATGAAAATGCTTTTATATTTCAATTTTAAGAAGAAGGAATATATATCCGAGTAGGCTGGTTATGGCCTACGTTGAAGGAAGGCTTGGGTAATGGGATTCCAAATTCTGGGTCTCACTTTCCCTGTCTTCACCTTCTTGCTTACGATATTCCGTCCCCTTTACTATCTTTTCTCCCTGTTCTAATGCACTTTAAACTCCTGGACTACCTGCCCCCTACCAAAAACAATTGTTTTATTTTCTGTGACATAATTTAAGATTTTTTTACTATAGCCATTTTATAGATTTTTTTGGTTATTTAAACATTTATCCTTTTCCGTTAGTATGTTCTTTCGATCATTTGCTTTATATATTTCTGGCAACTTGGAGAGGGATTTACATAAGCATTTAGCTTGGTTCTCAATCCAGAATAATGTAATAATAAGTTAAAATCTAAAAGAGCTGAGAAGTGGGTTAAAAACAACCCACGAAAAAATCTGCGGAAAAGGGAATGAAAAACAACGGAATCGCTTTTGGAAAAGATGAGAAAATCGCTCAGGACAGAGACAAGTGGAGTAACGTAGTCCCATCGAGCATAGGGACCAAGTGGGCTGGTAGGAAGCGGGTCAAAGTTCAACCAAACAGTCTTGACCCCCGACTACTTGCATTAAATTCTTACGAATTTTGTATTTAAATTATAGTAGTAATATTCGATCAAAAATAATGTGAACTTGTAGAATTTTATGCCCAAAGCTAAAGACTGTTTATAGAATTTAATAAACAAAAGAAGTTTGCAAATCAAGTTTATATATGAAATTAATAATAGAAAAACTATAGGGCATTGACCTCGTTAACACAGATTAAAAAGTGTGTCAAAGACAAAAAATGGCCGGATTTTGTTTAATAGGAAGTGGGTAAACGACATGGGACCAAATGTAGATGCCGAATACCAAATATCGAAAGGCTGTAATGGGTAATTTCTATGAAAATTGTTCCGAAAATAATTTCCTGGAAAGCCATGATTTCACGAAAATAAAAACGCATTTTTCTTTGTTCAACATACATTATTAAAAAAAACATTTACTTATTAATTGTCTCTTTTCATTCAAAAAAGAAGCAGGGGTACCAACGAGGCATCTGAATATCAAAAGGCTGCAAGTGCAGAGAAATACCAATAAATACCAACGAGAATGGGACAACATAGAAACAAAGAAATACAAAAACAACTGTATAGAAATCTACAACACGAAATCAAGTTGTAAAAGACAGTTTTTTGTCGATTTTTTTTTTACCTTAAATAGAAAATTTTAAGAGGCAAATAAAAGCAATCATTATAATTTATAGCCCCACAGTGCCTAAAACGCCATGAAAGCATTATTTTTATACCTTAGTCAAACGGATTAATTTGCTAAAAACAAATCTCTCTATATATGAAGCAAAGTTATAATTAGATATGAATTCACCACAACAAAGACGAAAGCTGATTTAAAAAGCAGGAACATGGGCACTAAAACGACAACATCAAGAAATTTGTAAGCGATCGCTCACTAGTGATACCCCCGCTTCACAATTATGCAGTACCTAAAATAAAGCCGTGTATGTTCGACATACATGAAGACTATCATGGCTATGTAAAAAACATAACGGACGTAACCCGCAATATATAATGTCCAAATCAGGATTTAGCAACCTAGGAGTAAAAGAATCGAAGTAATAAGCATATATATAGAGGGACCAACAAAAATCGTTTTCGGCAAACAGGAAGTAAATATCTCATAAATCTTAAGCGTATCCTTCAATAAATCATGTCCATTTTTTTGTCCAAACTTTTTGAGAGCTCAATTTGCTGAACATATAAGCAAGCAACAGCTTTTCTCCATCTGCAATAGTTTTCATTCTATAGGCCAAAAGCACTATTTTTCGCCTTTTAGGGGCTGTAACCCCTACAAGGGGTCATCTGACAACTTTGACCTTATGGAGACTTTTGTAGAGCTAAATGAGTTGAACATTTAAGCAAGCAACAGCTTTTCTCTATCTGCAATAGTTTTCATTTTATAGGCCAAAAACACTATTTTTCGCCTTTAAGGGGCTGTAACTCCTATAAGGGGTCATCCGACAACTTCGAACCAATGGAGACTTTTGTAGAGCTTTTGACTCTGAAGATCTGTTATGGTTGCTGAGTTATAAGCCATTTTAAGTGATTTTTTTTCCTATGTTCTATTTCTAGTAACATCGGCCATGTTTTTTATCGAATCATTTAAAATGAGGATCGTTTGTTGCCAAGATGTTATTTATCATTCAAAGTTTCAGTTAAATTGGTTCAGTGGTTTCAGAGAAGAAGATTTTTGAAATTGTTAACGGACGACGACGGACGACGACAGACGGACGACGACGGACGACGACAGACGGACGACGACGGACGCATAGTGATGGCATAAGCTCACTTGGCCTTTGGCCAGGTGAGCTAAAAAGAAAATTAAACGGCTCATTTTTAATTATAGGTTGGAACTAAAATTAAATTTGATTGAGGCAGAACACACTGTACAACAGACGGTATCTATTAGTTATGATACGATGAAATGAGCTCATAATAGAAGAAAAGTGGAAGTTATTAATGGTTAATATGTTTAAATTGAACTGTTTCGTATGAAAAATTACAACTATTGGAAATGTGTTTTCCCTTCTTATTTTTATGTAAATTAGAGCTAAGTTTATGTTATCTCAACTTATGAGCTCGTTTCATAGTGTCGTAACGCATTTTACCAAAATGATTCAGTCGATTGTAGGGTGTGTTAAGGCAAGGATAACAACCAACATTACCTGTTGCAAATTTAGGTGCATACATTGGTCTGCTCAAGTAATGTAATCCTATTGAAGAATTCATGACAGTTCTAATACACATGACACACTCAAGACGGAGAACCAACGTAGAGAATTGTCCGGAATATTTTCCCAAATTGTCCAAACATTCAAAGAGTAACTCTAAACCTTTCCGTTTTAAGAAATCCCCCATCCATCGCTTATCCTCACTTTTCAGCTTCTTTCGGAGTCGGTAGAAATTTATAACCGACGGGTGCCGTAATAAATAAACGCATGATTGAGCGAGGTACAAGTCTGTCGCAATGTCCGCCAAATTTGTCTCCGAGTTAGACCTCTGCAACTGGTGGGGTTGTTCGTTTTCGTCAATATCACTGTCGACATCTGAAAGCGACGTTTGATTTTTAACGCTATCGTTCTCTTGGTAAAAACAAGAACGCTGCTTTGAAAGTCTCTTCATATTGTTTCAGTCCTCTGGTAGTCGATTCTAATTCAATTTTCAAAGAGTTTTTATAACAACTCTAACTGAACAAATAAAAAGGTCTCTGGTCTGCTGTAAAGAAGTCAATTCTAATCAAAGGACAAGGTACAGTAAGGGCCATATTTGGCCCCCTTATTTTAAGAAAAACAAATCCTAAGTATATGATTTAAATATCATTAAGGTTTCAAGTCAGATGATTAAACTTTTTGACAATGGTAAACATTTTCCAACATCTACTGTAATTTAAATTGTATAGAGGCCTAAAGTAGTGCAAAAGTAACAAAATGGTCGAAAAATGTCATTTTTCATGCTTATTTTGTTATTTTTAATGATCAGCGACAACGTAGACCATGAATTTCTCGACTGATTTATAATCATTTTATAGTGCAAATTAAAGTTGTGGTCTAAGAAGTCGCTGGCATTTAAAAATTGAAAACACTACCAAAATATTGTCCATTTCCGCGAATTTGAAAGAAATCATACATATTCACCATGTTTTGACAAGCAATTTCAAATAAATAAGATAAAAAATTCTTATAAATTTAGTTGATTTATCTTCTTTATTCATTTGACTTAATAAATAACGAAAGGACTTTTCTCTAGATCAGTTTTCTATTTTTCAGTCAAAGAGGGGGCCAAATACGGGCCTTACCGTACCTTGTCCTTTTCCTAGAACTTTTACGATTTGCTAATATCACTTTCTTAAGCAAATAAGAAGTACCTTTGTTTATAATGTTCAAGTCATTTTGTTGTCAATTTTAATCCAATTTTCAAAGCTTTTGATTTTCCTCAGTTTTTTAATCTGGCTTCTAATTCCAAAAATATCTAATTTAAACCACACTTTTATTGGAGTCAATTCAAATCTAATTATCCAAGATTTGATATTTCTAAGTTCTTACGACTCGATGCTATAATTTTCCAAGATCATAATGTTATTTGGTTTGGTAGTCAATGAAAATCAAATTTTCCAAGATTTTTGCACGTCTAGATGCTGTAACTGTTACTAAACTAGATTAATCACATTTTTGTTGGCTCTGATGGTTTATGTTGCAGCCTCTTGAGGTTGTGTCATCGATTTGATGCTGCCTGGCTCGCTCTATAAACGCATCTGATCGAAAATGGAACGAAACTCAATATAAGAAATTAATAATATATTAATTTCCTACGGTCATAATGCGATATTATAAATCCGTCATTATCTGATCGGCACATCGGCTAAACTAGGAATTATTTCGGTTTCAAAAATTACTGCAAGACATGTCAGCTGTCAATTCCAGAGATTCCAAGATTAAGAGGGAAAGAAAAAACAGCTGAAAAATGATATAAGGAAATTCTATCGGAAATAAAGTATTCTTTCATTTTTTAAGACAAATTTCTGAAGGGAGGTATTGATTTTAAGCCTTTTCTTCGTGTATTATTGTAGATCTTGTTCAGATTTTTATACATAATTAGTGGATGATAGGTATTAAAGCACTACAGAAAAACAAGAACGTTGACACATCAATTGGGTTTTTGGGCTGTCAATTAGATATAGACCTAACAAAAAATGCTCGAGTTTCAATGCTAATTTGGAATTATTTGTTATTAGTGACAATGAAAAACAGATGTGTGCCGAAGGTGAAGATGATATGAGATCAACAAAAAGGAACTGCGTGGTCTTGCTGAGTGGGTCCAAACTTCGTAAAGAATTTAGCTATCATGATGAAAACGCGTTGAAGCAACATGGCGTGCTTTACAAGAAAAGAATATAAGGTTGCATAATACGATTTTCTATTCAGTTGTCACCCAGACCTTATTTTTTTTTGTTTGAATGGCTCTGGTTCGACATATACAAAAATATGATTTTCAATTCAACTGTCACTCTGATCTAATTTCTTGCTTGAATGGCTCTATAAACTGTGGTCTATAAATGTGAAAAGAGCTTTGACAAGGGCACATAGACATTTTATATCTGATATTCAGAAGCTCTTGGTTTTATGGTCAACCTGTCTGTTCCAATGTCGTTTTGACTTCTGGATCTTCAAATATGCTCACAAAATATTAAATATGTGTTTTTGTTTATGTCAAATTACACCTCTGTGAAAAGTCGAAGGAGCAAGCACACGAAATTGAAAATGTAGAATGTTTTGTTAGTAAACCGGTCGGTCATAACAACATTTCGGTGCATTTAGAATTCAGTTTAAAGAGGATTCACTGTTCGTAGAAACGATCATGCATAATTTGTCCTACTTCAACCGCGTCATTCACGGCAATAAAAAAAATGAATTATGGTTTTCCGCAAAGCTTTGTTGTTTTTGCTTTGTTTATTGAAATTGCCCACAAAACTCTATCCTTATTTAGTTATAAAATCTCAGTCTAAAAAGAATTTAACATCATTCTAAGGGAATAGGAAATTGCTTAATAGAATTGACGGAGAACAATAACCTGGATTCTCTAGCTTTGAATGTCAAAGTTAAATGAATTTATTTGTGGTTAAGATCGATGTGTGAACTAGGCTCTCATCAAGTGCAAGTTGGTTTTGAGATGTATCTTGTCCAAATGTTTAATGGCGGATAGTTTGTTTTGAGTGGATGTGCAGTGTATGTTATCCAGACAATCAGGGGCACATCGAGAGAGGGGTTCAATTAATAGAGGTTGGAACCAACCTTTCATAGGATACTTTTAATGTTTTGTATTGATTTACGCAATAAGTCTGGAACCCCTCTCCTATTGTCCTTAGTGGGCGGTAGGTGGAACTCTCCCCCTACCGTTTTCTAAATGTCTAGATCAGCCCCTGTTTAAGGTGATAGTAAATGATTCAAGGACTTTTCGTCTACGTATACTTCCGGACACAAGGATAATGTAATAACAGCAAGGAGTGAAATACAAAGGTTTGTGTTTTCCTGTTAAAGAATACCCTGGTACCTTCTGTTAGCTTAAAACGACATTCTAAGCTTGAGAAGGTTTCCAGCAGTAGCTCTGTCAATCCAGCTCGTTTAGTGTATGAAAGAAGCAAAGGAAACCAAAGTAACTTTAGAACAAAAAGACCCAAAGAAAACAAGAAAGGAACAAAACCGGGAGATGTTTAAGGCAATACCAAGATGCCAAGCGAACACAAAACTTACAAACGAACATCAAAACTAAACATCTTGTGGGCTATATGTTCAAGGTCAGACCCATGGAGTGTTACTTGAGGGTGGTTTGCATGTTATTTACGTGTCTATTTTAGGGACGGACCATTAAACTTGAAGGGGGGGGCCTTGGTTTTTTGTTTTGATCAGAAAAAATTTGTTCCGCGCAGGGCGAAGGCGTCGCGACAGAATTTTTTTTTCATTATCAGCATTATTTTTATGGCAGGAATCCTTCTTCAGAATATTTTTTTTCTTACCCTCAGCTGCCAAAATGTCTTTTTCATCAAAAATAATTTTCAGAATTTTTAGGAAAAAACCAAGCCCCCCCCCCCCTTCAAGTTAAATGGTCGGTCCCTTAGGCCCAAATGAACTTGGAAACCCTTTTTCACGTGGAAGTTATGTAATTTCCAAGTAATCAATTAGTGGAAATAAACGCTCCTCTAAAGCTTCATACATTTTTTAAAAGATATTTTTGTTATTCCCTTTTTATTTTGTTTTGTCCCTGTTCATTCAAAATTTCGTTTTCTTTGTTCACTTGAAGCCATTTGGCTTTGATCTAATGTAACTTCCAAATACTTGGTACCAGCGGTACTTTTATTGTAATGGAATTTGGTTTGGACCATCAATATTTCAATCATTTTTACATCAGCGCAGTTTCATTCTACACGAATTTTGAAACAATTTAGGATATACGCCCTCTTTCTTTTATTTTAAAGCCGTGGTGTGTCCGTTATCTAGGCCCTTGTCCTCTTTTCACAGACGCGACTCTTACTATATGCTTTTAAAAATGTAAATTAAGTCTATAACTGATTATGGAATGTATATATACGTAAAGGTTATGCTTTGGTTAATCTTGGTTTCAGTTTATCTAAGAACATTTTCTTGGAAACATGATCACAGGCGCGAATCGAGAAAATGTTTCTTGTATATGCACGATTGCTACAAAACGCTGCCTTGTTGCTCTTGTTGCAGAGATCGATAATATACACAGGAGGAATTTCAACATATGTTAAACATATGTTTATCAAATGTTTAAAACATTTAATCATATGTTCAACTTATGGTTGGTCTCATATAATAAACATGTGTTTGTAAACATAGGATTAACATAGTGCGAACGTATGAGGAACATATATTCAGAATATTGTACCAGACACTAAATTTAAATGTTGGTTATGCATATTTAGCAATTCAATCATCATAATTTATTTTATGTTGGTCACATTTAAACATAAAACATGATAAACATGAGTTTTCAAATATATGTTTTATTAAAAGGCAACAAGCATATTAAAAACTTATGAAAACTGTATAAAAACATTACGTTTTTGCAAACATATATTGAGATTTTTGTTGTGTACCTTTACAAATTAAATTCTGTTTATAGAAAAAAAAACGTTTGATTCGATTCGCACCAGATATACAGTATAAGGCAACTGTTCTCTTTCCTTCACAGACATGAGACCAACTTTTCCTTTCTACCTTTTGATAAAGTCTACTACCAATTAGGGAAAATAAATCTGCGTAGTGGTTATATGCTTTAGTACATTTTGATTTTTTTTTTACAATAATAAGTAAACTAAGAATTTTTCCTTGAGAACAAGATCAGGTCTGTGGGTTTCTTTAAGAGGAAGCTCAAATCTAATGGAATCTTAATGTATAAGGTCGCCGAGAACTATTGGTTAACTCATTTCATAAGGATGTGATATTCAAGATATTAGTTATAGGTTAATTGCAAGAAAGCAAATAGTATTTTCTTCTATATTAAAATTAAGTTACGTATCCATGACAAAGCTAGAACTAAAGTTATCATGGAAACAAACAAAACAGTGATATTTTTGCCCTTTTTTGGCCCATAATATCTGAACAAAAAATGGGGGGACCCCTCAAATCAAACTCATTCATCCTTTTATGGTAAGAAACATCATTGTCAAATTTCATAGCAATCCGATATATTGTGGAAACACTAAAAAGTTAACAGACAGCGATGACGACAACGACGACGACAGCATTATACCATAATACGTCCGCAATTTTTTTTTTTTTTGCGGTCGTATAAAAAAAGTTCAGAGCTTTTACAAATGGAACAGGTGAAGAAGATTTGAATTTCATCATCATCAAAGAATATGTCCAAAGACATTATGTCCCATATCGCAATATTTGGGACGGAGTATAGCATAAACCGGGTGCTAGATTGAGAAGCCTCAAATCCATGAATTATATGGCATCCGAGAGATGTGCATGAAGGGAGTGTTTAATGAACATGGAATTATAATGAAAGTATGACAGTAAAAAATGTGATGGGAAATAGGCTAAACTAGTTCCGGCTGTCAGTTGGAAAACTGACGGTTGTCTCGAGACGGGCTATGAAAACCCTCTGTCAAGCCACGCAACTACAAGGCCTCGCCCAGAGGTCTTGGCAACAGGCGACATTGATCTAACAACGGGAGTAAATTGGATCATAATTCTGTTATATGCTAATACGATTGTTAAGTCTAAACGCGAGCTTAATCTACAATAATGATTCAAACCGCCCATATTTGCCAAATCCATGATCAAATGTAATCCGATTTGATTTACAGGAACGCACTGAATAAACGTGCTCTTGTTGTTATCCAACTCTTTTTGAAATCTGCATAATAACGATGCGCTTTTTCTATATTTGCTTCAATCTAGGAAAATCGAGTGTGTGTGTTTGTGTTTAACGCCCTTAATCGACGCACCTGGGCCATGTAGGGCGGTCAGTTTTATTGGTGGAGGAAACCGGAGTACCCGGAGGAAACTACCGACCTTGAGCAGGTACCTGACAAACCTAATCACATACAGTTTGGGAAGTCTCTTAAATACAAACGGGACTCGAACACCAGCTGAGAGATGATCGGTTAGTGATAAAAGTGTGGTATTTGAACCAGCGCCTTAGACCACTCGGCCACCCAGGCCCCTAAGGAAATCAAAGATGAAAATTTAATCACAGTCATGCAACCTTTTGTTTTAAAACAAAGGTAATATATTGATTTCAAAACTCAGCCCATTACGGAGCAATGCCAATAAGCGGGGAAGAACTTTATAATCATACTACTTAAAGTGGTTATTCTTGTAAAAAATGGAGGTAACTGATCTGTACTGGTGCTGATGCAACTGCATACCAAATATCAATGGTGTAACATAACTGCTTCATGTTAAACAGACTTAAGAAAAAAGTTTAACCTCGGCCAAATCAGTATAAAATTTTCAAAGTCAGTAGACCGTGAATGCAGGAGCATACAGGTGAAATCCTTTTAAAACTGATCTGTACTGATGCTGATGCATCTGCATACCAAATATCAATGGTGTAACATAATTAGTTCACACAAAACAGACTTAAGCAAAAACTTTAACCAATTGTGGTCGCCGCCGCCGTCGCCGCCGGAATCACCATACCTAAGTCTCGCCTTTTGCGACATTCGTCGCAGGCGAGACAAAAACTGACTTTTGGCTAGAGTCGGGCTATGAAAACCCTCTGTCAAGCCACGCAACTACAAGGCCTCACCAAAAGGTCTTGGCAACAGGCGACATTGAGCTAACAACGGGAGTAAATTGGATCATAATTCTGTTATATGTTAATACGATTGTTAAGTCTAAACGCATGCTTAATCTACAATAATGATTCAAACCGCCCATATTTGCCAAATCCGTGATCAAATGTAATCCGATTTGATTTACAGCAACGCACTGAATAAACGTGCTCTTGTTGTTATCCAACTCTTTTTGAAATCTGCATAATAACGATGTGATTTTTCTAAATTTGCTTCAATCTAGGAAAATCGAAGATGAAAATTTAATCACAGTCATGTAACCTTTTGTTACAAAGCTCACCCCATTACAGATCAATGTCAATAAGCGGGAACGAACTTTGTAATCATACCCCCTTAAGTGGTTATTCTTGTGAACAAGAGGCTCCCAGGAGCCTGAATCGCTCACCTGGTTTTGATGTCGACCCTATAAAAACTTTTCTAGAGCTAAATGAGCTGAATGTGTAAGCAAGAAAATGCTTTTCTCTATCTGTCATAGTTTTCATTTTAAAAGCCAAAAACATGAAAAAACGTTATTTTAAGGGTCGTAACCCCTATAAGGGGTAATCTGACAACTATCACCCTATGTAACTTTTGTAGAGCTAAATGAACTCAACATTAAAGCAAACAACAGCTTTTCTCTATCTGCTATAGTTTTCATTCTATAGGCCAAAAACATGAAAAAACATCATTTTAGGGGCCGAAACCCCTATAAGGGGACATCTGACAACTTCGACCCTATGGAGACTTTTGTAGAACTAAATAAGCTGATCATTTAAGCAAGCAACAGCTTCTTTCTATCTGCTATAGTTTTCATTCCATAGGCCAAAAATATAAAAAAACGTTATTTTAGGGGCTGTAACCCCTTTAAGGGGTCATCTGACAACTTCGACCCTATGGAGACTTTTGTAGGGCTACATGAGCTGAACATTTAGGCAAGCAACAACTTTTCTCTATCTGTCATAGTTTTCATTTTATAAGCCAAAAACATGAAAAAATGCTATTTTTCACCTTTAAGGGGCCGTAACTCCTATAAGGGGTCATCTGACAACTTCGACTCAATGAAGACTTTTGTAGAGCTTTTGATGCTGAAGCAGTAGCGTGGCATCAGATTTCTTCTATCTCTTATACTTTTTGATTTACAAGCCAAAAACAGTAGTCTGACCCCCCTGGTCTATTTTTAGTAACGGCGGCCATGTTGTTTAGAGGATGGTCACCATTTGTGCAATCTTGGTAGAAGACATCCCATAGATGAAGTGTGCAAAGTTTCAAAGCAATCCCTTCAGTCGTTTCAGAGTAGAAGATTTTCAAAGAAAAGTTAACGACGACGACGACAGACGACGACGACGACGACGACGGACGCCAAGTGATGGCAATAGCTCACATGGACCTACGGTCCAGGTGAGCTAAAAATATAGATAACAGCCCGCATCGTCAACATGCATCGTGCTCACTATTTTTATTTGCATCAACCATACCAATATGGATGATGTGGCAATTGCCAGAAAGCGGGAATGGACTTAAAATCTTATTTGTTCATTAATGGTACCCACGCTGACGATGACGCAAGGGTACAACATACTGAGCCATTTTACTTGGTGATCATGGTGATGAGAACAAAATTGCTTGTGAAAATACATGATTGTTGCTACCTCTGTAAATAACTTGAAAATATTACAAAACTAATTATTCAGGCTAGGAAAAGAAAGTAAAGGACTCTCAAAATAAATATAATACTTTATTGTTTGGCCGAAAAATATAATACAGAAAATCACAATTTAAGTAAATAATAAAATATCAAAATGAAGTTAGGATTCATTCAAGATCTAATAGCGGGCAACAATTAATATAAAAATTAAGCCGCTAATATACAAGTAATAGAAAAATATATATAATATATAATGCAACATACAAATTACAAATTAAAACGGGTGGGAAAGGGTGGGAAAAAATTTTCGAACATGTATCGTAGTCAAAAGCAATTCGAACAATAATTAATTTCTGAGTACTATTCATGTGACGTACATACGATAAAGGAAAGATAACTCTAATTGACTTTTACAATTTCGCTTCATAATTACTTATTTTAAATCGATTTAAAATCGACCAATTATTCAGGTGTTACATAGTAGATTGGTATGGTCAGCGAGTTGCTTGAGAGTTATCCTTCTTTGTGCACTGTAACGTTATTTCCATGTAAATTTGTATCTGTCCGGAATTGTTTTGTAAATACTCTCTCTTGTTTTGGTTTTGAGAAAAACGTGGCGGAAAATAAAAGTTGAAAAGACAATTTATATTTATTTAAGACTCTACCGAACTCCCCAACATAAAAGATATGTGAGCGACCCCCCATCATGGTGGAGAACCGAATTTAAAGATAGAAGGAAAGTAAATAACATTTGCAAGTCACATTTACACATCATTCTGATCATTCCATGCTTGTCACGTGTTGTCTACGGGAAATAATAGTATTTCCCTGCAGCTTTAAAGTCAAATGAACACTGATTTGGAATTAGATTATTTAGATGATAACTTTTTAGAACAAAACCAATTAAAATATTCAAAAACACCTTCAGTTCAAAATGAGAGAGCAGGGTCTAGTTTTAGTGACAGATATTTGATTGTAAAATCACCAGAAACTCCGGATCCTTCAAATATACTTGCAGATCCGTTCAGTGACATAAACTCTCAACTTGACACTGCTAAAAAGAGTATTCAAGAAAGTCGGGAAAGCATAAGGAAAATATTAAGTTTTGATTCGCCCGCAAATAAATATACTGCAGATAGTGTAAGCACAACATTTTCAACAAAATCTAGAGCAAAAATGAATTTCCTAACTGACAGTCTTGGCAAATGTAGGAAATTTGCGGGTTACCCAAGTGAAAATGGTAATAAATTTTTAAAAGAATTTGACTCATTTAGCCATTTAAATGACATTGAAAACGAGGAGAGAAAGTTGATAGCGTCATTTCATTTACATTTAGAAGGGCCCGCGTTGTCATGGTTCAATGGCCTTAGTCCTGATTTAACATGGCGTAGAATTCGGAAAATGTTCGTAGACAAATATGTAACAATTGGTTGGGACCATCCGTCTGCTGTCGTTGAAAGTGAAGCATTCCATAATATGGAATTATTACCCGCTCAAGAACTCGAGGATTTTTTCTGTCATGTTCAAGAGAAAGGACAGCTTCTTCGTAAACCGGAACATGAAATTATGTTCAAATTCATTAACGGCTTACCCGATAAACTAGCTTTTTATGTCCGTTCTAGTCATCCGAAAGATTTGTACGACGCACTTTCGTTTGCAAAACAAGGCGAGGCATATAAGTACAGGGTTCATAGTCAATGCGCGGCCGTTTCTAGGAAAAACGACAGCTATGACGAAATTTCTCAGCTCAAGTCTCAGGTTTCTGACTTAACAAATATGGTAAGCAGGATGTCTACAAATAGAGCTCGCCCGAACCAAGTTTCAAGTACGAATCCGTCAGGAAATTATTCTAGTCGCGTACGATGTTACAACTGTAACGCATTTGGGCATGTAAAAAGAACGTGCAATTGGAACGGGTCGGGAAATTCTAGTCCGGAATTACAATGCCAGTTATGTTCCCAAAACGGACATAGCGCGGTTCAATGTGCAACGTACAGACAACACACGGACAGTCGAACACATGAGCAACAAAAGCCAACAGTTGTATGCCAGATTTGTTCACAACCGAATCATGCGGCAAATGAATGTCCGACCTACACGGGAAACGCGAATCCCCTGGGGGACACCAGGCGCGACCCCTCAGGAAGGTAGAAGGTGCCGTTAAAAGAGAGTCAGCCCCGCTACGTCATGATGTAAATAATGTTATTTTTTGTGATTCTTTGGAGGACGATAGCTATACAGATCAGAGTGACATTGATGCACATGCCTCTGAAAACTTTTCGCCGCCTACGAATAACTTTGTATATTTGCCGGTTAAATTTCAAAACACTACAGTTGCTGCACTTTTAGATTGCGGAAGCGACATAAATTTGATGTCATTATCGTTATACAACTCTGTTCCGCAACATTTAAAATCTTCAATAGACGCTTTAAATGGTGGTAGCATCAAGCTTGCAAACAATCAGTGCATTGAAGTTAAGGGCACAGCTTTTGTGAAAATGCGTGTACAGGGTACGAATCGAAATGTTTTAGTCTACATATTGAATGAAACGTCTCATCCGCTTATATTAGGTATGCACTATTTGCTTGCCAATTCTGTTGTAGTTGATTTTGGAGCTTTAAAAGTCATTGAAAACCATGCAAATGTTAGATGTAAAAAGCGCATTACAATTAACGCTAATAGTGAATTAATTGTTTGGGGCAAATTACCACAAAACGTTCTATTTGGACATCAAGGAATCTGCGAAAACGTTCAAAAGACAGTTTCTAAAGGTTTAATGGCAAGTAAAGCAGTTGTTACAGTTTCACAAGACAGAACAGTACCTGTCAAACTTTTAAATATTGGAAGTTCGCCAATCATTATTCCGAAGGGTAAAATTATTGCGAAGTTCACGAAATTGAATGATGATATCAGAGTGCAAAACGTCAGCTTTAAAGACAATATTCCGGTAGTTCAAAATATTAATTTTGCTTCTCGCGATCATGTAGATACAACGGATCATTCTGACATTGATGCAGAATTTTTGAAACATTTTGATAATGAGGATTTAACCGAAATTCAAAAAGATTCTTTAGGCCGTTTATTGTGTAAAAACAAGGACATTTTTGTGACTAAAGATAACCCGTTACTTGGCTCGACTGATGTAGTAGAGCATCATATCATTTTGAAACCTGATTTCCGTCCGTTACATCAAAAACCGTACAGGTTGACACCGCAAAAGAAAGAGGTCTTACGTCATCACCTTGACGAACTCCTTGAACAAGGTGTTATTTCTGAGTTAAGCTCGACCGAAGAAGCACCGATCACTAGCCCAGTTGTTCTAGTTACCAAAAGGAAAAAGCATCCGACCGACCAACCCTTAGATCGTGCATCTAGTTTGAGCATGTTTCGTTTTTGCGTAGACTTCCGTTACTTAAATTCGCAAACCGAGACATTTAAATATTGCATACCGGATTTACAAGAGCTTACAGAATCCTTTACGGAGAGAGTTCCAAATTACATCGCGTCAATCGATATGAGTAGTGGATTTTTCCAAATGAAATTGTCACCGGAAAGCTCGAAATATACAGCATTTAACACGTGCTTTGGTACGTACAAATTTCAAAGAGTTCCGATGGGATTGCACACCGCACCGAATTCATTTCAGTTACTTATGGACAAGATTTTGCGCAATTTGACGTTTCGTTCTTGTCTTTGTTATCTTGACGATGTTTTGATATGTTCTGAAACATGGGATCAACACTTAACAGACATTCAAGAAGTCTTTGACCGCTTTCGACAAGCAGGTCTCAAGCTGAACCCTCAGAAATGTTCATTCGCTAAATCATCGGTGATATTCCTAGGTCATCATATTTCGAAGGATGGTATCCGACCACCACCGGATCGTGTTAAGGCTCTAAGTGAATTTCCGTCTCCACAAAATGTAAAACAGCTGCGACGCGCCTTGGGCATGTTTAACTGGTTTCGGAAATACATTGCAAATTATAGTATCATAGCGGAACCGCTTACACGGTTGTTGAAGAAAAACGTACTATTTCAGTGGACTATTGACCAAGAAAATGCGTTTGAACAGTTAAAATCGTCTTTGTTACATTCGGAAATCTTGTCGTTTCCGAGATTTGACCAGCCGTTCACGTTAGCAGTCGATAGTTCAGCAGTTGGCATAGGTTATATGCTTTATCAACAATATCCCGAGGAAGACAAAATCCGCATCATTCGTTTTGGATCAAAGTCTTTGAATTCGTGGCAAAAATCGTATGGGCCAACTAAATTAGAGCTTCTCGGTGTAGTCACCAGTATCATCGATTGTGCTAGTTATTTACGCGGAAATAGATTCACGGTAGAATGTGACCACCAAGCACTAAAACCGCTTTTTCAGAACAAGCTAAGAGGTGCAATTTATGACAGATGGCTGGCGGTGTTACAACAATTTAACTTCGACATAAAGTATAAACCCGCCGCACAAATGCAAGTGCCAGACGCACTGTCTCGTGTTGAAAGTTCGCCAAAATTAGATCCTAACGCGGAGGAATCATTGAACGAAAACGACCCTTATTTCCCGTACATACAAGAGGAAGTTGGAAATATATCATTCGTAAATGCTGTTCGATACTGTAAAGACGAGTTAGATATGGGCTATGTCGCGGATACAGACGAATCTAGTTCACCCGATATTTTGTGTTCATTGCGAGAAAATATTGGAATCAACAGCGATTCCACTACAAGTATACCGCCGTCAATATTAGATTCTCAATTTTTCTGTAGTGACCCGGTTTTGCAACCCGATGTTTGGTCTACGAAGATTGATCAAGTTGGAATAAACAGTTATTCCACGATTCAAGAGGGAATAAATAGTTATTCCTCGATTCAGATAGGCATTGACCAAAATCAGTTTATTTTAGATAGCCCTTTTGTGCATAGTGGTGAAGTTTTAAAACCCGATATCGTTGAAGGCACATTTGACCATGATTCAACAAAACAAATAAAAGGATCTAGTTTTGTTGAGGGAAACGATAGCGTTTCGCCTCCTTTGTTTGCCGACAGATTTGAAATGTTTTGTGAAGGGGGAAACAACAGTGTTTCTTCTTATATTCATGATGATTTAGATGGAAATATTAGAATATCCAATACTCAAAATTGTAGTTTTGAACACAAGTGTTGTGCGGCAGTTTTAAGTTCTGTTCCTGAAAAATCAGAGTTTTCAAAAGAGAATATTAAACTTTTACAGCGACAGGACGCTAATCTGATTCCAATAGTCGAATATTTGGAAAATGGAACTTTACCAAGATTACAAAAGGACGCGAGACGTTTGTTGCTTAAAGTTCCAGAATATTGTATAATGGAGGACCTTTTGTTTCATGTGCGTAATGCAAAAAGTAAACGCACACAGCAAATGAGTGAGTTTCAAGTTGTTGTTCCAAACAGTTTAATTCCGAAAATTTTACAATCGTTTCATGACTCTCCATTAGCCGGCCACAGAGGAATACAGTCAACTGTCGATGTCATTTCCGAGCATTTCTTCTTTCACAACCTGCCGTCAACTGTTGCCGAGTTCGTCCGTACTTGTCACGAGTGTCAGGAACGAAAAATGACAAAAGCACACACAAAATCCAACATTATTGCGTATCGTACGCCTTCTGAACCGTTTCAAACATGGCAAGTGGACCTCTTTGGACCGTTCCCTATTACACAACAAAGCAATACTTACATTTTTACTGCAGTGGATATGTTTTCAAAATTCCTGTTTACTTTGCCACTACCGAATGCCGATTCATTGACAGTTTCTCAAGCCTTATTCCAGCTAGTTTGTACTTTCGGTGTGTGCGATTGTATTATCAGTGACAGAGGAAGTGAATTTATTTCACAATGTACCGAATATTTGTGTAAAATTTTGGAAATACAGAAAAACTTTACTCCTAGTTATATTCATCATTGTTTGGGACTTTGTGAACGGACACACCGGACTCTGGCCGAGCGTATGACACCGTTCGTCAAAAAGGGAACTCAGTGGGACACAGTGTTGCCTGCTATTACATTTTCGTTCAATTCATCGCCGAATGATTCAACGAAATATTCACCTTATGAAGTGGTGTATGGATTCCGACCCAAGTTTCCATTGTCTGCATCAAAGCTTGGAATAGACGTAAATTCGTTACATGTGGACTATCATAGCTACATGAGTCAAAAGTCCGACCAACTAAAGATCATTCGCGAATCCGTGTGCAAAAATGCTGATGTTGCTGGAAAAATTATGACTAAAAGGGCAAACAAAACTTCAAACCCATTGACATTGAAAAGGGGCGATTTTGTGTATATGTTGAAGGAAAGCACAGGACCAGGCAGGAAATTTCAACCGAAATATTCAGGACCATATGTCGTGCATGAAATTATTTCACCACATTTAGTGAAACTAAAAGAAAAGGACACTGGGAAACATTTCAAAAACCCCGTACATCTTGACCGCCTGAAGATCGCCCTTATACGAGTACCAACACCGAGGAATTACTTCAATCCAGAGGCCGTGGACGATTCAACAAATGCGACGGACCAACAAACATCATCAGAAGATCAAGTTGAAAATAATATGGATATTGACAATGTTAAACCGAGTGATGAAACAAGTGCGCGACCAAAACGAACAATACGTAAACCAGTACGTTATTTGTCGAACACAGACTACAGTACCGCGGTTGAAAGTTCAACTGACAATAACTTCTATAAGATCAAACGAATAATCGCTCAGCGCACAAGAAACGATAACAAAGAGTACTTGTTACAGTATAGAGGAGAGCCAGCACAAAACGCCATTTGGACTCCGTTAGAACAGTTAAACGATGCGGCGAAACAATCCATCCAAAATCGTCCGCCACCAGTTGTTGATTAGACTAATGTCCGGTGGAAATGATAGCATTTCCGTTAATTTTTGATACTTTGTTTTATATTGTATTTTTTTTTCTTTCGTGCATTTTTGATTTTTGATTGACAAATGTTCAATTTGATTTTAATGTACTTTAATATGTATTTGAATTTGACTAGAGAAGTCTATTATTGTGTTTTGACTTTTGAGTATTACTGTGAAGTTTAATTAGTTTTTCGATTGTACGATTTGATGCCAAGTTTACGAGTTTTATAGGCCATGCTTAATTATGGTACACTTGCATACATGTACATGGTGCATTTTTCCTTTGATTTGAAGAGTTTACAGCTGAGAAATGATTTTCATATGCTTATATGCGTTCAAAACCTTTTAAATGCACAGAGGGTACCTAAGTTGGTTAATTCCGGTTTAAATTGTTCTTTAACCGAAAATGGAATGCCAAATTTATATAAAGGTATGCTAATACTTGTTTGTACTCTCATCTATATGCATAGGGTATGCTGTTCATTTTTGCTGTTAAATAATTATTACAAATATTGTATTTCCTCTTCTTGTCTTAGTGTTAAAGATAAACAATGCAAGTTTATTATTTTTCAAAAGTACCTATTTTTGAGTAATAAGTTTATTATGATGCAATGTGGTAAATTTGAAGTTGATTTTCTTATTTGGTGTTTAATTTTAAAGAGTTAAAAGTTCGATCTTATATGTTGGTTTTTTTTGTGTGTTTTTTTTTTTTTTTTCATTTTTTAATTAATGGATAAAAGATTTTTCTTTCTAATATGTTTACATGTATTTTGATTTTGATTTGTCTAAAGCATCTCGCCGACCATTTTAAACAAATGGGATTTGTTTTTTAAGGCCCGGGGATGTTACATAGTAGATTGGTATGGTCAGCGAGTTGCTTGAGAGTTATCCTTCTTTGTGCACTGTAACGTTATTTTCATGTAAATTTGTATCTGTCCGGAATTGTTTTGTAAATACTCTCTCTTGTTTTGGTTTTGAGAAAAACGTGGCGGAAAATAAAAGTTGAAAAGACAATTTATATTTATTTAAGACTCTACCGAACTCCCCAACATAAAAGATATGTGAGCGACCCCCCATCACAGGCTAGGAAAAGAAAGTAAAGGACTCTCAAAATAAATATAATACTTTATTGTTTGGCCGAAAAATATAATACAGAAAATCACAATTTAAGTAAATAATAAAATATCAAAATGAAGTTAGGATTCATTCAAGATCTAATAGCGGGCAACAATTAATATAAAAATTAAGCCGCTAATATACAAGTAATAGAAAAATATATATAATATATAATGCAACATACAAATTACAAATTAAAACGGGTGGGAAAGGGTGGGAAAAAATTTTCGAACATGTATCGTAGTCAAAAGCAATTCGAACAATAATTAATTTCTGAGTACTATTCATGTGACGTACATACGATAAAGGAAAGATAACTCTAATTGACTTTTACAATTTCGCTTCATAATTACTTATTTTAAATCGATTTAAAATCGACCAATTATTCAGGCTAGGAAAAGAAAGTAAAGGACTCTCAAAATAAATATAATACTTTATTGTTTGGCCGAAAAATATAATACAGAAAATCACAATTTAAGTAAATAATAAAATATCAAAATGAAGTTAGGATTCATTCAAGATCTAATAGCGGGCAACAATTAATTTAAAAAAAAATCGCACCATTTCTTTTTAAATGAAACTTTGGCCACATATAGTTCATTAGCTTCCAGAACATTAGTTAAAAATTCAGAAAATCCTACCATCTAAAAAAAGTTGATTCTTTTTTTTTAATTTACACGTATTAGGGTCAGAAAAGAGGTGCTTAAAAATTTTAAAAATCACCTTTTTGCACTTAGCCGAATCACAACCTAATGAATGAATTTCAAAAAAAAAATAAAACTTGATAAATTTATACTATCTTTCATCTCTCATTTCACTCCAAGTTCATCCTTTAGTCATAAAAATTAACATTACAATAGCATTTACAAGAACTACTATGTTTTAATAGGGACTATATTATTGGACAACGAAAATTGAAGGGAGCTAACTGTCAATGTGGTCTCGTACCTGCATTAAATGCCTGATAATAAAAAAAAACATTTTCGGAATTACCCATGTTTTCATCTTCGTTTATCGATGACAATTTATTTAACTAAATTGTTTTCTATAAAATGACATTCCCCTGAGAATATGAGATTCCAAACAATCACGGATCAAACAGTTTTATATTTCCTTTAGGAAATAAGCTGAAAATTAAATAATCTATTTTCAGATTAACTGTTTTAGTATGAATTTGATACTAGAAAATTTAAAAGATTAAATTTTAGATTCTAAATAACATTTTTAACCTAAAATTAGAACTAAAAATGTTTATCGTGATATGTCAAAATAAACAGATTTTTTAGCTGAAAGAGTGCATGTGTACTTCATCCAACAAGTAAAAAACATCAAACAGTGAAAACTAGGAACTCAAATCTGCCATTTCTGCCAGGAGTCGCAATCGGAACTTAACTCTGCCATTCCCCCCTGGAGTCGCTACCGGAACGCCACTGAGTCGCAATCGGAACTCAACTAAGTCATTTCCACCAAAGGCAAACCCAACAGACATAGGCCCAATTTGCTGAGTGATCGATGTTCCGATTCAGTGGTGGCTACTCTACATGCTCCAAATGGCGATCATACAGAATTATCAAAATGATTCCTAAATTTTGACAAAGATTTTTGGATTTGTAAAGGCAAACGTAAAAAGGAACGTTAATCGAACTAGTTTTGTGGCTTTTGATTGTGACACAATATTCCTGCTTTGGCAAAGCGAAGCCAAACATATTGAAACGGGGCACCTATGGTGCAAAATAAAAAAAAAACCGGCGTCAAAATGGTTGATCCTTTTTCCTCTTGTACTAATAACACAAGGAATCTGTGAGCTACTGCTCACTCAGTATACCCCCACTACCCCCAAAATGAACTATGTCAGTTAACAGGAAGTAGATATTAGACAGACCTAATTTCGATACTTGCAATAAAGGACCTCATACTGAAGCCATATACCAAATTTCAAGTCACCGTGATATGTAGTTGCTGAGAAAAATGTTACAAAATACAATACAAAAATTTTCAACTTTTGACCAATAAAGTTGAAAATTGACTAAGTTGGTAAACAGGAAGTAGATATCCAACAGACTTAATTTTGGTACTCACGATAAAGGACCTCAAATTGAAATCATATACCAAATTTCAAGATTTCAAGACACTGTGATATGTAGTTGCTGAGAAAAATGTTACGAAAAGTTTCAACAATTGACTAGTAATCTTGAAAATTGACTAAGTCGGTAAACAGGAAGTAGATATCCGACAGACCTTATTTTTGTACTCGCAATAAAAGGACCTCATATTGAACTCATATACCAAATTTCAAGATTTCAAGACACTGCGATATGTAGTTGCTGAGAAAAATGTTACGAAAATTTTCAACAATAGACTAGTAATGTTGAAGATTTACTAAGTCGGTAAACAGGAAGTAATCTAGATATCCGACAGACCTCATTTTTGTACTCGCAATAAAAGGATCTCACAATGAACTCATATACCAAATTTCTAAGTGATATATAGTTGCTGAGAAAACTGTTACGAAAGTCATGTTGCAGATGGACGGACGGATGGACGGAAGAACAAAGCGGGGGTATAATAATTTTGGGTGGTAGCTTTTGGGGGGGAGTTTCTGTGATTAGCAAAGACTAGGTCAGATTCACTGTCATGGCTACATTTAGATTCTAGGACAACGCCTATATTTGTCAATTGGGTAAACACTTTCTAGAAGATTAAGTACACATTTAACTGGCTTTTCCAAAACAATTAAGGGGTTATATATTGTGACACTGTGTTAATAATGACATATGTCATAATATACATTTGTATATGTGACACAAAGTTTTTTATAACATTTGAATAATTCAATCTGTGGCTTGATTTAATGCCAACGGCGGATCGTACAGTATTAGAAGAATGGGGCAATAGTCAAAGAGACGCCTTGACCTCTGTAACCTTAAATGATTTCTTACATATTTCTTCTTTTGTGTGTGGTTTTTTTCGGGGGGGGGGGGGGGGGCAAACGGGGGGCCATCCTTATGTGTGTCGGACGAAGGTATTGAATGAACCCAATAAATCTGCTTTATGATGACCATAGGATAGTACTTATATCGTATTTATACTTGCACTAAAGTTATGATGGCATTCTTCTTATATGCAATAAACCCTAAGTTGGCAATACCTGTACATATAAAGTCAATATTGTTTTTACTTTTAGTATTATATGTTTATAGTACGTGTGACCATGTTATTCAAATGCCTTGGACTCAAAAGTGTTGTGGTAATTACACTGGTAACCACGTGTCACTGAGTACCATCTTAACAAGCCTAGGAAGATATGTGTTAGCTTTGCCTTTTTTAGCGAAGATGCGTGTGTACATGTATGGGGTAAAATTCAACTTTATTCAATGAAACACGGAATTCAAAAATTAAGTTAAAATATTATTCTGTTTTTACTAAATTGATTGTAGTTGTTGTTTTCCTTGATTGGAAGAAATGTTGGTCATGATACAAGTATACTCAGAGCCAATAATAGGTGTAACCTTGGGACTAAACTACAGTCAAACCTCTAAATAAATGGCAGCCATGGGACGACAAAATCATGCCCTTTATAAGCAGTTGCGCTTCATATGTCATGAAGGTTCATTTTGGTTGTATTGATCATCGAGGTGCCCTTTACAGGCAGTTATTTGCTATATACAGGTGCCCTTTGAGACAGGTTTGACTGTATTATGGCTGAGAAAGGAACATAAAAGAGAGAACATTTTCTTACTATGGGTGAGCTTCTGCAAAAACTCTGGATTCTGAATCATGTACTCCAATCCTATTTTACAATTTATAACCTCCTTGATACATTGGACAACCTCCAAGACCAGCAGAGCATCGGAAAGCTGAGATACTCGTTCTGTCGTCAAATTATCAACGCAATCCAACAATACTCTAAGTCCTCCTTCCTCCAAGAAGCTTTGCATCCAGCTCGAATTTTTGTTTTTGATTTGTTTCTTCAGAGCCACAGTTGTTTTGATCGTTGGTACTTTCATCATCTGAACGCAAAGTTCAGGGTCGAAATTTTCAAACGCATGATTGATAAACGCTCCTTTGACCATGCTCTTGAATTTGCCTTTTCCTTTTTCATTGTTTACCTCTAAATGCTTAAATTCTTTGTGTTCTAATTCAACATGTATATCCTCTAAACAAGATACGTTTTCACTGGATTCGCTTTTGATAGACGTATCACTTTTTGTTTCATTTTGAACGTCTGCAATTTCTGCTTTTGCTTCGGACACTTTATCATAATGTTCGTTTACGCTTTCCATAGTCCGACTCCCATTCTTGTATTCGGCTTCAAATTCTCCATTTTCCATACATGAAGAATCTTTAAACTTTCGTTTAACTTTTCGGCGTTTAAAACACGTAAACTTTTCACTACAACTCCGGAAACAACTCATAATTAATCAAATATTTAACTTTTAACAAATCCAGCTAATTAGAATATTTTAACATTTCCATTGCATACAATTGTCGAAAATCTCTCCTAGGTTGTCATTTTGAATAAAATGATCCATCACATATGTAAGATGTCATATTTTTTCACGATTTACCGCATATTTCACATAAAGACTACATGTTATATAATATTATTTCTCTGTATTCATAGACTTAAAATATCCTACAACTTCAGCTTCTTCTCTTACAACTTTTTATTTCAGAATTTTAATAATCTTAGCCATTTTAATATTACAAGTGTAAATTGCCTTCACCAAAGTAAAAACATATACCAACAATGCATCTTTTGAACGTACGAAAAAATCCTAGTATATTGCAGAAATATCCTTAATCTTTAGCGTTCACAGTCGTCCCATTCTCAACCAAGAATCACATCAAATGATCAAACTGACAAAAAATGTCATCCCACACTGCAACATAGCCCGATTCATCAAATAATAACATACATGACAAGTCTTTTTTGGGTGCAACATATGCACAAAATATTTCCCATGCAGAATAAATATGCACATATTTGACTATATACTGTCCGCCTTCTTCATGTATCTCAAAATAAACAACGTCTTGGGGACTTTTTTCATGGATGACATAGTCAATTTTTAAGATGATTTATCCCAAGTGCAAAACCAAGGTAAAAATGTAAATTTCACTATAAAATTTTACTTTATGAGGCGTATAAGTCGTTTAAGAATTTGAAACATCCACCATCTATACAAAAGAATTTCATAATGTTTCGTCCCTTATTGTCAAACATGCAATTATCTTATAGTATATTTTACTACAAAATTGTAATAGGGCTGTAAAATATCTATTTCAACCGTTGAGGTATATGTAAGTAAAAGCGAGAGACGATTGGACCAAATAGAACATTAAGATGTCATTGGATGACCCGCAGGGAAAGGGAGATTAGAAGGTATGTGGATTAGTATGTCATTAGATGTAATAAGTGTTTGACTTTGACCTCGTAATGGGGGTTCATGTTGAATTTTTACTTTTGAAAGGCCGATCGAACTAGTAAAACAGAAATTCCAAGCAAGCAAAAAAAAAGTAGCGATTTCAGAAAAAAAAAGAATTTTCTAATAGACATTTGAACAAAGTTGATGCGGAACCACCTTATTCAATCCTTTATACCCCAAACACCTTGCATCAATTAAATACTCCTCGGAGGCGCTCTTGTCAAAAGTGGAAAGACCTAAGATTACAAGAAAGGTGTTTATAAGATCACAGTGAACAGGATTCCTAATTCTTTGATCTTATATTTATGAATTCAATACCGGGTATATCCTACCAATATCAGCTTTTCAACGACCGACCATCTATGTATTATTATGTGACTATAGGTTTCATGTTGCAAGAACGAACGACTTACAGTTTTACAAAATATATCTTTCATCAAGTATACAAAACAGGGTTACTCGTATTTGATTTTAAACAAATTAAAATGACAACAAAGTTCCAGACAATAAATTTTGCTACGCCTGACACGCCTTTCGTCTTTACAAGACTCATCAGAGGCGCTCTACCAAAAATATTGAAAAAGCCAAACACTATATAATTATGAAGAGCATATTAGTAGAACAATAAAACCCAAAATACCGAACTGGGGAACCAAATTATAACTAAGATGATCAACCTATATCTGGGGTAGGAAGAACATTAGGGTTTAGACAATACAAAATTTAAACGAATAATTTTAAGCTTTGATGTGTTCTCCAACAAAAAAATGAATGTGCCGGAGCGGGCTAAACTCGGGGAATTAAAACTCCACCCTATAAAAGTGAAGGCATTCTAGTATGTGATGCCCTAACGATTTTTAGGGGCACACTTATGCCAACCCCCTTTCCGTTAGAGAAATCATAGAGCATGTAGGAAATCGATGACTTTTGAATGCACCTTCATTTTCGATCATTTTTTCTACTTAACAAAAATAATTATCAGAACTTTGTTGTCATTTGTATTTTGATACAAGATAAAGGAAAGGTAACTCTATTACAACATATCAAATAACGCCATCAATGGTAAATGATAGCAAAAAGTTTAGAAGAATATGATAATCATATCTTACCTTTAATCAGCTTCTTCGTATCATTTTCTTCCTTTACTAGGTAATCCATACCAAGTTTCGAGTTGATCACACTCTTAATACAATCCACAACTTCTAACAAAAGTAAGGCATCTGAAAGCTGGGAAACTCTGTCGGCGCTCAGAGTATCAACGCAGTCCAGCAGCACAGACAAGCCATCTGCTTCAAGGAAGCCTTGTATCCAACTCTTTTCGCTTGTTCGTATTTTCTTCTTCAGCATCCCGATACTCTTGACTGTCGGAAGACCTAACATTTTTACGCAAATTTCGGGCTCACAGTGCTCGAAATCTGGATTCATCAATGCATCGCTAATCATATTCTTCAATTTGTATCTTTTCTTGGAAGTTCTTGTTTGATCACCCAGCGACTGCACATCACTTTCACAACTCGTTGTATCCTTTCCTTCGGAAACATTGTCAATTTGTTCATCCTTCCTGTGTTGTTTTTCGGTCGAACTATGTAGTTCAACAGAAATTTCGTTTGTGGTCTTGTCTTCCGATTCTCCGATAAGTATCGGTCTCGGCCCATCGGCCTCGTCCATCATTTCGGAGTCGCGATTTTTATTCTTTTTCTTCTTTTTTCTCCGGTGTGAAAGTCTGTAGAAAGTATTCCTCAAAGTCCTGAAGAGGGTCGCCATGTCTGTTTGTTGTCCCCTGAAATTATTCAAGCATCGGAACAGGTAAATCTTTTATCAGTTCTTTACTACATAAGTCCAATACACATAAATATTTCACGGCGAACCTCCTACATATAAATATTTACTATTGAAATTTGGTATTTAAACATAAAAATAGCCACCGTGGTGTAATTGTCTTAATAACCGGATTGCATTATGTGAATTATATTCTTTAAATAATCTTAACGCCTAAATTTCCGGGTTGAAGTCTTATTTCTAAGTGATTTCTAAGGTCAATTTTCTGTAAATGTTTATAATTTATAAACGGAATGGAAGAAACGTAGTTAGTGAACTGCTTTAGGCGGTTTGGATTTATTGATATTTGATGATGGCGATTGACTTGCAAATATGTCTAGACAATTTAATATAGAGATGTCGGAAAAATGATAATTAAGTCTAATAAACAAAAACAAAAAAACATATTAAAAATGGAAATATAACAAACGAGCATTTTCACATTTTTTTCAAAATGGC
Organism: Arcuatula senhousia; assembly: GCA_963971305.1. Lineage (NCBI taxonomy): Eukaryota > Metazoa > Mollusca > Bivalvia > Mytilida > Mytilidae > Arcuatula > Arcuatula senhousia. Next base: position 11,823,179 of record OZ020312.1, read on the forward strand.
GATTTAAAAAAAGTTGCTGCTTTATAAAGAACCACACGCAATTTTCAAATGCATAGAATTTTTGCTGCAGTGTGTCTCCACTGTGGAAAACTCATCAGACACATTGAAAGACCAAATTTATTAAGCATAAATAAAAATAATAACATAACTGCCTTTGGAATATATGGATCCTAATTTGAACATATTTACTTGTAAACTTTTTATAACCAATCTTGCATTGTAAATACAAATATTAAGGTCAAGTTGATAATAAATATCGTTAAAATTCAACTAAAATTAATGGAATATGACCATTGGACACTGATGGCCCTGCATCAAAACAGGAAGTAAGAGTCGGTCAGGTATAAAAATCGCATAAGACGAAGAAAACCCCCCTAAAAACGCCCAAGTCAGTCTCATATACGTTTTGAGGAAAAAAAAATGACGGGAATTTTCATATCGGCCCCAATGCTTATCTAGAAGGTCTAAAGCTTGATGGAAATTTTCATTCGTACGTACAGACGGACATACGGGCATCAGTAATACTCAAAGCCACAGACATATCGTTGCGGGTTTCAAAAAGTAAAAATTCATATGCTGGTGAAGTAAACATTCATAACTGTATTCATAGGCGGATCCAGGGGGGGGCTTGGGGGCCGTCCCCCCACCTTTGCGGACAAATTTGGTTGAATATATAGGAAATCATTGAAGCAGGCCCCCTCTTAGGCCAGTCAGTGGGTCCCCTCTTTTCAGAATCTCTGGATCTGCCTCTGGTATTGACGGGTAAGATGCAATGTCATTTCAGACAATGCAATGAATATCTTCAATACATATATGCTGATCATTTTAGTTCATAAAATATCAATTATTAACACCGTACATTGTCTCTACTGGGCCAGAATGTGAAAAAGTTTATCGATTTAACTTTACAAGTTAATTGCATATATCTTATAAAAAATGCAAAGGGTCGTTTAAATTTTAAAATTGTTTCCGCTTTTTCAATTAGGTTATATTAACCTCATAATCTTATATAACATGCACACATTCCAACTTGAACGCCTCTGTATAAAAGGTGAACTACTGCACTTTTAAACTTTCAAATGCAATCTTTTAAAAAATGCTGACAAAAACGTTTCATGCTCAAGTACCCAACCACGAGGATTCACAATGAAAGAAGTGTTTGTTTTAAGTCCCTGAAAAAATGTATCGTAAACCTATAAAGTCACAAAATGTATAAATTTTATCTCGAGAAATTGCAAATAATTTCACCTTTGTTTACCAAAGTCTTGACATATGAAATATGAATATCATTTTAACTACATCTTATCAGTCTACCCCTGTATAAATGGTTAATTTGATACCATCTATGAAAATTTACATCGATGTACGTGTATTAAGTTTATGAAATTGTTTTCATCTATATAAATGTGTAATTCTTTGTTTCGAATTTTTAATACTTAAAAGGGGGCTCTTTCGTAGACATTTTTAGAGGCACCCCTACCCTTCAAACCTTTATTTCCCGTTGCATGTATTCATAATTTTAGACCCCGCTTCGAAGGAGAGTCAGGTGCCCTTTTTTTTCCTGTACACGGCCTTCAATTGGCATTTTAACTCTCGTAGACAACTACTTATCACAATGACTTGAAATTTGGCATATGACTTGTAGTACGGGGTCTTAATTAGCAAGAACCGATTTTAGGTCTGTCGCATATCATTTTCCTATTTACCGACTTTTCCACATTAGTGATCAATACCCGGGGGGGTTACTCTGGTGTTTTATGACGGGGATGTGCATTTTGTTGGTTGAAATTGGTACCTGAATCTATGTCAGAAAATCGTCAAAAACATACCCAAATCTATGTGATTAGCAAAAAATACCCATATCTATGCAACGAAATACAAGTCAATTAAGGTTTTTTTTCATTTTTTAGAGCCTTTTAAAATAATAACAAGTATCTTTCTTACTTAAAGTGACATCTTAACTTTGTTAAGTATTCCAAAAACACAAAAGACCCAAGTCAATGACCTCTTTTCTGTCTTGACTCTCATGCCTATGTAAGACATCAACAAAAATGGGTACCAAATCTATGTGTACTGCTTAAAAATAGATACCCAAATCTATGAAAAAAATTGTCAAAAATGGACCCATAAAAATTGCACATCCCGTATATTGGTATATAGGGAGTAACCCCCCCGGGGATCAATATTTAAAGGTATAGTGTCTACGATTTTGGCAACATTTTAAAAGACATTTATTTCAGTCATTACAGTTTGACTTCCCCCAAAAAATAAGATGAATACTTGAAATTTTGCAATTCATTTAATAATTAGCTTATATTTTGGATTTGAAATTTGGTCTTGAATTATTATATTCCAGACAAAAATTCAAGTGTTCCACCCAAAGGCATGCCAATCAAAATGCACTAAGCTGCCTTATCCAATGGTTTTGACCTATTTTCAAAACAATTCACAGCATCATAATTACCTCTGACCAGAGCACACATGTTCCTTTGTTATTAATTTGATTGACAGCATGTGGGGAGTTACACAGTATATTAGATTCCATTTTCTTTAAGCAATTAATGGCTAATTAGTGTACCTGATTTAAAATTATAAGTGTTCATCTATCATTATTTATAATTTTATAAGTTGCAAGTACAAAATGCAAATAAACAAAATTTCATCAAAATGGTAGACACTATCCCTTTAAATATTTATGTAACATTTTCTCATGCTCAAACTACTTATCACAGCGACTTGAACTTTTAGGTATGGCATGCAAGCAAGCATGAAAGCAAGGAAGCAAGCATGATTTCGGAAACGAAGTGGACAAAAAAAAACCAGATCTGGATTAAACTAGATTGGACATTAGTCAGTATGAGTTCCTATACATGGCAGGTATGCAGGTATAACGATTTTTGGTCTGTCGCCTATCTACTTTCTGTTTACGATCAATTTTGGGAGTAGCGGGCGTATACTGAGTGAGCAGTGGCTCACAAATTCCTTGTTTGCCTGTATCTTCCATTTAAATGAATTGGTACAATGAATTTGCTCTGCATACCCTTTGATCAAGTTGATTTTTTACTTGAAAAATGTCCATGATTTTTATCATACTAATTCGCCAATTTTCCGAATTCTGGAAATGCAAACTGTGTCTATGAGTTTGAGTCATAACAGATAAATGCATCTAAAATTTCTTTTGTTACGTAATGTGCATAAAACATGTGTTTATTTTAAAATATCACTAAGTCACAAATCTACAGCACAAAAGATTTCTAGTATTGGGTTATTAAGATACTTGATCTTTAGGGAAAAAGTCACATATTTACCCATTTCCTCGGTAAGCACCCACTTGTCACGTTTGTCTCTTACGATTAGACAGTTTATAGATCTCCATTATTTCATAGATACCTTAACTTCATTTCGACAATTTGTACAAGTCAGATTCGAAGTTTCAAAAATCATTTTTTATCATACCAATCCGCTTGTGTGCCAATTATGGTCCCACGGAAGAAGAGCGGGAGCTGATCTGAGGTGTTTTAAGAAACAGTATTTTATAAAAGCAAGATAAACATTGAAAATTTCATAATTTTGTTTAACTGTTTAACTTGAAAGAATTTTAGAAATGTCAGAGTTATCAAATATATTAGATTTATATATATATATTTTTAAGTTTTAGCTTAAAATATTTCACTTTTTACATAATATCTTTTAAAATATGTAAATAACCAACCTGTTTGAGACTTCCATCTTTGAAACTTCCAAATAAATGATATGTTTAGTCTAGGTACTTATGAGCTGTAGTTATGTCGTAAAGATCACAAAATGTGAAGTGCTAATCGAATTTGGTGATTTTATGAGAGAAGTTACACAGCGATTTTTATCGGAACGTGTATTCAAAATGGGTTTTTCATGATTTAACTTTAAGGGATGATTAAAAAGAAACCATTTTAGTTGATATAATTCAATGAGAATTTATAGTTAAAGTTAAACCCTATAGATTAATTTTATCTAAAGCTGGGATTAGCACCTTTAAATATCAGAAGACTCTGTTTCAAGGAAAAATGTTTGTAGAAAGTTTTGTTTCCAGAAGTCAAACTTTAAAATGGCCTTTCATTGTAATTCATTTTTAAATCAAATTATTCTTTGCATTTGGACTGAATAATATATTGTGTTCAATTTATTATCTCAGATTTGGATTACGGCCCATTAGTTGTCCTATAGAAGATTTATTTGGTGTCTTGGTATTAAACATCAATTCAATAACGAAGTTGCAACATCTGCAGGGCAAACAATATTCCTTAAATTCGTCTGGTACATGAAAAACTCACCAGCGACAGACACCCTAGCTATAAGCTTAAAGACCAAAGTTAACTTGAATATGAAGAGCACAATAATAAAGCAAAATGTGTCGAAAAGGAAATTTTCAGTTAAAAATCAGATCAATGTCAGCTAATGCTTGGCATTATGGTTTACGTTTTTATGGCCCGACCATGTATGTGGATCGGACATATAGTTTAACCCTTGTCCACCCAATAGAAATTAGGTCACTGCGACCTAGTTCGATGTGCCAAGGCTTGTACACATTGTTCAGATTTTTTATCCACCGCTTTCTCCGTAACCGACTGCTAGACCAGGGTTAAAAGAAAGTACGTCTCATTCGATCTCTAAAAAAACCTTGGTTTAACCCACCATTTTTTTAAATGCCTGTACCAAGTCAGGGCCTTTGTGATCTTCAATTTTTCCGGAATGTCTTCCTTGTTTTGTCTCGTCTTATGGACATTTGAGATTGATTCTCCAAATTCGGTAATTTTGTTATTACCTTTATTTACGCATGAATGACTTTGGTTAAGTTCTTTGTTAATGGTCAATGATATTTCACAACTAGATCTGTCTTAGCTAATGTGACACCACCCATAATTAAGTCACTGCGGCCTATATTTTAGGCATGAACGACTTTGTTTTGGTTTATAGTTAAGGTCCATATCTCGGATGGATGTTGAGGGTCAAAAGTATTTCACCACTTAATTGATGTGTCTTGGATAACGCGACACCACCCACTAGAAATGAGGTCACTGTTACTATATTTTACGCATGAACGACTTTGGTAAAGTTCTTGGTTAAGGTCCATAATTTATCTCGGATACTACATGTTAGGGGGCAATGGCATTTCACTACTAGATGAGTCTTGGTAAAACTGTATACACCCAGAAGAATTTAGGTCATTGTGACCTATATTTTACGCATGACCAGTTTTTATTTATTTCTTGGTAAAGGTCCATATCCCAGGTCATACACATTTGGGGTCAATCATATTTCGAGAACGGGGGGATCATCCTGTTGTTCAAAGACACATTTTCTAGTTGTTAATAATGTGTTGATTTGGAAACGGAGATAGAAAAGTTACGACACTCACTTACGATACAGTAATAAAGAATTATTATGACAACTCATTACATGTACTTCATCAAAGTGAAGAGGGAAAATTACTTTTGTTCTAATAATATCCCGGGCGTTTATTAAATTCCTTTGATTGACAGATATATGACATTAATGTAATAATAGATAATGAATGCTAATTGGAAATTTTTATAGAGAAATAGGAAGCTCAAAATTTTCGGATATAGACCACTTGAAAGTGAGATATAATCACAAAGTCCCTTTGAAGTGTGACTTCATACTAAAATGTATTATTCCTTCATAGATTTTATACGTATATACACATGTCTTTTGCGAACGCGCGCGAGGAGTATGAAATCGTCTTTCTGTCTGTTCATCCATTCGAAATAGATTTCCGAGTCCTAACCTTTGGAAAGCCTTGGTAGAGTTTCACGAATGAAGCTTGTGCGTCAAGAACAACGCATAAAGGACCGAGTGTTTGTAGCAACGACGTCAATCAAATAACACATCTACCGTTTTCTTTAGAAACTATGAATTATATCCAACTTGACAAATGAGTGTTATGCAACAAAACGATATCCTTGTAGTGACCCGCAGTGCAAATTTCAAAAATGTAAGACAGATATAAGTCCTATTACCGTGAGATGCCCGACAACAACATGAACAAGCAAGACTGGCCTAGCTGATTATCTTTTTCAAACACCTGCGATCAGTTTAGTACTTAGCTTACAAGGATGGTCACTCCTGATTTTATATCATAGATTTTATGATGGAAATGATGACTGATAAAATGTCCACTTTATCAATAAAAAGAAAACTATAGGTCCAAGTAATTGTAACTTTTTCCGATATATATGACGTTCAAAACTATGCCGGGGAATAAGACTCATCTAGAGTTTACATAACTTTTAAAGTTCTAAATTAGCATTGTGATGTTTTTTGGCCCTAAAAACCATGAAGTTGTTCAGAGAATTTCAAAATTTGGTTTTTAATGTCTATATATTTATCAGAAAATGTCATAAAAATTCAAGGTTAGTGTGCCAAATATTTCCTCGGTATTTAAAAGGATTCAAAATCTAACTGAAATTCTGAAACATAAGTAACCATCCTTAAGGATTTGTCATAATGTATTTTTTCGTGTTTTAAGGTGTATCCACATTTTAATTTGTCTAAGGGTTTTTGTGGACTTCATTAACTTTAATGTCCATCTGGTGGCATTTTGATTTAAGACGGTTTAAAATATTTTTATCGCAAAATTAAAACCATTATGGTCAAGTAATGTATATACATTTCTCAAGAGAGTTATTTTCTTGTTGTTCTTTTGTCTCAGGTTCTCTCTTGTTGAATTGAACTTCTGTCAATGTGACTTTTACTGTGCGTTCGTTTGTGCTTTGTTATTGATTCAAGGTTGGGCCTAAATAAATAGTTTAACCTCGCCACATTTTAAATGTGCCTGTCCAAAGCCAGGAATCTTAATCAAAGCTTATGTTTATATTCGTCGAATTGATGTTATTTGTTTTTGTCAAGAAGAGTATCTTTTATTGACACTTTAGGATTGGGTTGAATCATATGTAGTTTAAATTCAATCCAGGGCCAGTTGCAAAACAGTGAGCATTGGCCGTTGGTCACATTGATGACTGCTGGCTGTTTTCCGTTGTGGATTTTTTTATGTCGCATATAGTTATTCCACATCCCATTATCTTCTATATACTCATATGGTTCAACCATACGCGTATAGTCTGGCCATATGAGTACAGTAGTCCCCCTCACGAGAGACCACTCATTTGTAAGACCACCCCTTTTCAAAGGCCACATTTCTCTTGTATTAACTCATTTGTGAACAAAAGTACCTCATTTGGAAGACCACCCCTCTAACCTGACCAAAGACCACCCTTTTGAGTCAAAAATGATCAATTTCCCCCTCTTGAAAGACCACTTTTTAAAATTATATATATTTTATATACTATTTACTACAGAAAAAATACCCTTTATAATTATAATTTTTTGACACAATATAAGAAGGAATAAAGACATTTTATTTTCAAAATGTAGATATTGCATTTGTATAAGAAACCAAGCTTTCAAAAGTGACTCTAGCCACTTTAACCTTCTTTTTGATTTAAAAAATATTTTTAAAACAACAAACTTCATTGTTCAAGCTGAGGCCCATTACTTCCCCAAATAACAATTGTTGACAAAAGTAAGTTAATTAATTTAAATAAGGCCTTCATATTGTTTTTTTTTATGAAAGGGGATATTGAATGGCTTCAATTAGCTAAATAAACAGTTATGACACTTACTGATGACAAACTAATAAAATTTTACATAAATAGGTAATAAAACATGATAATACATGTACATGTACACAAACAGAGGTACATAAAACAGATCTAAATAAGAAAATGTTTTATTTTTTTTCTTTATTATTAATTTTATTATCAGTCATATCAGTATATAGCCAAAAATTATAAACTAAAATAATTAATAAATTTAATTTGCACCCATACAATTACCTTAATACACAAGGTATACAATCAATATTGGGAAGTACTTTTTCTTTGAAATGTTCAATTCCTTTTGAGAGACCACCCCTTTTTTAAGACCACTTTTCTGTTGCAAATAGGGTGGTCTTTCAAGAGGGGGACTACTGTATACACATATGGTCATGACCATACGCGAATGGTCCTGATACTCATATGATCCGGAACATATATACAAAGCAAAATGAGACTCTAGAAAGAAGTTTTGTATATAGATTATTATTTGAACTTACCATTTTGACTGTCGTATATTTTGGAAGTTTTGGTAATGTTTCTTCTTCTGTATCTAATCCTGACCAAGTATATACAATTAAATGGTGATGTGTCAGCCCAGTCCTCTATCTAAGCCTGGTTTAAGCAAAAACAAACTTCCTAGCACTATAGTTTAGCAAACAAATACAACAGCTTTTTGATCAAATTAAGGTTCAGATCTTTATCAAAGTGAAATGCACAAAATAGTAAATACACTACCAAAAAAGAAATGTTTTATCCTTATATCCTTTTTAACTTATATCTTACATAAATTAAGATTACCGCATTTGGAAAAAAACCCAAAACAAGCTGATTTTATCAAATTTTCACCTGTGGCACACCTTCAAGTAATTGATATCTTAAATCACTTGTTCAAAAAAGGTCTAAAATACAAAAAATAATGCACCCGTCGTTTAATTTAGAGCGTCTATGACTAACACAAAGATGTTGACTTTTAAATGTAGTTAAAATACTTTATTTATTTTTTACATTTTTTCTCCCACTGCGATTTATATATAAGTTTGTACTTTAACTATATCAATGTTTTAATGCATATTTCCACGCAACGCAAATGTCGTGAAGCAAGCAACAATCAGAATCCAATCGCAAGTAGCTCTTCCTGGTCTAGAGTACTTAAGGTTTTCTTATAATTCCTTTTCGTGTAAGTGTATCCCTATGTACTGATTTGTCTTATCGTTTTTATGCATATCCAATTAAATGTATCTTTATTGTCCTTTGGGTATCAGTATATTTTCCTTTTTATAGGCATATGCATTAAATTTAATGAGATTATACCCCCCCCCCCGCCAATAAAAAAATAAAAATTTAATATTTAAAAGAAAATAAACAAAACAAACGAAAATTGATATGCATGAGACAACTCTATGAGGCAAAATATATAAAACTTCAACTCACCAATTTGAATGTTGTCTTTGTGCACTCCGTTTTAAAACACAGTTTATTCCTCTGTGTCTCTCTGTCTCTCCTGACAATTGGTTGTTGTGTCAGCCCAGTCTAACTAAGCTGAAACAAAGTTTATATATACCAATTAAAAACTCAGGGTTCAAAAAACAACAACAAGTCTTTTTGTCAAATTGTACAAAATTATATACAAGCGACCAAAAACGGCAAACTTTAAACCTTTTTTTAACTTATCTGTTACATAATATATAACCACATTTGAAAAGTTGACTTGATCAGATATACACATGAAACACACCTTCAGTAATTGGTATATTGAATCACTTCAAAAAAAAAGGTATAAAATACAAAAAAAAATAATGCACCTGTGTTTATGTGTTTTTTAATGCAAATAAAATTCTCCACTTCTGTATTTATTTTTCACAATGTATCTCCAACTGTGATTAACATCTTTATTTACACTTTAGTAGATGTCTACTTAATGCTACATAATGTATGTACGCATGTACATGTTGGTTACTAAAAGACAACCGCAAAATAGCGAGGCTTAGTTGAGGTTGGTATTCTACTTGTTTTTACGGAAAGGACTTTAGATTTGAAAAAAAACTCTACGCACAGACTGCAAGTTAAGATGAGCTCGAACTAGTTAAAATAAAACTCTTACATTAGTTATACATACCCTTAAACCAATTTCCATAAATAATAAGAAATTATATTCAAAAGTGACAAAAAAAACAGTTAATGATTCAAACCACAGATAGACGAATGTACGTTTCTATTATTTTATCCACGAAAAATAAAATAAAAATACTGGTACACAAGAAAACCATCCCAGTCAAAGTTCGTTAATATAGGGTAATCCTTAAAACAATATTTGTAGACGGATTTGCTTTTATCTTTGTTTTTCCACATTTTTATATCTACTATAACTTCGGTTTGAATATGTTGGCAGACTGTAGTATTTCATCCTTGTACGTTCATAGCAAAAAAAATCAAACACTAATCATGGATAAATGTGTATTTTTGTTCATGTTAAATTGTGGTGTTTTTTGTGATTGTACTTTTTGATAGCAGCACTTTATTTTTTTTCCATTTATAACCATGCTTTGTCAGCAGAGTTCGTTAGTTTTCTATATCCTTTTCTTTATACATGCATATCAAAGATGAAAAACCACAACAAATGTAAGTGGTATCACCAAAACCCTGTTTCTTGTTTTTAACATATGTTTTTGCTTGAAATCAAAGGAATTAAAATAACACAAAAGAATAAGTCATGACAACATAATACAAACTCAATGCCGGAGGAAAACAGCTCGGTGTGGGCGATGACACCCCTCTTAGGCAAGAAGCACAATGAAAACACTCTTAAGACAAGAGTTAACACTAAAGTATGTCTCGCCTGCCGGCACCATCAGAAACAATTATTCTTTCTTACTTCCACTATATTTTGAATTTACATGGATTTTCAGTTTCTGAGATCAAAAAATGTTTATAGAACTTAAACATTGCAAATATATGCAATAAAAATAATCAAAGTCACTCAACCGGAAAATCAAGGTCAAGGTCAAAAGATGAGGATGTAACTGTGCTAATCTACTACTGAGGCATATGCATACCAAGTTTCATCAACCTAGGACTTACAGTTCTTTAGATATGGAGGTGCTCGCAAAACTTTTCCATTAATATTATATGTATTGAAAATTGTCAAAGTCACTCAACTGAGAAATCAAGGTCAATGTCAAAAGATGGGGGATGCAATGGTGCTAAGCTACTACTGGGGGATATGCATACCAAGTTTCATCAACCAAGGACCTATAGTTCTTGAGATATGGAGGTGCTCGCAAAACTTTTCCATTGCTATTATATGTATTGAAAATTGTCAAAGTCACTCAACCGGAAAATCAAGGTCAAGGTCAAAAGATGGGGATGCAACTGTCCTAAGCTACTACTGGGGCATATGCATACCAAGTTTCATCAACCTAGGACCTATAGTTCTTGATATATGGAGGTGCTCGCAAAACTTTTCCATTGCTATTATATGTATTGAAAATTGTCAAAGTCATTCAACCGGAAAATCAAGGTCAAGGTCAAAAGATGGGGATGCAACTGTGCTAAGCTACTACTGGGGCATATGCAAGTTTCATCAACCTAGGACCTATAGTTCTTGAGATATGGAGGTGCTCATAAAACTTTTCCAAAAAGTTAACGCCGCCGTCGCCGCCGCCGCCGCCGCCGGTAAAGTAACACCTATGTCCCGCTCTGCTTCGCAGGCGAGACAAAAACCAAAACCAACAAAGTGGGTAAAATTTTAGACCAGACCCTCACCTGCGCCCCCTTGCCAGAACCTGATGACGGCCCTGAAGCCATTTTGTCATTATATTTTCTTGGATTACATCACATCTCCTATTGTTTATATAAAAAGTTTTTAAAAAGGCTAGGCGTATCGTACACCTAGATCTCCGACACCAACATAATATGAAAACATTTTTTTTTCAAATAGGTCCGAAAGACACATGTAGTTAAAGTATTTATACACTGTGTGCACTAAAAGTGATAAAAAATCAAGACTTACTTTGGCGTAAGGTTGAAAGTCTATTTCCTTTTTTGTAAAAATGCAGTTCGCTTCGTTAATTAAATTTCAGTCCCAATGTAGATAATTCTGCCTCGGGGAACAAAAAACAAAACAATCATGTTATCTTTTGTGTTGTTTTTAATCTGTTCATCATGTATTTTGTGGTAAATTGAAAAAAAAATAAATGCCTATGTACCTTCATTTATATGCATGTTACAGCATTTAAACGTTGTGTTTTTGTTTTACAACATTTTAGTTTAAAAAAAAACATAATGAATGCTGGAATGGCAAGCTCAAATTTACAAGGCTTCTGAAGGCATCAAATAGTTTTGATTTTATTTTTTTTTATCAATCTAATCAAGGTTATTAAGAAAGCCGGTTGTGTAGTGGTTAACGTGTCGGACTACTAACACCGAGGTTTGTGGTTCGATCCTCGTCAGGGGTGAAATTTTCCTAAACCAATTTTCCAACTCTCTTGACACCATTAGAGAGGATGGTTTCAAGAAGCGATGCTAGTCCTTCAGAAGGGACGAAAAATGTTCTGTGCATGGGGAAAGCAATACCCTGTGCACGTTAAAGACCCCTTTGTAACTTTCGATAAGAGTAGGTTCAATTGGAGCCGTTTACAGGGACCACACTCACAAACTGCTAGCCGGAGAGGTATAAATAGAAGCATTTGACTTGTTTCCCAATCCAGGATAAACAGAAATGTTTAAACTGAAACCGTCAATTAGTTTTTATTAATTTATCAATCTAATTAAGGTCATAACTGCTTGATATGGATATCTATAACCGAGACTTTATAGGGAAATCTCTCTTTTTTTGCGACTTCTGCAGAGCTCCAGATAAGCTGTGTTTTTGCATTATTACGCAATGAAATTTTAATAATATTGCCTTGTTTTGAAAAACTAGATAAATTAGAGACATTACACCCAAATAATGTTGAATTACATGCTTAATTAACCCATTAACTATCTACAAAAACTTATTCATTTTGTGTTATTAATTGTATTAAAAGCTCATTTCATAATGTTTTGCATTTTAATTGTCGTCTGCATTGCGATGATATATATTCTTTACATTTTTCTTTTTGGATCTAACATATTATTGATAGAGGGTAGCAAGTACCTGTTTGATTTGATAGGTGAACGGAGGACAAATGATAAAGAAATAAATAACCCAATTGAATTTTTATCAAATTAGTCCAAAAAAATATATGGATATCTTAAGAGGCACACCAGAGAGTCTCGAAAAGATGACCTTTGTTCTACTGGAGACATTAAAAAGTTTGAAGGCATGTCATTTCTGGACTTGTTGGGAATGCCATCCTTGTTGAAGTATGAGATATATTATAGAGGGGGGGTAGGAGGGGGTCTGATCCCGGAATCCCGAACTAATTTTTACAAAATCCCGTCATCCCGACTTAAAAATGAGAAAATCCCGAAGCCCGGTAAAGTTGATATAATTTTATCCCGGAATCCCGAACTTAAATTGTCCAAATCCCGGAATCCCGAGCTTAAATATGGCCAATCCCGGTGTCCCGAAAAAGGTCCTACCCCCCCTCATTATAGGAGTATGGAGACAGGAACCGTCTCCAACCACGTGGATGTTATTGCTACACGACGAACCATGCTAGTAGCAGGTTTTTTTCTGTTGATGTTTTTTAAACAGTTGTATAAAAACAGTTAGGAACAATTGGTAAGCTTGTTGGTTTTGGGACATATGCGACAATAATCTCTAATTAAGATTGCAAAATAATATACGATTTGGTAGCTTATGAAAGGTTTGTAAATATAACTAGCTAGCCCAGCCCAATTTCCGCCTAATAACTTTTTATCCTAATTGCTAGAACACAGCTATATGTATACTGTCTGAAGCTGTCAATGAACAAAATATTTGACCTACCAATGCCCTAGATAGTGTTGGTGACACACAAATGTCCACAACTCAGGGACTATCTTATTAGATATCTCTATTAGATAAGGCTGTACAAAAACTCATCAGAGACGCTGAATATTAGAAGAATTTCCGAGACTCAAAGTGATAAAACAAATTTTCTGAACTGTGAAGAAAAACCAAGAATTTAAAAGCGACCAACGCATCAATTTCTAGTGATTGGTGTAGGTGTGTCGCAATCCATTGCCATTTGAAGCAAATAAGCATTTCAAAGCTTTTTGAAGAAGAAAACAAAACTTACACATGCAAGATAGAAAGATAAATCCGGATGACATGATAGACAAACGAACGTACAGACAGACATGAACTGTTATTTAGTTCTATTTTCTATACATTTAGATATTTTAAACAAAAATGAATATGTACTTACAATGCTTTATATTGTACTTTCCGTATTTTCCAATTACTAGTAGAAATTTTCATCCGTGGAATAATATTCAGCGGAATTTTGTGATCACTTGTTATATTTATGAATATTGGACACTGTCCATGTCATGCTCTACATTTTATGTCTAACCATTTCATGGTATAACTATTTTATATGTGTTTTATGTTCCGTAATAATTCCTTATTCATCTTTTCATATCACCAAGCTAATCCGAATTTTTATAGCCCGGCTGACAGGATTACGTATGATAGTGGTTTTGTCCGCATATAAGTTGAAAATATAGCAATAAAGCCGTCGGAATATTGAATATATTACAACGTTTATTCGGACAAAACACCCTTGAGGTGTGATGTATATTTGGTTATGAAAATGTTATTTCTTTAGAATGAAGATGGTTTGGACACTGATATTGAATTTGAAATATAAATATAAGCGATGTAAATTTAAGTGACAGTTTTAAAATTATAACGTTCTTTTTATTTGCATGCTAACCTACAAAAGGTAATGCAAGCCAAATTATAGTATGCCTCCGTCGTCGTCTGTCGTCCGTATCTATTTCAAAAACCTTCTCTCTTGTAACCACTGCACCAATTTGACTGAAACTTTGAAAGAATGGTATATTACACGTTGGCAACAAACAATTTTTATTTGGATTGATCGAATAAAAACATTTCCACTGTTTACTATAAAACATATGTTAAAATAGCGGGGTTTTTTTTTTTGGGGGGGGGGGTGTCCTATTTAACGAAAACTATTGCAGATAGCGAATAACTGTTGTTTGCTTTAATCTTTAAGCTGAAGTGTCAGGTCTATTAGTATTCGATTTTTTTTTATTTTGGTAAAAACGTGTTGACAAAAAAGTAAAAATTAAATAGCTACTTAATTAAATAGCTACTTAATGTAATTACTATTTATGGTCCATTGTTTGCACGTGTCCTTAAAATATATAATTACTTGTCTTTGTGCCGTTGCCGGGAGCGCATCCGACCAGCTTATAAACTTGCACTTTCTAACCAAAGGAAAGCAAGAAATTGTTTACCAAATGCAATGTTGCCTTACAATAAATAGATGTATAAAGATATTTCTTTTTTTATTTATGCAAAGTGCGAACATTGATAGGAAATATTGCTTTTTTGCCTTTGTGGCAATAGATAAAAAAACATTATACCGGCAACAACCCTATTTGCAATTCTTACACTGTATAAATGTATGATGATTGTTAATAAACAAATAATAGCAACCAGGTATAAATCGTAGTCGCATCAATCGAAATCTATACAAATTTTGTGCCAAAACAGCAAAGTATTCTCTAGTAACACACTTTGTTCAAAGTGATATATCTCTAAATATGAAGCAATAAAACAAACAAACAAACAAACAACAACAAAATAAAGCAAAAACGAAACTACAGAATCATGGTTTAGCATCTGAAATATCTTTATTATTGACAAAAATCAATTGTTGTGGAAGCACTTTATAAAAAAATCATGAAGTGCCTTGCCGCGAGTTGGAAATTTGTGAGAAAAAAAGGAAATCATGTGCATTGCCATAAGACAATTGGATTAAATGTGACTGACATTTTTTCATTCTTGTATGTATGAGTATGTAAAGTGGTTCAATTGTCCGGCAAGTATTTCCGCATAACAAATACTTTAAAACATACTTTTTTTACAATACTTTTTCCGGTTTATGAGTGGCGACATGCTAGCTGTCATTGACAAAAAATGAGATATATTTTCCAAAAGTCCCTCGAGATTATCAACCTCAAAATAACTAACAAAAAATAATTTAGGTAATTAATATGGACTAGGAAACACAGATAAAAACATGTGATAACGACAATGGTCCTGACTAACAGCAAAGATTCGACCCGTTTGATAACTTGATCATAACAATGTCCTCTGTTATTTGTAAATTTGGAGAGTTCTAAATGGATTCTCTGTAAAAAATATAATTTCAGTTTTTATTTTCTCAGATGGTACAGACAATTATTTAGAAATGGTGGTTTAAACCATCTTAAAGCAGAAACAAGAGTCTTCTATAAAGCTTATATTAGCTAAGCCTTGAATTGAAATAGACAGCCTGAGTGTACATTTTGTATAATCGCTTGCTTTGGACAATCATTACATTCAAACGTTGGCTAGGTTGGCTAGAACGACTCTAATGGACTGTTAACAAGCATGCTAGATATAAAATTTTCCCTTACATATCACCGTATGGACTCGTGAGCGGATGAAAAGGTGATTCACGTACATGGAAATGGTTAATAACACACTTTGAAAAGGGATAAACGGATTAAAAACAAAACAAGGTATGTTTGAGTATCATTTTTCGTTACCCATTTCAACTATATATTAAATGCCATGGCTCACGGAACACTTGAAACCGTTCCCTTTCTTAAGATGCATGATATTTTTTCGAAAGAATGTTTCAGTTTTCTTCCAACTTAATGACAAAATGATGTTACAAAAAAAAATAACAATAAAACATATTTTTTTCTAATAAAATCACCCTTTTAAAGAATATAATGTGCATACACGTGCTTTTAGGGATATGAAATATCCCAAAACACCGTTTTTTTATAGGCACGGATCTTATAATAAAAGTTATGCCCGAAAATTAAAGTAACGCCGTCTGAAAAGGTTATCAATCGGTAACGCATATAAAAATGGTCAAGAAACAACAAATGATTAATGCTGGAAGGGGTGGTTATATAACGATAAATCTTTTTCATTCCGAAAGAATCAATAACAACCTGTATTACTCAATTTGTAGATCTACTAGTCAGTGTCTATGTTGATGACTGTGGCTGCCAAGAGCAATGTTACACATACAGACTGCCGGGCAAAAAGATACAATTCAAATTGAATCATTTTAAAAAAAGAAATACTGCTTTGAAATAAAAAGTCGAGAATCCTAATTTTGGTAGAGCGCGTCAGGCGTAGGAAAATTTAATGTCTGGAAATTTGTTGTCATTTGAATTTATGAAAACTTCTTCTTTGAAAACATGTACAGCGTCTTCGGCTATTCCGTCAACTATTTCGATGCGATATTAAGCGTATTAAAACATGACATATAAAACCATTTATTTTAAACATACGTTTTAGAATAGAAAGTATTTATCTAATACATTTTACTCATATGAACCCGAAACACAAAACATGTCCATTTTAAAACTCTCTCTCTGACCCTTATCGAAGGAAAATTCCTTGGCGAAAGTTATTTTCAAAGTCGACCAGATTGTCTGACATTCAACTCCCTTACTCACTTTAAAACAGTCCGCGTACAATTTTGTAAGCACTATACATCAATATCAATTTATTTCCTTCATTCAAGAATTAAGGAGTACATTTTTCTCAGGTAATATGCCAATAAGAAAGAAAAGCAGACTATGGCTCAACCGACCAAAACAAAAAAAGGCACTAAAAGACAACAAAAGAGATATATTTCTCAATCAATACAAGCATTAATTTAATAATTCAAAATCGTCAAAAAGCAGTTTTAGTTGGTTTTTTTTTAGTTTTTTTTTATTTACTAATAGTTTGTAGAAATTAAGGTATGTAGTATAATTTTAAATGCATTAAAAATACTTTCAAATTAATTTTATGCTGGAATTCAGTAAACTATTTTAAGAAACTCCTGTCCATGATTGTTGGTAGTTAAGTTTATAGCCAAACGTTAACATCAAGTTAGGCTTATTTAAGACAATCAAATAAATTAAACTTCTACGCGTGCTATCTTAATTTCACAGCCTCTTTTCGTTTACCTGATAATCAAATTTATTTTCCAAACAGTAACACATATTTATGTAAAGATGTTTGTATAATTATGCAATTAAAAATTGGGTTATACATGTTTTTTTCGCCTCATGTATATGCAACAATTGATTAAAAAATATTTTATGGGAATAAAAAACAAATATGTAATAAATTTCGCTTTATTTACATTATTGTGTTGTAATTTAACACGCATTGACCCTTTTTAGCTTTTCTCACGTATTTTGTAACCTTTTCGCCCTGCGTTATCGGCGTATCGTCATTTACAAGCGATATATAAGGTAAATGAACTCATTTATCTTGTTAACACATTCCATGTGATAATGATTGTTCTAAAAATTTTGACCTGTTTGAGCAGAAATGTGTGTAAATATTTTTTTTGTAAATAAATTCATATTTCAAATGAAGTATTGATTTTGTAAAGAGGTTGTGGAACAAATCGTTCAATAATGAATTATGATGCCAACAAAATTAAACACCTAAAGATATGAGGTGTTCCGTGCAATAGCATTTGTTTTTATATAAGAATGGCTACTGGGCTTATAATAGACCTTTTTGATGATATATTGCTATTTTTGAAAATTTTCCCTTTTCAAAGTGTGTTATTTACCATTTCCATGTACGTGATTCACCTTTTCATCCGCTCACGAGTCCATACGGTGCATATTGTATTTTCAAAAACACTTTCTAATTTAACAAGGTCAAAGGAACTCAAACAATATTGAATGATGGACGTCACGGCATGTTATTTTTGGACTTGTTGTCATCGAAGTATGTGACCTCTTATATTATAAGAGTAGGTCAAAGGTAAATTTGGGATTTTCATAGAAATGAAGAGCATGTGCCTAAGTATGTCATATGTCTCAGGTTTTTCCTTTAGAGTTACAAGTGGTTCAAAAGCTCAAAAATTGTTTCCTCCTTATAAATAATTGATACAGCTTTTGTTTCCTAGATACAAAGGGTCATTATTTATCAGTTTTTAAACTTTGTGACCTTGACCTTTTAGGCTTTGACCTTTTTATCTCAAATAGACTTCTTTATAACCTCATCAACATTATTGTGTATTTGGTTTAGGTTTATGAAATTGTATCAACACTTTCAAAAAAAAATGTTTTGGAAACCAATTTCTTTATTTCTTATCTCAAAAGCATGTTGATGTGTAAAAGTTTCATGAAATTATGTCATGACAATCAAAAGTTATGCTCTGAAAACCAATTCAGACTAAATGACTGTCAATAAAAAATCAAAGCAAAAAAGCATGTTTGTTTTGAAAAAAGCAAAGGTGTACCAAAGGGCCAGCCAATATCATTAATTCGAAAAAACAAAGACAAACAGTAGACATAAAATCATCACAACAAACCACAATACAAACAAAATACAACCTAACAACCAAACCTCAATCAGCAACATGAAATAAAGTCAAAAGGAGAGTGAACTTGGGTGCTACAGAAAAGTAAGAAGTTCCTGCTTGCTTTAGCACACCCATCATGTTGCTCATGATCTGGAAAGGAAACTTGGATCTACATGTATCTATTTCGGGGCAATGTGTATTATGCCACTAATAGAACAACAGGTAGATTTGACTTTGATCCATGTTAATACCATATTGCATGCTCTGCTTGAAAAAAACGTCCTATTTTCGCTCAAGATCCACTAGGCCCCTTTGCGATATCTTTTTATATTGTAAAATCAATAATGGACTGTGGCAGCCTTCATTGCCATTTTATCCATACCGTCATTTTTCCCATCTGGGACAGCTGACAATGTCTATTGTGAAGTCAAATTTATATGTTAATATTTCTCATTAAGCCATAACTGTTGGTAATTTGACATGTAATAATGCACAATTAACAAGAATATATCCACCCTATATCCACCCTATCTCGAAACATTTGGGATGGAAGGATGGACGGATGAACAGACGGACAGACAGACAGACCCAAACACTATATGCCCCTACTTTCTTAGATGGACAGAAAATCATATGCTATGCTTATGAAATTCTTTGAAAGAAACAAAGACAACCTATGTTCTATTTTCTTTATTGTTTTCATGTATTTATTTTTGAGTAGGGAAATACCTGTTTCTATAAATAACTTATCAAATATATACAAATATACAAACAAATCAATTGTCATGTACACTTTGTACAAAAATAACATTGGACGGACAAATTTCCCATAGTTCTATAAATAAAACACAAATAATATCAAGTTTTTAAAATATTTGATTCAAAGGTAATTTTGAAGAAAGCAAAAACAAATTTTTACAAAAATAATTTCAAAAGATGAAAAATTATTGAAATCATTGCTTGAATTTTTTTTCAAACTTAACACTTATGTTAAGGATTTCCCAATTGTCTTAAATCCCTATACAATAAAAACTTTCCTAAAATGAAAGTTCTTATTTAAGGATGGCATCATCAATATCAAAAATGAAAGAATATGGAAGATGTGCCAGAAAAACTCTTGCATAAAATCTTTAAAAATATCTTATATTTAATAAATTGCATTGAAAACCTAAAATTTAGCTGCTTATATACATGTATGTCTTTGTAGAATTCAAAATTCCAAGTTTTTAAATTTACCCATAAAACTATCCTCCTTAAAACATGAATAACTTAACTGAAAATTTAAGTTATCATTTAAGGATATATAATGTAGATTTAAATTTTATATAAGAAAACAAAAGAATATTGAAGCCTAGCTATAAAATAAAATTCAGCTCTACAGTTAATAAAAGGTATGCTTTCTAATAATATTGGCTATGCTTGAATACCCATACATTACAAATTAACTATGATCCTAAATTTGTATGTTAAATAAAAATATAATTATCAAAAAATCTCCATGTTCAATTTTATCACCTATTTCCTATTTCTAACATGTGTATGAAATGCATATTCCTAAATGCAAAGTATGATAAATGATATATCTAAAATGAGTTTATTTTTCCCCCAAAGAAACTAAATGTTGTTTGAATTTAAAAGCAAACACTCTAGAACAAATTTTGTTGACCATTTAGAAGAATTATTATTTATGCTACAAATGTTGAAATAAGGAAAATCTTTTGAATAATATTTTACCTTCTTAAGGAAGCCTTTTTTTCAGGTATCAAAGAGGCTAACATTTAAGTGTGTTTAAACCGAACTTACATACAAATGTTTTATTGCTATTTTGTTTTGGTATTTTCAAAGCTTCAAATTTGCTCCTTATTATTATATCCTATATGATAGGAAAGAAACACATTTTGCTTGGCCAAATGAATCAAACAGAAAATTTAAAGAAAAGTTAATGAAAAGAAACATTTTAAATTAATCTTTGAAAAAAACATACATCAACTGCAAATTATCATATGAGCTCAAAATTGGAATGTTACTTTTCTTAATGAATATGAAAACCTTCAAAATGTCATGATTTTAGTGTCATTATCACAGATACTTGTTATATTAACTTCTTGAAAGTCAGTTAAATGAAATGAGATGAGCTGACAGTTATACAAAATAAATGAACTTATGGGAAAATGTGTCCATGACCAATACAATGATGAAGATTTACAAATTAACAAAACATAATCATTATTCTCTAACATGTACTTTAAAATCATATTTTAGCAACAAATACATGAAGAAACGCTTGTAAGACAAAATATAAACATGTAAATATAAAAATGAAAGAATATCATTAAATTTGACACTAAATAAATAACAAATACATGACATAAATCGATATCAAGATGTATTTCCTTATTTGATAGCAACTTTATAAACTTTGGCATTTTTGAAGGAAAATAAACAAAACAGATATTAATATTGAGCAATAGGTAAAGCTGACTGAGTCTGATAGTACAATTTTGTCTAAGCTTGCTATGAATTAACCTCATCATTAATAATCAAAACAAAAGTAAATGCAAAAAGATAGTTATTAATGACTCAATCTTTCTTTTGAACAATAAAATATCATTCATATACAGTAATTGATGAACATTTTGTGTAAATAATCTATTCCATTTACTTTCTATGTCTTTTTGGTAGCAATATCTATCCTCTATGTTGTTTGAAGCACTATTTTCACAGAATCCAATAAATATGGACAGTACACTCCCCTCCTAATATACAATGGTACAAATATATCTTTGGCACTTAAGACTAAAATTAATTTCTACAAACTGACATAAAACATTCATGATATTTTAGAAGAGAAGATTTTAGCAATTCGTTTAGTCTCTTCTGCAGTTGGAAGTTGTCTTCCTTTTGAAGGTAGGCCATTAAATTTCTTTTTATGGTCTCCTGAAAGTTTTTGTTTCATATTGAATGCCTCCTTTGTCTTTTCTTGCTGCCTTTCAGGATCATCAGAAACATCAGAGTCCTGGAAACATAAAAGAAATACGAATTATTTTCTAATGCAGGAAGAATGTTATATTTATTTAGAGTGCACAAGTTATCTTATCTTATCTTACGCACAATAAAGGCACCATCTTAATGGAAAATGACATAGACAAAAGATGGTATAAATTAATCGAATCTAAAAACATAAATTGAGAACATCAAAGCAACAGAGCAGTGCTTGGTTACTTTCTATCTTGAGCCACATGAGGCCTTCAATCAATGTCTGCGATTTTTTAATGAATACTGTAGCATTTGACCAAACTTTTCAGAGGGATCAATCAAGAAATAAAATTTAATTTCCACTCATTTCTTAATATTTTACACAAAAAGCAAGAGCTTGAATTTAAAACCTCCTTAAAACAAAATGATCACAAATCTTTTCATATGGGTACAGTAACGTGAGTAGAATTTTAAAAGCTTGTAAGTGAAACATTTGTTAGAGGGATAATTTAATTAACAAACACTAAATAAACCTATTACACACCTTTTCACTAGTAGTATTAGAATGGCCAGAAGTTGCAATCTCCAAAGCCTTCATTGAAGCTTCCAGATGTTGAGCAGGTAAAAAGAAGTTGGGCATAGTAGCTGATTTAGTGTCATTTTTCAAACAAGATTTTCTTTCTGTTCTACTTTCACTTTCACTTTCTTCATCAGAAAATCTATTAATATCACCATTTAACATGTGTCCTTTAGAGTTTGTTGTCAAAACCTCAGTTTCAGATTCTGAATCCTGATCACTTTCAATGTCTGATCGGTTTTCATGGTTTTTGTCATGTGGAATTATGTTTTCATTGTGAAAATGCTCATCAAGCTCATCAACAACTTTTCCATATAAAGTTCTAGGGGAGTCTTTAGGACCATTGTCTAAACCACCGTCCAATCTTGATGGAGCTGATCTTTGACTTCCAGCAGAAGAACTACGTGAGACAAGCTCTCGTTGAGTCACACTTCCCGAGCCTACAGATTCTAAATCAACCTTTTCTAATAAATGATCATCCTGCTTGTCCCTTCTATCAAAATCACCATCATCATGTAAATCCAAGGTGAACTTTTCAGAATTGTCACCCCTTGTGGTACCCCATGAAGGTTTATAACTGGATTTTTCATTATCCCCATCATCCTCATTTTCAGAAAACCAGCTGTCTTTTTCGACAAACTGTTCCCTTAGATGTTGAGTTCTTTGAGGTGTCCTGGCATTAGGAATCGATTCAATGTCAAAAAAGCTATCAGCCTCCCTTTCGCCATTGGTTACGGCACCATTATTAATATCATTATTTGGCACAGTCTTGTTCGACATTTCTCCATTCCTATGAGTTTTGTAAAATGATCTTTCTTCGGCAGACGGAATTCCACCAAACTTGCCAGAAATGTCATTAAGCGTTCTTGGCATGATGACATCTTCATCGCCCCTCTCAGAGTCAGACTCATCTTCATTTTCCTCCTCGTCTAAAATATCTCGGTAGCGATGATAATAATTTGGGTCACCTTCTCCGTCTGATCCATCATACTCTGTGTGTTCCTGAATTATACTCATTTCTTTCGGATCATGTGCATGCGCATGTGTATGGCCATTTCCGTTACTGTTCCCATTCCCATTGGATGAGCGGGCAGAGTCAAGTTTGAAAGACCCAGTACTTCTCTGAGAATTTTCACCGTGATAATAGAACCCCAAAGAAGAAGGGTCTGAATGTTCAGTAATCTCCCTTGGGGAATAATTGTCCCTAGGTGTCACTCCTAACACAGTTGGATCTCTAGGTGTGGCATTTGATGTGAAACCAGTCGTACCAGTTGACATTAATTCATCCTCACGAGGAGTAAATTTCATATTGATCCCAGTATCCGAGTTATTTGACTGATCTCTAGGTGTATAATCACAAGCTAGCGTACTTGTAGTTTCTGTCAAACCCACAAAGTCTCTTGGCGTCGTGCCAAATCGGAATGTATCAAGTTTATCACTTCCGCCACTCCTATGAGAATCTAAAGCATCATGATCTTGATATTTTTCACTAGAATGTGTGGCAGAGAATGCACCTGAATCAGCCCCCGTTTGAGATGACTCCGCCTCCTGGGAGCCAGTCATCATAAGCTCCACCTCATTTTGGCGAACCGTGTCTTGCTGACTTTGAGCAAACTGTAGCGAGGAAACTGACGAACCTGCACTCTGGGTTAGTGAATTAGCCAATTGTTGTGACTGACATGTGACTGGAATACTTGATCCTGATTGGCTCAAGTGTGGAGTGGCGTTAGTGCTAACGTACGCTGGTGAATACTGATTTGTGGTAGAGGTTCCAGTCAAGGGTGGCGATGTTGTCACAAGTTTCTGTTTCAGCTTGGTTGTTATATCATCCAGATCCTGCATTTGTTTTCTAAAAAATGAAAGTTATTTAGATAAAGTTCTTATCATTGTGATTTTCTCTATTAATATACATGTACTCCAATCCCTAATTTTAGCAGCCAAATCAAGTGTGATTTGACTACATGAAAAAATTGTTTAAAAAAACGCTACTGCTAATCCATGATATAATCACATTTTTATGTCAAAAATGATTTGTGTTTAATCAGTAACAATACTTTTAGATTTGTGCTACATGTATAATTTAGTATTTAGAAGGGTTTTTGCAGCCTTATGGGATTTCACAAAATGATTTTTTTTCCTTGTTTGTGTGAGTGACTACATTTATATAACATTTGTTATTATTTTGCTATTTGTAATGATAACAAACAATTATGACATGGATTTCAAATTTTATCTTTATTTTGTTGTGACAATCGAACATACTGTGAAGATAATTTTTTCCAGGATTGGTACACCATACAGATATTTTTTCTGTTTCTCAGAATACTTTAATATCATTTTTATTTTGAAATCTAACCTTAAAGAAGTAAATAAGTATGATCTAGAGGAATCCCCAACTCCACTATCAAACTGAGTCGACACAGTTGGCACTTGACTCAACAATGGTGTACTTGTCGACAGACTTGTCTGTGACGTCAACATAGATGGTAAAGTTGAGGGAGGCGTTTCTAAACTCTCCTCATGGCGTTGTAAAAATGTTCGAATATTTTCACTAAGTTGCTGTTGTAATTGCTGATGGTGTTCTTGAACTTGGTTGTAGTGGTAGTTGAAATGTGGCAGGTTGCTGGAGAAGGGCGTGGTCGATGTCGGTAGGGACATGGGCTGGTCGGAGAACCATATACCAGAGGTGCTGACTCCCGCTGGTAGACTTGTGGGTTGTACACCATGGTCAGAAACGACATTGTAGTTAGTGACCGATTCTTGAGGACAAATGTTGACCTGTAACCAGAAAATATTTCAAAAATAAATGTATTAGAAAAAAAATTATTTGACATATTATTAACCTAACCTTCATTTCATTCTTCAACTACATTAATAGCTGGGTATATTGAAGTAACAAGTCTAAAATTGGAATTCAAAAGATTAAATACTTCTGCTCTTAGTAAGAGATCACTTGCATGGCTAGTTTATTCTATCATTTGTTTTTCATGTCTATTGTACAATAAGACTATTGAAATTTAAGTAAGCTTAGCATATTTTGTTAGTTTCACCGTGCAGTATTTATACAGTTTTCCCTATTTACTTTAGGTTGTCTTAGATCCCTTTTTATAAATAGAATGTGCAAACACAGATTCCTCTTGTTTAAGTGAAAAGAATTGTTTTCACTCAGGCTTGAAGTTGACTTTCTTCAAACCCATTTGAGATTTTAACCTCTAAAATAAGACTACTACATAGTTCAAATTCTTGGTTATACAAATATCGACCTACCATAATTTGTCCTTTACACTGGCCATTGAAGTCTGTGATGTTGTACCATCCACATATTTGTTGTAACCCTGACGACAGGGGAGTTAAATCTACTGACACAAAACCCAGCACACGGTCAGAGGATTTGTCTGCAAATAAAGTAATCATTATCTAATATGCTTAAACTTTGACCTTTAAAAGTTATCTTGCATTATCATGTCCCAGACAATTGTTGAAGAAATCTGTCAAAAGCAAAAAAGGCAGGATTTTGTTAAACAGGAAGTAGGTGATCGTCAGACCTGAAATCCAATTCCACGTCCTTATGCTGTAAGCAAAATTTCAAGTGGCTGTAATAAGTAATTGCTGAGAAAACTGTTACGAAAATTCATTCCCCGCCAACAGGCTACTTGCCATTTCATACCCCAGATATTTTAATCCATGAAATCCAGCCAAAAATGATCAAATAATAATGAACAATGTATGTGAGAGTTACTTATTAATCACTTTTCCCTGCAATTCTTAGTCCATTTTGAAAATTTTACAGTAGTTTTAAAATTTAATATCTGTACATACCAGGTTCTTTAGAAGCACCATGAGGCTTATGCCAAACTTTGAGCACTAAATTCTGAAAAAAAAAAGAAAAAAACATACATACACATTCCTATATAATTTACAATACTCTTTGTTATGAAAGAGCATAGTGACTTTATTTGATATTTTTATTCCTTGCTTTTTGGTTTGCTGAAAATTGAGGAAGCTTGGTCTTAAAAAGCTCAAAATAGGGAACACTGTGTACATGGGACACAGATGCCCCAACAAGGTAGAAAGATCTGACAGTACTAAAATTTACATCTGTCAAATTTCAGATATTTCTATGTAAGGTGTTTGATAAAAGCTTACTTGAAAATTTGGTTCAGATATTCAAAGGGCAATGGAGTACTGCGGAGATGGATAAGATATTTTCATTTTATTTAAGACATACCTTGTTATCCTGAGATAAAATATCTGTACCCAGTCGAGTCTCGTGTTGATGATCCCAGATCGGACAATCAGAGTTATGGAATACTGGAGTATAGGACGGATTAGAACACTAACATTGCTGTATTTGACCTACCTTATTATCCTGAGTTAACATCTCTGTACCGAGTCGAGTCTCGTGTTGATGGTCCCAGATTGGACAATCAGAGTTATGGAATACAGCTGTGTAGGACGGATTAGATGATTCAGCTGTTTGGTAGGACACATAAGTGTTTGGAAGACTTTCATCAGATCTGTAAAATAAAATGCAAATAAATAATGAAGACAAATTTTCTTTTACTCTTAACTTTTTAAAAGTGAATTGTTGATTTTAAAATTTAAAGTTAAGAATATCAATAATCTTAAATGTAACTTTTTGTCATTTATCCAAAAGTTGACTTTAGCTTTTACATGCATCATGAAATGTCTGCCTTCGTTGCTCATTTTATTTATACAATTGAATTTAACCCTTTAGGTCTAAAATAAGATAAGATCAGACTTTTTAAGGATGTTTTATTAATACAAATGTATTGAAAGTGAAGTTTATAACTAGATTTATATACATGTAAAATAAAAGGTGAATACATTGACCATGCTGCAGTTCATGACCTTCACATTTAACAATAACCTTTAACCTTACCTTGACTTATCTAGGATGTGAGGTAAATGCAACGCTCTGTCAATAGAAATGACCACGCTGAAAGTAGGAGGTTGTGCCTCCTCTACAACACTGAGGTTGGATTTCTTTGATTTCTCCTTCTTGGGGCTAGATAACTGGTGGAAGCTATCATTTGGATCATAATCAGGATCTTCTTCAATGGTCTTTTCACATGGATCAGAATCATCATCAGCGTTCTTTTCAATAAAAAAATAAATAAAATATTAATACAATTGGCTTACAAGTCTAAATGGTTACAAATGTTATATCAGCTTTATTTTCTGGAGAAAATGTACTGTAAACCAATATATTTTTGTGACTACAATATTTCGTAATTAAGTGTCATAGGGCTAATTTGCGGCTATTTATTTTCGTGATTTCTCGTCAAAAAACTGTTTAATTACTATCAAAATGAGATACTTTGCGACGATTTACTTTCGTGAATTTCTGTTCCACGTGAAATCGAGAATATAAATCGCTCGCGAAAATAAGTTGGTTTAAAATAATTACCATTGACTTGTTTTTCCTCAAAGAAGTTATTTCTTGTATTTCACATTCTTCAAAATTCATCAAATACTGATCAATATATGTAACAATTACTGAAAGTAAGCTCTATCTTACCTGATGAAGTGGTCCAAACTGAGGCCTGGATGTGACATGGGCTCTAAGATAGGCACCACCTAAACTGGAGGCTCCAGGCTTGAACAAAGGATACAACCCACTACAATAGAAAATAAAAACATTTAAAATGCAATTTCAAAAATACAAATGTTAGTGTTTTGAAAGTATCTTTAATTTTTACACCATTGATGAGAAGGTAATACATTCCAACCAATTCATACAGCAATATTTTCATGAATGTACTACCATATAGTACGAAATTTATTTGCAATGTCTGAGGAATCGATAAAATTAAAGATCGCTAAATTTTGTAAACTATATTCATGTATGTTACATACTCTATATTCTGAAAACGCGAAATATTAAGACCACTAAAATCAAACACTCCATTTTTGGATATAAATCACGAAATTTGTAACTCGCTACAATTATCCGCTATACAGTAGTATATATATATATTTCTGTATGCACATCAAATGATATGAGAAACAAATGAAGGTCAAAACTCATATTTTATGACAATTAGTTCTAAAAATTAAATCCCTAATCTAAGAAATTAAAATAACATTATCTTTATTTTGTTATATTTTTGCCTTTTTTTCAAGGCAGTACCTTATTCTGTGTTGTTTCCTTCTCTCATCATTCAGAGACTCCATGTCTATATAAACGGTCCCTATAAGTTTATTTATATGCTGTGGTTTGTTCTTGTGACCTTTACTGTTACCATAAGTCACCCAAACCTGGATTTCTAATTTCTCTTCCCGTAGATACCTGAAAAACAAAAAATCTTAACATTTCTCTTGTACAAAATGCAAAACGAAAAATTTGCTAAAATATAGTCACATATTTTTTTTTTATTTATGTTGAAGACGAGACATTTCTTGAAAAATTATACTCCATTAAGACATTTCAAAACAGAAATGTTCAATTTAAACCACATGGAAATATTCTCTTTAACAGTAATTAACTTGTTTTGTTCTTTTTCCTTTAATATTTTAAGCTTATCAGCCCTGTTCAATAACTCTGTAGGTATGTTGAATTAGTCTTGTCTATATAATTAATTGCCAAGTTTACAGACCAGTTCAAGTCCTGGCTGGACATTCATAGAATGAAATTGTTGATTGCAAAACCATTTAAAAGTAAAGCTACTAAGATCATGAGAATCAGTAAATATTTGACAAACAATTTTATTCCTGAAATCTGATACTAACCATTTGAAAGGAGAAGTCACAGAGATGTGGAAATTATGGTTGTGATTTGGCTGTGAAATGATGTACCCTTCACTGTTCACATTCATTTGGACAATCTTTGACACAATAGCACCTGTAAAAGAGGATACAATTTTTAAAGCAAAGTTCAACATCCAAACACTTCAAAGCAAAAACTTTTTTCAGCATGCTTTGTAATATGCATAGATTATTCTGTACTATTAACATAGATGCACAATCACTTCAGTAAATGTAGGTTCAAGCCACTTCTTATACTCTAAAGCTTTTCAGAAAATATTTTACACATTCAAATGAAAGTTAACAATTTGAATCTTCATATGGTACTAAATTTCTATGTTTCAGATTAATATCCTTTACATGTTTGGAGCTTTATGGCTCACAAAAATTGCGAACTGACAAACAGACAAAGCAAAAACTATGGGGCTTCCCCATCCTCGTACTTACCTTTATCATAGAATTTATATCTGACATAACATCTGGCTGACTTGTCCAAACTGTTCTGTCCTGTGATGAGGGCATTCTGAACAGGGAAACAAATCTCATCTACTGTTACTGTGATATTCTGGAAACGCCCACTTCCTTCATCTGTAAGTAAAATACATGAGATTTGTTATGCAAACAACAAGCTTTAAAGGTTGGAGTCCCCCAAAATTTTCATTTAGAGTTGTTTCCTCCCCACTTTCAATTTTGACTTGCAATCGTTCTTCCTTTTAAGAAAGTGATGTTTGTTTGGGATTATTGTGAAGAAAATATTTTGTAATAAGTTACAAAATCTGAAAAAGTGTCATCAAAAGAAAAATATTATTAAATACATGGGTCACCAAAGGCTATTCAAGAATGGTGTTCCTCCACTCTTGAATTTGTTTCCTCCATACTTGATTTTTGAGCCCCATACAATAGTTTGACTTTTTTCCAAGAACAATAGTTTTTAAATAGGGAATACATGTACACTGAAATTTTTTTATAAGACTTGCACCACCCTTGGATTTTCAACCATGGTGATCCTTGGAAAACAGGTTATCATTTTTGCAATAATATTAATGAAACATTGTATGATTGTCCAGTCCTTGAGTTATAATCTATGGTTATCCCTAATCTTTTCTAAGATAAAGCATTGAAAGCACATTATACTTATCAAAAAATCAATTCTTTGCCAGAACATTTTCAAAGAACAAGGGAATTAACTCTTACCATCACTCTCCCAAGCCTCATCTTCCTCCACATTTACTTCTATTGGTGACCAGCCTACCCCTCTGGCTGTGTGTATCACCCTCTCTCGGTCATTGTGGTGAGCAAACTTGATAGCCAGCTCGAGACCCCCTACAACCCTCTCTAGACCATGGGCACTGTGCTGGTTATCCTCTAGACCCTCAGTATCTCTGTTCCAGTCAGATGGAGGGGAATTGATAGCATGCCATCCAGTTATTCCTGAAATGTGATTAAATGCATGTTAATGATGATTTCTTATCATGAAGAAATAACTGACCTGCTAATTTTCTTTAACTATATTTTATTCAATATTTACGATGTGGTTTTGTGTAATGCATTATTTCTCGATATCCCCTCTTATTCAATTATTGTTATCATGGAAAATTCTTCTAACTTTGTGGTCTGATTATCTCATTTGTAAACACATGGGTTTTATGCTTGATCCATGATAGAAGGGGGATATAGTGTTCGGGTACATCCATCTGTTAGTTGGTCCGCCCCAAATGTGAGATGGTGCATTTATATGTTTTTTGGACATATTCTTGTTTTTTTATCTATGTATGCATGCTTTCATTTTTCAATGTAGTTTAACTTTTGAGCAGAATTCAATTTACCTGTTCTGTTAGTAAGTAATGAAGCCAGTGGAAGAGTTGTGGTTCCTAACAAGACATCTCCTGTCTTTCCAACCAATTGTCTCCCCTTTACAGCCTTCTCAGCTTCGTGTAGCTCTTTATCAAAATCTTCAAAAATTAAAATTAAAGTGGAATATCTTTACTTTAAATCATGATATAAAGATCATGTGTACAAGTAACTGTAAAAATTTCATCATTCATCTTTTCATACAGGACATTAACAATACATGTAAAATAAACTTTTTCATTCAGACCGATCTTTAGAGATGCAAATAATTGTTTTTGTTGCTAAATGAACATCTATAATACTAAAATTTGAAGCATCAAAACAGTATACAGTTACAGTAATAATCTCTATACAGGTAAAATTTCAACAAAGGCAACACATGTATCAAAAAATCCCTTCTGGCAAGAAATATTTACCTGACGACATGCCAGGAACTTGGTGCCAGAGTTCCAATGTGATTTCTCCAGATTCTAAGATCTCGGCCAGTGTCATAGCATCACAATCAGGCTCAGTCCACAACAGAGGACAGGGGAAGTCCATATGGTGTGTGAACTCGGGACAAAATGATCTGGCTATTGTTCTGGTAACCCTAACATCCTAAAAAGATAAGATATATTAACTCATATGAGTAAATATTCATTTAAGTATTTCAAGCTCAGACCACAACAAGGGACAAGGAAAGTCCATATGGTGTGAGAACTCGGGACAGAATGATCTGGCTATTGTTCTGGTGACCCTTACATCCTGTTAATATAAAGAAATCATAAACCATTTAATTTTTCAATGTTAGGATAAATCATTCAATGGTGCTTTTAACAACATTCCTAAATGAAGCCCATGAAAATTACATCTTGGAGATTATTCACAGTATAATATGATTTTTTGTGAAACTTGCAGATATCTTAGAAATTTTATTTTTGTTTTGCTAGGAAAATATTTTTTTTTTTCGAACAAACTTTTATATTTTTATTTGATATTTTCTTGCTGCTTAGATATATAATTTAAGATTGACTAGTACCAACCTTTTTCTGCAGGAAGGATAGCCTGACTTTTACATAGGAGTTAACACCAACTTCTGCAGGATACTGCATCCCTGTATCTAACCGAGCTATAGCCTCTGCAGCAGCCTGGAAAGAAGAATGAATATGCATATATAGCACAACCAATTCAACTGTTAAAATGTCATCAGTCCATTTACTTTACATAGATATAAAACTAATAAAACATTAAGAGTTTCAAACAATTACTTTTAACTAAGGTTAATGCATATTAAAATACTTTAAAAAATCAAGTTTAAATATTCATTGTTGATTTTTTTTTGCTGTACGATTAATATCAAACAACAGATTTGCTGTACAGACAATAATGAAATGCTATTGAATACTGTGGTTTCATTATTATTCATTGGGGATCCTTTTTTCTGGTTTTCGTGTGGCATTGACCAATGAAATTTGATACTCCATGAAAAGGAAATTTAACTTGGATCTGTGTGTTAAAAATAAGAACCACGAAAAGACCCTTTCTCATAAAACCATGAAAATTGGTACTCACAAAAATAAATTAATCCATAGTATTTTACTTAATGTTGCCTCTAGTATCTGAACATACCTTTAGACCAGCTGCTCTAATTACACTGACAGAAATACAGACTTGTTGTCCAGACATGTTCTTCTGCAGGGCTGGGTTAGATTCATTCTGAAACATAAGTATACAACCTTTTTCACAAAACAAGCCAGGCTCTATATTGTTATAAGATGTATTTCTTATTGTTTTATGTTTTGTTTATATGAAGCATACAATTAATCTCAAACAACCAATAAACCAAACAGAAAATATCATTTTATTTGGGTCTTAAAAAAGTAAAATGCCATAGAATATCTTACTTATTATCAATCCTTCTTAAGGATGTGCATTGTCAAATGGTCCTGTTGTATTAAGTCTGTATGTGAAACAATACACAAAAGACAATGCATAGTTGTGAATTATTTCTTGTGTTTTTTATACAAATAAATATGTAAGGAAATCTTCCATCTTTTTATCTTATTTTATCATTGATGATTGATGATTGAAACACATGCTTACCTGAATAGTGTTTGTCTTATAATGAATTGTAACATCTAACAACCCTGATTCTTTCATCTAAAATAAAAATACATGTATATAAATCTTAAATTCAAATAGTATCACAATATTCATTTACATTTTGTTCTTATAAGTTTACTGAATAAACATAGATTATCACTCAGGGTTTTCCATATCAGGTCAAATATCATTCCTGAGACTCCCAGGTTAGGTTGAGGCGTCAGCTGAGACCATAATATGGGTAGAGGAATTACATGGGACCTGATATGGAAAACCCTGTGTCATAATCTCTTTATCACATATTTTATCACACAAGACCTTAAATAATTAATTAATTAAATGCTCTACAAAACCAACACTAATGTATAACAATTTAGGGCAAATCAAGGAATGATTTAATGTCCCTGTTGTCAAAAATGAAGTATGCATGTTATGAAATCCAAAATAATCAACAAAATATTAAAACGAAATTTATAAAGCATAACATAATCTTTAATCGTTCCAAAATAGCAAAATGTCAGACCTATTTTAAATACTTTAAAATACCAACTATTTACCAAATACCATTTTTCATTAATAGGGAGTCAAATTTAAACATGAGTTTACCAAACCATATTCTTCAACAAACCTTAGATTGGGACTCCTGATTTTTCATATCATCGTCAGAGCCGACCTGAGTTAGCGGAAGAGAAAAAGTCTGAACTGACGGCTCTCCTCTCTTCTGCATCGTCACCATAGCACACAACTTGGCAAGAGGAAGGTTGGTCTGAAATGTAGAACCATTCAAAATGACTTTGGTATTTTACTTTATATTAAATGGTGGGAATTAAATGTAGAAACTATCTCCATTATAATAGTTAAAGCATATTTTTCTGAGTGGGAGAAAAGTAAAAAAATTTTAAAGATGATCTTACAAAAACAAAAATTTGTCATGTTGTTTTATTTTCTTGTTTATAAAGTCACTCCCATATGTTTTTGTCAAAATTCCTTGACTCCATGAAAATAAATCTTGTCATCTATAAATTTTGCATGTGCCAATTTTCAGACAGATTATCAGTTTGATTACAGTTATCCAAACTTTCAAGTTTAGAAATATTCAAAAAATGTTTTTATTTATTGTTTTACCTTAGCAACACACTGGTCCCTGACATTAGGATGATAGTACCTACACCAGATCTCAAAAGGTAGACCACCTCCACTGGAACCAGCACAAGCTGTAGATAGAAAATAGAGGTCAAAGGTAAATTCATGTAATGTGAGGAAGATCTTGAGTTATAGGGGGCAAAACCTTTCCATACCTTATAATAATATTGTGGATTTTGGTGGATTGCTGAAAAAATTCCAGTTCATGGGGTCTTAAATTTGTGGTTCTGAAGTTAGCAGTATGCAAAGCAATGTAAAATTTCCTTTTTGCGGGGAAGCATATCTCGTGGATCAGCCCCTCCAACGAAAGCCATGAAAAATTGATACCCTAGGAAAAAAAATAATAAAACCATAGTTACGTTGAAATGAAGAATCTGGCACCCTCACCAAAAATTCTTTTTAAAATTTTCTTAATCTGAGTATTTGAACTGTCATGGTAACTTTTGGTATGTAGTTACTCTAAAACACTTATGTCTTTCAAAAGTGGATCTCTTACATGTCTATGACCCTACACTATTTATATGATGATAACTTACCTGTGAGTATTTCTCTCTGAGCTGGAGTACCCATGGGTAGTACTAGCCTGTGCCGTGTTACATCATTGAAGGTTGGATCTGGTATACACAGAGTTGTTGCACTTCTAAAGGATTTCATACCTGGGACAGCTGTAAAAAGAATAACTTGCATTACATTTTGGATCAGGGAACAATTGCAAGACGATGATCAGTGATTATTGTTATCTTTAAAGGCTGTAGGCTGTTATCAATTGTGGATTTTTGTTTATTGCTTATGCAGGCTCTGTCATGCATATTATTCCTTTTTTTTTTTAAGTTTTCATAGAAAATAATGTTCAGATTAATCAAAAATATTAAACAAGCTCATTTCTATTGTCTATCTAACAAATTTATTGAAAGTCTCCACAACAGTTACAATGTGAACTTCAATTTTAATTTTCACTTTCGAAGATTTATTACATACCATGTTTGATAACAGGTCCTCCCTGCACTTGACTGTTGGTCTGGGCTGGGAAATGATACTGTACAAAGCAATCTGCTTCTCCCCAAATCATGCTCTCAAAGGCTGTCACCCCTCGTAAACCCTCAATTACAACTTCAAAGGAATGCTCAACTGAAAGATAAAATCATAACATTATACAAATGAGTCAGCCAATCCCCAAAGCATGTTCTCAAAAGCTGTTACCCCTCGTAGACCTTCTATTACAACCTCAAATGAATGCTCAACTGAAATAGACAAATTAAATAATTCTTTAATCAGCCTAACCCAAAATCATGTTCATGAATCTGTTATCCCTGGAGAACTCTAAATAAAGAATGCTCAACTGAAATAATAAAGATAAAAAATTCACTCAGCTTCTTCCTTCTCCCTAGATGACATACTTGCATATGTGAACTACAAATATGTTATAATTACAAGCCAACAAAGGAAAACTTCATGTAGCTTATTGTCCTACCATAAAATGAACTTTTGGAAAACAAACTAAAGAAGAGGTTTCCATTATACAGATTCAAATTATTTTCAATGAACTGTTGTTAAAATTTGCTTGCATTTTTTCTCCAAATAGTTAAGAGCATTATTAATTATAAAAATTAAACTTCTTTTATCATACATACCAACACATTCTGTTCCAATATGTGGCTGACTAACATCTGGTTGCATATCTTGTCTTAAAAAAGGGAAAAATAAATTTAAAAGACTGCTCATTGGTATGAATAAAACAATGTTTTTTATATTTCCCAATAATTATTCTAACGAAAATCAAAGTTTCAACTCTAACATACACATGTAAAAACATTTTATTATACTATGGATTCATTTATTTTACGTGGATACCAATTATCGTGGTTTGATGAAAAATTGTCAGTTCGTGGATTCTTAAATTTGTGGTTCTGTAGTTTGTAACATACAAACCAATATAAAATCTCTTTATCATGGAGTATCGAATTTCGTGGGTCAAGACTACCCCAAAAATCAATACCCCAAGAATAATAATGAAACCACAGTACATGTCCGATCTAAAAAATCAATATAGCTATTTTATTCCATATGAATCTCAAGGGGAATTTTCATTTTGTCTGGAGTCAATTTTTACACAGCAAGAAGCAACCATAAGTCAATGTTTAGGACTGCTGTTAAAACTGTTGTTTTATGAACATTTTACTATGAACACTTAACGACAGAATGGTTATCACTTCTTATGCCCCATCTATGAAGTATCATCGGTCCATCATCTGTTTGTCTTAAATGTTGCGAGATGGGGCACTGCGTCTTTCGTACATATTCTTGTTCTTCAATAACTATACCTCTCTAAATAATGTTGTGGCCTATCAGGTAGATGATTGGGAGCAACACCATCAAGTTTGATTCTCTGTAGAGCTGCCACCTGTTCAGCTGACCCCATGGCTAGACAGACCTGTAGCTGTCCAAACTGTGACCCGTTCAGTGGGTTTACTATAGGTAGATAGTTATCTATGGCTATCACTGGGAACTGTAAATAAAGCAGTAAATATATATTTTTAACAGGCATTGTAACAGGAAGCTGAATATGTAGAATTCATTTTGATTTAGTATGAAGTCTTTTTTGAAACAAGAGGCTCCCAGGAGCCTGAATCGCTCACCTGGTCTTGATGTTGACCCTATACTTTTGTAGAGCTAAATGAGCTAAACATTTAAGCAAGCAACAGCTTTTCTCTACCTGCAATAGTTTTCATTCTAAAGGCCAAAAGCACAATTTTTCACCTATAAGGGGCCATAACCCCTATAAGGAGTCATCTGACAACTTCGACCCTATGGAGACTTTTGTAGAGTTATATGAGCTGAACATTTAAGCAAGCAACAGCAAATTCTATCTGCAATAGTTTTCATTCTGTAGGCCAAAAACATGAAAAATGGCTGTTTTTCAGGGGCTGTAACCCCTATAAGGGGTCATCTGACAACTTCGACCCTAT
The DNA here is from genome assembly GCA_963971305.1 of Arcuatula senhousia. NCBI lineage: Eukaryota > Metazoa > Mollusca > Bivalvia > Mytilida > Mytilidae > Arcuatula > Arcuatula senhousia. The sequence continues at coordinate 11,860,677 of OZ020312.1, forward strand.
GGAGAATTTTGTAGAGCTAAATCAGCTGAACATTTAAGCAAGCAACAGCTAATCTCTATCTGCAAAAGTTTTCATTCTGTAGGCCAAAAACATGAAAAATCCCTATTTTTCAGGGGCCGTAACCCCTATAAGCGGTCATCTGACAACTTTGACCCTATGGAAAATTTTGTAGAGCTAAATGAGCTGAACATTTAAGCAAGCAACAGCTAATCTCTATCTGCAATAGTTTTCATTCTGTAGGACAAAAACATGAAAAATCGCTATTTTTCACGGGCCGTAACCCCTATAAGGGATCATCTGACAACTTCGACCCTATGGAGAATTTTGTAGAGCTAAATGAGTTGAACATTTAAGTAAGCAACAGCTAATCTCTATGTGCAACAGTTTTCATTCTGTAGGACAAAAACATGAAACTAGAGGCTCCCAGGAGCCTGAATCGCTCACCTGATCTCTTGTGCCAAAGTTTGAATAAATTTCACAAACTTTCAAGTATACAAAAGTTGCAAAACAATCCTTTCAGTGGTTTCAGAAGATTTTTGAAAATCAGTTTAAATTAATAGAAATTCAAGGGCAATAACTCCTATAAGGACCTTTTGATGCTGAATAAGAAAAGTTGCTTCGGATTTTTTCTATCTCTTATACTTTTCGAGTTATAAGCCAAAAACAATGGTCTGACCCCCCTGTTCTATTTTTAGCAACGGCCGCCATGTTGGTTGGTCGACGTGTATATAATTCACAAACTTCGTAGAGGACATCCTAAAGATCAAGTATACCAAGTATCAATGTAATCCCTTCAGTGGTTTCAGAGAAGATTTTTGAAAATCAGTTAAAATTAATGGAAAAAACAGTTAAAGGGGAATAACTCTTAAACGACTGTTCTGACAATTTTGACCCTGAAATCATTTTTGTAGATCTCAATGAGCCTAACAATTTTGCAATACTAACTTTTCCTCTAGCTCTAACGGTTTTCAAGATATAGTCCAAAAACTGCTAAAATGGTCAATTTTGATGATTAAAGGGCAATAACTCCTATAAGGAGTCGTTTCACAACTTCGACTCAATGGAGAGATTTGTAGAGCTTTTGATGCTGAACATGGTAGGTTGCTTCGGATTGTTTCTATCTCTTATACTTTTCAAGTTATAAGCCAAAAACAATGGTCTGACCCCCCTGTTCTATTTTTAGCAACGGCTGCCATGTTCGTTGGTCGACGTGTATATAATTCACAAACTTCGTAGAGGACATCCTAAAAATCAAGTATACCAAGTATCAATGCAATCCCTTCAGTGGTTTCAGAGAAGAAGATTTTTGAAAATCAGTTAAAATTAATGGAAAAAACAGTTAAAGGGGAATAACTCTTAAACGGCTGATCTGACAATTTTGACCCTGAAATCATTTTTGTAGATCTCAATGAGCCTAACAATTTTGCAATACTACTTTTTCCTCTAGCTCTAACGGTTTTCAAGATATAGTCCAAAAACTGCTAAAATGGTCAATTTTGATGATTAAAGGGCAATAACTCCTATAAGGAGTCGTTTCACAACTTCGACTCAATGGAGAGATTTGTAGAGCTTTTGATGCTGAACATGGAAGGTTGCTTCAGATTTTCTCTATCTCTTATACTTTTCGAGTTATAAGCCAAAAACAATGGTCTGACCCCCCTGTTCTATTTTTAGCAACGGCGGCCATGTTGGTTGGTCGACCTGTATATAATTCACAAACTTGGTAGAGGACATCCTAAAGATCAAGTGTACAAAGTTTCAAAGCAATCCCATCAGTGGTTTCAGAGAAGAAGATCTTTGAAGAAAAGTTAACGACGGACGACGGACGACGGACGACGGACGCCTAACGATGACAATAGCTCACATGACCCTTCGGGTCAGGTGAGCTAAAAACGCTATTTTTCAGGGGCCGTAACCCATATAAGGGGTTATCTGACAACTTCGACCCTATGGAGACTTTTGTAGAGCTAAATGAGCTGAACATTTAAGCAAGCAACAGCTAATCTCTATCTGCAATAGTTTTCATTCTGTAGGCCAAAAACATGAAAAATGGCTATTTTTCACCTTTAAGGGGCTGTAACCCCTATAAGGGGTCATCTGACAACTTCGACCCTATAGAGACTTTTGTAGAGCTATATGAGCTGAACATTTAAGCAAGCAACAGCTAATCTCTATCTGCAATAGTTTTCATTCTGTAGGCCAAAACATGAAAAAATGCTATTTTTCACCTTCAAGGGGCCGTAACCCCTATAAGGGGTCATCTGACAACTTTGACCAAATGGAGACTTTAGTAGAGCTTTTGATGCTGAATCAGTAGCGTGGCCTCAGATTTCCTCTATCTCTTATACTTTTTGATTTATAAGCCAAAAACAGTAGTCTGACCCCCCCTAGTCTATTTTTAGTTACGGCGGCCATGTTTTTTAACGGATCAAAAATCAAAACACAAGTTTGGTTCAGGACACCCTAAGGATCATTCATACCAAGTTTCATTAAATTCTGTTTGGTAGTTTCAGAGGAGAAGATTTTTGAAAAATTGTTAACAGACGACGACGACGACGACGGACGCCAAGTGATGGTAATAGCTCACATGGACCTTCGGTCCAGATGAGCTAAAAAAGACTTTTGTGAAGGCGTTTAAAAATTTTACATTTGAGGAGCATTCACGAAGAAGCAAGTTGGGGATTTTTCTGAACAACAGTTTTAAATCTCATATATTTGGCGCATAGTATGTGTGCAATATGTGTACTTGTTTTTTCCTAAAACAAATATTTGTACTAAATGGTATTTGCAGGAAAAGAATAGTGCAAATTATATTTGGTAATAGCAGTTCTTATTTGTGCTCTATTTGTTGTTTATTATGTCTGTACTAAGATTTTTTTTCTTAACTCAACACCCTGCAATTCTGCATGTAAAACCAAAGAACAATCTATGTACCTGTGATTTCAGTAGAGTATTTGCTATCTTTTTATCCCTGAATGACATGTAGAACTGATGAAGACTAATTTTCACAATTCCAATCAACTGAAATAAAGAAATAATGGTAAGATTTATCCATCACAGTAGCCCATCCTTCATATTCATCAATTTGTTACTCAAACATGATGGACAGATCTGAACTCTATGTACCAAAAATTCATAGACAGTGCATACAAATTTTGTTAATATGATGCAAAATACATATAATTCCTATATATAAATCATGATAACCTACAGCAAAGAAGAATTACTTTTACATATCTATGAGCTTTAAAGATTTACATTAAGAAGGTACATATATTTAGGTGGATGTATTGTCTTTAATCCCAACTAATTCTTCAACATAACTCATATCAAAGAAAATATATAAACCAAAGATTAAAACATTTACTTGCCCTGTCTTCACGGATATGTAATTCTTGGTTTTGGATAGAATTGCATGTTTTCTACAAGTCAGGGCTTTAAACCAACCTGATCATTTTCAGCTGATGTTTTCTGATCCCAAACTTCTATTACCATGAAGTTGTTCCTCATCCTCTCTAACAAAGCTGTAGACATCAACATAGGTGCAACCTACGTGTATAAAAATATAAATGTGCCAATCCACATACATGTAAGAGAAATTTTTTAAAGGATAGAGACATTTCAATGATAAAATACATGTGAAGTGCAGTTGTTCATAATTCTAATATACATGTATGCTAATAGGAAATTTGCCTGTAGACCTTGAGGCTTATTCTTAACATACATGTATTAAAATCAATTGTCACTTTTTATCTTAAGTTCATGTTCATTAATTAAGGAGGTTTGCTCCTCAAATTTTGAGATTTTTGACATATTTTTGAGATCATCAGGTTTTGCCCATCTATTATGCTTGAATTTTTTAGCCCATGAACCCCCTATTTTCTATTTCTTCTTCAAAAATGGGTTCATTAAATTTGCAGTTCACAATTTTTTTAAAATTTCATTTCTTCTGCCATACATTTTATAAGGTTCAAAGATGCCAATACACAGCAATGCAAAAGTAATAAAAAATCTAGAGAGAACCTTTTTCCTGTCAAAATTATAATCGCTAATAGCATAAAAATTACCACATTGACCTTTAATTTTTTCTTGTTTATTTTGATTATTTGTCCATAGTCTTAAAGAAATGCAACATTATCATTTTTATTTACTATTTGAGAGAGGAGCAAACCCCCTTAATGTAAATTTAATGTCAGCCTTGAGGTAAGGTTTTTTTGGGGCAAAATTGCTGAAACCATTTATCTAAACAATTTGGGAAATAAGAACTAGGGTTTTGGAGTAATTAAGAAAATACACATACCTGAGAAAATTGGAATAAGGGGTCAAAGGTTCCCCAGCACACATTGGAATGTACAGAATCATCACACCAAAACATTTTACAGGCTAAATAGGTGTTCCTTACACTCATATCTCGAGCTTTTACACCTGAAAATACATTAACATTAACATTACTTTTTGAAACAATTCAATATCATTAAAAAGTAAGTACATTTTAAAATGTATTTCTAAGTTACAATATAATTGTTTTTTCAAAGGGGTATAATTTTCCATATACAGTTTAGACACTTTTAATAAAATCTTTGTTCCTAAATACTACTTAAAAAGATTTGTTCAAATTCATTTTTTTGGGGGTAAACCTCAATTGGATTAATTTTGAACTTTTTTGAAGTAAAACATGTAATACTGTGAGCGAGCTCACAAAAGGATACCCCCGCTTCATATTGGACTCCACTGTAAAAAAAATCTCAAGTCCAGTTATCTCCCCTCGATGATAACTGAGAGCAATACAAATTCTTCATGCAAATCCACAGATGATGTTCTTCTTTCATGTAAAGTTGCATCAAAATCCATCAAGAGGTTTAGGAGGAGTTGCGCTTACGGGGTCTCCCATTGAATAATGTATTTAAATAATCTGTAAGTCCAATTACCTACCTTGAATGATATCCAACAGCAATGAAAATTCTTCATGCACATCTATATATGATAAACTTCCTTCATATTAAGTTTCATTAAATCCTTCAAGTGGTTTAGCAGAAGTTGCGCTTACAAGGTCTCCCATTGAACAATGTATTAAAAAAGTCTAAGTCCAATTATCTCCCCTGTATGATGTCCGAGTGCGATGAAAATTCTTCATGCACATCCATATATGATGTGCTTCCTTCATATTGAATTTCAGCCAAATCCTTCAAGTGGTTTAGGATAAGAAGCGCTTACAAGTTCTATTACACACTGATGGACAGACAGACAGACAGGGTGTTTCCTATACACCCCACAAACTAGTTTGCGGGGGGTATAATAAGATTTGAATCATAAATATAATCATTTCAAGAAAGAACATGTGATTATGCTGAAAGGGAGATAACTTTACCTGGAGGTGATAATGCATGAGCATGAGAGGGAAATACTGGATGCCTTTTCATTGCCATTAGTGATGGTATCCCCTGTGTTGATATGTTTCTTCCTTCAGGGACCAGTAACAAGGTGTGCAGAGTAACATGCTGGAAGACAAGATGAAGTTTAATTTGAGGCATGCATGATATAATATTTAAATTTGAAAGTTTCATGTTTTGCTGAAATGCTGAATTACTTCTAAACAACAGCTTTGAATCTTCAATAACAAATATATAAAGAAAGTTTAAGAGTTCTGTATTATCATTTACTATGCCAAGAACTTAAAATCTGTTTTCATTTGTACTACATCAGACCATATTTCATTTACAAATCACAAGAATTATGCCAAAATATTTATCTGTAATTTCTAAATTTAAATGCTACATGTATGACAAAATCAACATTCACTTTTTCTTTTTCTATTTTACGTACCTCATAATCTGTATACTGTGGCTGGTAGTTGATTTCTTTAGACATTTGTTGTAATCTATTTTGTTCTGTGGAACTTGTAGTAACAGCCTGGTGGCTTGATTCTACAATACGAGAGAAAAAAAACTTTATATTTTACAGCTTTAAATCAACACCATCTTTTTACATACTGTGGATTCATTTATGTTTGTGGGCACCAAGTTTTGTGGTTTGATGAAAAAGGATCAGTTCGTGAAGTCTTAATTTCGTGGTTCTGAAGTCAGCAGCATACAAATAATGTTAAATATCCTTTTCTTAGAGTATCAAATTTCAAGGAAGAAAACCACGAAAATTGATACCCCACAAATATTAACCAAACCACAGTAGTCTTTATTAATCAGTTTCTAAAGTCAGATTCAATTAAACAATTCTAAAGATTATAATACTTTTCCTTTATTGGCTTTTCCTTACAGTATATTTTCTTTTCAATTTTACAGATATTATGTATCCTGAAAATTAATTCTAATACATACTGCTTTGTCCATTGGGCTGTGTTGTAAAATGTTTAGGTTCAGGCTGGGTGTGTACTACGTTCTGTGACGGGGCTGGTGGTGGGCGGGGTCTAGCAGGGGCAGGGGATGGAATCGGGACAAGTTTTGTCTTCCCTGACATTTCTGCCAGCTTAGTCCTTGCCAGTTGTGTGGAGAAGTCTTTACTGTCTGAGGCTAACTCTATGGTAACCTGTATACAGAAAAATATTGTTTATATTTGTTTTTTTTCATAGCTAAATATGATACTATTACATATGCTCTGAAAGTTATTGCTATAAGCTATAAGGCAAATATTTATTCAAACAATTATTCCTGACCTTCAGCAAATGCTTAAAATTAAAATTCAATAGTTCTTGATAGATATATTTGTATATATATTTGTATAGGTTTGCAGTATAAAGGAATTTTCATACCATAGTTTTTTTTCAACATACATGTAATATTAATTAAATTTATTGTTAATTTTTAGACATATTAGATTGACAAGATTAAGTTTAAGCTGATTTGTTTGTTAACATTTTTGTTGTTTTTTTTTTTAAAGAATTTGTTACATCTTACCTTCAAGTTCCCAAACAGACCATCCATATCACTTTTGTGAGAGTTGATTGAAGTATTTTTGTTTGTAGATTCTCGTACTTCTAACTCCTTCTCAACAAACAATGATTCAGACTTCAGGACAGATTTCATTGGTACGCCACAACTTCCAATCAGGGAAGGCTAAAAACAAAAACAACAAAGACCAATTACTTTACATGTATAAACAAGAAATATTTAAAAGAGAAAGTAGTCTGCTACATGTGTTTCAACTGACAAGAATCATTTTGCCATTCTAGACAATTCAGTCAAGAAGATCCAAGTTGGGCTCTCTGACTCTTTTATTTACCTTGTTTCAGGGTTGCCACTATTTTGTTGTTGCAAAATTCAAGGGTTTTTCCTGGACTTTTCAAGATTATTTAAGTCATTTTCAATGACGAAAATAGTAGACAAAATTTCAGTCTCCTAATGAAATTTTCGGTGAAACAGTTCAATCATGAACCTTTGATTGTGCAACTATCAAATTCCAGGGTTTTTCACAGATATTTTCTTTTTTTTCACAATTCAAAGACTTTCCCAGGACCTTGAACTGACAAATGAACTTCAAGGGGTTTTCCAGGTTTCAAGGATGCGTGGCAACCCTGTTGTTTAAGTTCAAATAAGCAGACTTAAAGATTTAGGAATCTTCTTCAATAATATCTTTTTAAAAATATCTATACAAGTACTTACCACTTTCTGACCAGCAGATCTGGCATAAACTTTGAACACCAATGCTGACTTCCACCAATTGTCTACAGCATTACCATCAAACATGACAGGGAATACCGACCGATGGTTAAACTGTACCACTGGAAATAACATTAAGGGTGAAACTTTAGAATTGTTTTTGTTTTTGCTGAAAGAATATATTTGTTATAGAAAAACTTTAAATTTAATTGATATTATAAGTAATGAATGTTAACAATGAATTACATGTACATGTATCTAAATAATAACAATATGTCCAAAAGACATTATCATTTGGGATGGACAAACACACAGACTGACAAAGGGACTTGAACACTATATGCCCCCCTACTTTTACAGATAGGCCATAAAAACTGGTATTTTTTTTTTTGTCAATTAAGTATTAATATTTTTTAGATGACTTTTTTGTGAATTTTACTATTATCTATTGACACCACATAAATACTTACATCCATTATTAACATTCTTGGATGCCACTCTCATGACCTCAGTGGCTAAGGCATTAGGTGAATATTTATCTCTGGATGTGGCAACCACAGGAAATTGATATTCTATGAAATATGTCCTGAAAAAAAATGCAAACTAGATAATGTGTCTATGAGCCACAGGATGGCCCTCCCGTTCTTGAAATATCATTGACCTTCAATGTGTATTACCTGGGATATGGACCTTTACCAAGAAATTGATCAAAAGTGTTCATGTGTAAAATATAGGTCGCTGTGACCTTATTTCTGATGGGTGGTGCCATGTACCAAGACTCATCGAGAAGTGAAATATTATTGACCCCTAACATGTAGTATTCAAGATATGGACCTTAACCAAGAACTTAACCAAAGTCATTCATGCGTAAAATATAGGTCACAGTGACCTCATTTCTAGTGGATGGTGTCACTTTACCCAAGACACATCTAGTGAAAAAATATCATTGACCCCCAACATCTAGTATCCAAGTTATGGACCTTAACCAAGAACTTAACCGAAGTCGTTCATGCATAAAATATAGATCACAGTGACCTAATTTTTATTGGGTGGTGTCATGTTAACCAAGACACATCTAGTGGTGAAATACCATTGACCATCAACATGTAGTATCTGAGATATGGACCTTAACCAAGAACTTAACCAAGTTCATTCATGCGTAAAATATAGGTCACAGTGACCTAATTTCTAGTGGGTGGTGTCATCTTACCTAAGACACATCTAGTAGTGAAATATCATTGACCCCCAACATCTAGTATCCAAGTTATGGACCTTAACCAAGAACTTAACCGAAGTCGTTCATGCAAAAAATATAGGTCACAGTGACCTAATTTCTAGTGGGTGGTGTAGCCCTACCCAAGACCCATCTGGTGGTGCAATATCGTTGACCCCCAACATCTAGTATCCAAGTTATGGACCTTAACCAAGAACTTAACCGAAGTCGTTCATGCATAAAATATAGGTCACAGTGACCTAATTTCTAGTGGGTGGTGTAGCCCTACCCAAGACCCATCTGGTGGTGCAATATCATTGACCCCCAACATCTAGTATCCGAGTAATGGACCTTAACCAAGAACTTAACCAAAGTGTTACGGACGGACGGACGGACGGACGGACGGACAAGGGTAAAACTATATGTCCGATCCACATACGTGGTCAGGCCATAAATATACATGTGTAATACAATGCTTTCTGGAAACTTTGTGTTGTTTTGAATAAGTCAATAATTTTTTTCCAATATATGCAAATAGCTCTGTTCTTCTAGATTGACAAACACATAAGCTAAATGCATACAAACTTTGAAATATAAAAGTCACTTTTTTAATGTCAGGAGCTTTCTTATGCACCATGCAGACCCATAACTCCAGTCCAAAAATGATGATAACCCACATGTACCATGTTTTCTGACATTGCTATAAGAAATCATTTTTCAAAAATATATTTTTTTAAGACTAATTGTGAAAGGAATGACGCAAAAAATAGATTCTTACATGGATTTCTTTCCTTTAGGTGAAGGTTTTGGTGGTTTGCCCACATTCTTAAATTTGAAGTTTCTCTTTGATTCTCTAGAGCTGTTGAGATCCTGACCAGTCAGGTGTAGGGCATCAATCATGACCCGGGCTACATGGACACGCCCTAATAATGTCAACCTCTCAATACTTAATCCATCCACTTTCTTCCTCCTTGCTGGTTCATCTGGGCAAAAAAGCCATACATTTTTAATTGTACATATACATATACAGTATATGTATTTGCAATAAATAATTAACATTCAAAATAAGGCTTCATTTGTTTTTCTTTGAATATATTTTATAATGTGATTTGTCACTTTCTCTGGAAAGAAAACTAGAGGCTCCCAGGAGCCTGAATCGCTCACCTGATCTCTTATGCCAAAGTTTGAATAAATTTCACAAACTTTCAAGTATACTAAGTTGCAAAACAATCCTTTCAGTGGTTTCAGAGAAGATTTTTGGAAATCAGTTTAAATTAATAGAAAAAAACAGTTAAAGGGCAATAACTCCTTTAAGGACCTTTTGATGCTGAACAAGAAAAGTTGCTTCGGATTTTCTCTATCCCTTATACTTTTCGAGTTAAGCCAAAAACAATGGTCTGACCCCCCTGTTCTATTTTTAGCAATGGCGGCCATGTTGGTTGGTCGACATGTATATAATTCACAAACTTGGTAGACTCATCCTAAAGATCAAGTGTACCAAGTTTCAAAGCAATCCCTTCAGTGGTTCAAGAGAAGAAGATTTTTGAAAATCAGTTAAAATTAATGGAAAAAAACAGTTAAAGGGGAATAACTCTTAAATGGCTGATCTGACAATTTTGACCCTGAAATCAATTTGTAGATCTGAATGAGCTTAACAATTCTGCAAAGCTCTAGCTCTAACGGTTTTCAAGATATTGTCCAAAAACTGCAAAAATGGTCAATTTTGACGATTAAAGGGCAATAACTCCTATAAGGAGTTGTTTCACAATTTTGACTCAATGGAGAGATTTGTAGAGCTTTTGATGCTGAACATGAAAAGTTGCTTCAGATTTTTTCTATCTCTTATACTTTTTGAGTTATAAGCCAAAAACAATGGTCTGATCTGCTTGTTCTATTTTTAGCAACGGCGGCCATGTTGGTTGGTCGACGTGTATATAATTCACAAACTTGGTAGAGGTCATCCTAAAGATCAAGTATACCAAGTTTCATTGCGATCCCTTCAGTGGTTTTAGAGAAGATCTGTGAAGAAAAGTCGACGGACGCTTAATGATGACAATAGCTCACATGACCCTTTGGGTCAGGTGATCTAAAAAAATGCATAAATTTATTTGTTCTGTTTTAGTAATAGAATCAAACAACTACAGTGTAACCTCCTGAACTGAATTAGAATTTACCACTTTAGCTGTTTTCTCTGCAATGTCTTTTTGTCGTTCTTTTTTTTTAAATTTCAAACACAATAATGGCAGACAACTAGTGCAAGATTGTTATTTCTGTTATATTCAAGAGGTTCATTAAATTACAATAAGTCTTAACAATTTTTTGTTAGGTTAGAGGCCCTAGTCTCTCCTTATCCCTACTAGTATTTCATATTTTAACAGAAAACACATATTTCTAATTCTCACCATGTTCAGGCTCATCCAGATCAGAAGGTGGCAGATCAAAGGACACCTGGGAAATTTCAGATCGAGGCGTACATGGTCGTTCGCTATCGCTGCATTCACTAGCACTACTCCTGAGGCTGCTCCGTGACCGCCGTCTTTTTTTACTCCCTGTCCGTTTAGTTTTTAACCTGGCCTTCCTCTTTGGAGTTTTGACTTTTTTCTTTGGTTTGTTTTCTTTCTCCTCAGTCTCTCCATCAACTGGTATGTTAAGACTGGATATGGATGATCTTCTAGAGGCTGGTCTCTGTCATGGAAAAAAGTGAAATTTATGATGAGGAATAAAATTCTGAAATGGCCATACAGCTCATTCAAATTAATTGCAATTGTAATTTACATATGTGTTATGGTCTCATGTCCTTTCATAAAATATTAAAGAACTGCAAAGAGGCAAGAGGCAGTTATTCTTGTTTAATCATGCTTCAAGTTTTATTTCTCATGTTATCCATGATCTTGCGATTTTTAAAAGAGATATAATATTTTTGTTACACACATTCATTGATTTTAATTATTTTTACAAAATAGCATCAAACTACACAGTCTTCTTCTAGCATTTTCAAATGATCTTTTTTCACAGCAATCAGTTGGAGTTCATTATCAAGACTGTTATCTTTGTTCAAAGAAAGATTTAAAATCCTTATAGGAAAAATCAAAAGGACAGTATTTCACAGAAAACATGTTAGTATCAGACTATAAACTTTATTTACAAACCTGATTAGCTGGGTCTTCAATAGAAGCCAGACTTGTATTACTCTTTGACTTTGACTTAGATTTCTTTAACTTTCCTTCATCTCCACTCATCTCACTGAGTTCACTGACCTCAGATTCCTTCGAGAATAAAATTAATTCTCATAAGTCTAAGAATAGTTTTGTGTGGCTTGGTGCAACATAAACTATATGCTATCATTTTTAGATACTGTGAGAGCATTTATATTTGTGGGGATAAAATTTCGTGGTTAAGAGCACTAAACTGAATTGGTGGGGACAAATTTTAATGGATTCTAATTTTTAATATACACTCTTTAACTAAATAATTTAAATTCAATTCTACAGTATTTGAAAAAAATTCTTTCAAAATGAGCTGATATGATAGACTTTTTAAAAATTTCTGCCTTATTTCAAAATGTTTAATCAATGTACATTGCTGTCCTAATGCCATTTGTGAGTTAATACATTCAGCATCGTCTCATTTTCATTTAACTGCACACCCCTTTTGTGCACCTCTTGCTCTGACATTGTTGAATGCAGTTTAGTTACATGTCATTTGTTTTGTTGCGTGTTTCCTTGTATAGTTGTTGTCAAGTGATTTTGTTTTTCCATATTCTATCCTAAGACATTGGAATGCACCAATGCTACTTCTTTGCATTATTTTTTATCTTTAATTCTTCATGCTGTGAATTCATATTTTTGTGGGTATCAATGTTTGTGGTTGACCAAATAAAAATGTTTTGTTTAATTAAATTCAAGGTTTGCACATGTTGCCTGAAGGAATCAACGTAAAAATAAGACTTTGTTGGAATCTTATTTTCGTGGTAGACTGTCACCAACAAAGCATGAAAACTGGTACCCCACAAATAAATATGTGGTATGATTTTTAATATTTACTTACAGGATTTTTATAGAATAATTCTTGCAGGATAGATTCACTATGCATGGGGTCCCCAGGGTCACTCATAACATCCATATCTCCAGATATACTAGAACCTGGACTGCCATTCATCATCATCTGGAAATAATGACAAGTGTGGCCACTAAAAGTATGTCTCGCCTGCCGGCACCATCACTTAAATCAACTACCTAAGCTTTTGTTTCTTGATATAAACACAATGAGTGTTTGTATACCCAATATCAGATGCCTACCTATTATACTTTTCTAGCAATTCATAGTCCACAAAAGTCTTACAAAAAAGTTTACGGCCTGAAAAAAGACCTAAGTTAACAGAGTCACTGAAGCGTGAAAATGGGGTCAGGGTCACACGGCATGGTGACAGTTGCGTAGACCATAACCTGAACTGTCTGTATACCCAATATCAGATGCCTAGCTATTATACTTTTCCAGCAAATCATCGTCCACAAAAGTCTTACAAATGAGTTTAAGGCCTGAAAAAAGACCTAAGTTCACAGAATCACTGGAGCGTGAAAATGGGGTCATGGTCAAACGGCATGGTGACAGTTGCGTAGACCATAACCTAAACTGTCTGTATACTTAATATTAGATGCCTAGCTATTATACTTTTCCAGCAAATCATCGTCCACAAAAGTCTTACAAATGAGTTTAAGGTCTGAAAAAAGACCTAAGTTCACAGAATCACTGGAGCGTGAAAATGGGGTCAGGGTCACACGGCATGGTGACAGTTGCGTAGACCATAACCTGAACTGTCTGTATACCCAATATCAGATGCCTAGCTATTATACTTTTCCAGCAAATCATCGTCCACAAAAGTCTTACAAATGAGTTTAAGGCCTGAAAAAAGACCTAAGTTCACAGAATCACTGGAGCGTGAAAATGGGGTCAGGGTCACACGGCATGGTGACAGTTGCGTAGACCATAACCTGAACTGTCTGTATACCCAATATTAGATGCCTAGCTATTATACTTTTCCAGCAAATTATCGTCCACAAAAGTCTTACAAATGAGTTTAAGGTCTGAAAAAAGACCTAAGTTCACAGAATCACTGGAGCGTGAAAATGGGGTCAGGGTCACACGGCATGGTGACAGTTGCGTAGACCATAACCTGAACTGTCTGTATACCCAATATCAGATGCCTAGCTATTATACTTTTCCAGCAAATCATCGTCCACAAAAGTCTTACAAATGAGTTTAAGACCTGAAAAAAGACCTAAGTTCACAGAATCACTGGAGCGTGAAAATGGGGTCAGGGTCACACGGCATGGTGACAGTTGCGTAGACCATAACCTGAACTGTCTGTATACCCAATATTAGATGCCTAGCTATTATACTTTTCCAGCAAATTATCGTCCACAAAAGTCTTACAAATGAGTTTAAGGTCTGAAAAAAGACCTAAGTTCACAGAATCACTGGAGCGTGAAAATGGGGTCAGGGTCACACGGCATGGTGACAGTTGCGTAGACCATAACCTGAACTGTCTGTATACCCAATATTAGATGCCTAGCTATTATACTTTTCCAGCAAATCATCGTCCACAAAAGTCTTACAAAAAAGTTTATGACCTGAAAAAAGACCTAAGTTCACAGAGTCACTGGAGCGTGAAAATGGGGTCAGGGTCACACGGCATGGTGACAGTTGCGTAGACCATAACCTGAACTGTCTGTATACTAAATATCAGATGCCTAGCTATTATACTTTTCAAGCAATTCATTGTCCACAAAAGTCTTACAAAAAAGTTTACGCCGCCGCCGTCGCCGCCGCCGCCGTCGCCGGAAAGTAATACCTATGTCTCGCCTTCAGCGACTATTCGTCGCAGGCGAGACAAAAATCAAAGTTTTGTTTTCTTTCCCAAACTACTGGACAGATTTGCATGAATTTCAATATGTGAATCTTCAAATGGTACTGACCCATTGTGTACAATTTAAATTTTTCACCTTATAACTTAGTTTAAAAATATTTTTTTAAACATATTAAGAATTTGGAAACAAGCTTTATGCTTATGTGAATCCCTCTCCAGTTTATAGTTTGAGAGTGTGGCCTTTGTAGCGTCCCCCATTGAGCCTACTCTTATAAAACTCTACAAAGGGGTCTTCATCGTGCATGGTGTATTGCTCTCAACATACACATTACAACCCGAAGGGCTAGAATCGTGGAAATGTGAAAATTGAAAATTTTATGATTTTGAATCCTTGATACAATGAAGTGTTTTCTGGGCCCTAATGAAGTGTGTGCAGGATGATTCTAATGTTGTGGCATATAGGACTGAATTCTATCTAAATGATTATGCCTATATATCCCATACACACAATCCTCATCTCAAGTCCTTGTTCACTTACATTATAATCAAAAGCACCAGTGCCACCAAACAGCAGGTCCACAGCTCTAGAATCAAGGGCAGACAAATCCACTTCTCTCTCATCCTTTTTAAGTATTTCTCTTAACAAACTGCCAGTTGATCCTCTTCTGTAAAGAAAGAATATACTTCATAAATTAAACAAACAACCATAGTTTACTGATAAGGGCTGTTCCAGCAAATCATACATGGGACGGAGGGAAGGCAAAATTAAATTGCCACTATGGGTGGGCTTTAAAAATTTGTGTAAACTCAATGAAAATAATGTTAGTTTAAAAATTAAATTCTATGGGTGACTCCCTTTTCAAAGAAGTGCCTTCCCCCCGTCCCATGTATGTTTTGCTGGAACAGCCCTAAGTAGGAAAATAGATATAAGGGGTGCAATAATGGAACGTCCAAGCCACTATTTCATTACTGCTTACTTATTTAGTTGGTATTTCAAACAAAACTTTGGAAGGTACTTTATATCATATGGATTTTTTTTAAAATTCAGATGTAATAGAATTAGACACACTCTAGGAATTATTGTTATCAACAGGAAAATGCAGTAAAAAAGCCTCAAAGGCAAAGCTTGACTTGTTTTTATTTTAGAACCTTATATATTACCTCTCTGATAGTCCTGATACATTCACACCATTCATACTGACATCAGGACCATTGGTGGTTGTCATGGGAACAGTAGGGACTTTTTCATCCTCAATGCTAGAGATCACCATTTGGTCTCTTAATTTATTTCCTCTCTCTAGCAAGACTGATAGCAAATTTCTGTCTCTTCCAGGCTTGGGTGGACTTGCTGTGAATGAATAAATAAATCATAATGATTTTCAACAGAGGAGGTTTTCAAATTTTAACTGACCTTGTAAGATATGTTAATTTGTATACTTTACCTCTAGTAGAATGGAAAGATACGAATTAGATTGGACTTTATAAGATGTTTGAACTTTAAAATGACAGTTTTTATCAATATCCCTAAAAGAGATCCTCATTTTTAAATTTAACAAGGACTGATAATGCATTTTGCAAAAAAATATTTGAATTAACAAAACATTTTTTTTTGCAAAATATTCCTAATTTGTTAGTTTTTATGTCAGCCAGATTTGATAAAAATGACTGTCAATATGTCTGTGTGCCAAGCATTATTTTATCAATAATGTTGGTATCATGTTAACCTTGATTTGACTATCTACCTTTAGGTTTAATATTCTGTGAATTCTGATCCAGAAAACTAAGATCAGTTGTGATGACATCACCATTGGTCGTTATGGCAACAGTACTACCAGATTTTACAGGTGGCATGTTGTTGCTAGGCAAGTCATTCATGCTGTAGTTAAGTTGCTGGCGAAGGTCAGATGCATAATCTGTGAACCCATTCATCATCCCATTTTCATTCTATAAAAAATAAAGTAGTTTTTATAAGTCTTCTGATCAGATATGATATGTGTTTTCAACTTGGACATTGAGATTAATTATCCAGGTCAGGAATTTTATTATTACATATACATACCTGTGATAGCATTTGTAGATAATTTATTGATTTTACCCCACAGTTGAACCTGTGTTTAGTTATTATTAAAAAGTTGGAATCATTAAGTTTCTACTCAAATTGTTATACTTCATGTCTTTACTTTCATGGATCAGGAAATGCACTACCTTATATTGAACTAACTACTAACTTCTAACTACATCTTATTGCCAAAAATACTGAACAGACAATTGCAGATCAACAGAGAAGTGAAGTATAACAGTTTGAGTACAAACTTTAAAAGTCAGTAACCATAAGTCATCCACTGAATCCCTTACTTGATGAGAAGCTGGAGATATGAATGGATCATCCACAGGTTTCTGAGGGGCCTGAGAATGTGGAATGGGCTGCTTTCTCTGGGGGTACATGGATTCTTGTGTGGCCTGGGTCTCAAAACTGATATCTGTGGTAGGCACTGATCCATTACTGTCATAGGAGGCTAAAAAGGAAAAGAAATGTAAAATAGATATGAAACAATACCTGGAGGATAAGTAGATTCCACAGACATATAAAGCAGATATAAACGAGATATGTATAACTGGATAAAGGTTTTCATAAATGTTCTGAATTGAGAAAAATAATCTAAAATCTTTCAGTATAAAACAAATCTTTTTAAAATTTGTGTTGAAAAAAGTTTAGTTTTCATTTTCCATTGACCAATACAATACAAAATCTAACATACACCATCTGCATTCTATGTCTAAATGTATGCAAAAATATAAACATCTGAAACTGTTCAGGGGGAGATAACTCACATTTTTTTCTAGAATTTAATTGCAAAAAAAATCCTTTCATATTTTCATTTGTTTAAATCTGAAAAAAACCCACTTTATAATACTTAATACATAATGTCCTTCTTTCTTCTAAGGTGAATTGTTAATTTTTCAGCCTTGTTAGGGATTATTGACAGGGGGAAGGTTGGACCCAGAAAACTTGTTTAATCCCGCCACATTTTATATGTGCCTGTCCTAAGCCATGTATTTTAGACAAGGCTATTGTTTGTACTTGTCATTTTGATGTTTTCTGTTTCATGTTAAAGAAGGGGGTCTATCTTTCACTATTACAAGACTGGATTTGAATTGTATGCATTTTATTTTTCCTTTGGCTAATCCTAATACAACGAGCATTGCCCACTGGCCTCGTTAAAGGTTGCTGACTGTTTTTTCATTGTGGTCTTTATGAATTGCCGCTTGTTTATATGGGCTGTGTTAAGTACACTTATTCCACATCTCATTATCTTCTATTAACTCACCCATTAGTGATTCTAAAACAAGAGAAACTTGGATTTCAGCGATCTTTTCTTCTTGATCTGTCAAAACTGGTGTAAATCTAAAATACACGTTGAACAAATTTGTTAAGCAAGGTAATTGGCCTAATACATGAACATTTTCAAACTTTACAATGAACTAACTTCTTTTAAAAATTATTTGTTATTTCAATTTTTTTCAATTCAACAGCACAGTAAATAAAAAAAAAACTTCTTTTATATTGCTCCAATTTTTCATGGCTGTAGCTTTTACCTAATTTGACCTTAGAATTTTATGTACTCTAATATCCTTAATTTCTCAGAATGGATAAACTAAAAATAAAATTGATTTCTGTTATGTTGATGTTGTATTTCTTCATGCTATTCTCGTTCATGTTTACTGGGTTTTTCTTTGCCCTTTCTTACTTTTGACACTCAAATGCCCCAATGGTGGCTCTTTGCTTCTCAAAATAAAATTAGGTTTTATTGTAATTGTTTGAAACTTTCTGCCTAAGACATACCCATTTATTGGTCTACTAGGTGACAACTGGCCAATCTGTCCGACCTCAGCATACCCTACAGGAATCATCAGAGGACCATTAAGAACCTCCAGAATGATACTCCCCATATCACTGAGGTAGGAGGCAAACTGCTTGGGGCCTGATCGAATGGGATACCTGGCAACTGTCTTACAGGAAGATCTGTCATTCTTTTTAACGTCAAATGGCCTGAAAATTGAACTAAGAATTGAGTTTGAATGCACTGTTAAAAGAATAGTAATTTTGTGTCCTTGGTCTTGTTGATAGAAAACAAAGTCAAAAGTTAGAACCTATACATTCATATTTAAAAATTCAAGAATTGCTTATACATGTTATATCTTTTTGCAAATTTCAGCTTCTTGGTAATCATTACAATCCACCTATTTTGATATGTTATTGTTTCATATTATTAAGGACATTAAAAGACTAATTTTTATTGCAGAACTGGACTGGGAAATACTCTTAAAAACCCAGGTTTTTGCCATTGAACCCTGTTATTGCTGTTCAGTAATTGTAACTCTAAGTCTCTAATAATCTAGTAAGCATGTACATGTACCTGAACAATGCCCCATCTCCATCCTCACCCCACCATTTAACCCTGACATGAGTGACCTCTGGTGGACTTGGTGATATCCATACAATCTGAGGAATGGAGAGCCTCAAGAAGCATCGCAGCTGTCCCTCAACCTGAGGTGGCAGGCCTGTGTTCACCTGTACATCTTCCTTCTGCCACTGTTCACCTTAAATAAAATAAATGTCAATGTTACAAACATGAAAAAAAAATCCAAAGTCAAAGTGGACAGTACATTATCTAAAATTGACATTAATAAATATCATGTGAAATGTAGCAATGAGCAAAGCTCTCAATGATTGCAAAATGTCAGTCGACTCAAAATATGATGAAGAAAACTCAGATTTTATGCTGCTTGGGAGTAAAGCAGTTACTAACTAACTAACTAACTAATAAGAGGCAGGTTAAACCTGTGTCGCTCCCGAAGGTAAAACTTATCTATATATTCTTTACAAGCGAAAATAAATATTTTTGCGATATGAATTGAAATAAAATATATTCGAAAATAAAAACAAACTAGCTTTTAATGTGGGTCACATGTGCCCTTAATGCGCTCAAAGTTTGTAAAGAAAAAAATGTTAAAGAGGCCAAAAGTTCGAGAAAATGCGCGTGCTAAACCAAACATTAAAGGAAAATTCTGCTTATAGTTCAACTTAAATATTGACATTTCTACCATTATTGCTCCGCTCCTTTCCGGAGCGTATATCAGAAGATCTTAAAAAGTCTGTGCATGTGCTTAAATGGTTTGAAAAAAAAGCACATCGTTCCTAAATATCTTGTCCCATCAATCCATATTTGATTTTGAAATTTTATCAAGGCAAGCTCAATTGAAGCAACAGACAATGGGTAATAAAACATTAATCATTTATCATATGCGAGCGTAGCAAAGCTCACTATTGTAGAGAGTCTGCCAAATTGCACGAGACTCAAAATACTATGGAAGAAAAATCGTTCTCACCGGAAACATTCGATTTTCGGAACTTTTCGAAAATGTCTACGCGTGCTGAAAAATTGCGGGAAATAGTAATACATCGTCCCAAATTATCTCGTCCCAGGCATTATTCGAAATTTTCAATGGAATTATCTACGCGAGCTCTTAAGGCAAAGTCTTTCTCATATTAAACCTTGCACCATGTGCTGTGGACAAAAATTTTGCCCCCCCCCTTTTTACAATATTGGGTGATGAACTTGAGCCACACAAAGGTAACTACACCTTATATGTGTATGAATCAAAAAGTTATTTACAGGTCATTTATGCATATTCACATAAGAAATAGATAAAAGCTTTTGAACAAGTAATGTTTTGATATTGCCGCCATCTATCAAGTTTGGAAACATGTTGATACATGGTCAAAATGTAAACAAACATTTTCAGGGTGTTTTACCTTTCTTTTTCGTTGTTTTATTCCCTTTTAATTTCTTTTTCACCATTTCTATGTAACTAAACTATCATTTCGTCAAATGCAATGTAGTTTCTTTGAAAAGAAACAGTCACATTTCGAGAAAACATTTCTGTTACCATCCAAACATTCCTTTCGACCTGGCCGCCATTCTGAATGCCACTCAGACGAGACTTTCTTCAAGAAATATATTTATCGTTGAAAATATCAAAAGTTATTGATTAATTGATCGTTCAATAGTAGAATTTATATTGTGGCTGTAAAACTTATTATTAAATTTATTTTAATAAATAAAAATAAAAAATAAAAAATGTAAACAACAAAATCGTAACGGGCACCTGTTCCGGCATTTAATGCGAATAAGAAAATGGAAAGACAAGCTTTGAAAAACAGAATTGGTGGTTTGCCTCCATTACCACCGCCAGGTGTTGGGTAAATTGATATGATGACATGTATTATCCATTCTTTAAACACACCTTTATTTGCTTGGTAAATTTTCAGGGATCTCCTGTACTTGGCGATCACAATACTGGTAACGTGACGGTACCCAAATTGCAACAACTTTGACTGTTTTTGTCTCGTATCTTTATCTGGGCACGATTGCTTAAAATTTTGGTCGACTGTGTTTTAAGAGTAAGGTTTACTGTATTTATCCATACAGAAAGAATCTTAATATTTGATACATAAATGTCATAAAACAGATTTAAAGACACCTGAGAATGACCCTAACTTTTCACATCAGGGGTACCCAAATTGCACATGGGGGTAAAAAAATTACTCCTTAAGATTTCTCTTAAAAATCTTGCAGCATTATTGAAAGTGATTACTGTAATTTATTTTTATTAAATAATCCAATCAAGAAAAGGTATATCAAAAACATTTAAAGGCATTTTATGACTTCTGGTCGGATTTTTAGACAATTGCACAGTATTCCCAAATAAGGCTGTATAATTGTGTATTTTCTTGTTTGCAGCTAAAACAGCGGTATAGACATGCAAGGTCTGTTGTAAATGAAGCATTTACATCTTTTAAATATTTAAAAACACTAAATACAAACATAACTGACCTGAAAACAAAGTTAATTTGAAGTCTAAATTTAGGTCTCCATTACGTCATCTAGTGCGGACGTGATAGAAAGCACCTTTATTTTAGTTCCGGGTTGAGATCTTAGAATATTCATATGAATTTTGCTGTCTGAATAATTTGGCAACAAAAGAAATTTAGCAAAATGAAAAATATACAACAATTGTCAAGATTTTCAACATCAACCAGAAGTCCTGTCTGTCGCACGGCAATTTTCAGCATAGGGCCATATTGGATAAGGTATTCCACTATCATATACAATCGTATTTTTTCTATTAGAAATGACTTTTTTATTCATATTTTTGTTGAATACTTTAGAAAAATAATCTAATATTAATAATAGAAAAGAAAAACTAGTATTACAAAACAATCTTGTTATTTTAGAACAATTTATGTAGAGTGTTGCAATTTTGGTACCTGTTGCAATTTGGGTAGCGTTACGTTATATTGTTGATTTTTTCCAAAAAAATAAACAATACTGGAATATATTGATGTTCCAATATTGTTCCTTGAGTACTACATATAGACATGTATATTAGATATAACTCTTTTTTGCCTTTCTAAGAAATTAATCAGAATAAATTGTATTGATCATGAACAGACTAAATTTTAATGGATGACTATGTGAAAGTTTCATTTAAGTTTAATGAGAAATAAACTTTTTATGAAAATATAAAGTGAAAACTTAACGAAAATGTTTTAAAAAAGGTGTTTGCACTTAAAAAGGGGTGGTACATTCTGTTCATCTAATTTGATGAAGCAGGCATTGACAACATCACTTAAGCAGGTTGGGAATAACCCCAATTGGGATAATATATCTCAATTGGGATATATTATCCCAATTGGGATAAGTGAAGTTATCCCAATTGGGATAAATGACCAGTTTTTCAAGCATTATTTTGATATGGAGTTTTGGTGCATCACAAATCATGAACAACTGAAAAGTTTATAATTTCAGGGATATGAAGATGTATTGCAAATTGTGTGTAATGCTGCGTTTTTTTGTGACAATTCATTTTAGTAACTGCAGCATCATTCAGTTAATATTGCTACAATCATACAAAATCGGACAAGGTATTGACTCAATGATTGCATTACATGACAAAACTTGATACTAAAATATACGAAAGATTGAATCTTCAGTTCTAGTTATTATATTTTCACAGAAAAAAATGTTCATTGGAAAACGTCGAATATTCGGTTATTTTTTCAATATTTTTTACCCTGGTCAAAGAAAGATAACTGCAACTAAAAATAATAATTTGATTGTCAGAATTTTTTTCTGAGATTTAAAAAAATAAATCAAATCTATGCAAGTTCCAAAAATATTGGAAATTGCACAACTACAGAGGGAACATACATTATTATACAAAAATACATACAAAAGAGCTTTTAACAATACTAAAATGATGTTAATTCACATTAAAAACGACTAAATTTTTAGACAAAAATTATGATCTGTGCATAAAATGCAGCATCCCTTATGTAATCCATGTATATTGTAATGAAGCATCTACATCTGGGTGTAATCTGTCACATGCATTTTTATGCACCATTCACATGATTCAGCCAGTAGATTTTTATATCTAAAAAACATGTCTTTTATCCCAATTGGGATAAGTCCATTTATCCCAATTGGCAATTGGGATTTATTATCCCAATTGGGGTTATTCCCAACCTGTTAAGGCCACTACAACCTATAAAACCAGAACTCTATTCTGCTAATACATGTGTAATATAATGTAACCAGAAACAAAAAACTTCTATACTGCATGGATGTGGCAGTGTAAGCTGACTCACCAGCATGAGAAACACAGTTTTTACATGATTTAGGATCAGGGGTCATTAAAAGTATAATTGAGACAAAAGACACAGCATCTACACTATTGCGTCAGGATTGTCTAAATATAAGTATTGATGGCCTTGGTTTTTCCTGGGCTTGGCAATACCCTTGAAATTGTCAAAGTGATAAGAATATTTCATGAAATAAAAAATATCCTATTTAATAATATTTTATACTTCAAAATTTCTTCATCTACAAAATACATGTACATACATGATTTGTATTTGACAGTAAATAAAACATTACTATTCATGCATATTTCAATAATATGTATTTTTTTGCTATATTTTTTTTCTTTCATTGTCATTACAATACAGTTTTAACAAATTCATGATACACACACATTTTAATCAATGCTAATAATTTATAAAAACCCCAGGCTATAAACATGATAAAACAAAACAAATTTGTGAAACCATATACATGTTGTACATGTAACGATTAAATAAGCATGGTAAGGATTAGTAATCAAAACATCCTAATTTTGTGTAATTAATAATAGGTAGCTAGGGCTTGTGTATTTATAAGAATGAGACATACATGTATTTTCAAAAAATTTTGAACTTGTATATTTTAAAGGCCATATCAAGTTAATTTAAAATGAATTTATAGACAATTTGGCATTTCTAAACATGTAAATTTTATCATAAATATTACATTTGTATATCGTTTTAATCATGTTTAAATCCCTCACTATTAAAATCTGTTTTAATAGTGTTCTCATTTAGTTTTTTAGTGAACATGCACTTAATCATGCTTATTAATTGATACTGATTGTTATGCAGGTTATGATGTCATGCAAATATCAAAACCATAAAATACCAGACATTAAACAAATACTGTATATGTAGTCAGAATATGTGTCAATTAAAACAATACTGGTTGAATACTGAACCACAATACTGCAATAAAATTTTGAAAATAAACAATACTGGTACAATACTGGAATACAATACTGGAATAAATTTTTGTTCCAGTATTGTTAACAATACTGGTATACCAGTATTGTGATCGCCAAGTACAGGAGATCCATTTTCAGGATAATTATTTCATGATGTAGAAAAAAAAACCAAGGACCATTTTATTTGCTTGATAAGAAAATAACAAGTGTTACAAGTATCCCAAGTAAATAGGGGCATCTTCTTGCATTGACATTGTCATACTTGACCTTGTTAAGAAAAAGTAAATGTGAATGGTCAGTATCTTATCATTACTCCTAATCGGCTAAAAAATACAACAAAGTCTTCAGGTTACTATTTCTTCTTACATTTCTTATTAAACTGCTGAGAGCATCTGTGGCGGATCTAGCAATTTTCAAACAGGAGATTGCGCAATTGATAAAAAACAATTGGGACCTTTTGTTTCATACAGTTTCTAACCAAATTCTTCTGTTAAACGGGAGAGTGACTGCATCTGGCAGGCCAGTCATAAATCTGCCTTTGATCATTAGATTAACACACCATATCAGGCTTGTTAACACCTTGCAATAAGAACATATGTGAAAACTGTAAAAAAAAAAAAAACATGTTAAGTAAAATAATTTAAAATATTACATCCCTCTTGCACTTAAATTGTCATAAAAACTTTAAAACTCATGCTGGTTTTTATGCCCTTGGAAAGTAGGGGTCATAAAGTGTTGGGTCTGTTGGTCCATCCATCTGTCCTTCCGTCCCAAATGCTGTAAGATGGGTCATTATGTGTTTCAGATATTCTTGCATATATTTTTTGTCAGAGATTAACAAAGAAAGTTTTCTTTTTTTCAGTGGCTATGGTAAAAGACAGATAGGAAGAAAAAGAGACTATACACCAGTTTACTGGGATCATTACTTTGAACATGAGCATGATGTCAAAGTCAAAGACAATGTATCTTTTTACTTTTAATCCTTTAAGCTCCAACAGGGTCAAAATGCCCTAAGACCTGAAGGACTTATAGATGTGACTTTCAAACTTAATTAGGGCCCCGCATCTTCCGGACGCCCTATAGTTTTCAGTTTGTCCGTCCGTCCGTCCGTCCGTTTGTCCGTCTGTCCGTCCATCAACAATTCTTGTGAACACTAAAATTCAAAAAGTATTAACACCACAGTTCTGAAATTTTGTACAGCTACTAAGTAGCATGTCATAATTTGCATATTAAAATTTCATACAAAATGTGAAATATTTTTGGAAAAAAACTTCATTTGTTATCAAAAATCACAGATTTTGAGAATTGGACTTTGTGAACACTAAAACTCAAAAACTGTTAACAATACAGTTCTGAAACTTTGTACAGCTGCTAAGTAGCATGTCATGATTTGCATATTAAAATTTCATGCAAATCTGTTTAATATTTTTGGAAAAACTTCATTTTTTATTGAAAATCACAGATTTTGAGAATTGGACTTTGTGAACACTAAAACTCAAAAACTGTTAACAATACAGTTCTGAAACTTTGCACAGCTGCTAAGTAGCATGTCATGATTTGCATATTAAAATTTTTTGCAAATCTGTTAAATATTTTTGGAAAAAAACTTCATTTTTTATCGAAAATCACAGATTAATTGGAATTTTTTAACAATAAAACTCAAAGACTATTAACAATACAGCTCTGAAGTTTCTTACATATTTCATGGAGCCTGCCTTAGTGGTTATAATCAATGTTCGTATGATTTTGAAAACACTTAGATTTTTTGCCGCGGGGCCCTTTCTGACTTTGTCAGTATTCTAGTTTGCTTAAAGAATTGACCTAGCTACCTTGTAAAATGATGAGGGACTTTGTGACCTAAGATTGGGGAGGGGGTTGTTATCTTAAGAAAAATAGATGCTGTGATAAATAAACCTATGATGCTCTCCCTTCAAATGATTGATAAGAGCCAGAGGACGAATTGTGCTGAGAATATTTATTTGTTAAACTAAGATGCTATCTTTTATAAATCATATATTTATACAGGGACTCAATAAGAAGTCATACATTTTGTATGCATTTGATGAACTGATTTAGTATCATTTACTACTTGATAAAAAAGGATCATAAGCTCAGCACACTTTATTCAGATTATTAAATTGTCAATTTCATCAAAACATGCACTTGGTTGTTTTATGACTATACTTTCTTTAACTCTACTTAGACATTCAGAGTATATGAGTGTGGGAAGGAAGGACCAGTAATGCTGTTTCTACATGGAGGTGGGTTTTCAGCTTTATCTTGGGCTGTATTATCTGTAAGTACTAGAATTATTTAAGGAATGACCACAATATTTTTTATGTCTATGAAGAAATAACATTTAAAAATATGGCACACACTGTGTAACCTGTGAAACGGAAAACATATTGTGGTCATTTATTATAAAGTAATTTCAATACATGTTTTTCTCAATAAAAAATTATATGATGGGGAAAAAATAATTTAAATCAATTTATAAATTTAATTCCCCAATAGGAGACCCATCTGATCAAAATTTCATCCATTGAAAAATAACACAAGTTTTCAAATTGTAAACATATTATCTGAACGTTTTACTTAATGTTATATCTGCAGCAGATTTTAAGCATTCTGATTGATCTTGATCTACATTAATTAATTCATGTATAGAAGATACTTTGATGTTGAATAATGGTGTGAGACATAACCTGCAATGTACATAAATAAGTGGCAATCTAAAAACTCACAAAAGAAAAAAGCCTACAGACTTCAGGGGCAATTCTAGATTTTTTTTTTAGAAAAGGGTCCAGACCATAGTCAATTGAAGACAAAGGGGGGGGGGGGGGGGTTCTAGACCAATTTTGCCTAAAATCTGCATGAAAATTACATAAATTTGCAAGAAAATGGGTTTTTAACCCCTGAAACGGCCTCCACTCTGGATCAGCCACTGGAATTCAATGTTTCAGTTGGTTCCTGCTCCAGATTTCACAATTGGTCGGAGATTGAAATAAAAATGAATACTATTCGCCACATAAGTAAGAATAACTTAACATATAGACGACAAGTTAACATTTTAAGGCCCTGGCTTAAGAAATGTATTCCTTTGTCATCATTTTTTGTCCAAAATCATATTAATAAATATAGATATATTTGATTTTTATGTTTTAGAATAAGATATCACATTTAGTCAGATGTCGATGTGCAGCCATTGATTTAAGAGGACATGGTATGTAATTTTAATATTGCTCTGTATTTAAATCATTTTAAGGTAGATATTTTGTAATTAAAGTAAAAATACTGTGGATTCATTTATTTTCATGTGTACCAATTTTCATGATTTGATGAAAATTGATAAGTTTGTGAATTCTTAAATTCATAAGTCTGTACCATATCAATGTTAAATTTCCATTTCATGGATGATGCAACATATGAAAACCATGAAAATTGATACTCAACAATTATTACATAGATGCATATGAAATACCGATTTTTTATAAATCTGGTAAATTCACAGTGTGAAATAACAAAAATATTTTCACTCTTGCGTCTTTTCCGACCTGTCATGAATTGTATTGCGTCTGTCGGCATGACTCCTGCGGTCTAAATTCATACTCCATTCAAATCAATTTATTAAAAAATGATTAAATAGTGGCATTTTATCTATGTAATAAATATGATAATCAATTAAGTCTCATGAATAACCAAAATATGATCACTCGTGCTGGAATGCACTGAGATTCAACTTGTGTGCGGAACAAGTTCCACATACCGGTACTTGTTTCATCTGTGTGCGTTCACTGATTCGTGATCACATTTTGGTTATTCACTCGACCCAATTAATTATCCTATAGATAATAATGAAACCACAGTAGATAATAAAATTTGGTAATTGGAATATTGCCAGGTTTATGCATTGTAGATCAATGGTTGTTTTTCATTATTTAGCAATTTCACCATAATGTAAGACTTAGTGTTTTCAATTAAAAAAAAAACTCTTAGGGGCTCAAAATAACAAAATGATTATTCTGATTTACACTGAGTTTGAACATCCTCAGTGTTAATACCAGGTTTATATGGTTAAGAAACAGGATACCTGTTTTCTCAGTTTTAGTTGCAAACTGCATGGAGAACCTGATATTGGCAGGTAACTGATTTTCTAATGACATTGTAGATATCAATATTCAGCAATTTCATCATTTTTGGCTGGGTATTGCGGAGTGAAAAATCCGGGTATAAAAATGGTAAATGTTGGGGGCAGGCAGGTGGCGGGTATGCGGAGACAAAATTTTCATAACAGATTTCTCAGCAGGTACTAATCACAACCTTTTGATATTTGGTATATAAACAGCATCAAGGATGGGTACCATAACGTGGATTAGATTTCAGGTCTGTCACTAACCTACTTCCTGTTTAACAAAATCTATTATTTTTGACTTTGACAGATTTTTAGTTTTAATGTTTATTTTCCTTTTATTTTTAGGTGATACAGTAACCACAGACGATACAGACCTTTCATCAGATACCATGTCCAGGTTTGTGAAGTTCACTTATTTTATTTTTAAAAAATATCAGAGATTCTCATCCCCTCTTGCCCCGCTATTTTTCATGGACCTTGAGAAATGTATTTTGATGTTTTTGGCAAATTGTATGTTCAATTTTGGTCAATTTTCCTTAAAATGGCTGAATATTTGATCAAAACAGGCAGGAAAATTTTAAAAATTACATGCCTGCCTCATATTTTAAAGAAATGTGGATGAGAATCTAGGAATTATTTTATTATGGCCTTAAAATTTATATATGATTACAGTATAAGGTCCTATATCATGTAGCATATCTTCTTTCTGTTTACCTACTTTACAACTTTCTGGCAATAGCTGTCAAGGGTTGAAAGTTATTGTAACGGTTTTCTTGTCAACTATTAACCGAAGGTAGCAGTGGCTTTTAGACTCCCTGTTCTTTTTCTTGTTGCTATGAAACATTGTTGGAAGCTTTAAGGTACATACATGTACATGTATACACTTCCTACTGGAATATCCTCTCTATGCAAACATTAGAAAAGATATTATCAGTTATACTAAAAATTATCCAAATTAATCAGATATTGGTAAAGAAGATCTATTTGTATGGATTATGAATAATGATAACTGCTATTTTTGTGACTACATTGAGAAGGCTTTGAAACTTAGAAAAGCTTAACTAATATTGGTATGTATTATCTCCCTTTGACCATTGACCTTTCCTCAATTAATGTACTATTAAAACTTGATTATTGTGTAATGTTTGTCTTATGTAATTTTATATGTTAGGCCTTTAATGGGCCCTTTAATTTGGAAACAGTAATATTCTATTCTATTCTATATAAGTTTTTTTGGTTAACTAGATTGAGCTTTATTTCATTTTTCAGTGATGTTGGTGATGTTGTTAAAGTATTGTATAGAGATGAACCCCCTCCTATTATATTGGTAGGACACAGGTATGTATTGACCAAAAATGATTTCAGATATTTTTAGTGTTTTTATTTAAAACAAACCACATGACACAGATTTGTTCATATTCTTATTGCCTGATCGCATATCGAAGTGAGACACATTGAGTTACTCTTTGATTTAGTTTTTGGTTACAGTCCATCTCTAAAGAGAGAATGTTAGAACACATTTCTAATATCTGTCTTGGGTACATGTGAAATCAATTTAGTGTTGCACACTTTAAAAAAAAATACACTTATTCACAAATTCTATTAAGACATGTTTAAAGCTTAAATGAGTTACTATGAAAGTTTTAATTTATATTATTAGTAAGAAGTGTCGTGTACATATCAGGTTCAGTGATTCTGAAGGTACCGGTAATCAGACCTATACAAATGTCCTGATAAAAATTGGTTGGGTCCTGTAAATTATTCAGGGACTTTATTTTGAAATATTAGCAAAAATCTGCATAAATATATGTTTTGTTTAGGAAAACAAAAATCACCTTTGGAATCACTGCATGTAATAAGAAAATAAAAAATCTTGTATTACGTATAACATGTAATGTTTGAGATTTTTGTCACATTTCAGTATGGGAGGTTCTATAGCTGTCCACACAGCCATCAGACAATTGATTCCTTCACTGATTGGTCTGATTGTTATAGATGTTGTTGAAGGTAAATGAAGGTTTTAAATCTCACAAATGTAGTGTTTCTATTTCTAAGAAAAAAAAAAAAATTTTTTTTTAATGTGACATTAGTGTTATTATGAATAATGCAACACTGCAGTCATTTTCCAGTAGAATCCTATTACATGTATCATGTTTCCGGAATTAAGCACAACTGTAATTTTACATTTCCAGCTACATTTATTTATTAAATTACATAACTTAATTATATATTTCTAGTTAAATTCTAAAATATCTATAAAAAGCGCTGTGGTGACTAGTCATAGTTTTTCATAAGGATCAGACAGAGACTATGTAAACATTTTTTAGGTTTGACATTTTATGAAGAGGTGCATAAAGGAAAATAATTTTATATAGTTTGACCAAGGGCAGATGGGGCCTAAGTGGCCAATCGGTCTAAGGCTCAAGTTTAGATTATAGTATTATTGCGTAAAGTTTTCCATATTGGCTGAGTTATTGGTCCAAGGCCAGCCATATTGGAATGAGGCGAAGCCTCAGTCCAATATGGCTAGCCGAGGACCAATAACTCAGCCAATATGGATAACTTTACGCAATTATATCTTTATTGACTAACCTGACCAATATGGCTGACATGCCATATTGACTAGTCCAATATGCCATATTGACTGGCGGTATCCGTCCAATATCCATATTGGACGGATAAATTACATATTGGCGTAGTTTTGTGTTTATATAGTATAGGCTGTTTTCATCATATTTAGACAAATATTTTTATGTTAGTCAATAAACCACACTATTGATCAATAACTGATTACCTCTCAGGTTGTGTTTGAGTCCCATTTGTAATTTACAAAAAAGGGACTTCCCCAACTGTATGTGATTAGGTTAGTCAGTTATATGTACCTGCCCAAGGTAGGTGGTTTCCTTAACTATTGACTTTCTTATATGGCCCAGGTGTGTCAAAAAAGGTGTTAAACACTAACACACACACACACACCAAGGGGAGATAATTTTACTTTTGCATGATTAAATGAAAAAAAAATGGAATTAGTCTTTCATTTCTACAGAATGTGCTTTCATTTTTAATTTTTCATAACCAGATGACAGAAGACAAAACACAACATGCAGTATTGATTAATACGTAATGAACACAAGATTATGTTGTTTCTTAATCTGTTTTAGGAACTGCTTTAGATGCTTTGGCAGGTATGCAGAGTTTTCTACGAGGACGGCCAAAAATCTTTAAATCATTAGAACATGCCATTGAATGGAGGTATAAATTTAAAAATAGAATTTGCCAAAAATATATGATTTCTGGGTTTGAAAATTTAAAACAGTCAAACTTTAGTAACAATTATACAAAATATAAAACTATATCCTCTAATTTTTAGGAAAAAGAAAAAATATGGGGAAAAATATTATTGTCAGTAAAAATGACTATACATATAGGTAACATAATTACATTTATCTTGAATAGCTTACATATATATTAATAGTGTCTAAAAAAACAGAAAATTCTTACTTAACCATCGAAAAGCAGACTGGATCTAATAAAATGCAAAGTTATTAACAAAATCATACAACAAAGTCTAAAAGAATAACACAACAGTCAGATGATTAGGTGTTAGCTCTTCTCAAATGTGTCTTAATGATATAATGAATGCCTTAATCAAAAGAAAATAAGGGTTACTCGGCCAAAAAAACAAGAACACTATTTTGATGGTAAAATAAACAGGTTTTCAAAATCTGTTAGAAATTTCAAAGATGGACAGCATCCTTTATTTTATCAAACTGTATATTACTCTTGTAGTGTTAGAGCTGGTCAGATAAGAAATGTAGAATCTGCAAGAGTATCAATGGTGGGACAGCTAAAGAGGTAGGATTTGATTTATATAATTAATAGCAGGGTTCCCACGCCTTCCTTGAATTCAAGAAAACCTGGAAAAGTCCTTGAATTTCATTTCAATGCTCAAAAAGCTGGAAAAACCCTTGAATTTTATCAAATATCCTTGAAAAACCCTGGAATTTTGTAATATGCAGATTTGTTGACGGTTTGATAAAAAAAGGCCGAAAAATATTGAATTTTAAACTTTTTGCAGACTATTTTAATCCTTGAAAATGACTTCAATACCCTTGAAAAGTTCTGGAAAAACCCTTGAATTTTGTGTCCAAAAAATAGTGGGAACCCTGTAATAGCTATAAATTTTGCAGGGGCAAATTTTCACAATTTGTAATAAAATATTACTTTTATGTCCCCTGGAAAAACATGTTTTACTAGTGTCTGTCTGCACAAATTTTCAACAAGCTTTTCTTAGAAATGGTACTTGAGATGATTTGAAATTTGGCAAGCAGGTTCAGTATGTTGAAATGTACGTCTTAGCAACTTTCAGACCTGTCATGATTCTACTTCCTATTTTTATTTAAGACTGGACTGGTATGTAAAATTATACGCCCTAAGTTATTTCAGATCTGTTGGAATTCTACTTCTTGTTTGGGGTCCTATGCAGGGGAATCTGTGTCCCATGAACACACCCCTTCTTTATTTTAGTGGGTTAATGTATGGTTTAAAATTTTGTTAGTGTATGGTTTTCATTCTTCTGAGGATCTTGCAAATATAGCAAAAATTAAACAAAAACTACCCACAATTTAATGATCCTTGAAATAGACAAATTTTAATCTTACATGAACTGTATGTAATTCAATTAAAAAGTGAAGGAATTTATGGAGTTAATATGCTAGACAAAATTCACATAATAAATATGGAAGTAAAGGAACAGTGCTTTTATTTGCTCTTCTTAAATCGGAAGTCATAGGGAGGTCTTCAATATGGAGCTAAAACTAATTTCTTGATTTAACAAGTAATAAAACATAACTGCATTTCAATATTGGCATAGATAGGAAATGGGGTTATTTTCAGAGCAGATTTGAGAATAGACGATAGAGAGATGTGGAATAAGTGTATGCGACACAACCAACATTTAGAAACGGCAATTTAAAAAATCACAATGGAAAACAGCCAGCAGTCTTCAACATGACCAGAGGTCACTGCTCGCCGTCTTGCATTGGCCCAAGACTAAAAATACAATACATAAGATTCAAATAAATCCCTAGAATATCAAAGAAAGACCCATTTCTGGACATAAAACACAAAAACACAGATAGTAGACAAGGACAAACAAAGGCTTTGACAAGGATTCCTGGCTTAGGACAGGCACATATAAAATGTGGCTGGGTTAAACTAGTTTTTTTGGGCCCAACCTTCCCCCTATTGTTTATCTTATACAAAGCACAAAAAATAACACGCTTTAAAAATCAAATTTCATTCCACTTAGTGCACATTTAAGTTCTATGCACATTGGGATCATTGAAGTCAAAACTAATTCATAAGTCAAAAAGTATTAATTTATGTAGGGGTATCAATTTACATGGTTTTCTTGGGTCAGGTAAATGAATAAGAAATTTTTCCAAGTTTGATAGCTTGAAATTATGAAGTCATATATCCACACATTTGCGTTTAATTCTCAACCAACAACAATTAATGACCACAAATTTAAGTACTTAAATGGTATTTTTTCGAAATATATATCCATCATTGTTTATGACTAAAGTCTATTTTAAATTCATGTAAATAAATTTGATTGAAATACTGAAATTTGATTTGACGAAGAAAAAAAATTCGGGGGAAATGCCCACTTTTTAAAGAATTGACACCATTTTAGTTCTTTTAAAAAAAAAATCATGTTTTTAAAATGTTTTGAAAATTTATTTATAAGGAATGACTGTAATAATAATTTTTTTTTTATTGGAGATATGAAAAAAAAAATTTCCAATTTAGTATAATCCACTATGACAGACATTCTTTTTTTATATTTTAAATCTTTTCAGACTAGATACAGCAGAAACAGCAACCTCTCTGTTAGACCATCAACATGAAATGGAGGTCGCTACCTCGTGCACATCTTCTGACAGTATCATTGAAGAAGAGGAAGAGGAAGATGAAACTAAGAAGGCAAAAGTCACATCATCTAACAGTATCAAAGAAGAGGAGGAAGATGAAACAAACGAGGAAAAAGCAAATGAGAGATTACATGGTTCTTCCAGTACAGAGGATGGTGGTGCTCCAGCATCGGAGAAAAATAAATCACCACAACAGAGTACAAATACATGTAGTTCTACAAATAGCCTTCCTTCAGTAAGTTCTCCATATATTGTAAACTGGGAAATATTCACTGCAGTGTTATTTTCGCATTTACGCTTTGACATTGATAGCGTGAAAATTAAACATTGCGAATATATTTGTCTTTCATTGTATGTCAATGGACAATAACATTACAGCACAAACTTAAAAAACCACGCAAACTGAAATTCAGTTGTCATACCTCGAAAAAAAACTTACAGTATGGTTTTCATATATAAATGGAATAAATGAAGTTGACATATCCTCAATAAATCATTTACAAATTAAATGGATTACTACTCTCTTGTTATGAGTTTCCATTATTGTATATGTCATTTTTTTATTTTTAACATCCAAAATACTGTTAACATGGAAATTTTGACTAGACTTGCGGCCAGAAAATGTTTGTGAAAATATCGCCCTCAGGAAAGAATTATTCTTTGAGTAGAATATGAATATTTTGGACACTGTGAAATTATCCCCAACATGAATGGATGTAATGAAATTAGTACATCTGAATATGCAATTATTTTATGCTATTGAAGTAACTATGATAACTGAAAAACATGAAAATTAATACCAACAAAAAAGTCATGTTGATTGAATTTGTGAAAATTTACATCAACAAAAAAAAATCCATCTGCAAAAATTGATATTTTTGTAGTACATGTATATAGGAGATTGAAATGAAAGGTTTATCACTTGTGTTTATTATTTTAAATATGTTGAAAATCATCAAAAATAGAGATTTTCTCATATGTTGTAAATATAGTAAAAAAAATGATAAAGATGGACTTGGTTTTTTTTTTGGTAGGTCTAAACTATAAGGTAATGACATAGATAATATTGATTTTTTTTCAGGCACAGTACACATGGAGAATTGACCTTGGTAAAACGGAACCCTTTTGGAAAGGTAAGAGTTTGGTTCTGCGTAAGGCTTCTGTCTTTAATTTTTTGGTAGTGCAACTTAATTTTGTGTTCATCTGTCAATAAGACCTCAGGGCTCTTTCGGGTAAAAAATGTCAAAGGGGGTCCGAACTTCTAATCAATTTTATTTCTTTGGTGGAGGGATAAACATATTTCTAAATGCTTAAAAGATGTTAAAAAGATTATTTAAATTCTGGTGGTGGTACCCTAAATTGGATGGTCAGTCCAGATTCCCTAGTACATTTTTTTCCTGGAAAAGCCCTCAGGTTTATTTTTTGTGTTGAAGCTAATTTCCTAAAAAGTGTGGGTTGGATTTTCAGGAAATTTTGTACCTTTATTAACCATTAAAAGGCATGAAAATTTGTGTATACTTATTAACCATGATTAGGCATGAAAATATTTTGTATACTTATTAACCAAAAAAAAGCATGAAAATTATGTTGTTTCAAAGCATATCCTCAGTTTAGGAATCACCTATGTTTTGTTTGTTTGTCATAGAAAATAGTTTTGTCTTCCTTTAACGGATTTTACACACTGAAAAGGGAATTAGCAACGCAAAGGGTGTGCAATGGCAGGCAGGAACCGCTTACTCTTCTGGAGCACCTGAATCAACTCTTGTCATGACTTGAGTTTGCGTTGTTGATTTCCATTCAGTTGATTTTATGTTTTGTGTTTCTTGGTGCTGTTTTTGTTCATGTTTGCAGGTTTTGTTGTTGCCCTCACTTGAATGTCCCATTGGTGCCTCTTTGCTTCTTTTAGTAATTGTATAAATTTAATATGTACTTAACATTTACTCATAGGGCCTGGGTAGCCAAGTGGTCTAAGGTGCTGATTTAAATACCACACTATTGACCACTAGCTGATAACCTTTCAGGTGGTGTTCAAGTGTCTATTGTAATTTACCAAAAATATGAATTCCCTACTTGAATGAGATAAGGTTTGTCAGTGACCTGCACAAGATCGGTGGTTTCCTACACCATTAAATTTGACCCCCTACATGGCCTAGGTGGGTTGATAAAGGGCGATAAACACCAACACTCACACACATACTTGTATACTTGATCCAAAGCCCATCAAAGACAGCAGTATCATCTCAAAATATAGTTTTGTTATGACTGAGATTGAGTGAGAACAAACAATTAGTGTTATACAACATTTTATCTTTCTATAATTAAAATGCATTTGGCTTTTATTACAGGATGGTTCAAAGGTCTTTCAGAAAAGTTTTTGTCATGCTCAGTCCCCAAAATGTTGCTGTTGGCAGGTGAGTTTTCAAAGTTATTCTTAAAAAGATTATAGTTATGCCCCACCTATGAAAGTAAAGGCATATTACTGTTTACAACTGTAGCAAATAATTTTAGTGAGTTGCAAATTTTGCGATTTGTATCGTAAACGAGATTGTTCAATTTTAGCAATCTTAATTTTTTTACATTTTCAGAACCTATAGTGCGTGTATACATATGGACTAAAATTAAGCATTCTTAAAATTTTAATGATTATACTCAGACCTCGTGAATAAAGAGAAAATAAAGGACAAGATATGATAAGGGCTGTTTTTGGCCCCTTTTTCAAAACTAACAAATTTCTTCAAAATGTTAATGTTACTACTCTAAAGTGGTGATTTTTAAATAATTTGTATGTTTCATCCGCATGATTTATCAGTTTTCTTCTCAGTGGTGGGCTAAATATGTGGGAAAAGCGACTTGTTGTACAAAAAAGCTCGAAATATGTTAAATTTTCATATGTTTTTAATTAAAAAAAGTATGAGCGGACCTGTGACCCACAAAAATATTTTAACTGTGGGTGTAGCATCACTATACCAATGTTTGCTGAAAATATCTTTGTGGGTCACAGGTCCGCTCATATTTATTTTTCACAAAAACTGCACAAATTTTAGCCATTTTGAGCCTATTTTGCCATATTGCATTGAATTGACCATTTTTGCACGTGCTTATTCTAACAATAGATTTCATTTCACAAAAATCAATGACTGTCCCATGTACTTTGACCTCTTAACTGCAAAAGCCGACAATAACTATGGAATATTCCTAGTTTGAAAAATATGCAAATATAAGGGGGCAAAATTGTGCTTCTTATTATATCTTGTCCTTTCTCGCTATACATTATAGTGTTTAACTGTTTAAGGCCATTTTGAGTCTGCCTGTTCATATGTCCATCTGTCCTAAATCAGGTTTACCATCATGTTGAAGTAATTTATCCATGTTACTATTTTGAAATTTTTAAGCAAAACCACAAACAATAAGGTCAACTAAAAAAACAACATTGAAAATTGTAAATCTATATGTAAAAAACTCATTAGAGTCACTCTAGTCAAGTGGTTGAAAATATTAAATGTAACAAATATGGCTTCAGTGTATGAAATATTCAAAAAATTCAAACTTAGGGAAAATAAGTAAATCTTTGTTTTTTATTCCTACTCCATGGAGAAACATGAAGAAATTAGTTGAAAAAAAAGTTTCAAAAAATTATAATATTATTTCTTTGTTTTAGGTGTGGACAGATTAGATAAAGATTTAACCATCGGACAAATGCAAGGTAACAATTGGAAAGTAGAAATAATGTGAGCAACCTCTTAAGAGAAACCCACACTTCATGTTGAATATTGACAAAAACTTAAAACCAATTTAATATCTTCCCTGAATGATATTTGGAGCAATGGTGTAAAGTGTCCATGAAGAGGTGCACTTACTATGGATAGATTTACTTTCGTGGATATCAGTTGTCATGTTGGATGAAAAAAAATAATAAGTTCATGGATTCTTAAATTATTTTGCCTTCTCATGGGGATTTTGATTACATGATTCCAAGGCCATTTTAAAGGTGATTACTTGATTACAAGAGCAAATATTTAATGATTATTTGATTACCAAGGTTTGAATTTCTGATTACTTGATTCCCATTGGGAAACAGTTTTTGATTACATTTCTTAAAAATATATGATTATTTGATTACACTGGCAAAAAAATGCTGATTACTTTATTCCTGGTACCCCCCATGAGGAGCCCCATTATTGGTTCTAAAATATGCAGCATGTACATTGTACATCAATGTTAAATTTCTTTTTCATCATATATCAATTTTCTTGGGTCTAGGCCACCTATGAAAACCACAAAAATTTATACCCCACGAATAATAATGAAACCACAGTTTGAGATACACCTATTGTAGGATTCACCGGCAAAATGACTTGAGTCAAGTATGCAATTTTTTTAAAAAAACTTTATTTTGTTGTTCTTCATTCAATACGTTCATTTGATTCTCTACAAATATATACAAATAAACAAGATAATTATATGCAAGGACCGCAAACAACGTAAAATATAGTTGCCTTGTTATCAGAAATATATTGTAAATTAAAGAAACGTAAAGTACATTGTGTATTGAGTTAAAAAATACAATTTATCACAATATTTCAAATAAAATGACATTTGAAAGAAATAAACCTTTAAATCAACAATGTTTATAACGAGGTTCCCAGGAGCCCGAATCGCTCACCTTACATATGTGCCTGAAGTAAAGGTTATTAGGCAAAATCTATTTGACATTAAAAGGGTCATTAGATTAATAAGGGGGTCATCTGACAATATGGTGGATCTTAAGGTGCTGATCACTTTTGTTCTCAATCAAAATTTAAAACTCTGTCACTGGCTAATTGACCCCTATTGCGTCACTGAGTCGGGAAAACACTCAAATATTAAAAATAGAATGACTGACCTATGGTTGCTGACCCGGAAGGAGGCTTCCCTTAATTTGTCCATTTAATCCCACATAACAAAACATCTGAGGAGATGAGGGATGAAGGGGAGGACAAGGGAGGGACCTCTAATTTATTATGGTAAGTATTTATATTATAAAAATTCATTTTACTTTAAAAATGTTGAATT
The DNA here is from genome assembly GCA_963971305.1 of Arcuatula senhousia. NCBI lineage: Eukaryota > Metazoa > Mollusca > Bivalvia > Mytilida > Mytilidae > Arcuatula > Arcuatula senhousia. The sequence goes on from OZ020312.1 coordinate 11,900,146, forward strand.
TTATAGCTATAAATACGTTACCATAATAAATTCAGCTAGAATCTAACGTAAGGCTGAATCCCCAGCATCCGAAGACACTGGTGGAAAATTGACTCTCTGGGCAGAAACTATAGGACCTAGAGAAAACAAACTCTCAGCCATCAAAGACATAGAGCGCAGATAATGAGAAATGAAAGAATTTTCAGATCTCCAGAAACCCGCAGACAAGACTTCATCAAGTGAAGCAGAGCTGAAAAGAGCCCAAGATGTTGAGATGGATCTAACATCGTGAGCTTTAACATTATATAAAGCTCTTACATCTTCTTTAGACAAATGATAACACAAGGATATGGTTTTACATATCCAAGTGGAAATAGTCTTCACTGATAAATCAGAAACACCCTTCTTAATGGGAATGAATAATCTAGAGTTAGAAGCTGATCTAGAAGAAGAGGTTCTACTAAGATAAATATCCAGAATTCTGATAGGACACAATAAATTTCCATCAGAATTACGAGGAAGAGCAGGAATAACAACAGGAGATGATCCTTAATCTGGTAGCTGATTCTTAGCAAGAAAGGAAGGATCAGTTAAAAGTGTCACTGAAGATTTATCTCTAGAAAAGCGAAGACAAGATGGTGAAGCTGAAAAAGCATGAACTTCGCTTCTTCTCCTACCTGAAGCTAAAGCTAACAAAAAACAGCATTTGTAAGCAACAAATTTAATGGGTACCTCATTAGCTGGTTCAAAAGGAGACAACTTTAGAGAATGAAGAACAAGAGATAAATTATTAGCAAAAAAATTCAATTTAACCCAATGTTCTATTTTTATCCACAGTGGTCATGTTTTACAACCAATCAAAAATCCCCACATCTGTTCTATACAACCTAATGCTAATAAACAACAATACCAAGTTTGGTTGCAATTGGACTTAAAGTGTCAGAGGAGTTAACGTTTTCAATGTAATGAGGAAATGCTTTTTTAAATGTTCAATTTTGACGTTCTAAGGGCAATAACTCCTCAAAGGAAAGGTCCTACAACGTTGACTATATTACATATTTTGTAGATCTTGATGCGCTTAACAATATAAAATTTTAATTTTTCAAATATCTTGTATAGTTTTCAAGATATTGAGCTAAACAGGTGCAAAATTTGCAAAAAATCCACTAAAAGGGCAATAACTCCTTCATGGGTTCTTGGATTTTCTTCAAAATTTCAGAGATGGTAGATCTTGAGGTGCTTATCACTTTTGTTCCAAATCAAAATTTTAAAATCTGTCACCGTTTTTGAGTTATTTGCAAAAAACTGCCATTTACCCCTATGTTCTATTTTTAGCCACAGCGGCCATGTTTTACGACGAATCAAAAATCCCCACATCAGTTCTATACACCTAATGCTAATTAACAACAATACCAAGTTTGGTTCCAATTCAACTTAAAGTGTCAGAAGAGTTAACATTTTCAATGTCCTACAACGTTGACCCTGTTTCTTTTTTTTGTAGATCTTGATGTGCTTAACAATATGCAATTTAAATTTCTCAAATATCTAGTATAGTTTTCAAGATATTGAGCTAAACAAGTGCAAAATTGCAAAAAATCCACAAAAAGGGCAATAACTCCTACATGGGTTGTTGGATTTTCTTCAAAATTTCAGGGTAGGTAGATCTTGAGGTGCTGATCACTTTTATCCTATGCCAGAATTTTGATATCTGTAGCCGTTTTTGAGTTATTTGCAAACAAGAGGCTCCCAGGAGCCTGAATCGCTCACCTGGTCTTAATGTCAACCCTTTGAAGACTTTTGAATAGCTAAATGAGCTGAATGTTTAAGCAATAAAAAGCTTTTCTCTATCGGCAATAGTTTTCATTCCAAAGCAAAAAACACTATTTTTCACCTTTAAAGGGCCATAACCCCTTAAAAGGGTCATCTGTCAACTTCGACCCTAAAAAGACTTTTGTAGAGCTAATTAAGCTGAACATTTAAGCAAGCAACATCTTTTCTCTATGCAAAAGTTTTCTTTCTTTAGGCCAAAAACACTTTTTTTTTGCCTTTAAGGGGCTGTAACCACTATAGGGGGTCATCTGACAACTTCGACCATGTGGAGACTTGTGTAGAGCTAAATGAGCTGAACATTTAAGCAAGCAACAGCTTTTCTCTATCTGCAATAGTTTTCATTCTATAAGCCAAAAACTCTATTTTTTGCCTTTAAGGGGCCATAACCCCTATAAGGGGTCATCTGACAACTTTGACCCTATGGAGACTTTTGTAGAGCTAAATGAGCTGAACATTTAAGCAAGCAACAGCTTTTCTCTATCTGCAATAGTTTTCATTCTATAGGCCAATAACACTATTATTTGCCTTTAAGGGGCCATAACCCCTATAAGGGGTCATCTGATAACTTTGACCTTATGGAGACTTTTGTAGAGCTAAATGAGCTGAACATTTAAGCAAGCAACAGCTTCTCTCTATCTTCAATAGTTTTCATTCCATAGGCCAAAAACATGAAAAAATGCTATTTATCACCTTTAAGGGGCCGTAACTCCCATAAGGGGTCATCTGACAACTTCGACTCAATGGAGACTTTGGTAGAGCTTTTGATGCTGAAGCAGTAGCGTGGCATCAGATTTCATCTATCTCTTATACTTTTTGATTTACAAGCCAAAAACAGTAGTCTGACCCCCCTGGTCTATTTTTAGCAACGGCGGCCATGTTTTTCGACGAATCAAAAATCCCCACATCAGTTCTGTGGGGGATACCCTAAAGTACCACCAGACCAAATTTGGTTTGAATCTGTGCAGCCGTTTCAGAGGAGAAGAAGTTTGAAGAAAAGTTAACGACGACGACGGACGACGACGACGACGGACGCCAAGTGATGGCAATAGCTCACATGATCTTTGGCCAGGTGAGCTAAAAAACTGCATTTTACCCCTATGTTCTATTTTTAGCCATGGCGGCCATGTTTTTTACAACGAATCAAAAATCCCCACATCAGTTCTAAGCACCGAATGCTAATGAACAACCATACCAAGTTTGGTTGCAATTGGACCTATGGTGTCAGAGGAGTTAACGTTTTAAAAAGTTTACAGACAACGGACGGACGATGGACGCCAATAGAAAATAAAGAGATGTGGAATAAGTGTACGCGACACAGCCCACAATTAAACGGCAATTTAGAAAAACCACAATGGACAACCGCCAGCAGCCTTCAACGAGGCCATTTGGCACTGCTCGCGGTTCTGCAATTGGCCCATGGTCTAAATAAGATGCATATAATTCAAATCCGGCCCTGAAATAGTCACAGATAGACCCCCTTCTTAAACAAGGAACAGAAAACATCAAAAAGACAAGTACAAACGAAAGCTTTGTCAAAGATTCCTGGCTTAGGACAGGCACATGTAATATGTGGCGGGGTTAAACTAGTTTTTTGGGCCCAACCTTCCCCCTATTAATATTCCTAGACAAAGCACAAAAACTAAACACACAATAAAAATCAAATCGATCAAAGTCCAATTCTACTAGAGAGAACCTAAGACAAAAAACAAGAACAAACAAAAGGACGGTAAAGGAACTCTCTATAGAACACTCGCTGTTACTGACAGCTAGCTGAGAATCATCAATCGACTGATGTAAAAAAATCAAACGTATTGATTTTAAATCCGACACAACACTTCAAACAATAATGATTTAGTGAAGTGTCATCACACAAAACCGACACGCTTGATCGCTATAATGCTTAAAAATGAAGTTATGACAATAGCTCACATGACCCTTTGGGTCAGGTGAGCTAAAAATTATGTATACTTTAAGAATACAATGTTCTTAACACCTATGTTGACAGACAGACAGACAAAAAGTGAAAATATGTCTGTAACAGTTTTCTCATCAACTGCTTGTCACAACCTCTTGATATTTGGTATGCAGCACCAGAAATGGAAATCATATCAAGGGATTTGATATAAGGTCTGTTGCCTGCCTGTTAAACAAAATAATGACATTCTTTGTCTTTGAACCATTTTTTCCAATGTACTGTTGAATGGAAGATTTTATATGCTGTAAAAATTCAAGTTCATACATTTCTATTAATATCTTTAGGGAAATTCCAAATGCAAGTTTTACCTCAATGTGGCCATGCAGTTCATGAAGATAGCCCAGACAAGGTAATATTAATTTAAATATGGATTTATATAAATGTTTATCTTTTGGATCTTTTATAATGACATGATGCAGGGTTGAATAAGTATTTTATGGTCTGGTGATCTTCTCAACATTGTCAACTGCAAATTTACACGTAAAATTTTTGGTTCTCTCAAGTGGGAGTAATTCAGGAACATTTATGACATTACTGCCTGCACTTTGGACAGTCCCTAGACCACTTTAGTTAGGCTATATGAAGTAATAAATAAAAATGACAACAAAGTTCCAGACAATAAATTTTGCTACGCCTAACGCGTGTTTCGTCTTTGCAAGACTCATCAGAGGCGCTCTACCAAAAATATTGAAAATGCAAAACCTATATGATTATGAAGAGCATAGAACAATAAAACCAAAAATACCAAACTGGGGAATCAAATTATTACTAAGATAATCAACATTATGTGAAAAAGTAATATGGTTTTTGTCTCATCTTGGACAAACTGTTGCACAAGACATTGGTATTACTTTAGACTTTTGTTGAATATGAATTACATGAAAACTTCAATAATTCCTAGGCATCTGATATTTGGTACATTGTATACAGACACTTGGAGTTGTGGACCATGTCCTGTGACCCTAACCTCATTTTCATGCTATAACGACATTGTGGTCATTGATCTTTTTTCCAGTCATAGACTTTTGTGGAAAATGAATTACTTGAAAAGTATAGAATCTAGGCACCTGATAATTGGTATACAGACACTGGGTTGTGGTCTACACAACTTGCATCATGCCATATGACCCTGACCCCATTTTCATGTTCTACTACATGTAATGCGAAATTAGTTTTTTATGGCGGGTTGTAAACTTCCTTGTAAGACTTTTGTGGAAAATAGGCATCAGGTGTTAATTATAATTACGCTTGGGGTTGTGATCTACTAAAGGCCTAGATGGATTGTGAATGAGTTTCGCAGTGGTGCTGTGCTGACAGACGAGACATACTTTTAGTGGCCACAATTTTGATGTAGTACTTGGGTATCACTCAATTGTACAGAGAATCAAGTTATCATTTTGCAGCTCAAGTATTCTTTAAAATGTTTAAGTGTGAAATTATTAATGTTTGTTGGGTACCAATTTTCATGGTTCAAGCCAACCATGAAATTCAATTTCCAGTGAAAAAAGAACTACCGGTAAACAATTAACTCCAAATCCACAAAAAATGATACCCACGAATTTAAGTAGTTGACATTTTCTAACAATTTGACTACCTTCTTATTTTACAGGTTGCTGATGTATTAGCCACATTTATTGTCAGACACAAGGTTGCAGAAGCCACAGATAATTTTGAAAGGTTTGTATTAATTGAATGATAAAATTTTAAATCACTGTTCATTCGGAAGTAAAAAGGCCAACAATAAACTGCAACAAAAGCATTAAAATTTTCAATAACAAGCTAAAAATCATGTGCTTTGAAGATTTATAGAAGTTGCTCAGCACATACATGTATTTGTAAGAATCCTAAGTTTTTCCTTAAAGGGGTTAAAATGACATTTTCAAAATTTAGGTCCAATTTTAGACTGCAGGCAGTATCCACTGGTCACATTGGCAGCTGATAGTTTTCCATTGTGGGTTTTTAAGTTGTCACTACAGACTTGGCGAAATTTGTTGCTCCTACAGACATGTACAGTGATTATGTCTCCCCCCCACTTTTGTATGGAGACATAGTGGGGAGACATATTGTTTTTGTCGTGTCTGTCCGTCCGTCCGTCACAAAGTTTGTCAGCGCAACTCCTCTTAAACTACAGAACCGAATTCGATGAAACTTGGTATATAAGAAGGACACCATATGTAGTTGTGCATATTACCAGGAAATTTTGAACATCAAATTTTTGTGGGAGTTATGGCCCTTTGAACTTAGAAATTTGCTGAAAATCCTCATTTATCATCTTGTCAGCGCAACTCCTCTGAAACTACTGAACCGAATTCAATGAAACTTGTTATATAGAAAGGACAACATATGTAGTTGTGCATTTGACCAGGAAATTTTGATCCTCAAATTTTTGTGGGAGTTATGGCCCTTTGAACTAAGAAATTTGCTGAAAATCCTCATTTTTCATCTTGTCAGCGCAACTCCTCTGAAACTACTGAACCGAATTCAACAAAACTTGGTATATGAGAAGGACACCATATGTAGTTGTGCATATTACCAGGAAATTTTGAACATCAAATTTTTGTGGGAGTTATGGCCCTTTGAACTTAGAAATTTGCTGAAAATCCTCATTTATCATCTTGTCAGCGCAACTCCTCTGAAACTACTGAACCGAATTCAATGAAACTTGTTATATAGAAAGGACAACATATGTAGTTGTGCATTTGACCAGGAAATTTTGATCCTCAAATTTTTGTGGGAGTTATGGCCCTTTGAACTAAGAAATTTGCTGAAAATCCTCATTTTTCATCTTGTCAGCGCAACTCCTCTGAAACTACTGAACCGAATTCAACAAAACTTGGTATATGAGAAGGACACCATATGTAGTTGTGCATATTACCAGGAAATTTTGAACATCAAATTTTTGTGGGAGTTATGGCCCTTTGAACTTAGAAATTTGCTGAAAATCCTCATTTATCATCTTGTCAGCGCAACTCCTCTGAAACTACTGAACCGAATTCAATGAAACTTGTTATATAGAAAGGACAACATATGTAGTTGTGCATTTGACCAGGAAATTTTGATCCTCAAATTTTTGTGGGAGTTATGGCCCTTTGAACTAAGAAATTTGCTGAAAATCCTCATTTTTCATCTTGTCAGCGCAACTCCTCTGAAACTACTGAACCGAATTCAACAAAACTTGGTATATGAGAAGGACACCATATGTAGTTGTGCATATTACCAGGAAATTTTGAACATCAAATTTTTGTGGGAGTTATGGCCCTTTGAACTTAGAAATTTGCTGAAAATCCTCATTTATCATCTTGTCAGCGCAACTCCTCTGAAACTACTGAACCGAATTCAATGAAACTTGTTATATAGAAAGGACAACATATGTAGTTGTGCATTTGACCAGGAAATTTTGATCCTCAAATTTTTGTGGGAGTTATGGCCCTTTGAACTAAGAAATTTGCTGAAAATCCTCATTTTTCATCTTGTCAGCGCAACTCCTCTGAAACTACTGAACCGAATTCAACAAAACTTGGTATATGAGAAGGACACCATATGTAGTTGTGCATATTACCAGGAAATTTTGATCATCAAATTTTTGTGGGAGTTATGGCCCTTTGAACTTAGAAATTTGCTGAAAATCCTCATTTTTAATATCATCTTGTCAGCGCAACTCCTCTGAAACTACTGAACCGAATTCAATGAAACTTGGTATATAGAAAGGACAACATATGTAGTTGTGCATTTGACCAGGAAATTTTGATCCTCAAATTTTTGTGGGAGTAATGGCCCTTTGAACTTGGACATTTTTTGGGGGAAACATCGTTTTTGTCATGTCCGTCCGTCCGTCTGTCCGTCACAAAGTTTGTCAGCGCAACTCCTCTGAAACTACTGAACCGAATTCGACGAAACTTGGTATATAGGAAGGTCACCATATGTAGTTGTGCATATTACCAGGAAATTTTGATCCTCAAATTTTTGTGGGAGTTATGGCCCTTTGAACGTAGAAATTTGCTGAAAATCCTCATTTTTCATCTTGTCAGCGCAACTCCTCTGAAACTACTGAACCGATTCAATGAAACTTGGTATATAAGAAGGACACCATATGTAGTTGTGCATATTACCAGGAAATTTTGATCAAATTTTTGTGGGAGTTCTGGCCCTTTGAACTTAGAAATTTGCTGAAAATCCTCATTTATCATCTTGTCAGCGCAACTCCTCTGAAACTACTGAACCGAATTCAATGAAACTTGGTATATAGAAAGGACAACATATGTAGTTGTGCATTTGACCAGGAAATTTTGATCCTCAAATTTTTGTGGGAGTAATGGCCCTTTGAACTTGGACATTTTTTGGGGAAACGGGGGGAGACATCGTTTTTGTAGGCAAAAACAAACTTTAATTTTCATTGGTCTTACCAAAGTTCAATTTTCTTAGGATGTCCTTCAGTTATTTTGAGTCATCATGTATTAATTTTTTTTTTCATTGTTATACTTTGTTCCAATCTTTTGATTTTGCCTAAATAATCTTTATTTTAATTGCTATTCAGTGACAGTTGTTTATTTTTCCTTAATTTATTTACAAATCCATGGACAAATGGATGAAATTGTCAACAAAGTTGCACATGCACAAATTATCAGAAATAGTAAAGATGTGTTGAAACTGTGAATTAGACAGTTATATTCAAGTTCAGTAAAATTTTTGGCCGATGGTGTTTTATTCTGACAAGTCAAATTATGTTATCGGACCAAAAGTCTGGCCTTTTTCAAAACAATTTGGCCAAGTTTGCGAGTTGCATTGCAAACACTTATTCCACATCTCATTATGGTCTATGGTGTGTTTACTTCTCTTTACAGGGCTTTTCCAGGCTGTTGATGTGGTTGTTGTCATCTGTCATCTACAAATTGTTATGAAATGGACTGTTACTGATTCAAATCATCTATAAATTATTGGACGTGTGCCAAAGGACATCACTGCATAATGATTCTTGTGAAAGATAAGGAACATAGGACAAATGAAAAGTGCTGAAATTTTTAAAAGTAGTCATAATTGACCAAGTTTCTGCAATGACCTATTTTTTTTGGTCCCCTGTTTGGCTTTCCAGCTATCCATCAGGTTTCTGGAATATAAATTTGAATGTCAAGAAAGAATTTCATTTGATGTACACACATAAAATCGTTTTAGGTTACACAGGAGCTTACTGGTTTTGAGTTCTTAAGGTCAAATGTAAAAGTTTTGAAAAACTTGAAATTTAGAGGGAAATTGATTTCTAAAACATTACTTTTTAAATAGCACCTTCTATAATTTTTTATACAACTGCAAAATTTTTGCGATCGTATAATGTTATGGTGATGTCGTCATTGTCGTGGTCTGGGGACATTTGGTTTCCGTGCGATAACTTGAGTAAATATTGACCAATTGTTATGAATTTTGATATGATGTTTGTAACCACTAGAGGAAGGTTCCTATTGTATTTGGTCTTGGTGGCCCCTACCGTTTTAGAAAAGAGGGTCAAAAGGGGCTAAAACGGCTGTATTGTCAAAACTGTCGTAGAATGTTTAATGTTCATTCGATTTTGAAAATTCTTTTTTTTATTCAATTCCTCATTAAATTCTGTCAACTAAATGTGTCAATGGTTTTGATGTATACTGTACCGTTATGTTGCTACAGGGGGCCAAAGATGGGCCACGCCGAAAAAATCTAACTTTTTTATTTCTGGTCCGATTTTCAAAATCTTTTTTTAAATGGAATTGTGAAAATTGCTGCCTGCCTTTTTCAATCAGATTTGCAATATCTCTTTCTGTTTTTGAGATATTAGGGGTCGAAGGGCGGAAAAACACCATTTATAAAAGTTGGTAAAAGCAAATGGTTTTACACAAGAAATTTAGCTGTAGAGGGCCTGCCAAATGTTATGAAGTTTTATTATGATGATAATATCAACTAGAGGAAGCTTTATATCGCATATGGGATTTGTGGCCCTTGTTATTTTAAGAAAAAAGGTCAAAAGGGGCTAAAACGGTTCTTAATGTCAATGAATATAGAAATATCAAATCAAATATCTTTATTGGACATAGCACAGTAATACATGTGATCTGTAATCCAAGTTAAAACATAAAGACAGGAGAAATAAGACTTTTTTTCTATTAGATGTTAAAGAAATTATATATGTGTCAAATATGCATTTTAAAGTCCACTACAAAGCAATAGACTATCCATGTTGGGCCTCCAATATACAGGGCTCAAATTGTTGCGGTCGTATCATGCTGAGCTCAGCGTAGCTTTTTATTAAAACTTGTTCAGCAAATATTCTTGTTTATAAGGCAAAGCAAAAGCCCATTGATTTGGGGGTCAAGAGGTCAAGCAAAAGCCCATTGATTTGGGGGTCAAGAGGTCAAAGTCACTAATTTTAATCATAATCATTGTAGAGATTTTTAAAATTTCAATACCTGCATGTTTAAGTTAACACTGAGCCATATTGTTACAAAGTATTTATCAATGCCTTTTGAAAAGATTGAACTTTTGACTTGAAACTTGGCACTATTGTATGTTTTTCATGAAATACATGTAGGTCAAAGACATTCAAGTACATTTAGGACTTAGAAATAATGATATTGGTTGTTATTTTTGGAATAAAATATTTAAGTAAATACTTTTGTTATATGTAATTGAAGATGTTTATCCAACTGAAAAAGAACAAAGTTTATGAAATACCGTATAGCAGGTCATTTTTTGCGGTGGTATTATTTTCGCGGGTCTATGGAAACTGCGAAAATATCCATCTTATGCAAATCCTATACAAACAAATTCACTAACGGAAAATAAAACCGGCAAAATTTTTTCACATACCTCATAACACAAAAACCCCGAAAATTTACCCCCGCAATAATAACCGGTTATACTTTAGTATCCACCCAGCCAGGCATTTGTTAGACTCTGGTGCTCTAAAAGGTTTAAGTGCATCCCTGCTTGCTGCAACATTCAAAGGATTGCATTTACCCATACTTCTGAAACATCTGCATACCAAGTTTCATTAATCCAAGACTTGTAGTTCTTGAATTTTTTTTTTTAAAAACTCAAGATATTTTAAAAAAAAAAGCAATTCTGATATTTTGGTCTGAGAAATTATTATGGCAATAAAAGATTATCATATGTTTTCCAGCTGTCCGCCAGCTTTTTGGAGCATAAATTACAAAAAAAAAAAGATCTTGAAATGAAAAACAAGCAATCCTGATGGTTGGTGGCAAACATTATTATGGCAACACAAAATTATCAAGGTGTTGAAATAAATTAAATACAATGTATATAACAATAAAATTTAATAAAAACAATTTTTGAAAACAGCTGGTCCTCTTGCACATAACAAGGTAACATCCTTTGGTGATTAACCTACAATTAGATACCGTATAAATTACTCATAAAATAACCAGGAATTTTACATATACTTATTTGTATGCAATAATAAAACCCTTCTGAGTTCAGCAAATACAAATGAAAGCACATACAAACAGAAAACACAATTAAAGAACAATTAAAATGTTTTATGACTATCATTTTGGGACACATTCATTATTTTGTTATTAATTGCTGCTATGTTGTATTGTGTTTAGTTTTTGCATGTGCCTTTTGTTGTTTACAGATTTCATCTCTGCTTTCTAGACTTATCTTTCTTTGATATGTCTGAACCGATGCCATGTGTTTGTATCTGTGGCTAATTGCAACTACTGGTAATACTGTAAACCAACTAATTTTCGCGAGCGATTTATTTCCGTGTATTTCGCGACTAACAGAAATTCTTAAAAATAAATCGTTGCGAACAGACCCTTTTCAGTAGTTATATAATTGGTTTAACTACAAAATCGCGAAAATAAATATCTGCGAAATCGCCCTCTGATATCAAAATGCGAATTAAAGTACTCGCGAAAATAAGTTGGTCTACAGTATCGTGAGCTGCTGGCCTTTTGGCTGCATTGCAAACTTTTGTAATTGCCACATTTCGAATGTTTTACAAGTAAAGTTACATATAATTCACATATCATTATTGGTACATGTACTGTAATCTCTTTATTTAAAAAAAAATCTGTCAAAGTGAAAAAAAATGGCTGGATTTTGTTAAACAGGGTAAGTGAGTGACAGACCCAAAATCCTATCCCACCTTATGGGACCCCACCCTGATGCTGTATACCAAATATCAAGTGGCTGGGATTAGTAGTTGCTGAGAAAACTGTTACAAAAATTTTCACCCTCGCTCGCTTGCCCGACATTCACCATTTCATTACCCGGACTTTTCACTTTGTGAAATCTGGCCAAAAAGGAACATATTAATTGGAAATCTAACACTAACCTGTCAAAACCTGGTCAAAGAAACTACTTTTGGAGCTGTAAACTGGATGTTTAGCAGATCTAGGTACTGGTATTACTTCTGTAACAAAGACGAGAAAAAAGATGTTAGTTATCATTAATGATCTGGTTTAATGTTTTTCAAAGAACTACAGGAGAAAACGGGAGACATCCTTTTAGCAGGCAAAAACAAACTTTAATTTATATAATTGTTTGTAATAAGAATTAAAGCAATTTCTGAGAAAAGATTTAGAAAGTCATGCTGCAGAAAGATGAAACCACAAACAGACAGACAGATAAACAGACAGACAGACAGATAGACAGACAAACAGACAGAGCTTTAACAGTAAACCCCTGTTTTCTTGTAAGTGGGGGATAAATATCATACACTGACTTACTAGGATTACATGTTTTATAGCCATCTCCAACAAGACCCTCCACACATTTACAGGTCGGTATTCCATCACTTAGACTACAGGTGGCGTTGTGGTGACACGTCACTCCGATCTGTGTGTGGCGGAACTCAGGTCTGTCATTAACCATGGAACATTTCACAGTCTCTGAGCAGTCTTCTGTAGTATATGATCTAGCTAACTATAAAAAAAGAAGCAAATGGTTACATGTATATAAATGGATGGGTATAATTTCGCATGTGGCAATTTTCATGTTTTTGTTGAAAAAGGGGTGCTTTTATCTTCACAATTTCATATTCAAGCTGTGACTCTGATATATATTAACAAATATTTCACTTGTTCTTATTATGGTGTCCTGATGTTTGCTGTGAATAAAGAAAAAATAAATTACCACGATAAAAAACACTTATATGGTAGTTGCTCAAAGCAGGGTTGCCACTATTTTGTTGTTGCAAAATTCAAGGTTTTTTCCAGGACTTTTCAAGGGTAATTAGTCATTTTCAAGGATGAAAATAGTCGACAAAATTTAGTCCCCGATGAAATTTTTTGTGAAACAGTTCAATTTTTCAACCTTTGATTGTGGAACTATCAAATTCCAGGGTTTTTCAAGGATATTTTAATTTTTTTCAAAATTCAAGGTCTTTTCCAGGACCTTGAACTGACAAATGAAATTCAAGGGTTTTTCCAGGTTTCAAGGATGCTTGGCAACCCTGTCAAAGTTACTATAGTCTTATGCAGCGTCATTACAAAGCATGCTTAAAGAGAAAACATATCTAAACTTACAGGAATATAGTGTCTATCAGGACAGTAACATCCACACTGTTTAGCAGGGACACAGTCATGGCCACTCCTAAAGTACCCTGCCTTACATGTACACCCCTCAGAGAAGGGGAGTCCCTCACAAGTACCAGAAGGTGATCTATCCATACAATCTGCAGGGCAAGCTGTAACTTCCATACTGTAGACTGCATTAGCTGGACATTTAATTCCTGAAAGAGAAAAAAAGACTGCTAAAAGTTAGCCCTTAGAGAAAGGAATTCAAGTGAAGGGGGCTATCAATACAGTCCACAAGGCAAGCTGTCACATCCCTACTGTATACAGTATAAGTTGGATATTTCAATTTTAAAGAAAAACAAGTAGCTTTAATTGAAACTACCTTCAGCTCACATATAAAAACACCATCCCCCAAATTCCATCAAAATCAATAAATGTGAAGTAGGAATGCACATTGACACTATGTTTAAAGAAAGTGTTCAAGTTCTGTAAACCAACTTATTTTCAGGACTGCTTTATTTCATGTTTTTAAATCAGAGGGGGATTTTGTTGCTAGTTCTTTTTGCAATTCTTTGTTAAATAAAACAATTATATGCCTATAAAAATAAGTCTTTTTGCCAAAAATTTATTTTTATGAACTTCTGTTTCTCATGAAATACGCGAAAATAAAATGCTCACAAAAAAAAGTTGTTTTACTTCATCATGAAAATCATAGTGTGCAGATAAGACCTGGTCAGCAGGCAGACAGAAACCCTTATTCCTATAAAACCACAAATTTCAAGTGGTGGTGGTATAGTAAAATTAACATCCAGACAAAAAAAGCCTTTAAGTTCAAAATTGTCAAACTTACCACAATGGAGTCTGAAGTTGTTGACATTGATGTTTCTATGGAGACACTCCATTGCCATCTGTCTGACATAGTCACATGACAACTGTTGAATCAATGTTAGGTCACCAGAGTTCAAACATACATCTCTTCTACACATGTCAAACAACATCCTTGCCATGTTGGGGTAGAGATGCATGCACTTCTTGAATGGGCTGCGTAAACTTTCCACTTTAAGGAAACCACAATATCTGGGTTCATCCACTAGAGCCTCTTGTTGTGGAGTACACTTGACACACTTCTTTACACTTCCAATACATCTGAAAATTATTTTTTTTTATTTTCAATTTAAGGTAACAACAAAACTACCAAACTGGGATAATCAATCACATATATCCAACAACAAAGTACAAAAAAAGGTAAATACATACCAAATAAACTGAAGATCACAATGGTCCTGACTTGGTACAGGCAGTTCAAAAGAAATGGTGGGTTGAACCAGGTTTTATGGCAGCAAAATTCCCTCTTCCTTTGGGATCTTGCAAGCTTTTCTCAGAAACCATACATGGGAATGATTTGAAACTTGGTAGGATGATTTAGTATGACAAACTGTACGCCCTTAGTGACTTTCAGGTCTGTCTGACATCTACTTCTTGTTTGGAATTAGGCCGATGTAAAAATCTATGAAAATTTACTTGAAAATTTCTGTCAAGCTTTTCTCAGAAACTGTACATGGGATTGATTTGAAACTTGGTAGGATTGTTCAGTATGACAAACTGTACATCCTTTTAAAGTGACTTTCAGGTCTGTCGGACAACTACTTCCTGTTTGGGGCCTAGCGAGGACAATTGTGTCCCATGGACACAATCCTTCTTTATTTACTGTTAAAATTGTTATGTTGAGCTATCTATGATGAAATTAGACTAGTTCAAGAAGTACAACCCAAAATAATTAACATTGAAATGAGTGATAAAGTATTTTCTGTATATGTTAACATATTCAAAATGTTAGAATTGCTGCAATGTGCTTTCTTTAGTATGACTGATAATCATACATTAAGTAAAAAAAATCATGATGATCTAACCAACATAAATCAGCTGTAGCACAAAAGTAAACCTGAGATAATAAAGGATAGATAAATGGGCAGATGGACATGTCCTGTTACTTTTGTTGTGAGGTAATAGAAATCATAATTTCTTTCAAAAGTAGTCGATGTAGTTACCAGGAAAAATGCAATGAAAGTTTTTGTGACGCCACAGGACAATGACACAAGCAATGGATAGTGTCAAAGTAACCCCTGGATGTGGCTTTGCAACACATTGTAGGCGACATTATTAAGGACTACATTAACCTTACTTAACATCAATTTTCTGTCCTAAATCTGCAGCAACATAACTTTTGACAATTTCCATATCCCGTTTAACAGGTGTGTACCCAGAAACATCGCTTCCTTCACTGGTCACGTAGTCATCATCATATTTGCCATTACAGTTCCCACAAAGTCCCTTAAGGTGACTACTACACCTATTCCACACCTGTACCATGACTGAAGATTCACCATTCCACCACACATGTAATCCACACATGGTTGTCATTAGCAACCAGTTACCTGAGTAACGTATGTGTATTTTCTTACTGTGTAGAGCAAGTGGAACATAGTGCATATAACCATTGACCTGAAAAAACAAACAACCAACTAAAATAAAGTTTACATTTTCACAAGTAGAAGAAAAATAATGAAACTACAGTTTAAACTGAAAAGTAATACATGTATGTTCTATAAATAATGCTAATAATTTATCTCAATATCATGCAGGAAAAATATTTTTCCAACGGTTTATTTTGATTTGGTCATTACTTTCTGTGACATCATACCCTGGTCCAAGCTGTATATCTAAATCATAAATATGAACAATAACAGCATTGACCATCGACAACCCAGGGGCACTACTCTTCATGGCTATCTTCACAACAAAGACACATGGGTCAGGGAAATGGGTAGATTTGGTCATTACTTACTGTGACATCATACCCAGGTCCAAGCTGTATATCTAAATCATAGATATGAACAATAACAGCATTGACCATCGACAACCCAGGGGCACTGCTGTTCATAGCTATCTTCACAACAAAGGCACATGAGTCAGGGAAATGGGTAGATTTGGCCAATACTTACTGTGACATCATACCCTGGTCCAAGCTGTATATCTAAATCATAAAGATGAACTATAACAGCATGAACCATCGACAACCCAGGGGCACTGCTGTTCATAGCTATCTTCACAACAAAGGCACATGGGTCAGGGAAATGGGTAGATTTGGCAAATACTTACTGTGACATCATACCCTGGTCCAAGCTGTATATCTAAATCATAAATATGAACTATAACAGCGTTGACCATGGACAACCCAGGGGCACTGCTCTTAATGGCTATCTTCACAACAAAGGCACATGGGTCAGGGAAATGGGTAGATTTGGTCATTACTTACTGTGACATCATACCCAGGTCCAAGCTGTATATCTAAATCAAAGATATGAACAATTACAGCATAAACCATTGACAACCCAGGGGCACTGCTCTTCAAGGCTGTCTTCACAACAAAGGCACATGGGTCAGGGAAATGGGTAGACTTGGTCAGTACTTACTGTGACATCATATCCTGGTCCAAGCTGTATATCTAAATCATAGATATGAACAATAACAGCATTAACCATGGACAACCCAGGGGTACTGCTCTTCATAGCTGTCTTCACAACAAAGGCACATGGGTCAGGGAAATGAGTAGATTTGGACAATACTTACTGTGACATCATATCCTGGTCCAAGCTGTATATCTAAATCATAGATATGAACAATTACAGCATTGACCATAGACAACCCAGGGGAACTACTCTTCATAGCTGTCTTCACAACA
The DNA here is from genome assembly GCA_963971305.1 of Arcuatula senhousia. Taxonomy (NCBI): domain Eukaryota; kingdom Metazoa; phylum Mollusca; class Bivalvia; order Mytilida; family Mytilidae; genus Arcuatula; species Arcuatula senhousia. The sequence continues at coordinate 11,917,181 of OZ020312.1, forward strand.
AAGGCACATGGGTCAGGGAAATGGGGCAATTTAATCAGTACTAACTGTGACATCATACCCTGGTCCGAGCTGTATATCTAAATCATAGATATGAACTATAACAGCATTGACCATGGACAACCCAGGGGCACTGCTCTTCATGGCTGTCTTCACAACAAGGGCACATAAACATGAGTCAGAAAAATGGGGCAATTTGGTCATTACTTACTGTGACTTCATACCCTGGTCCGAGCTGTATATCTAAATCATAAATATGAACTATAAGAGCATTGACCATAGACACTCCAGGGGCACTGCTCTTCATGGCTATCTTCACAACAAAGGCACATGGGTCAGGGAAATGGGTAGATTTGGTCATTACTTACTGTGACATCATACCCAGGTCCGAGCTGTATATCTAAATCATAAATATGTACAATAACAGCATTGACCATTGACAACCCAGGGGCACTGCTCTTCATGGCTGTCTTCACAACAAAGGCACATGGGTCAGGGAAATGGGTAGATTTGGTCAATACTTACTGTGACATCATACCCAGGTCCGAGCTGTATATCTAAATCATAAATATGTACAATAACAGCATTGACCATTGACAACCCAGGGGCACTGCTCTTCATGGCTGTCTTCACAACAAAGGCACATGGGTCAGGGAAATGGGTAGATTTGGTCAATACTTACTGTGACATCATACCCAGGTCCGAGCTGTATATCTAAATCATAAATATGAACTATAACAGCATTGACCATAGACAAACCAGGGGCACTGCTCTTCATGGCTGTCTTCACAACAAAGGCACATGGGTCAGGGAAATGGGTAGATTTGGTCAATACTTACTGTGACATCATACCCAGGTCCAAGCTGTATATCTAAATCATAAATATGAACTATAACAGCATTGACCATGGACAACCCAGGGGCACTGCTCTTCATGGCTGTCTTCACAACAAAGGCACATGGGTCAGGGAAATGGGTAGATTTGGTCAGTATGTAGTGGCAGGCACCATTGTTGTATATACTCTGTCCGTCATAGGTTCTGATGTAGGCATTACCAAAGGCTGAGCATATACAGTGACCTGAAAAAGAAATTGCCTTTATTATCAGTTCTTTATGGTATAAAGTTTTCTAACTTTCATAAAATTCAAAATATGGCCAAAGAAATTTCTGTCCTTGGTGCTGGATTTGGCTTCCTTTTTTGATACAAGTGCTTCTCATCTGATACTTTTGGTTTCTGCCTGCCAATTATCTTGATTCATATGTTGCTTTATTATGGTTACCCCTAGATATATGCATAATATGGAGTAGGCATTGCCTAAATGCGAGCATAGCTAAAAGGGACTACGTTTTGTTTATATAATGTATTTGGGGCAAGATGGTATGGGGCGATTAAGCTTCGAGACACGTTAGTTTCGTATGTGCATATACCCCAGACAAAACGAGCAGCTTATGTGTATTTATTATTTTTAGAATATTATTTTCTTGTAAAAAGCGCAATTTATTATTTTTTTAAGCATTATTTTTTTCTTATAAATTATTTTAACATTCACTCCGGCCCTGTAAAAATAATAACCCTTTCCGGACCATAAAAAATCTAAATCAGCATTAGCAAATTTCTCGCGGAAACAAATACCGTAGAGCTCTCCGCTCGCGCGGGCACTTCGTGTCCGCTTGCGAGCTATGCTCGCTATAAAATATGGCCACATAAGGTGTTTTCCTAAACCTGCTGTGGTCCCTTGAACTTTCAAGTTTTCTTAACAAAATTTCTGTCAGTTACTCAGAAATCAAACTCATGGATCTGTAAGAAAAGCTTAAAAAACAGCTTAAACAAAAATAAGTCCAAACCCATAATGTCCCATCTCGCAACCTTTGGATGGATGGACAAATGAACCCTAACACTATATGCCCCCTTCTTTCATAGATGGGGCATAAAAATAAGTACATGTATGTTAAAAGCATTTAACAAGAGGCTCCCAGGAGCCTGAATCGCTCACCTGACATATGTGCCTGAAGTAAAGGTTATAAGGCAAAATCTATTTAACTTTGAAAGGGTCATAAGATTAATAAGGGGGTCATCTGACAATATGGTGGATCTAAATGTGCTGATCACTTTTATTCTCAATCAAAATCTAAAAATCTGTCACCCTTTTTGAGTTATTTGCAAAAAAATGCAGTTTAACCTAATGTTCTATTTTTAGCCACAGCGGTCATGTTTTACGACCAATCAAAAATCCCCACATCAGTTCTATACACCTAATGCTAGTAAACAACTATAACTGTTCCATTTGGACTTAAAGTGTCAGAGGAGTTAACGTTTTCAATGTAATGAGGAAATGCTGTTAAAATGCTAAATTTTGACATTCTAAGGGCAATAACTCCTAAAAGGAAAGGTCCTACAACGTTGACCCTATTACATATTTTGTAGATCTTGATGTGCTTAACAATATGCAATTTAAATTTCTCAAATATCTAGTATAGTTTTCAAGATATTGAGCTAAACAGATGCAAAATTTGCAAAAAATCCACAAAAAGGGCAATAACTCCTACATGGGTCGTTGGATTTTCTTCAAAATTTCAGGGTAGGTAGATCTTGAGGCGCTGATCACTTTTACCCAATAGAATTTTGATATCTGTAGCCGTTTTTGAGTTATTTGCAAAAAACTGCATTTTACCCCTATGTTCTATTTTTAGCCATGGCGGCCATGTTTTACGACGAATCAAAAATCCCCACATCAGTTCTAAGATCCGAATGCTAATGAACAACCATACCAAGTTTAGTTGCAATTGGACTTATGGTGTCAGAGGAGTTAAAGTTTTAAAAAGTTTACGGACGACGGACGCCAAGTGATGACAATAGCTCACATGACCCTTCGGGTCAGGTGAGCTAAAAAACACAACTTACGTTCACATTTTCTGTGGCCATCCCCAATATATCCACCTTTACATATACATCGACCATCAACACATTCTGAATTCTCAGCACATTTAACTCCTTTACAATATCCTTCAGCTGAAACACAACAAAGCAAAGTAGATGTCATATGCTAAAAGATAAGACCCAAAATAGAATATGCCAATAGTTCTCAACACATCCAAATCCTTTACAATATCATTCAGCTGAAATTATAAAGAGCTCCCAAAGATAATTATAATCTTTCACCTGTAATAAAAGCTCTGATCTATATCTTACATCCAGGTCTGTTAATAAGAAAAGATGTTGAATCACCAAAAACATTCATTAAACATCAAATTGTGTTCAAAAGCTAAGGTTAATGACGACTAGAATGAAAGACTTAATTCCAAGTTATTGAATTCTTGTACAGAAATGTAAAGGTAAGCATTTTGAGGGTGGATAGATTGAATGAACTTAGGTCTCAAAACTCAACTACATGTACCTACCATCACAAAATTCGTACCCATCGCCATGGTAACCTCTTCTACATTTACATTTGTAATCCTCACAGACAGCATTCATGTGACATTTCTTTCCCCCACAATACTCAAGGGCTAAAAAATCAAAATATCATACATGTATTAAGGATTATATACATATGGCATTTTATCACTTGTTTTGTGTTGATAAAATTTTTCTAATCTTCCGTTTTATCAGAAAATCAATGTTAACCTAACCACATTGCACACATGAAAATATTGCATTAATATTAAATGTTAGTGTTATAAGTTTTGTATGTTAGAAAATGACATTACAGTTAATATATGAGAAAATGTATTACAAGAAAATCAAGAATTTTCATTTCTAAAATCTGTCAAAGTCAAAAATGGTTGAATTTCTTTAAACAGGAAGTAGGTTAAAGCGAAGACCTGAAATCTAATCCCACATTTTGCCAAATACTGTAAACATACTTATTTTTGCGGGTACTTATTTTCACAATTATAGGATTTGACCAAAGTTTGCGGGTACTTAATTTCGCGAAAAATTATTGACTGCGAAATCTGTGAAAATAAATACTGCGCTAAAATAAGTATGTTTACAGTCTAAGTGGCTGTGATAAGTTGTTGCTGAGAAAACTGTTATTAAAATTTCTTTATTGCCCACCCACACGCCTACCCGACATTCACCATTCTATAACCCAGCTTTTATTCCACTCTATTAAATCCAGCCAATAAAATGGGACAAATAGAAATTAAGAAAATTTTCCCTTGTTTCCCTAGGTATAAACTTACGTTCACATTTGATGTATGCATTTCCATGGAAACCAGTGTGACAATTACATTTATTGGAGACACAATGGGCATTCTCTACACAAAGCTTGCCTCCACAGTAAGCTGGAACATAAAATGGGCAACAATATTCAAAAGATAATGAATACAACTCAACATTCTAACTCAAAGTCTATTATGTTTCTACAGATGCATATTGTTGTACACTTTGTAAAATTATATATGAGGGTATAAATGGGGGATCACTCAATTCAGTCTTCCTTAAACCCACACACTATACTAGTATTAGTTCATGAAAAATTATATGAATGGATCATTTTTTCAGCTCATTTGATTATAAAACTGTATTGTGCTTGTTCCTCTTCATCCAAGGTTTGTTCTTCAGTTACAATATAAAGATAATGCTTAGTTTAATAACATAGGTCAATATTGTTCTTGTAGTACAATCTTTTGCAAAACAAAATGTTTAGTTTGACAGCTCCTCAAGTGATATTTTTGATTTTCCTATAATTTGTTTACCTTTTATTATTGGCTTACATAAGATTAAGGAAGATATTTGTTTTTCGTTTTTCTCATGTTGTACAATAGTTTTAACCAAATTTTGATGGTTAAATTATCAGTTGATTTTGTATACTTACGATCACATCTACTATATCCATCGCCATAGTAACCCTTCAAACATTTACACAGGAAGTTCTCACATCTGGCATTCTTGGCACAAACATGGCCGTCACAAAAACCATCAGCTGAAAAATCAAACCAGACATGTGTATTCTGGAATCAGGTGGGAAAGGTTTACTCTGCCTAATGAACATGCCCTAAGAAGGAGCTGGAGTAAAACATACTGCTAGATTATGCACACGAATCTCAATCCGAAATGTTTTCCTGTGCCATAATAACAAAGACTTTTAGTTTTAGAGTTTTTTTTAATCTATAAGACATTGTACATTGTATGTAAAATTAATAGATAGAAAATAATGAGATGTTGAACAAGTGCATGCAACACAGCTCACATAAACAAGTAGTAAATTATAAAGACCACAATGAAAAACAGCCAGCAGCCTTCAACGACGGCCAGTAGGCACTGCTCGCTTTACAGCAATTAGCCAAAGGTTAAATATATATGCATACAATTCAAATTCTGTATTAAAATAGTCAGTGAAAGAAGTCTGAATTCAATTATAATATTTTTTTGTGTTTTCATTAATCATAGAGCTTCAGTGTCATAAGCAAGACAACTATGTTTTTTTGTAGTGAAAGATCATACTGAGACTTTCCCAAAATCAGACAACATTTTCCTTGAACTATAATACATGTAAAAGAGGATTGACTATAAAAATGATTTTGAAAGAATCATTTAATGACTGAATGATTTAGACCTCTGTTTAGTCACTGAGATACCTTCACACCTGTAATATCCGTCACCATGGTAACCTTCATCACATACACACATGTTGTGTACACACTTGGCATGCTTAACACACTTCTTCCCATTACACAAAGCTGAAAAAAACTTTTTCTATCAATATAGCATTCAAATTTAACCAACAAATCAGTTTATCCAACCAAAAATATGTTCTTCTTTATATTTGCATAAAACTTTAAGGCATTAACTATGTAACCCTGTCTACATTTATGATACTATAGTTTGAATATACACATATGACAACCAAAACCATCAGAGAACTGTAACTTTTCTACAAGCATCTCCTACTTGTATATCCTTCTTTTCATTACTATGATTTGCATACTAGGTATTCTGGTTTCCTCAACCATTAAAACTGACTGCCATATATGGCCCAGGTGTGTCAAGGGGGGTGTTAAACCCTATCACACACTCAAGTGGTAAAATGACATGAAATATATGACTTTTTGATTCTATACAACATTTCTGTAAAACAAAGTTATGCTGTGTTCACACGTACAACGACTTAATGCGCATTCAATCATCATTACCAAAGCGCATTGAACTGAATGCGAATTCGATAACGTCGTTTGCGTTCACACGTTTCTTCAACTCGCATTCAATTCGAATTGAAACTGATATCCATTCACACATATTTCATTACACAATTCGCATTGGACATTTTTGGTTCCTGGATTTCTGCTATGACGTCAAGGATTAATGACGTAGTAAACGTTAAAACTTCATGTGTGACCCCTTCTTTTACTCCGTTTCATTTGATGTTAGATATATTTTCAATGTGATGCAATTAATTGAAGCAATTAAATATATTTTTAATCGAAGCAATTAGATATATTTTAATTGATGCAATTAGATATATTTAGGACACTTGTCATACAATTCGAAATGAATAAAAGTTTCCGTTCACACGACAATGCAATGCGCATTGAATGCGAATTATCCAATTCGAATTATCGAAAACGTATCACCATAGCGAATTGGATAATACGCATTATTTCAATTCGAATTGATTCGCATTCAAATAGTTTTTTTGTGTGAACGCGTCAAAATTTTTGAATGCGAATTGAAATCGAATTGAATGCGCATTATTTGTAAGTGTGAACGCAGCATTACATAATATAATGTACAGGGACTTCCCCAACTGTATGAGATTAGGTAATACCTGCCCTAGGTTGATGGTTTCCTCTGGGTACTTTGGTTACTCCACCATTAAAACTGACTGCAGTACATGGCCCAGGTGTGTTGATAAAGGGTGTTAAACACAAACACACACTCACTCATATTTTCTGCTAACATTTCCTTTTGTCTCATTATTAACATTTATAAAACATGTAATTTGCATATTAAGCCACACCTACCATCACATTTTCTGTAGCCATTTCCTATGTATCCCTCTTTACATTGACAGGTATAATTGACACACTTGGTATGTTCTGCACAGGTCTTGTTACCACAGAATTCTTTCACTTCAAAAAAAGGAAATGCAATGTTTTGTTTCATTAGAAGTTTACCTTATAAACTATTAACTGTCAGAAATTAAAAGTTTATCTATAACAAATGAAAAGGTTGAAATAAATTTCATCAAATACACAATTCAATAGTGTATCTTTTTTTTAGAAATGTTATTTTACTGACATATGGACTTTAATTTGTATGGCAAAAAAAAAACTATAGGATCTTTGATGGAATTATTCTCATACATGTACCTTATAATATGAAGCAGGTTAAACCTGTATCGCTCCCGATTTATAAATAAAGTATCTTTAAAATTTTTCATGATGTTTAAATTTTAAAATGTTTATAAATGGAAACAATTTGTATCAGAAAATAAAAACAAATACTAGCTTTTCTTTGGCCAGTTCCAGGTCCTGTGTGCGCTTAATTACGTTTGAAATTTTCAAATAAATAGGCATTAAAAAGACGCTGAAAGTTCGGGAAAACAAGCATAAAACTAGAGGCTCCCAGGAGCCTGAATCGCTCACCTGATCTCTTATGCCAAAGTTTGAAAAATTTTCAAAAACTTTCAAGTATACAAAGTTGCAAAACAATCCTTTCAGTGGTTTCAGAGAAGATTTTTGGAAATCAGTTTAAATTAATAGAAAAAAAACAGTTAAAGGGCAATAACTCCTGTAAGGACCTTTAGATGCTGAACATGAAAAGTTGCTCCGGATTTTCTCATATACTTTTCGAGTTATAAGCCAAAAACAATGGTCTAACCCCCTATTCTATTTTTAGCAATGGCGGCCATGATGGTTGGTCCACATGTACATAATTCACAAACTTGGTAAAGATCAAGTATACCAAGTATCAATGTAATCCCTTCTGTGGTTTCAGAGAAGAAGATTTTTGAAAATCAGTTAAAATTAATGGAAAAAACAGTTAAAGGGGAATAACTCTTAAACGGCTGATCTGACAATTTAGACCCTAAAATCATTTTTGTAGATCTCTATGAGCTAAACAATTCTGCAATGCAAACTTTTCCTCTAGCTCTAACAGTTTTCAAGATATTGTCCAAAAACTGCAAAAATGGTCAATTTTGACGATTAAAGGGCAATAACTCCTATAAGAAGTGGTTTCACAACTTCGACTCAAGGAAAGATTTGTAAAGCTTTTGATGCTGAACATGAGAGGTTGCTTCAGATTTTCTCTATCGCTTATACTTTTTGAGTTATAAGCCAAAAACAATGGTCTGACCCCCCTGTTCTATTTTTAGCAACGGCGGCCATGTTGGTTGGTCGACGTGTATATAATTCACAAACTTGGTAGAGGACATCCTAAAGATCATGTATACCAAGTATCAATGCAATCCCTTCAGTGGTTTCAGAGAAGAAGATTTTTGAAAATCAGTGTAAATTAATGGAAAAAAACAGTTAAAGGGGAATAACTCTTAAACGGCTGATCTGACAATTAAGACCCTGAAATCATTTTTGTAGATCTCAATGAGCTAAACAATTCTGCAATGCTAACTTTTCCTCTAGCTCTAATGGTTTACCAGATATCGTCCAAAAACTGCAAAAATGGTCAATTTTGATGATTAAAGGGCAATAACTCCTATAAGAGTTGTTTCACAACTTCGACTCAATGGAGAGATTTGTAGAGCTTTTGATGTTGAACATGAAAGGTTGCTTCGGATTTTCTCTATTGCTTATACTTTTTGAGTTATAAGCCAAAAACAATGGTCTGACCCCCCTGTTCTATTTTTAGCAATGGCGGCCATGTTGGTTGGTCGACGTGTATATAGTTCACAAACTTGGTAGAGGACATCCTAAAGATCATGTATATCAAGTATCAATGTAATCCCTTTTGTGGTTTCAGAGAAGAAGATTTTTGAAAATCAGTTTAAATTAATTGAAAAAACAGTTAAAGGGGAATAACTCTTAAACGGCTGATCTGACAATTTAGACCCTAAAATCATTTTTGTAGATCTCTATGAGCTAAACAATTCTGCAATGCTAACTTTTCCTCTAGCTCTAACGGTTTTCCAGATATCGTCCAAAAACTGCAAAAATGGTCAATTTTGATGATTAAAGGGCAATAAACTCCTATAAGGAGTCATTTCACAACTTCACCTCAATGGAGAGATTTGTAGAGCTTTTTATGCTGAACACAGAAGGTTGCTTCGAATTTTCTCTATCTCTTATACTTTTCGAGTTATAAGCCAAAAACAATTTTCTGACCCCCCTGTTCTATTTTTAGCAACCGCGGCCATGTTGGTTGGTCGACGTGTATATAATTCACAAACTTGGTAGAGGACATCCTAAAGATCATGTATACCAAGTATCAATGCAATCACTTCAGTGGTTTCAGAGAAGAAGATCTTTGAAGAAAAGTTAACGGACGGACGACGGACGACGGACGCTTAACGATGACAATAGCTCACATGACCCTTCGGGTCTGGTGAGCTAAAAACAGACATTGAAGGAAAATTCAGCTCGTAGTACGGCTAAATTGTTGACATTTCTACCATTATCGCTTCCTTCAAGAGCGTATTAAGATGTGACAGATAAGTCATGACAAAACTGGAGATTTGTCTAGTTTTGCAGGATATTGGACAAAAAAATCTGTCCAAGTCAAAAATGGCCAGATTTCATTAAACTGAAAGTAGGTGAGCGACAGACCTGGAATTGAATGGGATCCCACTCCAATGCTGTATACCAAATATTAAATGGCTGTGATAAGTAGTTGCTGAGAAAAACCATTACCCCAATTTCTTTACCCCCTGCCCACCCTCTGTCAGACATTCATTATTTTATAACCTGAAATTTTTACTCTGTGAAATCCAGCCAAAAAAGCTAAGAAATTTTGTAAACCTAATTAGTTGTTTATTTATTGCTGCAACTAATGTGTGTCAAAAATGCATTGCTTCACTTATCCAACAGTATAATTCAAGGGGGGACTGAGGATACTAGTTGAAAATTGGCAAATTTATGATTCCATGTAGGAATTTAATGTCCTTAATGTACATTCATACTTAACATAACCACTTCCCCTCTTCATTTTCAGCAGCCATCAACACAGTGTCTATACTTTACACAAATTCTACCACTGCCAGATGAAGAGAGACAATTAGAGTGTATAATTATTTTATATCTTACATTCACACATAACATATGCATTGCCATGGTAACCCTCTTGACATTTACAGCAGCCATCCACACAAAGTCCATACTTAGCACAAATTCTACCACTGCACAGTGCTGAAATAGATGACAATGCAACATTCTAATTCATATCAGTTCTACCATTATTATATGTGACAAGAAATGAATGAAGTTTGTACACAACTTTTATTTATGACATTTAACACTGTAAAAACAGCTGAAAAATATAGAAAAAAAAATACTGATGATCATTTAAATCTTGTATGTGCCAATTAATGTTTGATTTGCACATTATTTTCTGCAGAAAACATTTCTTAAAATTTTAATATATCAAATTGCTAAAATGGAAAAAAAAGTTCTTTTGTATCATACAGACTTTTTCCTTACTTGACTTAAAAACCTTTGGTTAGAGCATATCTGACAAGTCTTTAAATGACAAAATGCAGTTTGAAAAAAACTGCCTACATTTCATTTGTAGTATTGTGACATATAAATATCATACTAAAACATTTTGACTTACGTTCACAGTATGTGTATCCGTTTCCATGGTAACCCTCCTTACACAAACATTTAAAGTTGATACAATCAGCATTAGGAGCACAAGTTTTACCATCACAATATCTGTCATCTATAAAAAAACAAACAAGATGAAAGAACCTTAGTGAGCACGCTCACATACCCCACGCATTCCCCTATTGGACTATCAATGTTATCCTTTAGGAATTAGTATCAAGCTACAGAATTCAATAATATTGAATTATTGTAAAAGTGAATGCGCAAGTTTTTAAATATCATAACAAAGTTATTTCGAATTTCTAAGTCCAAAGGGCCATAACTCCCACAAAAATTTGTGGATCGAAAATTTCTGGTAATATGCACAACTACATTTGGTGTACTTCTTGCATACCAGATTTCCTTAAATTCTGTTTAGTAGTTTAAGAGGAGTTGCATTCACAAACTGTAATCATGATTTTCTGCAAATTTCTAAGTCCAAAGGGCCATAAATCCCACAAAAAAATTGTGGATCAAATATTTCCTGGTATTATGCACAACTACATATGGTGTACTTTTTTCATACCAAGTTTCGTTAAATTCTGTTCAGTAGTTTAAGAGGAGTTGCGATCACAAACTTTGATCACAGATGGACGGACCAGTCAAAAACATTATACCTTTCGCAACTTCGTTGCGTGGGGTATAAATATATCTGAAAGATAAATGCACAAGTTGCAACCCTTGGAACAGATGAAAGAATGGACAGAAAAACTGACACACATACCTATTACTTAATACATGGTCAACCAGAGGATGTTTGTTCATTTAGAAAAAAAAATATTTTGAAGACCACTGTTTGAAACAAAAGGCTCCCAGGAGCCTGAATCGCTCACCTGGTCTTGATGTCAACCATATAAAGACTTTTGTATAGCTAAATGAGCTGAATGTTTAAGCAAGCAACAGCTTTTCTCTATCTGCAAAAGTTTTCATTCTATAGGCCAAAAACACTATTTTTCGCCTTTAAGGGGCTGTTACCACTATAAGGGGTCATCAGACAACTTCAACCCTATGGAGACTTTGGTAGAGCTAAATGAGCTGAACATTTAAGCAAGCAACAGCTTTTCTTTATCTACAATAGTTTTCATTCTATAGGCCAAAAACGTGCAAAAACTCTATTTTTCCCTTTTAAGGGGCTGTAACCCCTATAAGGGATCATCTGACAACTTTGACCTTATGAAGACTTTTGTAGAGCTAAATGAGCTGAACATTTAAGCAAGCAACAGCTTTTCTCTATCTGCAATAGTTTTCATTCTATAGACCAAAAACACTATTTTTGACCTTTAAGGGGCTTAAACCCCTATAAAGGGTCATCTGACAACTTCGTCCCCTGGAGACTTTTGTAGAGCTAAATGAGCTGAACATTTAAGCAAGCAACAGCTTTACTCTATCTGCAATAGTTTTCATTCTACAGGCCAAAAACACTATTTTTCGCCTTTAAGGGGCTGTAACCCCTATAAGGGGTTATCTGACAACTTCGACCATATGGAGACTTTTGTAGAGCTAAATGAGCTGAACATTAAGCAAGCAACAGCTTTTCTCTATCTGCAATAGTTTTCATTCTATAGGCCAAAAACACTATTTTTCGCCTTTAAGGGGCTGTAACCCCTATAAGGGGTTATCTGACAACTTCGACCATATGGAGACTTTTGTAGAGCTAAATGAGCTGAACATTAAGCAAGCAACAGCTTTTCTCTATCTACAATAGTTTTCATTCTATAGGCCAAAAACATGCAAAAACGCTATTTTTCACCTTTAAGGGGCTGTAACCCCTATAAGAGATCATCTGACAACTTTGACCTTTTAAAGACCTTTGTATAGCTAAATGAGCTGAACATTTAAGCAAGCAACAGCTTTACTCTATCTGCAATAGTTTTCATTCTATAGGCCAAAAACACTATTTTTCGCCTTTAAGGGGCTTTAACCCCTATAAAAGGTCATCTGACAAATTCGACCCTATGGAGACTTTTGTAGAGCTAAATGAGCTGAACATTTTAGCAAGCAACAGCTTTTCTCTATCTGCAATAGTTTTCATTCTACAGGCCAAAAACACTATTTTTCGCCTTTAAGGGGCTGTAACCCCTATAAGGAGTCATCTGACAACTTCGACCCTATGGAGACTTTTGTAGAGCTAAATGAGCTGTACATTTATGCAAGCAACAGCTTTTCTTTATCTACAATAGTTTTCATTCTATAGGTCAAAAACATGCAAAAACACTATTTTTTACCTTTAAGGGGCTGTAACCCCTATAAGGGATCATCTGACATCTTCGACCAAATGGAGACTTTTGTAGAACTTTTGATGCTGAAGCAGTAGGGTGGAATCAGATTTCATCTATCTCTTATACTTTTTGATTTACAAGCCAAAAACAGTAGTCTGACCCCCCTGGTCTATTTTTAGTAACGGTGGCCATGTTTTTTGACGGATCCAGAATCGAAACACAAGTTTGGTGCAGAACATTCTAAGGATCATTCATTACAAGTTTCATTAAATTCTGTTCAGTAGTTCCAGAGGAGAAGATTTTTGAAAAATTGTTAACAGGTGAGCTAAAACAAGAGGCTCCCAGGAGCCTGAATTGCTCACCTGGTCTTGATGTTGACCCTTTACTTTTGTAGAGCTAAATGAGCTGAACATTTAAGCAGGCAACAGCTTTTCTCTACCTGCAATAGTTTTCATTCTATAGGCCAAAAACACCATTTTTCACCTATAAGGGGCCATAACCCCTATAAGGAGTCATCTGACAACTTCAACCCTAAGGAGACTTTTGTAGAGCTAAATGAGCTGAACATTTAAGCAAGCAACAGCTAATCTCTATCTGCAATAGTTTTCATTCTGCAGGACAAAAACATGAAAAATCGCTTTTATCAGAGGCCGTAACCCCTATAAGGGGTCACCTGACAACTTCGACCCTATGGAGAATTTTGTAGAGCTAAATGAGCTGAACATTTAAGCAAGCATCAGCTAATCCCTATCTGCAATAGTTTTCATTCTGTAGGCCAAAAACATGAAAAATCGCTTTTTTCAGAGGCCGTAACCCCTATAAGGGGTCACCTGACAACTTCGACCACATGGAGAATTTTGTAGAGCTAAATGAGCTGAACATTTAAGCAAGCAACAGCTAATCCCTATCTGCAATAGTTTTCATTCTGTAGGCCAAAAACATGAAAAATCACTATTTTTCAGGGGCCGTAACCCCTATAAGGGGTCATCTGACAACTTGACCCTATGGAGAATTTTGTAGAGCTAAATGAGCTGAACATTTAAGCAAGCAACAGCTAATCTCTATGTGCAACAGTTTTCATTCTGTAGGCCAAAAACATGAAAAAACATTATTTTTCAGGGGCCGTAACCCCTATAAGGGGTTGTCTGACAACTTCGACCCCATGGAGACTTTCGTAGAGCTAAATGAGCTGAACATTTAAGCAAGCAACAGCTAATCTTCTATCTGCAATAGTTTTCATTCTGTAGGCCAAAAACATGAAAAATCTTTATTTTTCAGGGGCCTTAACCCCTATAAGGGGTCATCTGACAACCTCGACCCTTGGAGAATTTTGTAGAGCTAAATGAGCTGAACATTTAAGCAAGCAACAGCTAACCTCTATCTGCAATAGTTTTCATTTTGTAGGACAAAAACATGAAAAATCGCTATTTTTCAGGGGCGGTAATCCCTATAAGGAGTCATCTGACAACTTCGACCCTATGGAGAATTTTGTAAAGCTAAATGAGCTGAACATTTAAGCAAGCAACAGCTAATCTCTATCTGCAATAGTTTTCATTCTGTAGGCCAAAAACATGAAAAATCCCTATTTTTCAGGGGCCGTAACCCCTATAAGGAGTCATCTGACAACTTCGACCCTATGGAAAATTTTGTAGAGCTAAATGAGCTGAACATTTAAGCAAGCAACAGCTAATCTCTATCTGCAATAGTTTTCATTCTGTAGGACAAAAACATGAAAAATCGCTATTTTTCAGGGGCCGTAACCCCTATAAGGGGTCATCTGACAACTTCGACCCTATGGAGAATTTTGTAGAGCTAAATGAGCTGAACATTTAAGTAAGCAACAGCTAATCTCTATGTGCAATAGTTTTCATTCTGTAGGACAAAAACATGAAAAAACACTATTTTTCTGGGGCTGTAACCCCTATAAGGGATTATCTGACAACTTTGACCCCATGGAGACTTTTGTAGAGCTAAATGAGCTAAACATTTAAGCAAGCAACAGCTAATCTCTATCTGCAATAGTTTTCATTCTGTAGGCCAAAAACATGAAAAATGGCTATTTTTCACCTTTAAGGGGCCATAACCCCTATAAGGGGTCATCTGACAACTTCGACCCTATTGAGACTTATGTAGAGTTAAATGAGCTGAACATTTAAGCAAGCAACAGCTAATCTCTATCTGCAATAGTTTTCATTCTGTAGGCCAAAAACATGAAAAATCGCTTTTTTCAGAGGCCGTAACCCCTATAAGGGGTCACCTGACAACTTCGACCATATGGAGAATTTTGTAGAGCTAAATGAGCTGAACATTTAAGCAAGCAACAGCTAATCCCTATCTGCAATAGTTTTCATTCTGTAGGCCAAAAACATGAAAAATCGCTATTTTTCAGGGGCCGTAACCCCTATAAGGGGTCATCTGACAACTTGACCCTATGGAGACTTTCGTAGAGCTAAATGAGCTGAACATTTAAGCAAGCAACAGCTAATCTTCTATCTGCAATAGTTTTCATTCTGTAGGCCAAAAACATGAAAAATCTTTATTTTTCAGGGGCCTTAACCCCTATAAGGGGTCATCTGACAACCTCGACCCTTGGAGAATTTTGTAGAGCTAAATGAGCTGAACATTTAAGCAAGCAACAGCTAATCTTCTATCTGCAATAGTTTTCATTTTGTAGGACAAAAACATGAAAAATCGCTATTTTTCAGGGGCCGTAACCCCTATAAGGAGTCATCTGACAACTTCGACCCTATGGAAAATTTTGTAGAGCTAAATGAGCTGAACATTTAAGCAAGCAACAGCTAATCTCTATCTGCAATAGTTTTCATTCTGTAGGACAAAAACATGAAAAATCGCTATTTTTCAGGGGCCGTAACCCCTATAAGGGGTCATCTGACAACTTCGACCCTATGGAGAATTTTGTAGAGCTAAATGAGCTGAACATTTAAGTAAGCAACAGCTAATCTCTATGTGCAATAGTTTTCATTCTGTAGGACAAAAACATGAAAAAACGCTATTTTTCTGGGGCTGTAACCCCTATAAGGGATTATCTGACAACTTCGACCTATGGAGACTTTTGTAGAGCTAAATGAGCTAAACATTTAAGCAAGCAACAGCTAATCTCTATCTGCAATAGTTTTCATTCTGTAGGCCAAAAACATGAAAAATGGCTTTTTTTCACCTTTAAGGGGCCGTAACCCCTATAAGGGGTCATCTGACAACTTCGACCCTACAGAGACTTATGTAGAGTTAAATGAGCTGAACATTTAAGCAAGCAACAGCTAATCTCTATCTGCAATAGTTTTCATTCTGTAGGCCAAAAAACATGAAAAAATGCTATTTTTCACCGTCAAGGGGCCGTAACCCCTATAAGGGGTCATCTGACAACTTTGACCAAATGGAGACTTTTGTAGATCTTTTGATGCTGAATCAGTAGCGTGGCCTCAGATTTCCTCTATCTCTTATACTTTTTGATTTATACGCCAAAAACAGTAGTCTGACCCCCCTAGTCTATTTTTAGTAACAGCGGCCATGTTTTTTAATGGATCAAAAATCAAAACACAAGTTTAGTGCAGGACACCCTAAGGATCATTCATACCAAGTTTCATTAAATTCTGTTCAGTAGTTTCAGAGGAGAAGATTTTTGAAAAATTGTTAACAGACGACGACGACGACGACGACAGACGACGACGACGACGACGACGGACGCCAAGTGATGGTAATAGCTCACATGGACCTTCGGTCCAGGTGAGCTAAAAATGATTACAAAAGGGGAGGTGCACATCTTAAATATATCTGTAATCACTGTGTAAAATTTCAGAAAGATCTAGTGTTTAGTTTTTGAGATTCAGATTACACAAGACAGGCATCCCATAGCCCGACAGACGGACAGACAGATGGAGTGACTCCACTACTAGATCTGCTTTCACCTTCAGCGACGCATGTAAAAATGTAAATCAAACAAGATTGATGCTCCAAGTTACAAGGTGAAGATTTGTATATGTGTGTTGTGTTGTAACAAGAGGTTGCACTTTGTCCTGCTAAGCATACCCTACTCAACCATTTTTTAAACATGAAGAAATTGACCAATCGACCTGGAAAAGGAAGGCATATTACAGCTCATCATGTTTAAGCTGTATACCAAATTCAGCACGGAGAACACGGGCCACAGCTTCATAGGGGTGAGCCTTATTTTTAGTAGATTTACGGTACCAAAAGCCCGTGCGGAACATGATAAAACTTGTGAAAGGGTGACTGCTGTTTATTTTGTATGCATGCACTTATAATCAATCCTTAGGTAGAAAAAGAGAAATCTGTTACAAAAAATTGTAACAAATGTATCTCTTACAAATGTGGGTTTAATATCATTCAGCTCTTGAGAAAAAATGTATAACTTTTTAAAAAGAAATACATGTATACATATTTATTAATTAATAGAACGTATTTTACCTTCACATCTGTTGATGCCATCACCATGGTAACCAGTATTACATTTACATTTACCATGGCAACAGACAGCATTGTCATGGCATTTCTGTCCATTACAGAGCTCTGCAAAAAGAGAAAAAAAATATTGACATGCATGGCAAAAAAAGTAAGCAAATATTTAGATTTTGTGTATTTTTCATGTTGATGTCTTTTGAGTTGCCTGGTTTTATTTGGCCTATAATGACTTTTAACTTACAAAAGCCGCATTGGTACTTCTTTGCCAACGAGTTGCAGTAATAAAGACATCTTTGAAGAATTGAATGTCAGTGTGTGTTTTGGTGTAAAACGCCCTTTATTGACGCACCTGGGCCATGTATAAAAGGTGGTCAGTTTTAATAGGGAGGAAACCATCGACTTTAAGAGAACTGAATGTGGGTTTGACTAATTATGTAATTTTGTGTAAAAAATATTGGCTTTTGAGTTTTTAACTAAAGCATCTCTTAAATTCCTGAAAGATAAAAAAGTTTATGCAGATAAGCTAAATTTTCGCTAGTATTTTTGCTTAGTTTTTTTTCTCTTCAGAATTACATGGGCATTTCAAAAGACTTAATATAACACCAGTTAGTTCACTTTTAAAAAGTAGTTAGACCATTAAGTCAAGATGGATAAAATCAAGTTATGCTAAGACAAGAAATACTGTGAGCAAGCTCACAAAAGGATACCCCCGCTTCATATTGGACCCTGTACTGTAAAAGAAATGTCAAGTCCAGTTATCTCCCCTCGATGAAACCAAAAGCAATACCAATTCTTCATGCACATCTACAGATGATTTACTTCCTTCCTCTAAGGTTTCATTAAAATCCTTAAAGTGGTTTAGGAGAAGTTGTGCTTACGAGGTCTCCCATTGAATAATGTATTTAAAAAGTAAGTCCAATTATCTCCCCTGAATGATGTCTGAGTGTGATGAAAATTCTTCATGCACATCTACATATAATGTACTTCCTTCATATTAAGTTTCAGCAAAATCCTTCAAGCAGTTTAGGAGGAGAAGCGCTTACAAGTTATGTGGACAGACAGACGGACAGACAGACAGGGTGTTTCCTATATACCCCCCAAACTTTGTTTGCGGGGTATAATAAACCAACAAACATGAAAAATAAATGCCTACAACGAACTCTTCTTTGAAATTAAATCAGAAAATTATATAGCCCTACCATCACATTTCTTGTAGCCATCTCCTGTATATCCATTCATACATACACAAGTAAAGTTATCACACCTGGCATTAGGAGCACACAGCTTGCCTCCACATATACCATCCTCTGAAAAAATACAATACTGAAGTAACCATATTTTGCATTAAAATAGTATAACTTTGCTCAACATTTTTTAAACTATCCTCTAAAATAGACACAATATGGCAAAAAATCATGTGATGCAATAAACCACAAAGCTATCTCATGAAATTTGTATTTTTTTATAGAAAAGTTAAGTCTCTACCTAATTCAAGTCTGTCCTTAATTTTACATGTCAAAATATTTCTGCTTACGTTCACAGCGGTAAGTTCCATCTCCATGGTAACCAGATATACATTCACATTTATTCCTGAAACAGGTGGATTGTTCTACACACTGGTGCTGGCCACACAGAGCTGTTAAAGATATAAATAAATAAATAAAGATATAAATAAATAAATAAAGGTTAAGCGTAACAAACTGATAAAAACGTGGAGTACTAACTGTTTTCTGTCAACAATGGTATTTTTTCTCTTTTTTTTTTCAGACTAAGACAACTAAAAATTGAACTAGCAAACTCAATGGGTATAACCCTTCTCCAATATCCATGCTCGACACTAAAGTGGGGGGATTCAAACCAAATCATCTCCCTTACTGACATGCCAGTGCAAAAAATATTCTTGAATCTGACAATCTGACATACAGATAAACCTTAAAACATCCTACAAAGTTTGTAGAAAGAAAACAAGAAATCTGTGAGCTACTGCTCACTCAGTATACCCCTGCTACCCCCAAAACGGTAAAACAGGAAGTAGCTATTATACAGACCTAATTTTGTTACTCGCAATAAAGAACCTCATACTGAACTCATATACTGAATTTGACTAAGTCGGTAAACAGGAAGTAGATATCCAACAGACCTAATTTAAGTACTTGCGGTAAAGGACATCACACTAAACTCATAAACCAAATTTCAAGTCACTGTGATATGTAGTTGCTGAGAAAACTGTTACGAAAGATATGTTGCGAAAGGACGGAAGGGCGAACAGAGGTAAACAAGTATAACCCCTTCTTCTTCGAAGCTGGGGTATAATAAATAAGCAGCAATTTAATTTCATCCTCAAAGTAAAACAACAAGCAGCATTTAGCCATCAATGTAATTAATGCTTGCAGCTACCTTGACAATAGAATTTCGTAATCTTTAAATCTTTTTCTCAAACTGACCTATACAATGATCATATCCATTGCCTGCAAACCCAGGTTTACAATAACATCGGAAGTCTATACATTCAGCATTACAATGGCATGCTTGTCCTCCACATTGTGTCAGTGCTAAAATATTAGATACATAACGACTGAAAGAAACATCGCCTCCTTTATTTTGTACTTAACATCAAATTAAGACTATTCGTCTCTTACAAAAACGAACAACAAAAATTATGTGTACACTTACTATTTTTCAAACAATATTTCTTTTTTTTTCTTTGTCACTTCATTAACTTTTTTACAAAAGAATTATCACAAATGAGCTGGGTTTCTATTTCTTTTTTTTTAACCGTCTTAAGTTGGGTCCCGTTTTGAAATTTTTTGGTTTTATTGTTCGATGCCCTATATATTCATACTGTGTTTGGCATTTTCATCCTTTTGGCGAGAATGTCTGATAAGTAGATAAGACGAAGTGTGTGTCTGACATAGCAGTTTATTGCCTGGAGCTTGTTTTAATTGAACTTAAAATTTACTCAACTTACGTTCACAGAGAATGAAGCCGTTTCCATGGTAACCAGTTATACATTCACATCTGTCATTTTTACATACAGAGAAAGGCATGCATGGTTTACCACCACATAATGCTGAAAATAAGAAACAACTGTATTAACCGATTAACTGTACAACATGAAGTTTCTGACTTGAAGTCTCTTTTATAGGTTTTATATCAAAACTATTGCAGAAAATAACTATTTTTTAAATTATCATGTGAAAAATATGAGTTATCTACCCTTAATCAAATTTCTTCATACATACATGTACATGTATATCATGTTCCAAGTCAAAACCATTACCGTTTCCATTTCTCTGATATAAACTGTTTAACTGTCTTGATTATATGTATTCTACATCATGTGATTGAACCTCCACATTTTGTTAATTTTCTTTTATAGATTTAAATAAGAATTTATCTAAAATAGAAAACAATTAGATTTGGAATAAGTGTACTGGACACAGCCCACAATCAAGCAGCAACTCAGAAAAACCACAATGGACAACCAAGCAGCCTTCAACGAGGCCAGTAGTCACTGCTCGCAGTTCTGCAATGTACGCATGGTCTAAACAAAATGCATATATATATCAAATCAAGCCCTAAAGCTAAAATAGAAGAAAATGAGATGTTGAATAAGTGTACGCGACACAACCTACATTATAAACGTATATTTTAAATATCCACAATGGAAAACAGCGTGCAGCCTTCAATGTGACCAGCGGTCGCTGCTCGCTGTTTTTCAATTGGCCCCTGGATTGAAAATAAAATACATATGATTCAAGCCCAATCCCAAAGTGCATTGAAAGACCCTCTTCTTGACAAAAAAACAATTAACAAAAATTCGACTAAATACAAACATAAGCTTTGATAAAGATTCCTGGCTTAGGACAGGCACATTAAAATGTGGCGGGGTTAAACTAGTTTTTTGGCGCCAACCTTCCCCCTAATGATAATCAATAACAAAGCACAAACTAACACACAGTAAAAATCAAATCGATAGAAGTTCAATTCAACAAGAGAGTATCTGAGACAAAAGGACAACAGGTAATTAACGGGACGTAAGGATACTCTCTTGAGAACACTCGAAGTTACTGACAGCTAGCTAAGAAGCATCCATCGACTGATGTAAAAAAATCAAGTATGTCGATTTTAAATCCGACACAACACGTCAAACACTTGATTTGATGATGCATCATCACACAAAACCGACACACTTGACCGCTGTAATGCTAAAAAATGACATAAGTATAAAAAGGCAATTAACATTTTAAAGTAAGTATCAAATTATCAATATTTTTACCAAAGAAGACTAAATTCAAAGATTTTACTAAAATATCCATTTCATAACCTTTATTTAACAAGTAAATCTGTGAGCTCCCCAAACTAAGCCATGCATACAAGCTTGAATACTCTGCAGACAGGAAGTAGTTGACCTAGGAACATAAAATCACTAAACACCATATGGAACTATAGGATAAAGCTATATACAAAATATCAGACCTCTATCTCATGTAGTTGCTTGGGAAACTGTGACGGAAATTTTGCATTTATGTCCATTATGTGTAAAAACCTAAGTATTCTGTAAACAGGAAGTAGTCTACCTACCAACATAAAATCGGTATACACCATATGGTCCTATATGATAAAGCTGTATACAAAATATCAGACCTCTATCTCATGTAGTTGCTTGGGAAAATGTGACGGAAATTTTGCATTTATGTCCATTATGTGTAAAAACCTAAGTATTCGGTAAACAGGAAGTAAACTACCTAGGAGCATAAAATCGGTATACACCATATGGTACTATAGGATAAAGCTATATACAAAATATCAAAACTCTATCTCATGTAGTTGCTTAGAAAACTGCGACGGAAGTTTTGTTACGGACGGACGAACGGACGGACGGACGGACAGACGGACGAACGGACAAGGGTAAAACAGTATACCCCCCTCTTCTTCGAAGCGGGGGTATAATAAAGTTTTAAGCCAATTTTGAATTCCCAAGGGATTGTTTTTGAATTTATTTGCTCTATAAACAACATTACCGTAGAAATCTGGATGGGATATTCCCTTAACAATCAAAAGTCGTCGTGTATAGTTAAATTTTCCAATAAGGTATAGATATTTATGATAAAACTTAGTAAACGACTTCACTAATTTGTGGTAACGATATCCTTGTTTTAGTAATTTTTTTGTAATACACCGGTTTTTATCATTAAAATCAGACACACCACTGCAGATCCGAGCATATCTTACCAACTGTGAAATATATACTCCGTAAGACGGAGCAAAAGACATGATAATCTCTTTGCAATATATTTGTTTTCTCAATTACTGAACCATGAAGATGTTGTGAGGGGTATGGTTTTCCTTTGTTCATTCTCCAATTTGAGACAGACTAATGCATGAGCAGACAAAATAGTAACACGCCCATCTACTTTCATAGTCTTGGCAAGACCTACCTTTACAGCTTGTGTATCCGTCACCATAGTAACCAGGTTTACACACACACTTGTAGTTGATACAGTCGGCATGCTGAGCACACCTCTCTCCATTACAGATACCAAGGACTGGAAAATATCAAGAAAGGACTAGATTATGTTACCGTAAAAATAATCTCATAAAAATAGACAGTTGTGTAAAATAATGTATAGGCATTAACTTTCACAGTTGCTAATTTTTCGTGAATTTTCATTGACTGCGAATATAGCAAAATGTGAACACCAGGAAAGTTACTACATTTACAGAAGTGACAAGACTTTTTGCCAGAAAAAGAAAGTTATGACTATTCATTTTCCATAGAAATCAGGAGTAGAATGTGGGGTCCTAACTCAAGCAATTAAGTATAACAGGATACCGACAGGATTATAGCTTTAATCTTACACAGGTACATGAAAACAGTGAACATTTCTACTACATAGGCCAAAAACATGAAAAGCCGTTATTTTAGGGGCCGTAACCCCTGTAAGGGGTCATCTGACAACTTTGACCCTATGGGGACTTTTGTAGAGCTTTATGCGCTGAACATTTAAGCAAGCAACAGCTTTTCTCTATCTGCTATACATGTAGTTTTCATTCTAAAGCCAAAAACATAAAAAGGTTATTTAAGGGGCCGTAACCCCTATTAAGGGTCATCTGACAACTTCAATCCTATTGAGACTTTTGTAGAGCTAAATGAACTGAACATTTAAGCAAGCAACAGCTTTTCTCTATCTGCAATAGTTTTCTTTCTATAGGTCAAAAACATGAAAAAACATCATTTTGGGGGCCGTAACCCCTATAAGGGGTCATCTGACAACTTTGACCCTATGGAGACTTTTGTAGAGCTAAATTATTTGAACATTTAAGCAAGCAACAGCTTCTCTCTATCTGCAATAGTTTTCATTCCATAGGCCAAAAACATAAAAAAAACATTATTTCAGAGGCCGTAACCCATATAAGGGGTCATCTGACAACTTCGACCCTATCGAGACTTTTGTAGAGCTTAATGAGCTGAACATTTAAGCAAGCAACACCTTTTCTCTATCTGCAATAGTTTTCTTTCTATAGGCCAAAAACATGAAAAAACATCATTTTGGGGGCCGTAACCCCTATAAGGGGTCATCTGACAACTTTGACCCTATGGAGACTTTTGTAGAGCTAAATTAGTTGAACATTTAAGCAAGCAACAGCTTCTCTCTATCTGCAATAGTTTTCATTCCATAGGCCAAAAACATGAAAAAACATGATTTCAGAGGCCGTTATAAGGGGTCATCTGACAACTCGACCCTATGGAGACTTTTGTAGAGCTAAATGAACTGAACATTTAAGCAAGCAACAGCTTTTCTCTATCTGCAATAGTTTTCATTCCATAGGCCAAAAACATGAAAAAAACACGATTTTTCACCTTTAAGGGGCTGTAACCCCTATAAGGGGTCATCTGACAACTTGGACCAAATAGAGACTTTTGTAGAACTTTCGATGCTGAAGCAGTAGGGTGGCATCAGATTTCATCTATCTTTTATACTTTTTGATTTACAAGCCAAAAACAGTAGTCTGACCCCCATGGTCTATTTTTAGCAACGGCGGCCATGTTTTTTGACGAATCAAAAATCCCCACATCAGTTCTGTGGGGGATACCCTAAAGTACCACCAGACCAAATTTGGTTTGAATCTGTGCAGCCGTATCAGAGGAGAAGAAGTTTGAAGAAAAGTTAATGACGACGACGGACGATGACGACGACGACGGACGCCAAGTGATGGCAATATCTCACATGGCCTTTGGCCAGGTGAGCTAAAAAAGTAGTATTTTTGGCCCTTTTCTGGCCCTAATTTCTAAACGAAAAAAGAGGGGACTCCCAAAATCAATCCCATTCATCCTTTTATGGTAAGGAACATCATTGTAAAATTTCATAGCAATCGGATAACTGGAACTAAAGTTATTGTGGAAACACGAAAAAGTTAACAGACAACAACGACAACAACAACAATGATGACGACAGCATCATACCATAATACGTCCGCAAATTTTTTGCGGTCTTATAAAAATTACAAGTTTTAGATTCATATAGATAACAAACTGACCTTCACACTTGTAGTACCCATCGCCATGGTAACCTTCTTTACAGAGACACTTTCCATTGACACAGTTGGCTTTGTTTACACATTTTCTGTCACCACAGTATGCTGCAATAAAAAAAACCCAAAGAATAAGTCCATGACACACATATACCCAGGTACCCCAAAATTATCATATTTTGTCAGAATACATGTACATAAACCTACATGTATGCGGTCTTCAAGGTTGCCTGATTTTATTCTGTGTACAGAGATGAACAATTTTTATACTGCCAAGGAAAATTACATCTTAAAATATGCATTAATAGCATTATCTGTTTTATTGACACCTGCTTTAGGGATAAAATTTCACAAGTTTAAAACATATAAGCCATGCCAAAACTTTTAAAAATATAAATATTTGCAAACAAGAAGACGACAAAACAGAACCAAGCCAAAACTAAAAATAAGTTCATGATGGTTGTTTTTTTAATGTTCTAAAAACTAAAGTCAAAAATGGACAGATTTCGTTAAACAGGAAGTAGGTGAGCGACAGACCTGAAATCGAATCCCACGTTATGGGACCCCACCCTGATGCTGTATACCAAATATCATGTGGCTGTGATTAGTAGTTGCTGAGAAAACTGTTACGGAAATGTTTTCCACGCCCGCATGCCCACCCAACATTCACCATTTTATAACCCAGGTTTTTCAATCCGTGAAATTTGGCCAAAAATGAGTAAAAAACAAATGACAGGAAACTGAAAGGACTTTAAGTCAAACGGAGCCTTATACATGTACTTACGTAGACATTTATCATTCCCACAACCATAATACCCAGGTTTACATACACACTTATAGTTTAGACACTCAGAATTCTTAGCACAGACCTTTCCTCCACAGGTTCCCATATCTGTAAGCAGACAAAAACTTTATCGTTATTTATCATTTTTATTTTCTATAATCATGCTCCAGCCCCCTATTCCTGTCCCCTCTACTGGGTCCTGAAGCACATTAGGTAGTAAGACACAGTTCGGTTATGTTTACAAGTTAGTTTCAGAGAGTGACATCCTAGAATTTCTAAAGTAAAATACAAAGGTCGAATTTAAGTAGCTATAAATTAAGAATGCCTTACAATTTAGTAACGAAAGTGTGCTGAACTGATAGGGAATCTTTCAGAGGTAATATTTTTGACAAAGTATAAAAATATTCGAAAAAACGGAAGTTTAGCGTCCCTTTTCCGGCATGGTGTCATTTTTATTTTACCGATCTTTTGAAAGTCTTTATTAATGCTTGTTTTTAAGGTAAAAAATGCAACGTCATTTCTTGAAAAAATAAGCCGGTCAATGTATAGGTTTTTACTTTTAATAAACAGCCAGGTTTATGTACTTTCAGAGCATGTATAGCACTATAGAGGATTTAGTGCAGGTTTGAGTCTAATCTAGGCTTGAATTATGGTAAAAATGTGTAATTTTTAGTGTTTTTGCATGTATAATTTGTTTTCGGAGTTATCGGGTTGTAATGAAAAGATCTTATTTTTGTAAGTAACAACTAACTGGAAGATAATCTATGGAATGTAAGGAATTCAACGATGTATGATAAGTGTTTATAAGGTTAAATATAGTTTTAAAATAGTTATTGGAAGAAGCATATGTGCTGCAAAGCTATGAACGTTTCTGACGTTTCATCTAGAAGTGTGTTTTACTACCTTATATCAATGTGGACATTATTTCTCATGGTATTGACTTTCCTAAGGGCTATTCCAGAATTAAAGGGGGGGGGGTCGGGAGGCACTTTTTTCTTTACCCCACCACCCATCAAAAGATCATAATTTTTTATCATTGTTTCTTCACAAAATATTTCCCACCACCCACCATATATGTAATAGAAATTCCTCCCGACCCCCCCCCCCCACCTGATTAATTCTGGAACAGCCCTAAAACAATAACATGTGCAAAAATGCTTAAATTTTGTTTTAATCCATTTTTTGTAGATTTGCATGGTTATCAATTTTGCAAATTAAATAGCCTGAAGAAAATGAATGTTTTTCCCTTAACTTTTGCTGGTGTTGCCATTCAGATTAAATTGAAAACGTTCTTACAATGTGAAAATCAGTGTAAAAACATAAAAACATTTTTTTGTTCCATGTTTTTTCTTCAATTTGTATTTAATTCTTACCTTCACATTTGATTGTGCCGTTACCATGGAAACCATCATTACATTTACATTGTTCACCACAACATCTAGCATAGGCTACACATTTAGCTCCACCACAATAGGCTAAGAAGATCAATAATGTAAAGAAATTAAACTTGCATTATTCATAAAATGATATAAAAAATATCCTTATTGTAGCTGGTTTTTTAAACTTATTCTTACGAGAGCATTGACTGATTGGGGAGTTTAACATCATGACTATAGAAAGAGCACTGCTTAAGGTCAACTGCCTTTTATATATATTTTAGCTGTGGTGACAATGACCTTTGACTTATTCACCTACAAATCAAAAGGTTTCTTCCTTTTCTTAAAATTAAGCATAATTGTGTTAAAGTTTCATAAAATACTACTATAGCAATCGAGTCATGCTCCTGAAACCAGTTTCAGATGGTCAGAATAACAGACAAATGGACATAAATTCTATTATTACCCCCTTTTGCGAAATGGGGACTATATGCATTTTTTGTTGTTGTATAGTTTTGTGCAAGCTTATATTAGGATTTAAAAGTTTTTAAGATATCCATCAAACCCATAAGTTACATTTAACAATTCAAATTAAGGTTTAGATTAAAAATATTTACCTGTGCATGTTAATCCATCTCCATAGTAACCAAATCTACATTTACATTTATAGTCATGGCAATCTGCAAACTGATGACACACTTTTCCTCCACAAACGGAGAGCACTGAAAAATAAATCAATTTCTAAACATAACAGCTGACAACATCATAATCACTATTTTTCATAGTACAAGCTTCTTTAATGCTTTTAATATACAACGAAAGGACTTTATAACTCTATTTCATTGACCGGGTTGGTCACAGGTCATTTTTGACTTTTTCATTTAAGGTGGGACGATACCAAATGACATATATCCAGATTTTGATGAAAATTGATAGACATATAGCTCTTAGTATTATACATCCCTTTATGGAATAAAAAATGGGGGTTACAGACTTCGTTTTTAAAATAAATGCATTTAAACACTGCAATTTTTGCGGGAAATTAACAAAGATATATACATGTAGGACAAGAACAGATTCCAAGTCCCCCGCCCGTTGAATGTTATATTGTTGAAGGGGCATACTAACCTGAAAATCACTTACACCTTAGGGGACCCCTATAGAAGTCTGCATACAAAATTTCAGAACCCTAGGATTAGTAGTTACTGAGAAAAGTGTTACGAAAAATTTACCATTGAGCCTATGGGAGAAAAAATGACTAAGTCGTTAAACAGGAAGTAGATGTCAGACTGACCTGAAAATCACTTACACCTTAGGGGACCCCTATAGGAGTCTGCATACAAAATTTCAGAACTCTAGGATTAGTAGTTACTGAGAAAAGTGTTACGAAAAATTTACCATTGAGCCTATGGGAGAAAAAATGACTAAGTCGTTAAACAGGAAGTAGATGTCAGACTGACCTGAAAATCACTTACACCTTGGGGGACCCCTATAGGAGTCTGCATACTAAATTTCAGAACCCTAGGATTAGTAGTTACTGAGAAAAGTGTTACGAAAAAAGTGTGACTGACGCACGGACACACGGACGGACGGACGGACACCGGCATTTCCAAGTCCCCGCTCCGCGTTGCGGCGGGGGACAAAAAACACAGCTTCAGCGCCCATTATTTTTATTTTTTGTAAACGAAAATGTATTCAAGATATCCAGATTATGACCAAAAACTAACACAATATTCCTTGGAAAATTTTCGATGCATTGATGTAAAATAAAGGATATGTCACAGACTTTGTTTTTAAGGTACGGTTTCGTGAACATTGCCTATACATAAATAATGCAATAGAATCTAACTAAAACAGACGTTCCGTTTCACGATGTTCTGACTGATTTTTCAGTGTACAGGTAAATTTATCGGTAATGTCGTTTATAACCTTATTTAAGTCCCACCTTAAATCCTACCTAAAAGTCCAAGAATATTAAGCTCCGTCAAACCTTCTGAATAAAATAGAGTAATAACTAATATGCATGGATATCAATGTTAGTGAATTCAGCGAATTTTCATGTACCAGTATTTATAATTTATAGTGATCTGTTTAATACAAATCTATGATGGGTTTTACTTTGTTAAGATTACCATGGTCTTGAAGACGAGAAAAATTGGTAATACTGTAACAAAATCATTACATGTAAATATTTTTGGTTATCGTAACCTCATACCCCACACACTGCCTACAAAGTTTTCAATTAGTATGAACTTTTCAGAAGTATGTCTTGTGAGACCAACCTTCACATTTAATAAGTCCATTGCCATGGTAACCTGGTCCACAAACACACTGTCCCCTATGACACACTGCATTAGCTGTACATCTCTTCCCATGACAAAGCTCTACAAATTATAATGATTACATTAGGTGTATTAATCTAATAAGGTCTTCAAAAGATGGACCATAAACTATTACTAAAAGATTGTTACATTAAGCTGTTGGTTTCTTATAAATGGAACCTGGGCATGGGAGGGGGTCTTCAATATCTACTCCCACCAACCCTGTGATCCCTGCCCACCTCTTGATACCTGCTTTCCTCATTTAGTATAGTTTTGCCCCTGTTATTCCATATTATTCCCCATCCCTTTGTCCTGGTTCCCTCCTCCTTTATTCACCTCCAGCCTCTTGACCCCTGTATCCCAGAACCCTGTGTCCATCCTCATATAATGACATTTTAATTTACCTTAATCAAAAAATTAAGCCATAGACACTGCTAGTTCTAATACAGTGTCTTCAATATATAACTGTTTCCAACATGCAAGTGTATTCATTTTTTCCTTTTAGTCTGTTGTATTTTCTGTCTTTCCTTCCATAAATAATCCAGAATCCCTGCCAAAGCTATCTTAGGGGGGCCAAAAGGTGACAATAATACAGTTCTTAAATATGTCTTTGCCTTGTCTTGTCTCTTGTTGTTTGACATTTTTAATTCTATAATTACTTTTATATACTGTTGATTTATTGTTTGAATGTGTGTTCCTAGGCTATAAATAATCAAAAAATATTTTTTCCTTATCAAAACTTATTAAGAAATTTTCTTAAACTAGATAATAAGTCTATGAGCCACAGGATGGCCCTCCCGTTCTTGAAATATCATTGACCCTCAATGTGTATTACCTGGGATATGGACCTTTACCAAGAAATTGATCAAAAGTGTTCATGTGTAAAATATAGGTTGCTGTGAATTTATTTCTGATGGGTGGTGCCATGTACCAAGACTCATCGAGAAGTGAAATATTATTGACCCCTAACATGTAGCATTCAAGATATGGACCTTAACCAAGAACTTAACCAAAGTCATTCATGCGTAAAATATAGGTCACAGTGACCTCATTTCTAGTGGATGGTGTCACTTTACCCAAGACACATCTAGTGGTGAAATATCATTGACCCCCAACATCTAGTATCCAAGTTATGGACCTTAACCAAGAACTTAACCGAAGTCGTTCATGCATCAAATATAGATCACAGTGACCTAATTTTTATTGGGTGGTGTCATGTTACCCAAGACACATCTAGTGTAGAAATACATGTACCATTGACCATCAACATGTAGTATCTGAGATATGGACCTTAACCAAGAACTTAACCAAGTTCATTCATGCGTAAAATATAGGTCACAGTGACCTAATTTCTAGTGGGTGGTGTCACCTTACCTAAGACACATCTTGTAGTGAAATATCATTGACCCCCAACATCTAGTACCTTAACCAAGAACTTAACCGAAGTCATTCATGCGTAAAATATAGGTCACAGTGACCTAATTTCTAGTGGGTGGTGTCACCTAACCTAAGACACATCTAGTAAGTGAAATATCATTGACCCCCAACATCTAGTATCCAAGTTATGGACCTTAACCAAGAATTTAACCGAAGTCGTTCATGCATAAAATATAGGTCACAGTGACCTAATTTCTAGTGGGTGGTGTAGCCCTACCCAAGACCCATCTGGTGGTGAAATATCATTGACCCCCAACATCTAGTATCTGAGTAATGGACCTTAACCAAGAACTTAACCAAAGTGTTACGGACCGACGTACGTTCGTATGTACGGACGTATGGACGGACGGACGGACGGACAAGGGTAAAACTATATGTCCGATCCACATACGTGGTCGGGCCATAAAAATAAATACTCAACTGGTACAGCTTTTATACCCGTCGCCATAGTAACCAGAACGACAATGACATTTATAGTTGGTACAGAGTCCATAGGCAGCACAAGGTTTACCATCACACAGGTGCTCAGCTGGAGATCAAAAAGTCAATAATTATTATTGTTAATCAGTATCTGTTTATTTTTTTAATGATAAACAATACAAATTGTTAAATACATAAATCATTAAAATAAAGTTGTGCATACCATTGCAACTAAATTTACCATTCTACTAATAACCACTTTGTATATATATTGACTGACATTAAACCTAAGGCATCTTCATTGAGCCTAAACATGCATCCACCCTAAGCAATAATGAACTAATACAATCATGACGATACCATAAGGGTGTTTATAGTCATGACAATAGGGCAGAACCCTCTGCAGTGACTTTTAACCATGACTTGCTATGTGCAATGGGTTGTCCAGTTACAGTTGAACCAGAGATGGGAGCAGCCTCCCTCTATGTGGAGGTTGGCATTTATGGACATTAACTCATATTACCTGATCTATCTAGCCTTTTATCTGACTTACGTTCACATTTAATGTAAGGGTTTCCATGGTAACCATTTTGACAAATACATTCATTGGCATCACAGAAGGCATAGGCTCCACACTTCTTGTTCTGACAAAGCTCTGACAAAAACATATATTATATTTTTAAAGCATACAAATTTCCTGCAAAAAGACTAAATTCTATTATCAAAACCTTTATTGGAAAATAAATAAAAAACTGACTTTGAGATGAGCCATTATAGCAGAAAAATCAAAAATACCATTAATAAAAATCAAATTCAGCAATCTTACCAAATACAATTCTATAACAATAAAGAAAGAATGTGTCCATGGGACACGGATGCCCCCGCTGGCCCCAAACAGGAAGTAGATTTCTGACAGGTCTGAAAATTGCTTAGGACATACAGTTTGTCATACTGATCCATCCTACCAAGTTTCAAAACATTCAGGTATACAGTTCCTGAGAAAAGCTTGACGGAAATATTCATATCATGTTCACATATTTTCACATTGGCCTAAGTCCCAAACAGGAAGTAGATGTCCGACAGGTCTCAAAATGGCTTAGGACATACAGTTAGTCATACTGATCCATCCTATCAAGTTTCAAAACATTCAGGTATACAGTTCCTGAGAAAAGCTTGACGGAAATATTCATATCATGTTCACATATTTTCACATTGGCCTAAGTCCCAAACAGGAAGTAGATGTCTGACAGGTCTCAAAATCGCTTAGGACGTATAGTTTGTCATACTGAACCATCCTACAAAGTTTCAAATCATTCTCATGTAAGGTTCCTGAGAAAAGCTTGACGGAAAATTTCATATCATGTTCACATACTTTAAAATTGGCCTAAGTCCCAAACAGGAAGTAGATGTCCAATAGGTCTCAAAATCGCTTAGGACGTATAGTTTGTCATACTCAACCATCCTACCAAGTTTCAAATCATTCTCATGTATGGTTACTGAGAAAAGCTTGACGGAAATTTTCATAGTCATGTTCACATATTTTAACATTGGCCTAAGTCCCAAACAGGAAGTAAATGTCCGGCAGGTCTCAAAATTGCTTAGGACGTATAGTTTGTCATACTCAACCATCCTACCAAGTTTCAAATCATTCTCATGTATGGTTACTGAGAAAAGCTTGACGGAAATTCGTACGGACGTACGGACGGACGTACGTACGGACGGACGGACATGAGTAAAACTTAATGCCCCCCGACATGTCGTCGCGGGGGCATAAAAAGATAGAAACATGAAACATTTTTTTACTTGGAATGCTTGAATTTTCAAATCCCCTATCTGTATTTTTTAAGTTAATAACTTGAATTGAAACTATGCAACAATAAGCATATTCTGATCTTAATATTGTAAATTGTATATGTGTTTCATCACACTTACTTTCACATTTAGTGTTGCCACATCCAACATAACCAGTATCACAGACACACTTGTAGTTATAACAGTGAGCATTGGCCACACAAGACTTGCCACCACATTGACTTAAGGCTGAAATAAATAAAACAGTGAGCATTGGCCACACAAGACTTGCCACCACATTGACTCAAGGCTGAAATAAATAAAACAGTGAACATTAGCCACACAAGACTTGCCATCACATTGACTCAAGGCTGAAATGAATAAAACAGTGAGCATTGACCACACAACACTTGCCACCACATTGACTCAAAGCTGAAATAAATAAAACAGTGAGCATTGGCCACACAAGACTTGCCATCACATTGACTCAAGGCTGAAATAAATAAAACAGTGAGCATTAGCCACACAAGACTTGCCACCACATTGACTCAAAGCTGAAATGAATAAAGCAGTGAACATTGGCCACACATGACTTGCCATCACATTGACTCAAGGCTGAAATAAACAAGGGGTTGCACTAAGTCGTGCTAAGCATACCCCCACTCAGCCATTCAGAAAACAGGAAGAAGATGACCAACTGACCTGGAAAGGGGAGGCACGATACAACTCATCATGCTAAAGCTGTATACCAAATTTGAAATCAATCCCTTCTCTAGAAGCCGAGAAATCTGTTACGAAAAATTGTCTATTTTTGACCCATAAAAAGTCTAAGTCAGGTCAGAAAACAGGAAGTAGATGATGGACTGACCTGGAAAGGGGAGGCACCGTATAACTAATCATGCTAAAGCTGTGTACCAAATTTGAAACCAATCCATCCAGTAAAAGCCATGAAATCTGTTACAAAAAATTTCACTTTTCATATTTTTTACCCTAAAAAGTCTAAGTCGGCTCGAAAAAAAGGAAGTAGATGATGGACTGACCTGGAAAGGGGAGGCACGGTATAACTAATCATGCTAAAGCTGTGTACCAAATTTGAAACCAATCCATCCAGTAAAAGCCATGAAATCTGTTACAAAAAATTTCACTTTTCAAATTTTTTACCCTAAAAAGTCTAAGTCGGCTCGAAAAAAAGGAAGTAGATGATGGACTGACCTGGAAAGGGGAGGCACGGTATAACTCATCATGCTAAAGCTGTGTACCAAATATGAAACCAATCTATCCAGTAGAAGCCGAGAAATCTGTTACGAAACATTTCACATTTCAATTTTTTCCCCCTAAAAAGTCTAAGTCGGCTTGGAAAACAGGAAGTAGATGATGGACTGACCTGGAAAGGGCAGGCATAGTATAACTCATCATGCTGAAGCTGTGTACCAAATTTGAAACCAATCCATCTAGTAGAAGCAGAGATATTGAACCGGACGGACAGACGGACGGACAAGGTGATTGCAATATAGCCCCCTCTCTTACGAGTGGGGGTATAATAAAACATTGAACATTGGCCACACAAGACTTGCCATCACATTGACTCAAGGCTGAAATGAAAAAAACAGTGAGCATTGGCCACACAAGACTTGCCACCACATTGACTCAAGGCTGAAATAAATAAAACAGTAAACATTGGCCACACAAGACTTGCCACCACATTGACTCAAGGCTGAAATAAATAAAACATTGAACATTGGCCACACAAGACTTGCCACCACATTGACTCAAGGCTGAAATAAATAAAACATTGAACATTGGCCACACAAGACTTGCCACCACATTGACACAAAGCTGAAATGAATAAAACATTGAACATTGGCCACACAAGACTCAAGGCTGAAATAAATAAAACAGTAAACATTGGCCACACAAGACTTGCCACCACATTGACTCAAGGCTGAAATAAATAAAACATTGAACATTGGCCACACAAGACTTGCCACCACATTGACTCAAGGCTGAAATAAATAAAACATTGAACATTGGCCACACAAGACTTGCCACCACATTGACTCAAGGCTGAAATAAATAAAACATTGAACATTGGCCACACAAGACTTGCCACCACATTGACACAAAGCTGAAATGAATAAAACATTGAACATTGGCCACACAAGACTCAAGGCTGAAATAAGTAAAACAGTGAGCATTGGCCACACAAGACTTGCCACCACATTGACTCAAGGCTGAAATAAATAAAACAGTGAGCATTGGCCACACAAGACTTGCCACCACATTGACACAAAGCTGAAATGAATAAAACATTGAATATTGCCCACACAAGACTTGCCACCACATTGACTCAAGGCTGAAATAAATAAAACATTGAACATTGGCCACACAAGACTTGCCACCACATTGACTCAAGGTTGAAATAAATAAAACATTGAACATTGGCCACACAAGACTTGCCACCACATTGACTCAAGGCTGAAATAAATAAAACATTGAACATTGGCCACACAAGACTTGCCACCACATTGACTCAAGGTTGAAATAAATAAAACATTGAACATTGGCCACACAAGACTTGCCACCACATTGACACAAAGCTGAAATAAATAAAACATTGAACATTGGCCACACAAGACTTGCCACCACATTGACTTAAGGCTGAAATAAATAAAACAGTGAGCATTGACCACACAAGACTTGCCACCACATTGACTCAAAGCTGAAATAAATAAAACAGTGAGCATTGGCCACACTGTGACACCTGACTTGGCATCACATTGAATATTAAAATTAACTTTGAAACATTTGATTTAGATACTAGGTATGGTTGTGTTGTCATTAAGATATGAAAATTCAGTTAATATGTCTTTCGGGTTTTTTTTTTCAAAATTTGGGATTTCAAAAATATGTTTCCTTGAGTCATAGCCATAACATCACTACCCCAAAATATTTTAAAATAGGAGGTGCACATTTACATTCACACATTATTGAGGAAAATCGGTCCAGCATCAAGAAGGAGTAGCTAAAACAAAAAGTGTGTGACAGACAAACAGAACGCCAATGGCAGACCTGTTTACCCTATTTTTGGTGTGCCAGTAGTTTTTAGTCCCACTGCCAGTAGTTTTGCATATTTACCAGTAGTTTTTGTACCAAATCACCAAAAAGAGTTTAGGGCTTTGAAATTCACATTAAGATACTGAGCAATAGTTTTTCAATGTTATTCTGCCATTAATTTTTCTTGTTTACTCTTTTTTTCCTCCAACTTGGGAGAATGTCTCACGTGGACGCTTGAATTCATTACAATTTTCATTGGATCAAGCTCCATTTTGATGCAGACATAGTGAACCAGAAGTTTAAAAATTAAAGATTTTTACGCGAAACGAAACTTGATTTTACCGGTTTTTCAGCGAAACGAATTTTTTTTTAAAAACTTGCCGTGACCGTAGTTTTTCACGGAGAAACCGTAGACTGTAATTCTAATGCAAAAATCGTAGAAACTACGGCCAAATCGTAGTGGTAAACAGGTCTGCAATGGAGCTAATCAACACTATAATTAAGGTGTGGGGTTCAGGTTTGTGGTAAATGTATGAAGAAAACTTACGTTCACAGAGTGTAATGCCAACACCATGGAAACCAGGGCTACATTGGCACTTCCCGTCATCAGTGCAGAATGCATTCTCTACACAAATTCTACCCTTACATAGCTCTGTAAAAAGAAAATTTAAAAATTTGTTAAAGTCAAAAATGGCCAGACAGGAACAATGCCTGAAGTTGAACCCTATCATAAAGGACCCCATGCTGATGCTACTGACCAATATTAAGAGGTTGTTATTGTAGGTGTTTGAGAAACTGTTACAAAATATTTTATTCTGCCCAATAGCCAGCTGACATTCATCATTTTATAATTTTAATTTTCACTTCTTAAATATATCAAAATTTTTACTTAAAACATGCAAATAACTCTACTAAAGCAATGCTGGCCATAAGGCATTGAAATTGTATAAATTTGGCTGCAATATGTTGCATTAAAAATGGTACAAAGATAAACCAAAAGATCGCAAACTTCTAGTAGACAAAAGAAAATTTTAAATTCAAATTTTTCCTGTCCTTACTTACTTTTACAATGTTTGAATCCGTTTCCAAGGTAACCAGGTAAACACCTGCACTGATAATCTACACAGGCAGCATTGGTAGCGCAGGTCTTACCCCCACAAAGGGAGAGAACTGAAACATAAAGTAAAATAAATGTCTTTTAGATGCTTATTCCAGTACAGATACATGTACGTTTAAACAAGGAATTGTTGCATACATCCAAAAAATCTACAATTCAAACAAGTTTGTTCCCAAATATCAACAACCTATAAGTTTTCGTAAACAGGATGTAGATGTCAGATGAACATACAAATGTTTTCCAAAACATGTTGGAAAAATTAAACATCTAGTACAATCATTGTGACTACTAATTGATCTTAAATCTGGTAAGCTATAAAAGAGGAGAAATATTCACAAGATGTGGTGTATCATAATTTTATAATTATCTAAAATGGTCTAAGTCCCATAACTCATACTGAATCTGATAAATCAATATGTACATGTATGTCTGCCTGATCTGTCAGGAATAATTGCCAAAGCTTATGTTTGTCTTGTTGTAATTAAATTTTTCGTGCTGATTATAAATTTTATGTACATATACCATCTACAATCTGCAACTAACCTTCACATTTCTTTTTACCATCGCCATGGTAACCCTCTTTACACACACACTGTCCATTCTGACACTCGGCATACTCCACACACCTGACATTGTTACATAATGCTAAAATGAACAAGTGATTTACGTGACTTATTAGTGTATGGGCTTTATATTGTTTCTTCGGCTTATGTGGACACAAATTTTAACCAAAAGATAACCTTGAAGTTTCAACATAAGACATGCAAATAGTTATTTCCTTTAAAACCCTTTGTTCTCATGTATAGTCCATTTGAGTTCTATAAATCAACGAAAATTCTTTTAAATTTTTTTGTTCTCAAATAAAATTATTTTTTTAAAACACAAATAAACTTTTTATTAGTATACGAACTCTGATAACAAAAACCAAGATGTTATCTTCTAAAACAAAAAAGTTTTCCATATGGTCTAATGCTAAATATTTCACCAATTTTAATAATACCTGAAATGGTGTGTTTATCGGACGGAACAGCCAGGTGTTGGGCCCACCTGAACATAATTGAAAGGACTAACAATAGGAGATTATATGACCAATTAGCTCCACAAAGGGTTTTTAAAGGTATATGGAGCAAATGCTGTTCCTGGTCACTAGGTTGTACTCCCATGGATTTCTATGAATTTTTGGTCCATTTTTACTATTAAGGTCTATGGAAAACATTTTCATTAATCATGCAAAAATTTTGATTTTTTTTTGCCTGCATTCGTATGCCATTAAAAGGTCATGACATGCTAAAATATTTTAAATATTTTGCAAGACGTAAATTTACAAGCCATTTTTCGTTGATTTATAAAACTCAAACGGACTATAGTGCTCTTGTCTCAGGTTCCTTTTGGCGAATTAAACTTTTATCAATTTGATCTTTAGAGTGTGTTATTTTTGTGCTTTGTACAAGATTATCAAAAGGGGATAAGCTGGGCCCAAAAAACTGGTTTAACCCTGCCACATTTTAAATGTGCCTGTCCTAAGCAAGGAATCCTTGTCAAAGCTTTTGTTTGTCTCTGTCATTTATCTGTTTTTTGTTGTATGTCCAGAAATGGGTCTTTCGTTGATAATTTAGGGATTGGTTTTTAATCTTATGTATTGTATTTATAGAGTTGGGCAAATGCAAGTGAACAGTGGCCTCTTGTCATGTTGAAGACTGCTGGCTGTTTTTTATTTTTATTATTTAAAGTGCCATTTCTTTATGTTCATTGTGTCGCATACAATTATTCAACATTTCTTTTAGAGTTATTGTTTATAGCTGAAGCCGTAATGCATTGGAAAACATAATTTTGTAATAGTGCTCTTAAGAAATTAAGATAAAAGAAAATGCAAGGGTAAACCTGAAAAAGTCCCAATACATAAACATTTCTAAATAACAATGGAAAGTTGGGGAGATTACAATTAGTAAAGTTAAAATACATTTTTTCTTAGAAATGGCATATAACTAAAATTATAACAATTATCAAAAATCTTACGAGTGCAAATGTAATATCCATTTCCATAGTAACCATAATCACAAACACATTGGAAGTTGACACATCTGGCATTCAAAGCACACTGCCGTCCATCACAGTATTCAATAGCTGAATGAAAAAGACAAATACATGTATAGGATTTAAAGACAAACAGTTATGAATGAACATGCATTTTCATGATTAAGGTTATTTCCACAAATTCCTCAACAGATCAACATTAAAAAATTATTATAAGGTTGCCTCAAAGATTTTAAAAAAACATTGAAAAAAATATAAAATTGTACTTGTGTAAAAAAAGAAAAGTATGAATTTATTTCTTTTGTCAAAATAATATTTTAATGGTTACTAGTTTAGTGTCCAAACTCTGGAAAGCAATCATTTGGGTTGCTACCCAATCTATTGATGTTTAGGGTGGTCTGGTCTATCCAGGAAACGATTGAGGCTAGGATGGACAGGTGGTTTTTAGGTGTTCTGTAAAACTTTCAGTCCATAAGCCACTGGTTCTCTTAGAACCAATTTTCCTATTCACTCTTGACACCATTTGCAAGAATTATCTAAAGGATAGATGCTAGCCCTTGGGAAGGACAAACAAGAGGCTCCCTAGAGCCTGAATCGCTCACCTGAACTACACAGATACATATATTTGTAGATATTATTGTGTATAACCATATGTGATTTAAATTTATGAAATATCTTGGTTAGTTTTCAAGATATAGGGCTAAATAAGTGAAAAATTTTGAAAAAATCCAGAAAAAGGGCAATAACTCCTATGTCAATTGTTGGATCTGCTTGAAAATTTCAGAGCCCGTAGATCTTGAGATGCTAATCACTTTTGTCTCCCATCAGAATTTTGATATCTGTTACCGTTATTGAGTTATTTGCAAAAAACTGTACTTTGACCCCTATGTTCTATTTTAAGCCATGGAGGCCATATTTTTTGACAAATCAAAAATCCGAACGATAGAAATGTAGCATTAATGCTATTAAACAACTGTGCCAAGTTTGGTTGAAGTTGGATGTATGGTGTCAGACAAGTTAATCTTTGAAATTCAGGGTAAAAGTAATGAAAAATGGTAAATTTTGATGCTTTAAGGGCCATAACTCCTAAAAGAAATGGTTCTACAGCTTTGACCTAATTACATGAAATGTAGATCTTGATGTGCTTAATCAAATGCAATTTGAATTTTTAAAATATCTTGTATAGTTTTCAAGATATAGGGCTAAATAAGTGAAAAATTTTGAAAAAATCCAGAAAAAGGGCAATAACTCCTACATTGGTTGTTGGATCTTTTTGAAAATTTCTGGGCAGGTAAATCTTGAGGTGCTGATCACTTTTACCCCATGCCAGAATTTTGATATCTGTGACCGTTTTTGAGTTATTTGCAAAAAACTGTATTTGACACCCCTGTTCTATTTTTAGCCATGGCGGCCATGTTTTTTTACGAATCAAAAATCCGAACGATAGTTTTATACACATAATGCCACTAAACAACTATACCATGCAATGCTACTGATGAGAGGTTACTCCTTGAAATATCGATATATAGCATATCCAAATTAACCGTTTATACCCGCGTTTTGGTATTTGTAATTTTGAAACCACTGGGCGATAACCGCTGCTAGTGGACCAGAGGTCCCCGAGGGTAATCACATGCCTGGTAGTCAGACTTGTCTGACACAAATTACCATAAAATTTCTAATATATTGTCGCTGAAATTTCCGATTGTTAAATTCAAAATTTATGAAAACACCAGGTTTCTTTCCTTGTAATGCACATGGTCGATATCCTCGGTGCTGGATTTGGCTTCCTTGTTCGAACGTTTTGGTTTTGAGTACTTTTCGTTTTCAACTGTTTTGGAATTTCACTTTCCAATGTTTTGGTTTAAATGCTACTGATGAGAGGTTACTCCTTGAAATATCGATATATAGCATATCCAAATTAACCGTTTATACCCGCGTTTTGGTATTTGTAATTTTGAAACCACTGGGCGATAACCGCTGCTAGTGGACCAGAGGTCCCCGAGGGTAATCACATGCCTGGTAGTCAGACTTGTCTGACACAAATTACCATAAAATTTCTAATATATTGTCGCTGAAATTTCCGATTGTTAAATTCAAAATTTATGAAAACACCAGGTTTCTTTCCTTGTAATGCACATGGTCGATATCCTCGGTGCTGGATTTGGCTTCCTTGTTCGAACGTTTTGGTTTTGAGTACTTTTCGTTTTCAACTGTTTTGGAATTTCACCTTCCAATGTTTTGGTTTAAATGCTACTGATGAGAGGTTACTCCTTGAAATATCGATATATAGCATATCCAAATTAACCGTTTATACCCGCGTTTTGGTATTTGTAATTTTGAAACCACTGGGCGATAACCGCTGCTGGTGGACCAGAGGTCCCCAAGGGTAATCACAAGCCTGGTAGTCAGACTTGTCTGACACGAATTACCATAAAATTTCTAATATATTGTCGCTGAAATTTCCGATTGTTAAATTCAAAATTTATGAAAACACCAGGTTTCTTTCCTTGTAATGCACATGGTCGATATCCTCGGTGCTGGATTTGGCTTCCTTGTTCGAACGTTTTGGTTTTGAGTACTTTTCGTTTTCAACTGTTTTGGAATTTCACCTTCCAATGTTTTGGTTTAAATGCTACTGATGAGAGGTTACTCCTTGAAATATCGATATATAGCATATCCAAATTAACCGTTTATACCCGCGTTTTGGTATTTGTAATTTTGGTTGCAATTGGACTTATGGTGTCGGACAAGTTATCGTTTGAAAAATTGTTTACAGACGACGACAGACGACCACAGACGACGACGACGACGGACGCCAAGTGATGGTAAAAGCTCACATGGACCTTCGGTCCAGGTGAGCTAAAAAGGTTGTCCAGTGTATGGGGAGAGCATTAAGACGCTTTGTGACTAAGTTTGATAAGAGGGTGAAAAATGACAAAGATAGAATTTATTGTGACAATGTTTAATCTTTGTTACTTTTGTCCCAGCATCTAATATTTCCTTTTATTGCTGCAACTATGACATATTCATTTGAAGTGAATTGATTGATTGATTGATTGTTGTTTGCTTAATGTCCCATCAGCCATTTGAAGTGAAATGCCTGTCTTACAAATTCACTTGGGAAACTTCTTATTTTTTTCCTAAACCAAGTTTGATTAAATTGAAAACCAGTTTTATGAAATATACATACGAGTACAGTGTACTAATGGGTTGCCTTGGAAACCATCTCTACATGTACATTGTTTGTCTGTACACATGGCATATTTAGCACATTTTCTTCCACTACACAACTCTGTAATAAAAAATCATCATTCCAAATCAATTCTATATGTAAATTTGCTATAGAGTTTCTGTAATGTTCTCTACCTGATTCAACTTACAAACCAGGGTAGGAAGTTTGCTGAAAAATAACCAGCCCTGAATTGAAATTCTACCTGTTTTTACTATATATATAGCCAGTCAAATTTTCATGAAGTTTAGCCAGCCTTGTCAAACATATGCTAGTCCTGGGCTGGCTGTCAACTATTAGTTACAACTCTGTTATGTCACAAGTGTGTTGGTAACAACCAGGAACTGATTACCTGAGTTCATAATTTATGAAAGGATGGAGTAAATGAATATGAGACCACAACACATTTGTTAACTCCAACTTCTATGAATTTTTATTAGCTGTATGGCCATATCGGAAAATAATTCCTCATCAGCAGCACCAGAACCCAAACAAAGGAAATCCTACATTTAAAATATGTTTAAAATGTATCAAACCAAACAAAATCCAAATATATATAGCTTAGGGCAAAACTAAGATGGAGGAAGTCAAACCTTAGGTTTTAGAATTTAGGTAAATTGAGATAGTCTATTTCTGTCTGTGTCTACATCTCCTCTTTTGCACGATTTGCTGTGTGAATCATGTCATATTCTTGTTGTCATTGGTATCAACTGATGTGTCACTGCATTTTTGTAATCTTTTATGTATGAATGGCTCTTGCTTTTCCAGTCATCTCTTTCATTGTTTTATAAATATTTACATGTACAGTCAAACCTGTATTAAGAAGCCACCATTGGAACAACATTAAAATTGGCCGCCTAAGACAGGTGGCCGCTAAATCCAGGTTCAAGTTTATGTGGTCACTTGTTTAGTCTACCAGCTTACTGAATAGCAGGCATAACCTGGATACACGTGTAAAATGTATAAGGTATCAGTGATTTGTATGTAAATCTTTTTTAATCTTTATTTCCATTAACAGCCGGAAATTAAAAAATTCATAGTATTTTTCAGAAGATAAATATTGTTAAATTTGTATTCCTTGTTATTTTATTAACAATAAAAGCTGAACACAGATAAATTTAAGCAAAGTCGGATATTTGAAAGACGTACACAAGTAAAGTCGATATCATCAAAGCTAATTACTGCGGCATTGTCATTTTTTGTTTTTATTAGTCCATCAAACTTTGAAACATTGACCAATTAGCTTAAGAAATTTAATCACTCTTTTAATTAAAATTGATCATTAAAGGGCCATAATCAAAATTCAAAATCACGTGACTGCTTAAGAAAATAAATTAATTATTTTGTCCCGATCTCGGTTGCCGCTGGTCATTTAACGCAGGTGGCCGCTTAATCCAGTTAAAATATATAGGAAAAACTGATGGGAGGGTTTTGGATTGGCCGCATATAGAAGGTGGCCGCTTATTCCAGGTGGCCATTGGGGCAAGTTTGACTGTTCAATTAAAGTTTGTTTTTGCCTACAAAAACAATGTCTCCCCCCATTTCCCCAAAAAGTTCTAAGTGCCATAACTCCCACACTTTGAGGATCACAACTTTCCTGGTAATATGCACAACTACATATGGTGTCCTTCCTACATACCAAGTTTCCTTGAATTTGGTTCAGTAGTTTCAGAGGAGTTGTGCTGACAAGATGATAAATGAGGATTTTCAGCAAATTTCTAAGTTCAAAGGGCCATAACTCCAACACAAATTTGAGCATCAAAATTTCCTTGTAATATGCAAAACTACATATGGTGTCCTACCTATATACCAAGTTTCATTGAATTCGGTTCAGTAGTTTCAGAGGAGTTGTGCTGACAAGATGATAAATGAGGATTTGCAGCAAATTTCTAAGTTCAAGGGGCCATAACTCCAACACAAAATTGAGGATCAAAATTTCCTGGTAACATGCACAACTACATATGGTGTC
This sequence comes from Arcuatula senhousia, assembly GCA_963971305.1. Lineage (NCBI taxonomy): Eukaryota > Metazoa > Mollusca > Bivalvia > Mytilida > Mytilidae > Arcuatula > Arcuatula senhousia. The sequence continues at coordinate 11,961,668 of OZ020312.1, forward strand.
CTTTCTATATACCAAGTTTCGTTGAATTTGGTTCTGTAGTTTCAGAGGACTTGCACTGACAAACTTTGTAACGGACGGACGGACGGACGGACACGACAAAAACAATATGTCTCCCCCCACATAATATTTTTATTAACTTTTCGATTGTTATTTATAGAACAAATGCTAGGTTTAGATTTTATAAAATAAACCTTTAAAAATGGGTCAAAGACAAAAATGGCCGGATTTCGTTTTACAAGAAGTATGTGAGCGACAGATCTGAAATCACATCCCACGCTATGGGAGCCCATGTTGATGCTGCATACCAAATATCAAGAGGCTGTGATAAATAGTTGCTAAGAGAACTGTTACGAAAATTTTCTACTATAATTGGACATTATTGTCAAAAATTAACTAAGTGGGTTAACAGGAAGTAGATGAGGAACAGACCTGAAATCGCATCCCACGCTATGGGACCTCACCCTGATACTGAATACCAAATATCAAGTGGCTGTGATTTATAGTTGCTGAGAAAACTGTTACAAAAATTTTCTACTATTGGACATTATTGTCAAAAATTAACTAAGTCGGTTAACAGGAAGTAGATGAGGAACAGACCTAAAATCGCATCCCACGCTATGGGACCTCACCCTGATACTGAAAACCAAATATCAAGTGGCTGTGATTTATAGTTGCTGAGAAAACTGTAAGGAAAATTTTCTACTATTGGATATTATTGTCAAAAATTAACTAAGTCGGTAAACATGAAGTAGGTGAGCGACAGACATGAAATCGCATCCCACGTTATGGGACCCCACCCTGATGCTGTATACCAAATATCAAGTGGCTGTGATAAGTAGTTGCTGACAAAACTGTTACGAAAATTTCTTCCCCGCCCGCCCGACTTTCACCATTTTATAACCCGGATTTTTCACTCCGTGAAATCCGGCCAAAAATGTTACCACAAGATTGTGAACAAGGATGTGACTGAAGCACATCCTATAATATATATACTCCCAGTTGCAACAGAAGCCAGTAATATCTATAACATACCTTCACACTCTTTATATCCATTTCCTACATAACCATCCTTACACACACAATGGAAGTTTACACACTTAGCATTGGGTGCACACTGTTTGCCTCCACATACATCTTTAGCTGAAAATTAAACATGCATGTCTTGTGTTATTATAAATATTATACACAACTGCGGTTCTCAGTAAACCAACTTGATCTACACATAATTTTAAAACTGAAACATAGCCCATGTGTTGTAGCCTAATAAATTGAAATTATTTTTAGAATGTAATTTTCCAAAATTTTTTAACAGATGACTTTTATGTTTTTTTATGAACAAGTTAATATAAATCATTGTCTATATTTTCTTGTTATTAATGATTTTTAATCATCATGCTTACTTTCACATTTGATGTATCCGTTGCCATGGAAACCATCATTACATTGACAACTGTCTTTGTAGCAGTAAGCATTCTCTACACACTTTCTACCATTACAGAAGGCTGGAAATCAAATTGAAAACAATAGAAGAATATAAAGCAATATAAGTCTATTAACTATATTATTGAATAGGTCTTTGGTTGTGAATTTAATAGCAGGAAAGTAGTAATAGTGAGCACATGAGCACAGCTCGTAGTGGGCATAAAGTGCCCATGAGAGCAGAGAGCTCTACGGCAAGTTCCCGCGATAGAAATTGCCTAATGCTGATATTGATTTTTTTCGTCCGGATATGCTTCTCAGAGTTATAGGTGAGGTGTGAACATTAAAAATATTGTTTTTAAAACTTAAAAAATTGTTTTTAGTGGGGCAAATATTTGCTAGCAAATTTATTTGCCCTTGTAATCTTTTTGGGGGGTACTTTGCATATCAATGAAGTAAATACTGTCAATGTCATTATTCAAAATTTAGAGCGATAAGTCACCCGCTCATAGGGACCTTTTTCCGAATCAACCACAGAATTCAGGGCATTGTTTGCTAAAATCAAATTTGGAAGATTTGAAAGAAGTTTAAATGATAATCAAGTTTAAACATTTCATCCTCTATTTTTCATATCAAATGAAACAAAGTGAATAATTATGCTGTGCTCGAAACTAGGCAATGACTAAATCATATTATAACATATTGAAACATGTGTTAAATCTTATACTTTTGTATGTTTTAATTGAACAGATTTCTAAAAAGTAACTTCTCAAAATTCAAGTTACAATGAACTATCATACTGGCTGAATATGACAATAATCAGATTAAACAACCCCAATAAATGAAAGAACTTTAAAAAAAATTCTTTACTTTTTAAGATCATTACTTACGATCACATTTGACATATCCATCACCATAGTAACCAAGTCTACATGTACACAGATAGTTGACACATACAGCGTTGGCAGTACAACGCTTACCATTACATACGTCAACAGCTACGAATAAAATATACAATTTTCATAATTGTAAAAATTATGATCACATTTAACACACCAATTTCCATAGAAACAAGGGGTTGCACTAAGTCGTGCTAAGCATACCCCCACTCAGCCATTCAGGAAACAGGAAGTGAATGACTGACTGACCTGGAAAGGGGAGGCACGGTATAACTCACCATGCTAAAGCTGTATACCAAATTTGAAATCAATACCTTCTCTAGAAGCCGAGAAATCTGTTACGAAAAATTGTCTATTTTTGACCCATAAAAAGTCTAAGTCATCTTGTAAAACAGGAAGTAGATAATGGACTGACCTGGAAAGGGGAGGCACGATATAACTAATCATGCTGAAGCTGTGTACCAAATTTGAAACCAATCCATCCAGTACAAGCCAAGAAATCTGTTACGAAAAATTTCACTTTTCAAATTTTTTAACGTAAAAAGTCTAAGTCGGCTCAAAAAACAGGAAGTAGATGATGGACTGACCTGGAAAGGGGAGGCACGGTATAACTCATCATGCTGAAGCTGTATACCAAATTTGAAATCAATCCATCCAGTAGAAGCCGAGAAATCTGTTACGAAAAATTTCATATTTCAATTTTTTTCCCTAAAAAAGTCTAAGTTGGCTTGGAAAACGGGAAGTAGAGGATGGACTGACCTGGAAAGGGTAGGCATAGTATAGCTTATCATGCTGAAGCTGTGTACCAAATTTGAAACCAATCCATCCAGTAGAAGCAGAGAAATTGAACCGGACGGACAGACGGACGGACAAGGTGATTGCAATATAGCCCCCTCTCTTACGAGTGGGGGTATAACATAAAAGATTTTATTTTGGAGTTGTCAATAACTGTATTTAAAGGGGCATATGGTAGAGGGTTGTTTTCATACAACATCTTTTATTGTCCATGTTTTCTTGATTTTGATATTAGTTTTTTGTGATTTGTTGTTGATATGGTTGCATATGCTCCATATTTGCCTGTTTTTTAGTTCCATGTTTCAAGTTTGACAACCCATTTCTCATGCATGGTCGTCTTTTTTGTTTCAAAATCTGGAACATGCTGAATTCAGTTTATATTCGCAAAAATTAAATAAATCAAAATAGATTAAGTTGAATTTCACAATAGGTCAAATTTATTTTGCCTTGTTTCGAGAATGGCCATTTTAAAACTTATTCTTTGTTTTTGGCATTTTTTAAGCATGTAATTATGTGTTGGGATACCCTTTTACCACCCTCTTATATTTTGATATTCGCTTTCCATTTTTCCCCTTTTAAAAGAGTCTCAAAGCCAAATACTTTTATTCATGCTCATTCTTTTTTATGGCAACATTTTCAAGCTATTGGTTGCTTTTCTCAAATCATGAGCTTTGATAAAGAAAATACTTCAGTATCCTCCCAAGAAATTCTTATAGCATTCTGGTATTTGCAATTTTCAAAATAGCATGTTTTGGTTTGAAATAATAGCATCACATTCCCTATTGAATACTTTAAACGATCATTTCAGATAGCATCATATTTGAGAAGATGGAAAGGGGGGGTACCTTTCTCCTTTCTTCCCCCTTTCCCCCCTCCCTCATTTGAACAAGATAGCATCACATTGCCAGGATGCTATAAGGGTCTGGGGATATGCTGTTAACTTCATAGACCATACTTACATTCACATTTGATGTTTGCGTTACCATGGTAACCATATTTACATTGACATTTTCCATTGTTACAGTAAGCATGATCAGCACATTTCACACCTTTACATAGTGCTGAAAAACCAAAATATTGTCATAAATTGTAGTGTTTCAATAAATGAGTTCATAAACAAAAGCATGGATTGAAGTCTCCAACATTGAAAAACGTGTTACCTTGAACTTTGGTATATTGACCTAAAAATCAATAGATGTGTAATTTCAAGAATTACTAGAAAGCCATTCAAAAGAAATTCTTTGTAAACTTATGTCACTGAAAGATTCTCTAAATTTTCAGTACTTCTGACCTTGAACTTTGACATTTTGACCTCAAAATCCAGATGATTCTCTCTTTGAAACTTACTGTGAGACCTGTTAATACTTACGCCTACAAGCTACATATGCATTTCCGTAAAACCCTGGTTTGCACTGACAGTTAAACCCTATACACTGAGCATTCAGAGCACAGCTCTTTCCATCACATTTACCATCAACTGAAGAAAAATACAATAATAAATACATGTATGGATAGAAAATGCTTACCTACAAATGAAATATGAGGTGAATATCTATATTATGTCACAAATTAATGAGTGAGTTGTGTGAAAGTTTCATGAAAATCCATTGAGTGATTTAGAAGAAAGAGGCACTCTGGGGTGTTACACAAAGACAGACAGACACCCTTACCACTATAAACTTCCCATTTTTCAAACAAGGGTTATAAATACCTCCCACCAGAGTTTGAAATAATAGCCAGACCAACTTTTTGGCAATGCTGGCTATAATTAATGAGTATTTGAATCTCAAAATTTCCTCATTTACAATATCTTCAGCAAACTGACACTTGGTGCCTTAATTAATTAAAAATGTTTGCACAATTGACATACCTTCACATATTAAATATCCATTTCCGTGGAAACCTTTCTTACAAACACACTTTCTATCAATACAGTTTGCATTTTGCACACATCTTTTTCCTCCACATAACTCTGTAATAAGATAAATGGAACTTTAAAATGTAATATGTAATTTACAAGTAACTTTGAAAGTAATGTATTAACAATCCACTATCCTGAGGGCTGTTCCATTTATATTGATGTGGTGGAGGGCGGACGCACTTTGTTTAAGACCCCCACCAATATGAAAAAAAATAAATCATAATAAAAGATAAAACAGTTCTTGTCAGCTGATGTGTCCACATCTTTTCTCTTTTATTGCCCCTGAAGAAGGACATGAGGTCCGAAAATTTTGACACCTTTTTATTGTTTTGGTTCAATTTTTACCTTTTAGGTGATTTATTATTTGGATTTTTCCTTTAAAATGAGGTTTTACCTTCTAAACAGTTCTTTTATAATCTATAACAGGCTTGAACTGCATTTACTTTAATTCAGTTTTGTTTAAACTTGAATCAATTTACAGCTGGGTTTTTTTTGTATCTTTTATGTTAGGCCATAATAAAATACTTTCTATGATCTCATCCAAATTTCTTGAAAATTTGGAGCGAGAAGGCAAATCTTATTTACTATTTTTTTTATCCATTTTGATACAAGTAAATCTGTGAGATAATGCTCACTAGTGAAACCCCCGCTCCCCAAACTATACCATGCATACAAGTATAAATACTTTGGTAAACAGGAAGTAAAGACCTAGGAACATAAAATCGCTTTACACCGTATGGGACTATAGTATAAAGCTATATGCAAAATATCAGATCTCTATCTCTTGTAGTTACTGAGAAAACTTTAACAAAAATTTTGCATTCATGTTCACTATGTGCAAAACCCAAAGTATTCTGTAAATAGGAAGTAGTTGACCTAGGAACATAAAATCAGTAAACACCATATTAAATTATAGGATAAAGCTATATGCAAAATATCAGACCTCTATTTTTATCAAATTTTTCGTTCATGTTCACTATGTGCAAAAATCAAATTATTCGGTAAACAGGAAGTAGTTGACCTGGGAACATAAAATCGGTATACACCATAAATATGGTACTTGAGAGAAAGCTATAGGCAAAATATCAGACCTCTGCATCATGTAGTTGCTGAGAAAACTGTGACGAAAATTTTGAATGAATGTAGGTATACACCATATGGTACTATAGGAGAAAGCTATACACAAAATATCAGACCTCTGCATCATGTAGTAGCTGAGAAAACAGACGGACAAGGGTAAAACAGTATATCCCAAAAATACTCTGCCATTTCAAAAGAGATTGACCAAACATGAAATTTTTTGCCAAAAACTCTAATTTTATCTTTTTTGAGGGGACTGAAAAAAAAATGGAAAGTGAGGGGATGAGAATCTAAGATATTTTCTACAATGGCCTTATACTGTCATTTTTTGTGTATTTTTTACTGATTTAGTCTTGGTCTTTTCAGTCTTACAACATTTAGATGCCCCATTTGTACTTCTTTGCTTTCTGGTGAGGATCCTGAAAATTTGAAAAGTGGAGGCCTTATATACAGGGTTCTCACTATTTTTTGAACACAAAATTAAAGGGTTTTTTCCAGGATTTTTCAAGGGTATTGAGGTCATTTTCAAGGATTTTAAAATTTAAAAAATCCAATATTTATCAGCCTTTTTTTATATCAAACGGTCAACAAATATGCATATTACAAAATTCCAGGGTTTTTCAAAGATATTTAATAAAATTGAAGGATTTTTCCAGCTTTTTGAGCACTGAAATGAAATTCAAGGACTTTTCCAGGTTACCTTGAATTCAAGGATGACGTGGGAACCCTGTATATACTAATTGGCTAATAAGGGGCCCTACTCTAATCATGCTTCAATCATTTCCTAAATATCGAACCTTTTTTTTTTAAAGAGGGCCAGGGTCCCTTGCCCCCTGGATCAGCTCCTTGCTTTGTTCAGAAGTAGATTTCATCCTTAGGGCTGTTCCAGAATTTAATGTGTGGGGGGTTGGGAGGCACTTTTTTCTTCACCGCACCACCCATAAAAAAAATAATTAGTTTTTATCATTGTTTCTTCACAAAATATTTCTAAAACACTCACCACCCACCATATATGTAATAGAAGTTCCTCCCCACCCCAAGCCCCACCCCACATGTTTAATTCTGGAACAGCCCTTACCATCATCAGTTAAGGAAAAGGAACAAACCTTTACATTCAGTACATCCTTGTCCATAATAGCCAGGTTTACACATACACTGGTCGTTAACACAGTGGGCAAACTTGGCACAGAGTCTGCCACCACAGGTCTGGATCTCTGAAGAGAAAAGTTAGATATGACATTTGCAACAAGAATATTTCCAAAAGACATAATTCCCCAGTTTGCAACATTTGGGTGGGACAGATGGATAAACAGACTTAAATTAAGAACACTATGTGCCCAAGTCTAGATCTCTAAAAGGAAAAGTTAGATGTATTTTCAAAAAGAAGGACTCATATATACTGTCCATAATACACAGATTTACTCATACACTTGTCATTAACACAGTGGGCAAATTTAGCACAGAGTTTGCCTCCACACATCTGTTTTTCTAAGGGGGAAAATAAGTTATTTGTTATCTAACTATCTAACTAAAATGGTGGTCTTCCATGTGACATGTGTCAGCTGGGTCTTTAAAGTATTAAGTTAACAGGAAGTAAATGAGTTACATGCATAAAATCAATTTAAACCATACAGTACCAGTGAATATGAAATTCACAGGACCGAATGAAATGTCTGGTAAAAATTGATTCGGTCTGGTAAAAGTTTTGTATATTTTTAGTTACACAAATAGGAGAAAAGTACTAAATATGGGATTTGGTCTGGTAAACGTTGCACCAATTTCCTATTCACTGCAGTACTATAGAAAGAAACTAAATATCAAATACATGTACAAAGAAGTTGAGACAGAAATTTTTGTGACACAGCAGGACACTACAAGATAACAGATGCTGCCATGGTGACTCTAATATGTCGCTTTGCAACATGTTGCAGGCAACATAATGATTAAACAAGTTCTCTTTCTTTTCTAAAGATAGAGGTTGAGGATGAAGCCTCTTAATATATACCAGTATTACTTACTTTCACAATGTGAGTATCCATCTCCATGGAAACCAGATTTACACACACATTTTCCTTGGTGGCAGACAGCATTGACCACACACTGATGTCCTCCACACAATTCTGAAAGCAATGAAAGCACATAGTGTATTAGCACACATACCCCACTTGCCTTTGTATTGGACACAGAAATTACAGTGCCAGTTAATAAATCGATCGATCAATGTTTGCCTTATCTGTAGGCAAATTAATGGTTTACTTGCAGTATGTTACTGAAAATTACTCCATATCTCTAAGAATTCAGGAAAAGATTCTATAAGACTGGACAAACAACAGGACTGACAGGTAAAAAACATTTTACCTTTCGCAACTTTTGCAGATAAAAAGACCAATTTGAATAATAAATGTTCATGTAAATGGCAAAGGAGTAGAACTACAAAGACTTCAAAACAGCTTAAACATTTTGAGTTGCATGCTTATGGTTGCTGATTGGTTGATTACTTATACTCAATATTAAAAATAAATGAATTGTAATATCTTAAAGTACAAATTCATTTTAAAAAAAAAAATATTAGAGCTATCTTTGCTCTGGGAAAAATATTGAAAAAAAACAATTGCAACCAATGTTCAAATCCCTTAGAAACCATGAAAGTTAATGAATTATTTCCTTAATTTATCACTTTCCTCCCCATCCTTAAACACTTCAACTTTAATACATTGGCAATGGTAAAAACATCCCCAATAAAGCCATTGTAACACAAAGCTATTAACAACAAGAAGATGTCCAAAAGATATAATGCCCTATCTCGCAACATTTATTTTTTTCCACAATCACTAAAGCATCAACATGGTTGCTATTAAAGCACTTGTCAGTCAGAAGGAATGGACTTTAACTTAACCATTCTTCTATAAGTGGTCATTCATGCGGAAAATATAGTTCACTGCCAGCATCCAAAGCATGCATTGTGCTAAGCATCACTAGGTGCACCTACCATACCAATATAGATGATGTGGCACATGTCAGTAAAAAAGGAATGATCTTTATCCATTCTTCTATAAGTGGTCATTCATGCAGAAAATATAGGTCACAGCCAGCATCCGAAGCATGCATTGTGCTTAGCATCACTAGGTGCACCTATCATAACAATAGAGTAGATGTGGCACATGTCAGTAAGTGGGAATAGACTTTAACCAGTCTTCTTTAAGAGGCCATCCATGTGGAAAATATAGGTCACATCCAGCATCCGAAGCATGCATTGTGCTAAGCATCACTAGGTGCACCTACCATACCTATTTGGTTGGTATGGCACTTGTCAGTAAGGAGGAATGGACTTGAACCATTCTTCTATAAGTGGTCATTCGTGCTGAAAATATACCGGGGGTAGGTCACATCCAGCAACCGAAGCATGCATTGCGCTAAGCATCACTAGGTGCATTTACCATACCAATTTGGTTACTACATGTATGTCATTTGTCAGTAAGAAGGAATGGACTTTAACCATTCTTCTATAGGTGGTCATTCATGCGGAAAATGTAGGGTACTGCCAGCATCCCAAGCATGCATTCTGTTTAGCATCACAAGGTGCACATACATGTACCATACCTATATGGTTGATGTAGCACTTGTCAGTTAGAGGGAATAGATTTTAACCATTTTTCTGTACATGATCATTCATGCAGAAAATATAGGTCACATCCAGCATCCGAAGCATGCAATGTTCTTATCATCACTAGATGCACCTTCCATACCAATATGATTGATGTGGCATTTGTCAGTAAGTGCAAATTTGGAAATATGGGATTTGGGACGGACATCCGAACGGACAGACAAACGGAGGGATGAACGGACAGACGAACAGACCCAAACACTATATGCCCCTCTACTTTCGTAGATGGAGCATAAAAATCAACATGCTGGTGGTACTATAACCCATAGCATAGCACACCATCATCCCTCTGCCCAAAGAATCCAGACTACTTACGCTGGCAATGGTGGTATCCATCCCCAATAAATCCTCTGTTACACACACAGTTGTAGTTGACACAATGAGCATGGTGGTGACATTTTTTACCATAGCATACACCATTAACTAAAACATAGGAATACATGCATACGTTATCAATGTTTTAAAACTGCTAAGTTATGGTTGATGAATACTGACATCTTAAACTAGAATGGCAGTCTTCCATGAAAGATGTATTTTGCCTGCGTCTTATTCAGTAAACAGGAAGCAGATGAGTAACTGTTTTAAGATCACTTTACACCATATAGGAGGGAGCTACATGCCAAACATCAAGAGGCTGTGTCATGTAATTGCCTGGAAAACTGTGATGAAAATTTTGTGACACCGCAGGATGATGACTCAAGACGACGGATGGTGTAAAAGTGGCTCCTATATGGCGCTTTTTGCAACACATTGCAGGCAATAATAAACGATCACTAAGCTCACCTCCTTAGGCAGTGTTGTCAATAAGCATCTTTTAAAAGTGGTCAACCATGCAGAAAAGGAAAGTTACAGCAGCATTGAAAGCATGCATTGTGATGAGCATCACAAGGTACACCCACCAGACCAGTATGGTGTTACACTTGTTAGTAAGCCAGAATTGATATTAACTGTACTTCTGTAAGTGGTCATCCTATCAGAAAATGTAAGTGACAGCCAGCATCAAAAGCATTGTCATGCATTGTGCTTATCGTCACTAGGTGCACCTACCATACACTTTGGTTGAATTAAGGGATTTATCTGTAAGCAGGAATGGACTTTAACCATTTTGGATAAAGATACTCAGATATCACATAAGCTGTCGTAGTGTTGTGAGCAGTTTGCGAGTGTGGCCTTTATAGCAGCCCCAATTGAGCCTACTATTATCAAACTCTACAAAGGGGTCTGTAATATCTTTAATTGCAATTAATTGGATTGTCTAAAATTCCTTGTTCAGATCAAAAACAATTTTTCATAAAAAAGAAAAGGTTCATTTTTAAAACTTAAAAATTTTACTCTCTCTACAGAATTTAGATATTTGCCTCCATTAAAAATTATTTGAAAGCAACTAACCTTCACATTCTAGGTAAGCATTTCCATGGTAACCAGTGTCACAAACACATCTGTTATCTTCACAATGTGCATGGTCAGCACACTTGATTTTATTGCAGAGTGCTACAAAGTAAAACAAACAAATGTCATTTTAAATTATTTGAAAAACAAAGGATAATTTACAAGTTTATGGGGCACAGGGCCCGCTTCATGTCTACTGTAAATGTGGAAATTTTTGCGCGGGGCAATTTTGGCCCAATTCACAATCATGAAATTTAATATCCCAAATGCCAATAGATTGTTCTTAAAGCAAAGAGTATAAATTATAAAATCAAAGGGAAATTTACCCCCCCCCCATGCGTAAGGTTCACTATATAAAAACATGAAAATCACACCCAGCAAACATTTCCACATTAACAGTATGTGAAAACATTTTTTTTTCAGATTCTTACTTACCCGATTTTGTGTTAAGTGGGATCCAATTATTGCTAACACAGGGTATGATGGTTGTCCTATAGCAAGCAGGAACTACTTACTCTTCCAGAGCACCAGAGTTCACTATTGTTACAACTTGAGTACCCATTGTTGATTGATATTCATTTGTTGAGTGTTTTATGTTGTCTTATTTTTGGTACTGTTCTTGTTTGTCTTAACTGGTTTTGTCTTTGCCCTTTCAGACTTTTGACATTCAAATGCCCTATTCAGCAAAAACAGAACTCTGGAGCATGGAGGCTGCCATCTTTGTTGTTGTCATTCTGGTGGATCTCTGCCATGCCTTTGGAACACTAACTATATTTGTGAACAATACCTGGCAATTCTTTTGCCTTGTAAAATTAACAATATTTGTGCTCTACCATACATAACAACCTTATATCATAAATAGATGTTAATACTCATGGAAACTTTTTGCCCTCTAAACTTACGATGACAATGCATAACTCCATCTCCAAAGTATCCTGGGTTACAGGCACATGTAGGATAGCCTTTCTTTATTCCACAGGAAGCATGATTGTGACAGTCCAGATGAGCTGGTGTGCTGATCAAAGTCCCTGTTCCATTGCTGAGTTCACATTTCAACATGGTTACACAGTCCTTGGTCAAAATTGACTTGCCTATCTGTTTTAAGAAATTGAAACTAAGAATACTATAAAAAAGTTCACAATCTGATACCCCCAATTTTATATTGAACTATTTAGTGAAAAACTGAAGTCAGAAAGATATCCAGGAGCAATGAAATTTCTTCATGCACATCTCTATATACAACACTTTCTTCATGTAAAGTTTCATCAAAATCCATCAAGTAGATCTGGAGGAGTTGCACTTGTGGACACATGTGCAGACATAAACACAAGATAATCCTTTGCTTGGTTTGTATAGTTACATATGTATAAGATTTAACATATATGTTTTAAAGCACCTAAGTTCATTCTTGTCTAAAAAAGGTTGAAATTGCTGGATTTGTTCATAATTTTGGAGTTGTCTAAAATGTCTTTTTGTTTATTGGTTGTTTGTTAATGATGTTTATATTCCACCTCTTAGTGTTTTAAATATGTAAACTGTTAGTAGGAAAATAAAAGAAGAATTTTCAAATATTTAATATTATCTAGGTTTTGTAGTCATCTTCAATTTTGCTCTGACAATTTTTACAACAAGATGCACTTACAGGTAAATATCCCATTTTGGTTTCACAGCCACACTTTGCTATCGGTACACAGCCATCACCACTAAGTACAAAGCCTTTGATACACTGACACCCCTCGTTAGGGGGGAACATACATTTGGAGGGGTTAGGGTGTGGCTCAAGACAGGTGGCAGGGCAGCCACTGACACTGGTGCTGTATCTCATGTTGAAGGGACACTTCATAGCTGCAAAATATAATAAATGTTTGATTTAGTGTTTATAGCCAAATATAAAGGTTATAAGAACATTTGAAGAATTTGCTTTCTATTCAAAAATTATCTGTGCAAAGAATTGCATACAAATCCTACACCAGATACATTTAATTTGATAAAACATTTTTTGTACTAATAAGTGACTACTACATGGGTTCACATTCAAATTTCAACAGAAATTCCCAGGTTTTTCCATCACTTTTCAAGGTTATTTTATTCATTTTTAAGGTCATATATTGACACTAAATATAGATTATAAACTATTCTTCAAAGGCACCTTTTCAACCTATTTTTGATATTATTGACCTTGATCTTCAAAATGAAATTCAAGGAATTTGTTAATTTTCAAGAATGTGTGGGCACCTTATTGTATGCAAAATGTTACAACATTTCAATTAAGATTTTTTTCAATTTCTAGCATGTCAAAACTTTCTAGAGTGGAGCAGGATTCTGATTGTATTAATGACACTCTCAGTCACTCATTTTACAATGAGTTTGTGCAAAAATATACCTACGACAAAAATCTTCTCTTCTCCATTTGACAATGACACCTCTAGATTCGCACTCAGCGGCCAAACTGTTCAAGGATTCACACACAATTTTCTGCCTACGCTGCACATCATGATAGTAGGCACAGACATCGTAGCGACAAGCACTATACAAGGTCTCAGCTAAATCTTGATGGTCCTCTATACAGTCTCTAAAGGGACTATGGGCCTGATTTTTCAGATTAAGCATACCACAGAACTCCATTTTTTCTACATATTGGTCCATTATTCCAGTACAAGGGTCACTCACTGCTTGAGTCTCACATCTGAAAAATTTGAGAATGAATAAACAAGTGAAAATATGAATAAACTTGACATCTGAACATTTACATTATTACATATATAGTATAATGAGAATTACATTGTATTCAGTTCCAATTTACATTTTTACATGGTCTTATTTAGTTGGGTAATCAACAACTTTAGAATTCCAACATATATGAATTGTGACTTGTTTTTGAAAGTCCTTTTTCTTGAATCTATAAAAATTGAAAACCAGAAATACATACAACTTTCGGACTTACATGACTTATGCCAAACCATTTAAATAATTAATATTCCAGTAGTTTACAATAAAATATAAATCCATTAAAAAAACAAATCTGAAATGATTATTTGTTCAATATGCTGCTTAAACATTTTTAATCCCTTTAGCTGAAAATTGTAAAAAAAGAACAAGCAGATCTTATCAAATATGAAAATATGCAGCTAAAAATATAATCTTATACAGACTCTTCAGTTTGATATCCAGTGTCATCTTTTACAGCAAAACTTTCACCAATCAACACAGCATAGTCATCTTCCATTGACACATCCGTCCCATCCTTGGTGACCAAATCGTCCTGTTTACCGTTACAATTCCCACACAGACCCGTCAGTTGATTCCCATACTTTCTAGGGACCATCACAATGGCCTCTGACTTTCCGTTCCAGAGGACTGAGAGACCACAGCCAGTTACGAGTCGGCCATATTCTCCAGTGTTGTAGATTGAAATGTTTTTCGATTCTAAATGAATTGGCATGAACTGTATCAGGCCATCAACCTACAAATAAAAGAGGAATTATTTACAGATTAATAACATATCATAGTGGTGTGTTGTAAATTATAGGGATCAATTACAGATTTAATGAATTGCCATTTCTGTATGTTCCAGTATGATATGTGTGTCAAGCTAACTTATTCAACATCTTATTATCTTCTATAGTAATGAAACATACCGGGTATTAAAATCTTAATAACTTTATTTCTAAATTGGGCTTTAGCCCAGATCAAACAAATAATGCATCTATATGGAGCCTGCTTGCCCACACATCTTTTACAACCCAGCCAGGATTTCATTTTGTGAAATGCCAATAAGATTTTTTTTTCATGAGTATCAATTGTTAATGGTTTCCAAGAAGATTATTCTTTGGATTTTTTTTTTATTTTGACTTGTACATGTTGCTTTCAGTAATCAATTTAAATTAACACATGTATTTTTCTATTTTGATCCATCAAAGCAACAAATATTGGTAACCCCAAAAATAATTAAGATTCTACAATACATGTGAATCTAGCTAATCTAATAAATTACAATGTCCTTGACTGCTACTTATCCAAAACCACAATAAAAAGCTTCGCCGAGCGCAGCATGATACGACCGCAACATGTTGAACCCTGTACGTTTTAGGCCCAATTTGGATAGTCTGGACACATGCAGCCCATGGTGGACTGACAAAGGTTTTTGACACATGCTTCTCTGATGGACTTTCGACCCATGGGGTAAAAATATAAATTTTCAATTTTGTTTTCTACTCTTGAAAAGAATAATGTTTGGGGAAAAAATTAAAAATCGAACCGAAATTTTAAAAAAATTATGATTACAGCCCCTTAGGTAATGAGCGAAAAAAAGGTGGGGGTCGCAAAAATTTATTCTTAAATTTAGAATCGCTACTTGGCAAGGATGAACTTGTTAAAAAAGATTTTTTAATCGGACCAGAAATAAAAAAGTTACGATATGGCCCCTTTTGGTCCCTAATAATGTAACAGTAAAAAAAGGGGACACAAAAATATATCTGCTACTTGACAAGAATAAACTTGCAAAAAAATTGTCAAAATGGGACGAGAATTAAAAAAGTTTCGATTTCAGCCCCTTTTGGCCCCTTATTATGTAACAGGTGAAAAGGGGGTGGGGTCGCAAAAATAAATTCTCAAATTTGGATTCACTACTTGACAAAAATAAACTTGCAAAAAAAATTTTCAAAAACAAACCAGAAATAAAAAAGTTTTGATTACGGCCCCTTTTGGCCCCTAATTACAAAACAAGTGAAAAAAAGGATGGTCACAAAAATTAATTCTCAAATTTGGATTCGCTACTTGACAAGAATAAACTTGCAAAAAAAATTTTCAAAATCGGACCACAAATAAAAAAGTTTTAATTTTGGCCCCATTTGGCCACAAGGGGGATCGCAAAAATTAATTCTTAATTTTGTATCCGCTTTTTGACAAGAACACTCATGCAAAAAAAAATTTCAAAATCGGACCACAAATAAAAATGTTTTTATTTTGGCCCCTTTTGGCCCCTAATTACACAAAGAGGAAAAAGGGGGCGCAAAAATTCATCAGGTTCATTCTTTTATTGTAAGAAACATTCTTACCAAATTTCACAGCAATAAGCCAACTAGGACCAAAGTTATGGTGGAAACAAGTAAAATATTTGAATTTTTTGCCCCTTTTGGGCCCCTAATTTCAAAACAAAAAAAGGGGGGACCCCCAAAATCAATCCCATTCATCCTTGTATGGTAAGGTACATCACTGTCAAATTTCATAGCAATCGGATGACTAGAACTAAAGTTATTGTGGAAACAAACAAAAAAGTAGTATTTTTGGCCCTTTTTTGGCCCCTAATTTCTAAACGAACAAGGAAATGTGTCAAGATGACACTGATGCCCCGCTGGCAAATAAAATAAAACTGTTATTTTTACCAAATTTGCTAAGTCCAAGGGCCCTAATTTGGGTCAAAATCAGTGGCCCGGAACGAAACTCGAACTTGACCTGTAACTCATGGTAGACTCACATACCAAAAATCTTTTGAATATATGCAAGGATGTGGAAAAAAAGTGCGGAAAACTTTTTTTTTTACATAATTTGCTAAGTTCAAGGTACGTAATTTAGGTCAAAATCAGTGGACCGGAACGAAAACTCGAACTTGACCTGTAACTCATCATGGTAGACTCACATACCAAAAATCTTTTGAATATATGCAAGGATGTGGAAAAAAAGTGCGGAAAACTTATTTTTACAAAATTTGCTAAGTTCAAGGGCCGTAATTTAGGTCAAAATCAGTGGACCAGAACGAAACTCGAACTTGACCTGTAACTCATCATGGTAGACTCACATACCAAAAATCTTTTGAATATATGCAAGGATGTCGAAAAAAAGTGCGGAAAACTAAAGTGTGACGGACGGACGGAAGGACGGACGAACGGACCGAAAAACTATATGCCCCCCAACAAAGTTGGCGGGGCATAAAAATGGGGGGACCCCCAAAATCAATCCCATTCATCCTTTTATGGTAATGAACATCATTGTCAAGTTTCATAGCAATCGGATAACTGGAACTAAAGTTATTGTGGAAACACTAAAAAGTTAACAGACACCTACGACGACGACAACGATGACGACAGCATCATACCATAATACGTCCGCAATTTTTTTGCGGTCGTATAAAAAATATAATTCCATATTCAAACATATCCCTCATCAATATCAGGATTGATTGATCTCAATATTGTTCTAAATCAACAAATATGACAGATTTTGATGAATTTCATTTCTCTAATTCATACATTTATTCACAGAGGCTACATTATAGAGTAATCTTATTTACTTTTAGCATCAGAAAGTGATTACTAGCAAGTACAATAAATTCATTTACAGCGACAGATGTGGCAGTGCATTATACACACTTGTGTAATTTTGAAGTGAAAGGTTTAGTTCAAACATTTGCAAATGCAGTAAAACAAAAACAGATTCAAGGTCCCCTGCCCATTGAGTGGGAAAAAGTCACTCGTTAAACAGGAAGTAGATGAGTGACAGATCTGCAAACTCATCCCACCATATGGGACCCTTACCTGAAGCAGCATACCAAATATCTAAAGGCTATGATGAATTGTTGCTGAGAAAACTGTTATGAAAAAAGGTTTGACATCGAAAGGACACCACCATTTCTATGTCCCTGCTCAGCATTGCAAAATAGATTTTTTAACTAAGAACGAGTAATCAACTGACTCAAAACAATGTTACACATATTGAAAACATTTTCACCATTTCCATGAACATTCCAAAGAATCAGCCTAATAATTTATGTTGATTGTTCTACCCGAGTTGTAGAAAAATGCAAAGATCCATTAAAAACACACACAAAAAGAACACTGGAATCTTACGCACATTTTTACCTTAAGGCTAATTGTAAACAGCAATCAGCCCCATTATTTTCACATTCAAGGCTGCTGGCTGTTTTGCATTGTAGATTTTTAAATTGCAGCTGATATATGTAGGTTATGTCACATATATACTTATTCTTCATCTTGTTATCTTTAATAAAAAAAAATTCATTGATTCTTTAATTCTTTAATTTTAGGTTGCAGAGGAAGTTTTGACATTTTTTTCTTTAAAACTTACATATACAACTTTATCCTTGTGTAATCTGATGGCAACTCCATTTATGTAAACATCTACAAGTCTGGTGTACGAAACTCTCCTGCGACTTCCCCTTCTCTCATTCTTCACTTCCACATTGAAACTACAGTTACCATGGTGATCGGTAAACTTTGTCATGGTGTATTTACAGAACCCATTGAATGTAAAATATTTCTTGTCAAACTGTCTGTAATGAGGATCTCCATAGGCTGAACAGGAACACAAATCTGAGGAAAACAAGGAATATTAAAATGCTTGTTGAAACAAGAATGTGTCCAAAAGACATAGTGCCCTATCTTGGAGTATTCGGGATTGACTGACAAACAGATGGATGAACAGTCAGACAAACAGACCCAAACAATATATGCCCCCCTACTTTTGTAGATGGGGCATAACTAGGACTCAATTGGAATGAAAAATACTTTGTAAAATGTCAGAAATGTACCTAAGGCCACACAAGATTCATTTTAATCTTCTCCAGCCATTTTTTTTCAAAAACAGATGAAGGAGGAAGGCTTCTACTCTACTTGTTTTATTGGTCCACAAAGACATACATATATGAGGCATCTTTTTATGTTGTAAACTCTAAAAAATAGTAACGAGGCAGTTAAGTGATTTTTTTTTATTCTATGAAAAAGCAATGAAAAGGGACAATGAGGCTGCCTGAGAAGCTAATTTTTTTTTCTTTGGTCTAATATTTGGACAACAGACAGACTGACTGACAATTAAGTGAAAACTGTAGGGCTTAATACAGGACCCTAAATAATTCATTTAATGCAGAGTTGGAAATATTAGCCTAACCGCCAACCGAAGAATGGCAACTTTTGACAGGGCTGGCTGAAAATCATGAAATTTTGACTGGCTATATAATAATAACAGGTAGAATATTAACTGTGGGTTGGTTAAATTTCAGCGAATTCATACCTTATTTAATGGAACTAAATCTTTTTTAAAGATCATACTGATTTACCTTATATATTGTAGTCTGAATGCTAGTATTAAACTTAAATTTGCACATATCATATTTCAGTAGAAAGATTCTGAGGGCTCTTGGGACTTGAGAACCTCCTCTCAAATTCTAAATCTTTAAAATTTTACAAAATATCAAAAAGAAATAGATAAAACAAAATGCACCTAGAATGTAAATGCAGATTTAAAGAATTTGTCAATAACCACTACAATTGCTTTATTAATCTCTTTATAATGAATAAAACCATATACATATTGCAAACTAGAGGCTCCCAGGAGCCTGAATCGCTCACCTGATCTTTTATGCCAAAGTTTGAATAAATTTCACAAACTTTCAAGCATACAAACTTGCAAAACAATACTTTCAGTGGTTTAAGAGAAGATTTTTGGAAATCAGTTTAAATTAATAGAAAAAAAACAGTTAAAGGGCAATAACTCCTGTAAGGGCCTTTTGATGCTGAACATGAAAAGTTGCTCCGGATTTTCTTTACCTCTTATACTTTTAGAGTTATAAGCCAAAAACAATGGTCTAACCCCCTATTCTATTTTCAGCAATAGCGGCCACGATGGTTGGTCAAAATGTACATAATTCACAAACTTGGTAGAGGACATCCTAAAGATCAAGTATACCAAGTATCAATGCAATCCCTTCAGTGGTTTCAGAGAAGAAGATTTTTGAAAATCAGTGTAAATTAATGGAAAAAAACAGTTTAAGGGGAATAACTCTTAAACGGCTGATCTGACAATTTAGACCCTGAAATCAATTTTGTAGATCTCAATGAGCTAAACAATTCTGCAATGCTAACTTTTCCTCTAGCTCTAATGGTTTTCCAGATATCTTCCAAAAACTGCAAAAATGGTCATTTTTGATGATTAAAGGGCAATAACTCCTATAAGGAGTCGTTTCACAACTTCCACTCAATGGAGAGATTTGTAGAGCTTTTGATGCTGAACACAGAAGGTTGCTTAGGATTTTCTCTATCTCTTATACTTTTCGAGTTATAAGCCAAAAACAAAGGTCTGACCCCCCTGTTCTATTTTTAGCAACGGCGGCCATGTTGGTTGGTCAACGTATATATAATTCACAAACTTGGAAGAGGACATCCTAAAGATCATGTATACCAAGTATCAATGCAATCCCTTCAGTGGTTTCAGAGAAGAAGATTTTTGAAAATCAGTGTAAATTAATGGAAAAAACAGTTAAAGGGGAATAACTCTTAAACGGCTGATCTGACAATTTAGACCCTGAAATAATTTTTGTAGATCTCAATGAGCTATACAATTCTGCAATGCTAACTTTTCCTCTAGCTCTAACGGTTTTCCAGATATCGTCCAAAAACTGCAAAAATGGTCAATTTTGATGATTAAAGGGCAATAACTCCTATAAGGAGTCATTTCACAACTTCGACTCAATGGAGAGATTTGTAGAGCTTTTGATGCTGAACACGGAAGGTTGCTTCGGATTTTCTCTATCTCTTATACTTTTCGAGTTATAAGCCAAAAACAATGGTCTGACCCCCCTGTTCTATTTTTAGCAACGGCGGCCATGTTGGTTGGTCGACGTGTATATAATTCACAAACTTGGTAGAGGACATCCTAAAGATCATGTATACCAAGTATCAATGCAATCCCTTCAGTGGTTTCAGAGAAGAAGATCTTTGAAGAAAAGTTAACGGACGACAGACGACGGACGACGGACGGACGACGGACGCTTAACGATGACAATAGCTCACATGACCCTTCGGGTCAGGTGAGCTAAAAAGTAAAGACATTTCAAGTTATTGATATAATCTTTAATGAACCAAACACACAAAAGAGATTATTTTGTTTGAGTGAATCTTTCACTAATGAAGCAGGCTGACATTATGTCATATGTAAACGACCTTGATAGTTTAGGATGAGTCAAACACAGTAACTTTTGGGGTTTATGTGAATAAATCTAGTTTTAGCTGTAAGTGTAGTTTCAACCCATTCTGGTGCACTCCCTCTTTTCGTATATAGTAAGTTATCTCCCATTTGCAGAATTATCTTCTCTTTCCAGAAAGTATTTTATACTAGTTACTGTGGGAAAATTTAAGTTTATCTGCATTTATTTTTTAGTTGATCAAGAAAATTCTAAAAGTTAATTATAGTTATTTCAAAAATATATTTAACATGTTTTCCTAACCTAACCTAACTAGGTCCAATAAGTCCATTAAGTAATTTAAAAAAAATAAAAATCCAATTTTTCCCATTCATTGCAATGTAATATACCTGTTGTAAAACTCTTGCAAATGGGAGATAACTCACTAATTACAAAAATAGGGAATTGACTGTGTATTGAACTTAATTGGCAGTATAAAATTGGAAGTACACAACATTCAGCACAAGATAAAATCACATATTTGGTATACTTTTTTTTATTGAAAGACACTTTTCAGCCATTATTCAGAAGGAAATAAAAATTTAGGTTTCTGAGGGTGAAACACCTATTTCACATCTCATTTAATTGTCTATTAAAGATAAAATTACCTTCACATATACTGTATGGGTTTCCAAAATATCCCCTCATACACTGACAGTTTCCCTCTACACAGATTGCACTCTGGCCACATTCACTGGCATCAAAACAGTCTACAAAAAATTTGTCAGCCAAAAATGGCTGGATTTCGTTAAACAGGAAGCAAATGAGTGACAGACCAGAAATCGAATCCCATGGTATGGGACCCCACCCTGATGCTAAATACCAAAATCAAGCGGCTGTGATAAGTAGTTGCTGAGGAAACTGTTACCAAAATTTTTCCATGCCCGCCCACCACCTGCCTGACATTCACCATTTTATAACCTGAATAATCCAGCCAAAAATAAATATAATATTTCCTCATACATTTTGGCACCTGTATGCAGTCAGTTACATTGTAGTCTTTAAATTATGAAGTTTTTAAGTGTAAGCTCTGTGCTAAAATAACTGTTGACAGTTTGTTATTTTTTAACAAGGAACCTAAATTCATGGTATTGTCAAATGTTAGTTTAAAAAAATATCTAATTCATGATTTGAACAAGAAGTTGTGCAAAAGTATAATGCCTAAATTTGAACTTGCAAGCAAAAAGAAAAGTTAAAAGTTAAACTTACCAGCTTTCCTTGTTGTGTAGCAGACCTGAAACCTGCCGTCACATCCGCCATCTGTCCAGAGTCTCCCCCTATTGTCAGCGCCG
Organism: Arcuatula senhousia; assembly: GCA_963971305.1. Classification (NCBI taxonomy): domain Eukaryota; kingdom Metazoa; phylum Mollusca; class Bivalvia; order Mytilida; family Mytilidae; genus Arcuatula; species Arcuatula senhousia. Next base: position 11,984,100 of record OZ020312.1, read on the forward strand.
AACGTCACGTCCTTCTCGCAGAGCCCATGAGAATATTCCCTCATCATAAGAATGGACGTGATACCTTTGGAATGTGGCAAGCGGCATACCTTTTTCTCGATGGATGATGGACGACATCTTATTGTTTTACATACTATTTCAGTCTTGTCCTCTGAAATACAAATGTCAACAACATGACAAATGTCAACAACATGACAAATGTTACAACATGACAAATGTCAACAACATGACAAATGTCAACAACATGAACATACACAATTCAAGGGTTGAAATTACCATTTGCAGGGATTGGGAAGGCAGGGGGCCATGCACACGTCAAAAATGAAAATGGCCCCCTTTGATCTTAAAAATTCAAATAGAATATCAAGAAATGAACTTATGAATTATATTTACTTATATTACATGAACAAATTTGTAAATGGCCATTTGCTCAAAATTTGAAAGTAAGGACTTTTTGTTGAAGGTAAGGGCTTTTTGAAGTTTTAGGTGGAAAGTCCACAAGATGTTATTGAAAAGTCCTCAATATACTACATGTAGTAAGCTACTGTCAAGGCATGAAAGGTTCAGGACTTTTGTCAATAGAATTTGAAAGGTCCTACATCTGAGACAACAATTAAAGAGATTGGTCTCCAGGATAAATCCAAAATAACAGTGTCTCTGCGCTAATTTTAAATTCAGATTCGGCCTTGTTTTTTTGCTGTTGAAATAGGGACTTGCATTACAGTGAGTAAACTTTTTCGTAATGAATCGTAAATATGAAATGATTATGTACATGTATACATCATTGGAAAGAGTATATCTTGCTGCTTTGTTTAGACTATTTTTCTTTTCATTTTTATCACACATTTTTCCAAAGGAACAGTTAAGTCATTCTTACAATTTCATATCAAATCTTACCTCATACATGTCATAGTATCTTATTTAGTACTGTTAAATAACAAAATGATATGAGAATATTTAGGTGAAATTCAACGGTAATTTGATAAATTCAGGTCAACTAATTAACAGCTTGAAGTTGGTCAATTTCCTGTTCTAACAGGATGCCCCGCTGGCCGATAACTCTCGATAAGGAAATTTTTAATTGTGACAAATATTAGTCTGTTCGCGTGGTATTTGATATTTTAATTTTCACTGTCCTTCAGATTTTATTAAATTACAAAAAAAATAATAACTAAAACGCTTCGAAAACAATAAACAATATCAAACAATGTATGGGAAATTCAGCTTTCTAAAGATACTTTTATATTTGAATATATACTGTAGAAACACCCAAGTTTAACATGTTTAATGGAGAGGATCCGAGATCTTCACAAGAACCACACTTTTATTTTCAGCCATTTCATATGTTTAATGGGATGATTCGATTCTCTTAGTCTACATGTAAATCAAAAACTTAAGTTCCCAGACCTTGAACCAGTGCTAATTTGAACCCCTGACAATTGTAAATGTAGATTGTTTTTTAGAGAAAAGTTTATTTATGATCAAAAGTACCTCGAAATCCAATAGACCCCATTATATTTTTCAAATGGTCAGGAATAGACTTTAAAAATATTTTCAAAGGACAAACATTCATGACATTTGCTTGTTTAAAAAAAGTTCAGAAGCATTTTTGTTTGTATTTAGGAAAAAATATTATGACCATGTGCATGATGTGTATACAGATAATTCTAAAAGCAAAACTTTTTTTGTAGATAAAATTTTATGAAGCAAATTTAAACAAGCATTCTGAGAGTATTGCAAAACAATACTTAGTCCCCTACCGGCCTCATATTTCAGTCACTGGTAACAATTTGTCAAACAAATGAATACCTAAACTTGATCAGTTTATTATCTACAAGGAACAATAAAAAAAGTTTAGAAAAGAAAAATGCAATAGATTTTCAAAGTTCAAAGGGCCATATCTCTCAAAATTTCTGGACCGGCAAGAACCTCAAACTTGATCTGTAACTCATCAGGGTAAACTCACATACCAAAAATCAGTTCATTATCTATAAGCGTTTAGAAAAAAAGTGAGGAAAACTGAAAATTTAGTGAATTTTCAAAGTTCAAAGGGCCATAACTCCCATAAAAATTTATGGATTGGCACGAAACTCACACTTGATCTGTAACTAATCAAGGTTAACTCACATACCAAAAATCAGTTCATTATCTCTAAGCGTTTAGAAAAAAAGTGAGGGAAACTGAAAATTGAGTGAATTTTCAAAGTTCAAAGGGCCATAACTCCCATTAAAATTTATGGATTGGCACGAAACTCAAACTTGATCTGTAACTCATCAAGGTAAACTCACATACCAAAACTCGGTTCATTATCTATGAGCGTTTAGAAAAAAAGTGCGGAAAACTGAAATTTTAGTGAATTTTCAAAGTTCAAAGGGCCATAACTCCCATAAGAAATTGTGGACCGGCACGAAAATCACACTTGATCTGTAACTCATCAAGGTAAACTTACATACCAAAAATCAGTTCATTATCTATAAGCGTTTAGAAAAAAAGTGCGGAAAACTGGTATTTTAGTGAATTTTCAAAGTTCAAAGGGCCATAACTCCCATAAAAAATTGTGGACCGGCACGATACTCAAACTTGATCTGTAACTCATCAAGGTAAACTCACATACCAAAAATCAGTTCATTATCTATAAGCGTTTAGAAAAAAAGTGCGGAAAACTGAGGCGTGACAGACGGACAGACAGACGGACGGACAGACGGACAGACAGACGGACAGAGCGCAAACCTATAGTCCCCTTCGGCTTTCGCCGGTAGGGGACTAAAAATTAAGGAGCATTTTGGTTCTTTGCTTGTGCTTAATTCAAGCTCTGTGTGAACATGATAAAAACGAAAGTAGAATTTAAGAAATTAACTGGTTATTTCAAATACAAATTACTTTGATTATATTGCACAAGTTTTGGCAGTCATCATGTACAAGTATATACTCAAAATTCTAAATTTTTAGACACCCACGGTATGATCTTCAATTACTAAAGGAACGCTAGAAACAGAAGGAAGAAGAAGAAGAAATAAAATTTTAAAAACTAAACATTCTTAAGTACATGTAATATGGGACACAGTCCCACATATGTAGAAATTTCCAAAAGTTAATGGTTTGTATTTTTTTCGAAACGGATGTGCCGAGTGCAGCGCACTAGGCATGAATTTCTATGGGGCCAGAAATTCGATGCTTTTTTTGGAATAAATTTTAAATTTGTCAGATTTAATAACCACAGTTAAATTTCTTTTAAAAATATGCAGGGGAATACGGATGGAAAGTCAAAACTAAACTCTCTAAATATACTTTCAATGAACCTCTCGTTGTCAACGAGATGAAATGATCTCGCGAAGTTCTCGCGAGAATTGACATTGTAAACAGGTGCATTAGGAATAATCGTGATTGTAAACTTATATTAGTGATTGTTTACTGGTATTTCAACCAAATTATGGCAATGTTTAAGACAATATTTTAAATAAAGCTTTACAACACTGAATAGTAAAAAAGATGGTCTTACCTTAGCTGATCATGGAGATTTTTTAATCAATCCTGTGCATGTGCATGTTCCAGTGTTTTTTTTTCTTTTCTCTAAAATCCTGATTGAAACAAGTCGTAATTTTCCGCCAGGTTTTTAAATCAATCTTCTCCACCCAATACTTCTAAAAAGATATATTGGTATACAGAAATTCACCCGAAACCTGGCAGAAAAAAGGTTGCTTTGTTTGCTTCTGCTGGAGCGCGAAATACTCTGACCAGGAAATGACGTCATGAATAACGTAACACCAAAAGAAGGTTATTTCATCCCGTCAACTTCATCCTATTATATTTTGATACTATTTTAGAATGTTACAAATATTTGTCATTTGCACAAATAATTCGATATTTGTAATTATTAGTTATTGATCAATGACATTTTTTGACAACTATTTTCTAAAGCTGCATCCCATTTTAGGTTGCACCTATTATCATATTAAATCATAAAAATTAATTCAGACTTTTCAGAGAAATCAATTCAGTCTTTTCACATCCATGATGCAAATTGAAAACTTTACAAAATTGCCTTAATATTCATGTATAGCCCAAATTTGAAGCTGAGATGCAATGAATGAAGATGAAATTTTGGTGTTTAGCAATTACATGTAATGTTTAGGAAAAAACACATCTTTCATGTCTTTTAATCGAATTAAAGAGTGCAAGATAATAAATTTTACCAAGAATTACATCAAGTGGTGTAGATATCATTCAGGGCTGTTCCAGGAAATCATACATGGGACAGGGGGAAGGCACTTTTCTGAGGGGCTAACCACCCATAGTGGCAATTTAATAAATATATGCATATTTCAATTGATTTGATAGAATATTTTGAACCAAGGGATAGCAGATAATTAATATGCCTCCCCCCCCCCCCCCGTCCCAGGTATGTTTTGCTGGAACAGCCCTCACTATACACAACTTTTCCCAAGAAGGACCCTTTTTTTTTTAGAAAACCTCTAAAATTTGAAATGGCTGGAAAAAATCATGTGGGAATTTATATGGGGAATGGGGATATGGTCACCGAACTCAGAAAACTCCTACAAGGACCATCAAGCATTTAAGAGCTATAGAACTTAAGCTAAACATTTTAGGAAAATGGGCAGATCAGTGGGGCATGAGATTTCAACCAGTGAAATGCAATATGAAGACCCTCTCCAGATCTAGAAAGAAGACGACTGTCAAGTACAAATTTACTCTGAAGGATCAAGAGCTTGAATTCCTGGAGTCAATCAAATACCTAGGTGTCACCATAACTAACGATCTCAACTGGGGTAAACACATAGACAACATCTGTACCAAGGCATATAGAACTTTAGGCCTCCTTCAAAGAAACTTAAATTATCCAAGTGCCCCCTGGAAGTTAAGCAACAGTCATAGAAAGGCCTGATTAGCTAGTCCTAGAGTATGCTTCAACAGCCTGGGACACACACCTTCAATGTTAACAGGAGAAGCTTGAAAACACCCAAAACAGAGCAGCAAACCAACTGGCCAACTTACCAACTGATCAATTACGAACACCCATGAGAAGAACCAAAACCATGCACAGCCAGGACTTTCTAAGAATACCAGCCAAAACAAACACATTCAAGTATGTAGTTTTATGCTTAACACCATCAAAGATTGGAACTCATTGCCATTAGCTATCATCAACACCACATCAGCATCTAAGGAGCCATTCCTACATGTATATATACCAAGTTTCATTGAATCGGTTCAGTAGTTAAAGAGGAGTTGCACTGACAAGATCTAAAACTTTCGCTGGCTTAGTAAGGGGAGTCCAATGAATCAGATTGACGCTAAAGCGGTGAACTAATGTCTTCTTCAGACGTATCACCTAAACTATAAGGATCAAGATCAAGTCAAAACAGCAATTATCTAAACTGAATCTGAATCTTCTGAATCTTGTTACGTCGAAGGTACCAATTCTGGCTTTAACTCGACGGGGAGAGAGCAGCGTTATTGTCTATTGTTTAGAGCTGTTTTGAAGCTCTCTACGCTCTTTGCGGAAACAGTGGTGTTGTCCAGGTGGTTCCAGTCGATCACAGTTCTTATAAAGAATGAATTGGAATACTGGGCCGATTTGCTTGTAGGTACTTCGAAGCACTTCGAATTGTTCCTTGTTTGTTTATCAACTATGTTGGTAGTAATAAAGTCACTATATGCCTTTGGTCTTATTTGGCGTTTCTGTTTGACTGGTTTTAGATATTCCTCGGCTTCTATGGCTGGTACCAGTCCCTCAACCACCTTGTACAAGAAAATAAGCCTCTGGCTGGTTCTCCGGTCTCTAAGTTCCTGGAGTTGTAGTTTGGCCAGCATGGATGTAACACAGCCTTCATCTCTGGATCTATAGTCATTGGTGATGAACCGGGCAGCTTGTCGTTGGACTCTTTCTAGCTTGTTGATGTCTCCGGTGTTGTAGGGGTCCCATATGATGGCTCCATATTCCATGGTTGATCTTACCATTGAAATATATGCTTGTTTCTTGCACTCCTGGGGGCAGTATTTCAGGTTTCTTCGTAGAAAGCCTAAGGTTGAGCTGGCCTTTTTGGTTACATTGGCTATGAGGGTGGTCCATTTCAGGTCTTCAGAGATCTGTAGTCCAAGGTACGGGTTGTTCTGTACCTGTTGAAGGATGTGGTTGTTGAGGGTATAGAATCTCTGGCTTTTGTTTCGTATGCTCATAATGTAACACTTTTTTGCATTAAACCTCATTCCCCAGTTTTCCGCCCATTCTTCTAGTTTCTGCAGGTCCGATTGTAAGATGGTGTGGTCTTCTGCTGTTTTGATGTTCCGATAAAGCAGGCAGTCATCTGCAAAAAGGCGGACTGATGATTTTACAGAGTCAGGCAGGTCGTTGATGTGGCAAAGGAAGAGAATGGGTCATAGAACAGTTCCCTGTGGTACGCCTGAGTCAACTTTCACCTCTTCTGAGTTTTCTCCTTCCACTACTACCTTCATTGATCTTTTGGTCAGGAACATTCGTAGCCAGTTGTTAATGGGACCTCTTATTCCATAACTGTCTATCTTATGCAGTAGTTAACAAGTTGGGCACAACCCCCAAATGGGGAGTAGTTCTTAGTCGAATTTCTAGAGAGTTACCCAAAGACAAATCTCTGTAGTTTAATTATCTCAGCTTTCTTTAACTATTCCTCTATGACAGAGACTCACGAACAAGACGAAGTGATTCTCATTTTTTTAAATATTTTCAAAATGCGAAGGGGATAAAAAGGTAGGGGAAAGAAACTGGTCTGAATAGAACTGGTTAAAATTTTGGCGGGAAAATCTCGGATCCCCGTCTCGAACCCGGGGGGGGGGGGGGGTACTCCCTATATACCAATATACGGGATGTGCATTTTTTATGGGTCCATTTTTCACAATTTTTTACATGGATTTGGGTATGTTTTTTAAGCAGTACACATAGGTTTGGTGATTTGGTACTCATTTTAGTTGATGTCCTACATAAGCACGAGAGTCAAAACAGAAAAGGTGCCATAGACTTGGGTCTTTTGTGTTTTTGGGATACTTGTAACGAAGTTAAGATGTCATTTTAAGTAAGAAAGAGACTTGTAATTTATTTTATAAGGCTATAATAAATGGAAAAAAACCTGAATTGACTTTTATTTCGTTACATAGATCTATATGGGTATTTTTTGCTAATCACATAGATTTTGGTATGTTTTAAACGATTTTCTGACATAGATCCGGGTACCAATTTCAATCTACAAAGTGCACATGCCCGTAATTAAACACAAGAGTAACCCCCCGGGGTCTCGAACGGGGGGGGGGGTAACCTCCTACGTGTATGTGCCAAAAATATGGGTAGTTTTTTTTTTTTTGAAAATTTAATATATTAAAATATTATAGTTGTAAGGCACGGACCATTTGATTTTCGGGGGGGGGGGATTTTTTTGAAAAAAAATTTCCCGGTCCTGATTTTTGTAAAAAAAATAAATCTGGCCAATGGGTGTGTATGATCAAAGTTAACTTAAACAGTTTTAACCGAAGCCGGTAATACTGTCGTGGGTATGATGCAATTAAGGATTTTATATATTGTATATTTTAAGTAAATTATGAAATGAATATTAAAAGACTGTCCATGTCTCAAGCATAGACCTATATATAAATAGATTAGCAACTTGTTAATTGTCTAGTATGTGTGAAAATATCACTGGTAACAGGTTTATAAATGAGGACCAATGAGTTAGTTTATTTCTCGAACTTCTTTTTTGTCTCTCTATGGAATTACTCAGAATAAATTTCATTTAACAAAGAAAAGATTAAAGAATATCTATGCGAAAATTTCATTTAATTGGTTGATGATTAGTTTTTTTTGTGGTCATTTAAAGTGAAAACTTTGCGAACATTTTGTAAGGGAGCACCCATTTGATTTTTATGGGGGGCTTTGGGTATTTTCTTCGTCCTGCCTTTTTATTTTCGGAAAAAGTCGAGCCTGGATATTTTTTTTTGCGCGCTTGCACGTGCAAATCTTATTTTTTGGTAAAGCAACAATAAATTTTCCTTTTTTTCTCGATTTTTGCCATCCTGCCTTTTTATTTCAAATTTCACCATAGCCCACCCCCCCCTATAAAAATCAAATGGTCGCTTCCTGAAATATTGTATTTTCATGTAAACCTAACGGTAGTATGGGCTCTTTTGATTACTCCTCTAAAGTGTCAAAGGTTATAAAAGTAATTTTAGCACATGTAAAACTCCAAACATTTAGGAATGGCTGTAAAAAGGAATCATGTAAAAATCTGTTATTAGTGTATTTGCCCACCTTTGAATTAATTAGATCACTGAATGTCTATAATTTCTTGATGCATTACACAGTTTTTTAGCAGAAACTGGACAAAAATTTAGAATAATTGGCCCAAGAAAATGTAGCTGGTTCAAATATTATGGAACAACCTACATGTGGTTACAAAGAAAACACATCAAATAAGGCAAATTTCATTCATTGTGACGTGATAAGGACATCACATTTAGCGGTCTTATTTTCCCTGTAACTTCAAACTTTTCGAAATGATAGATTTCATCATTTTACACATTTTTTTGCAAGTTTGTTGTTTAGATGCGCCTACCTTTTTCAGACTAAAAGTGTGTGAAAAATAAGCAAAAACCACTGAAATTAGGACAATTTCTCTAAAATATAGCTTTTTGAGTTAACTAATTGGCATGACAACTAAACTGATCTGACAAAAGCTTATCATTTTCAATAAGCCTAGTATTTGATCAATGTCTCAGCAACTTGAGAAAGTTTTAATTTCAGGGTAAATCTTGGGTCAGAAATGGGTCTTATTGACATTCATCCTTTATGATAAGTTACTTTCTAATCGACAACATATTTGTACAGTTTAGTGGACGTGTTTTTCAGCAAACAATAGGTATCCCAATGGGCACCAATTTTGCACCATTGCTTGCCGATTTGTTTCTTCATTCATATGAAGAAGCAGACTTCTTACAATCACTGCTAGACAAAAAGGACCGCAAACTTGCTTTATCCTTCAATCTCACATTTCGTTATATTGGTGATGTCCTTTCACTAAACAATCCTCGATTTAGTGACTATTTACATCTCATATATCCGGAGGAACTTGAGATAAAGGACACTACAGATTCTAGGAGGTCCGCTTCATATTTGGATCTATTTCTCGAAATTGACACACAAGGAAGGCTTTGTTCAAAGCTGTATGACAAACGTGATGACTTCAACTTTCCAATAGTTAACTTTCCCTTTTTGTGTAGCAACATTCCGTCCGCTCCAGCATATGGAGTTTACGTATCACAATTGAATCGTTATTCCAGAGCATGTGGGGAGTACAACGACTTCCTTGATAGAGCTACACGGCTGACAAGCAAATTGTTAACACAGGGGTACGTTGCTCCCAGGTTGTTGTCATCACTCAAGATATTTTACGGACGACATCATGTGCTTATATACAAATACGGGATTTCTATCTCTCAGATGAGCACATAGAGTTTTGTAATGTCATCCTTTCCGGATTTGACCAACAATTAATCGATCTTTGGCAACGTGACGGGTGTGCTATAGCAAGCAGGAACTGCTTACTCTTCCGGAGCACTTGAGTTCGCGTTGCTGAATGCGGTTTTGTTGTTATGTGTGTGTGTGTTTTATGTTGTTATGTGGTTTGTTTTGTTGTGATGATTTTTTGTTGGCCGGTTTTGTCTTTGTCTTTACGGTTTTATGATACTGATTACCCCTTTGGTACACCTTTGCTTCTTACAGATCAAGTTTGAGTTTCGTGTCGGTCCATTATTTTTACGGGAGTTATGGCCCTTTGAACGTAGAAAATTCACTGAAATTTCAGTTTTCGCATTTTTTTTGTAAACGTGTATAGATAATGAACTGATTGTTGGTATATGTGAGTTTACTATAATGAGTAACAGATCAAGTATGAGTTTCGTGCTGGTCCACAAATTTTTACAGGAGTTATAGCCCTTTGAACGTTGAACATTCACTGAAATTTCAGTTTTCCGCACTTTAAAAAAATGTTCTAAACGCTTATAGATAATGAACTGATTTTTGGTATGTGAATTAACCATGATAATATACAGATCAAGTTCGAGTTTCGTGCCGATCCACAATTTTTCATGGGAGTAATGGCCCTTTAAACGTTGAAAATTCACTGAAATTTAAGTTTTCCCCCTTTTTTCCCGAACGCATATAGATAATGAACTGAGTTTTGGTATGTGAGTTACAGATCAAGTTTGAGTTTGGTGCCGGTCCATAAATTTTAATGGGATTTATGGCCCTTTGAAGTTTGAATATTCACTAAAATTTTCTACACTTTTTATTATCCCTTGTAGATAATGAACTGATCAAGATTAGGTTTAATTTAATTTGTTTGACTATGTATTGTTTTCCAAACTCCCAGAATGCTTGTTTTCAATTGTTTTTATGCAATTAAAGGAGGAATGAAGTTTATTCTCACAAAACATATAACATAGTTACAGAGAAAATAATAAACAATCATAATAAAATTCAAAGTGCACATGTGTGAAGTACAAATTAAATTAACCCGTGTGGGTTCCGGGTGGCCAATAGGCCCGCAGCAGCGCTAAGCTTGTCGGTAAAAGTCCACTAAAGAGCGCTCAGAAACCTGACATCGGGTCAGGCCGCTTTGCCCACAAAGCGACTGGGATGTGTGCCCAAGGTGGTTGAATGGGCAGCCCTGACATCGAGAGATGCGGGGTCGTCAGGCGATAATGCGATAATGCAGAAAACCTGACCGCAAACCATAATGGTGCACCATATTGGGAAAAATGTCACGTTCCTCGCACGTTAAAGAACCCTGCTGCAGGTCTCGGTAAGAGTAGGACCCGTAGGATCCCCTTGCAGGAGGCTAAATTTCCCGTCCCTACCCATCACTCCTTTTTCCAGTGGCAGTCAAAACTCTCCTACCCGATTGGCCTTGTGTCCCCATTAACTCCACAACATCATCATTTCATATTCATTGTATCACCACTTTCATGTTCATCTCCCGGATATAGCCGAAATCGTGATGCTTTGGAGTAAAGCAATAACTAACTAACTAACTAACTAACAAATTAAATTAACCAGGAGGGTTGACTATCACATTTATAATTTTAATGAATCTTCTAATTCTATGGCATTATTTGTGGAAAATAATCTATCAAATTTCAAAACATTGTTTCTGACCCGGTTTCATTATAAAACATTTCCTCAAATCTCTCCTCAACTCAAATTTCCACATTTTTGATTGATTAGATTTTGAGTTGAGGAAAAACTCAATTTGAGATGGTTTATGAATAGTAGTACAATATTGTGGTATGAATTTTTGTCTCTCTTTTTTGAAAGAGAAACAAGACATTATATAATGGTATTCATCACCGACTTCAATAGAGCCACAAAGATTTCTTGAAATATTGTGCCATATTGGTATGTGATGATTATATGTTCTAAATTAACAAAATGTAATTCATGTAATTGCGAAACTGTAATTCAACAATGATAAGTAGGGTTAAATTTTAATTCATTATTAACAAAATGTAATTCATGTAATTGCGAAACTGTAATTCAACAATGATAAGTAGGGTTGAATTTTAATTCATTTTTGAAAAATCGATAACATAGTACGAAAAGGTTGAACTGTAACAAGAATATTCTGAATTAAATAAAATCTAGATCATCATCAAGATTCTTATAATCACACAATAAAATATAATAGGTTTTGCATAATTTTTACATTTCCATTAAAAAAGAACGATTTGAATAAGTAGCTATACATTCTAATGTCAATAAGATCATAAGTATGTTTTTTCTGGGGTCAATTTCCATTTGTTTATGCAAATAAATATCTTCAATTTTTTTTATTGTACAATTATCAAATTTTGCCCATATAAACACAAATTGGACGAAAACAAAAACATGTTTTTGAAGCTCTATCTTGTGATAAATATATTGAAAGTTAAGAATTCTTTGTTTTGTGGTGGTAATCATTCTTAAGTTTGCTTCTTTGGGTTACACTGACATAAACAAACATTGACAAGCAAGAACGCCAATTCGGTTGGTTAAGGAAAGGATGAAGAAAGAGGAAAGGGGGGGGGGGGTTAGAATAAAAGACTGCGACTTTACCTGCAAAAAGTCCATGGAAACAAAGTAAAACGAGGAAAATGCAGTTCCTTAGAGGCATGACGACCCCGGGCCTGTATTCCTTCACAAAAGAAGTTTACTTAAAGGCTTAAGGAATTACATTTCTGTGAATAAATTTGGCGGTAACAGTTGACATCTGTCGTCTGTTCATTACACGTGCTTACGCCTTTAATCAAAGGACTAACAAGTTTATTTTGCCCAATTTTCCCCAAGTTTTACGCTGTTAAATTATAAAATTACTAATCACAGCAACAAAACACGAAAAGTAGATTTTAATGAATTCCTGAAGTCAACTAAGATCATTCGCCTTATATAAGAGGAGGTTTCTATTGCACTTTGTTGTGCGTTTTGCTGACCCTATTGAAAACTATTGAAAATTATATATGTTGTTATTCGGTAGATTAGCTCAACGACCTTTTTGTACTTATATTCTAAGAAACCGCAAAATCTCTCCTTGTTTATGAATTTAAGTTAACAGCATCCTGAAGTATATATAGTTTGGTGGGTTTTTTTTTACCTATCAGCATTAAAAGGACATTAAAATGCAAGAAGTCTCTAACTGACTTTACTGTACAAATATCAATCTATAATCTATTTATGTTTTCACAAAGATGAGTTTAATTTCAATAGCATATCCCAGGTAGCATTTAAGTGTTTAATAGATGTTGAAAATCGGCAAAATTTAAACGTTAGTTGGATGTTAAGTGCCAACTGAGTTTTTATCTTCAGGGTTCTTTGTAAACCATGACATAGTGTCGATGGTTTATTGGTATTCCCGTTAGAAGAGGGAATTGTAGCCAATTTGAATGAATACGTAAAAGTTTTTAAACACGCGAGTTCCCATTAAAAAGGCTTAGCTGCAAATATGCCTAGTTACACTGAACATTTTTTTTACTTTCAACATGATCAATATTTTGCATGAATGACGTAATCTTCGTGGCAAATAGACGTGAAGCCAACTTGGAGACATATTCCCTTCCTCTTATGAAGATGATGCTTGACTGACTAGTCGAGGATCACAAAAATAAGCTTTGTATCTTATTGAATCTTATTGGAATCAAATTCCCCTCCTGTTTGCTAGACATTATTTTGCTGGATAAGTAACTGGTGTGTAATCCAGTGATGCAGCTGGAGTTTCTTGCACAATTTTGACGTCATGGTATTCTTTTAATCTTAAAAGCCGTTCGTAATGAGTTTTATAAGATTGTACTAATTTACCATTTTATTTTGTACAATTCATTGACACTGTTCGTTGTTGCCAAAATAAGTTGTTTTGCAAATGTCGTTTATGCACTTATTTTACACAGGCACAGGGGATTGACCCCATGGGTGTGGTTTAAAAAATAGATACAATACGATTTTGGGGTCGCTCGCGCTTCTTTCACATCCATCTTACATTTAAGAATTAAGAATGAATGTGTCCATGGGACACAGATGCCCCCGCTAGCCCCAAACAGGAAGTAGAATACTGACAGGTCTGAAAGTCGCCTAGGACGTACAGTTTGTCATACTGAACCATCCTACCAAGTTTCATATTATTCTCATGTACAGTTTCTAAGAAAAACTTGATGGAAATTTTCATAGTCATGTTCACATATTTTCACACCAGCCTTAGTCCCAAATAGGAAGTAGATGTCCAACAGGTCTGAAAATTGTTTAGAACGTACAGTTTGTGATACTGAACCATCCTTCCAAGTTTCAAATCATTCTCATGTACAGTTTCTAAGAAAAACTTGACGGAAATTTTCATAGTCATGTTCACATATTTTCACATTGGCCTAAGTCCCAAAAAGGAAGTAGATGTCCGACAGGTCCGAAAATCGCTTAGGACATACAGTTTGTCATACTGAAGCATCCTACCAAGTTTCAAATAATTTTCATGAATGTTTTTTTTTTTTTTTGCGAAAAGTTTGACGGAAATTTGTACGGACGGACATGACCTTTCATGTCGTCACGGGGGACATAAAAACATTTAAAAATACACAAAAGAAAAACTAAACGGTATAACCATGTCGCATATCCTTATGCCAGTATTATGCTTGTTATTTTTCTCTCTTGTAAATAAAGGTTATAATAAAAATTCCGAACTAGGATGATCAATCTCAGCGTCAAAGAGGTAAAGACAACCCAAAAGAAGACGCAACGGAGAACTTGAAGATCACAGTGGTCCGGGGATTGTACAGACATTTTAAATGAAATGGTGGGTTTAACATGTTTAACCAGATTTCTCGCATTGCGATCTCAGATCTGGTTGATTACTGAATTGTAGAAGCAGAGGTATCAATTGGGAAGTCTGAAAGAGCAAAGAAAACAAACAGTAAGCATAAACAATAAAGGGACTAAGAAGCAGATAACATAACAACACACATAAACAACTAAATACAAACCCACAGCGCGAACTCAAGTCGTATTTATGGTGAGTTTAGGCGCTCCGGGGGGATTAAGCAGGTCTTTGCTCAGAATTAGCAAGTCATTGTATGGTACAATATAATTCTATCAATTCTATCAAATCATTGACATTGCCCACTGGTTCACCAGTACCTCCCCATGGCAGAAGACGGGCACTGTCCAGTGAAAACTGACAAAGAGTACTCTGTAGCAGCTGTCATGGGCTGAGCGACTCATGACACATGGCGAGTCTTTACCTTAATAGATAGTCGTCGCTTCAGAGGGGCATTCCCCTATACTCACGACTATAAACACCCATCATCATCATCATCATCATCATCATCATCATCATCATCATCATCAATCATCATCATCATCATAATCATCATCGACACTGGTCATTGTTTTATAGGTTGAAATTAAACTGTCCTCCATCAGATTTAAGGGCGCTCTAGAATTGTTGGTATTTTACTATGTAGAAAATCACTGTAGCGATTTAAGGCCGGTCATCTATTTGGTTAGTCTATAGATGACCTTTCCCGTAGCAAAGCTATACTTACGTTTCACTGGTTTTCATTGCAGATTTAAAATAATCGCTGACAGTAGCGTAGCTTGGGTTCAATATCTACCGAGGCAGGGGTCCAGGGGGCCCCCTGGTGGGGGGTCTGGAGGGCGAAGCCCCCCTGCCGGAAAAAAATATGTGATTTTACGTATGAAACCAACAGATTTTATGATGTCAATAAGTCATTTTCATAAGAGACTTACAAAAAGCTTATAATTAAAAGAAATATTTGAATCAGAATATTTCCCTCTTTAACCATAAATTTAACCCCAGAATCAAGCTAGCGAACAATACCTAGCGAACAAAAAAGCTAGCGAACAATACCCAGCGAACAAATTATAAAATCAAGCCAGCGAACACGTCCCAGCGAAATATTACGTAAAGCCCGGGAAACTGATATGCATGAAGACCAAAGAACAGCAAACACATAACACGTACCTAAATGCATAATTCAACCTGTCCGATATATGGATGCTACATCATAATAATGTGTTCCTAATACAATGGTACTCCAGATTTTGCTTATACCAAAAACATGTTTCGTGTATCCAATATCTCAGCTTTCAAGATTTTTTTTTTAAGTTTGGCTGATATTTTTTTTTATATTACTTTAATCTGCTCTACTTAATTGAATAGTCCGGTGGTGGATATGCCCCAAATAGAGTATAGCTTGTAGAAGAGGCCAAATAGATACCCTGTAACAATGTGTTGCAACTAATTAGACAATCCTTTCATTAGTTTAATGGTGACGGAGAGGTTTACATATGGTCAACAAAAAAATAAGCGATTGCAATAACGTACATTTATATCTAAAAGAATCAGCATACAATTTCCATTTTATAATGAAAACTTTTGTATAGCACATATAGCCAAACATGAAATTTTCGATTTTTTTAATTCAAAATTGTTTAAAACACCAGGTTTCTTTCCTTGTAATGCCACATGGTCGATATCCTCGGTGCTGAATTTGGCTTCTTGTTCGAACGTTTTGGTTTTGATTACTTTTCGTTTTCAACAGATTTGGAATTTGACCTTCCAATGTTTTGATTTAATGCTACTGATGAGAGGTTTCTCCTTGAATTATCGATATATAGCATATCCAAATTAACCGTTTGTACCCGCGTTTTGGTATTTGTAAACATTCAAGCAAGCAAAAGCTTTTCGAAGTATTTTATATGTTTAATCTGCAAAACTTGACAATTACGGGCCATAGCTTTTATAGGGGGCATCTGACAGCTTCAGCCTAATGGACATTTTGAAGAGCCAATTGAACTCTAAATATTGAAGCACGCAACATTTTGTGTCGGTTTCGGGATACAGCACCTTTTCTCTTCGGAATCTCACGAGTAACAATAAAAAATAAAATTAGGATTTCTCGCCATAATGTAACGTTACTCCAAAAATAAAAAAAAAAATCGTCCGAAATCTTTATACTGTTGTTGGTGGTGCCTTTAATACTGGTCTTTTAATCTAGAACATCGCCCCAATAGGATTTTCTCATTTACTTCCTCCTTTTGTACACAACGTCAACTATGGCTGTAAAAAAGAACCAAGGCATCATCATCTTCACATGTCAGTGGAAAATGCCTCGAATTCGTTAAAAAGGACAAAGAATCCAGTCTAAAAGCTGTAGCTGTTATACTTTTTGAGCTATAGGTCACATATATTTTGTGTGACGGGCGGCCTTTTAAGGAAGTAGATGAGTTATGGGCATAAAACGCTCTACACCATGAAGCTACATGCAAAGTATCATGAGGCTTCGGTCATGTTGTTGCCCCGAAAAGTGTGACAGATATTTGTTTTTATTTATAAAATATCAAGTATTCGTCAAACAGGAAGTAGTTATTTTTCGAACATAAAATCGCTTTACACCTTATACTACTATGGGATGAAGCTACATACCAAATATCAAGAGGCTGAAGCATGTAGTTGCCTGGAAAACTGTGACGGAAGTTTTGCATATATGTTCATTATACTGTATATAAAACCTGAAGTATTCGGTAAAAAGGAAGTATCAAAGTTTTGGGCATAAAATCACTTTATACCTTATAGTACTATGGGATGAAGCTACATGCCAAATATCATGAGGCTGTGGCATGTAGTTGCCCCAAAAACTGCGACGCAAATTATGCATATATGTTCATTATATATAGAAAACGTTAAGTATTCGTCAAACAGGAAGTAGTTATTTTTCTGGCATAAAATCGCTTTACACCTTATAGTACTATGCAATGAAGCTACATACCAAATATCAAGAGGCTGTGGCATGAAGTTGCCTGGAAAAGTGCGACGGACATTTTTGTGACGCAGCAGGACGACGCAGGACGACGGATAGTGCCAAAGTAACCCCTATATGTCGCTTCTGCGACACTTTGCAGGCGACATAAAAATGTCCATAATCTATCTGTAACACAATTTTCATTCTATAGGTCAAATACACAGAAAAACGCTATTTTTCACCTTTAAAGGACCATAACCCTTATCAGGGATCATCTGACAATTTCAGTGATCCTGAATCATTTTTGTAGAACTGGATGAGCTTCACAATTCTTCAAGGCTAACTTTTCCTCTAGCACTTACGGTGGACTGACAAAGATTTTTTGACACACGCCTTCTTTGGTGGACTTTTTATCCACATTTTACAAGGAATTCATTAGATTTCAACTATTTTACAAGCAAATGGGAATAAAATCAATCCCATTTATCCTTTTGTGGTAACTTAGGAACATCATTGTCAAACTTTCATAGCAATCGAATAACAGGAACTTAAATTAATTGTGGAAACACAAAAACGTTAACAGACAACGACGACAACAACGACGACGACGACAGCATCATACCATAACAACATAATAATGCACCGGGTATTTTATTCCAAATATTATACTTTGAAATAGTATTTGATGGTATATACCATACGCTGGGTTACTCCTCTCTACCAACATCGTAGTTTCTTTCGATTCATACCATATAAAACCATAAACAAACGCACTTGCTTTCAAATTACTATAGATATCCTAAAAATAAACAAGAGGCTCCTAGGAGCCCGAATCGCTCGCCTGGTCCTTAAGCCATACGGATCTTTTCTTTAAAGGAGTCATCGCACAACTAAGACCAAATGGAGACTTTTGTGAACCTTTTGTAAAGAGAAGCATGCTTAAGCAAGCAACATTGTTTCTTTCTCTGCATTAGTTTTCAATCAATAGGACAAAACATGAAGAAACACTATTCTTGACTTGTAAAACGGCCATAACCCATATAAGGCGTCGTCTGAAAAGTTTGACCAAATGGAGACTTTTGAAGAGCTTAATGAGCTCACAATTTTAAGGCAAGCAACAGCTTTTCTCTTTCTGCAATAGTTTTCATTCTATTGGGGGGAGGGAAACGCTATTTTTGATGTGTAACGGCCATAATCGTTATACCCCGTTAGCCACTTATAGGGTGACTATTAGTTAAATAGGAAGCGGGGGGATGGGGTAACTTTGACTACCGATTGTGGACCTCCCAGATATATACACCTTCAGCCACTTATAGGGTATATAGAAAATACATGTAGCTATTCATATGCCAAATCCCATTGCTAAATCTACACTTTTGAACATTTCACAAGCTCTCAAAGATAAGACCTACATCAAATATATATAAGTTTAATAGGAACGGGGGGGGGGGTAACTTTGAGTACCGATTGTGGACCTCCAAGAAATATACCCTGTTAGCCACTTATAGGATATATAGAGGATACATGTAGCTATTCATATTCCGAATCCCATTGCTACATCTACACGTTTGAACATTTAACAAGCTCTCAAAGATAAGACCTTCATCAAATATACATAAGTATAATAGGAAAGGGGGGAGGGTAACTTTAACTTAATTTGAGTACCGATTGTGGACCTCCCAGAGATATACTCCATTAGCCACTCATAGGGTATATAGAAAATAAATGTAGCTATTCATATGCCAAATTCCATTGCTAAATCTACATTTTTGAACATTTCACAAGCTCTCAAAGATAAGACCTTCATCAAATATATATCAGTTTAATAGGAAAGGGGGGAGGGTAAATTTGAGTACCGATTGTGGACCTCCCAGAAATATACCCCATTAGCCACTTAAAGGGTATATAGAAAAAAATACATGTAGCTATTTATATGCCAAATTCCATTGCTAAATTTACATTTTTGAACATTTCACAAGCTCTAAAAGATAAGACCTTCATCAAATATATATAAGTTTGATAGGAAGGGGGGTAACTTTGAGTACCAATTGTGGACCTCCCAGAGATATACCCAGTTAGCCATTCATAGGGTATATAGAAGGTACATGTAGCTATTCAAATGCCAAATCCCATTGCTACATCTACACTTTTGAACATTTCACAAGCTCTCAAAGATAAGACTTTCATCAAATATATTTAAGTTTAATAGGAAAGAAGGTTACTTTGAGTACCGATTGTGGACCTCCCAGAGATATACCCCGTTAGCCACTTAAAGAGTATATGGAAGATACATGTAGCTAATCATATGCCAAATCCCATTGCTAAATCTACACTTTTGAATATTTCAAAAGCTCTCAAAGATAAGACCTTCATCAAATATATATAAGTTTAATAGGAAGGGGGGTAACTTTGAGTACCGATTGTGGACCTCCCAGAGATATACCCCATTAGCCACTCATAGGGTATATAGAAGATACAGTAGCTATTCATATGCCAAATCCCATTGCTTATCTACGCTTTTGAACATTTCACAAGCTCTCAAAGATAAGACCTTCATCGAATATATATAAGTTTAATAGGAAGGGGGGTAACTTTGAGTACCGATTGTGGACCTCCCAGAGATAAACTCCGTTAGCCACTTATAGGGTATATAGACAATACATGTAGCTATTCATATGCCAAATTCCATTGCTAAATCTACATTTTTGAACATTTCACAAGCTCTCAAAGATAAGACCTTCATCAAATATATGTAAGTTTAATAGGAAAGGGGGAGGGTAAATTTGAGTACCGATTGTGGACCTCCCAGACATATACCCCATTAGCCACTTAAAGGGTATATAGAAAATACATGTAGCTATTTATATGCCAAATTCCATTGCTAAATTTACATTTTTGAACATTTCACATGCTCTCAAAGATAGGACCTTCATCAAATATATATAAGTTTAATAGGAAAGGGGGGTAACTTTGAGTACCGATTGTGGACCTCCCAGAGATATACCCAGTTAGCCATTCATAGGGTATATAGAAAATACATGTAGCTATTCATATGCCAAATCCCATTGCTAAATCTACTCTTTTGAACATTTCACAAGCTCTCAAAGATAAGAGCTTCATCAAATATATGTAAGTTTAATAGGAAAGGGGGAGGGTAAATTTGAGTATCGATTGTGGACCTCCCAGAGAAATACCCCGTAAGCCACTTGAAGGGAATATAGAGGATACATGTAGCTATTCATATGCCAAATCCCATTGCTAAATCTACACTTTTGATTATTTCAAAAGCTCGCAAAGATAAGACCTTCATCAAATATATATAAGTTTAATAGGAAAGGGGGGGGGTAACTTTGAGTACCGATTGTGGACTTCCCAGAGATATACCCCATTAGCCACTCATAGGTTATATAGAAGACACATGTAGCTATTCATATGCCAAATCCCATTGCTAAATCTACACTTTTGAACATTTCACAAGCTCACAAAGATAAGACCTTCATCAAATATATGTAAGTTTAATAGGAAGGGGGGTCACTTTGAGTACCGATTGTGGACCTCCCAGAGATATACCCCATTAGCCATTCATAGGGTATATAGAAGATACAGGTAGCTATTCATATGCAAAATCCCATTGCTAAATCTACACTTTTGAACATTTCACAAGCTCTCAAAGATAAGACCTTCATCAAATATATATAAGTTTAATAGGAAGGGGGAGGATAACTTTGAGTACCGATTGTGGACCTCCGAGAGATATACCCCATTAGCCACTTAAAGGGTATATAGAGGATACATGTAGCTATTCATATGCCAAATCCCATTGCTAAATCTACACTTTTGAACCTTTCACAAGCTCTCAAAGATAAGACCTTCATCAAATATATATAACATTAAAAGGAAGGGGGGTAACTTTGAGTACCGATTGTGGACCTCCCAGAGATATACCCCGTTAGCCACTTAAAGGGTATATAGAGGATACATGTAGCTATTCATATGCCAAATCCCATTGCTAAATCTACACTTTTGAACATTTCACAAGCTCTCAAAGATAAGACCTTCATCAAATATATGTAAGTTTTATAGGAAGGGGGGTAACTTTGAGTATCGATTGTGGACCTCCCAGAAATATACCCCGTTAGCCACTTATACGGTATATAGAAAATACATGTAGCTATTCATATGCCAAATCCCATTGCTAAATATACACTTTTGAACATTTCACAAGCTCTCAAATATAAGACCTTCATCAAATATATATAAGTTTAATAGGAAAGGGGGAGGGTAACTTTGAGTACCGATTGTGGACCTCCCAGAGATATACCCCGTTAGCCACTTATACGGTATATAGAACATACATGTAGCTATTCATACGCCAAATTCCATTGCTTAATCTACACTTTTGATCATTTCACAAGCTCTCAAAGATAAAACCTTCATCAAATATAAATATAAGTTGGATATGAAGGGGGGTAACTTTGAGTACCGATTGTGGACCTCCAAGAAATATACCCCGTTAGCCACTTATAGGGTATATACATGTAGCTATTCATATGCCAAATCCCATTGCTAGATCTACACTTTTGAACATTTCACAAGCTCTCAAATATAAGACCTTCATCAAATATATATAAGTTTGATAGGAAGGGGGTAACTTTGGGTACCGATTGTGGACCTCCCAGAGATATACCCCGTTAGCCACTTATAGGGTATATAAAATTTATGAAATTTTTGCACGCCGACCAATCAACATGCCCGCCATTGCTAAGAATAGAACCAGTGGGGTCAGATCCTGGTACGGTTGGTAAAAATACAGCTCTGCAAAAGTCTCCATTGGGTTGAAGTTTTCAGATGCCCCTTATAGGCTTGGAGGTCCACAATCGGTACCCAAAGTTACCGCCTCCCTTCCTATTAAACTTATATATATTTGATGAAGGTCTTATCTTTGAGAGCTTGTGAAATGTTCAAAAGTGTAGATTTAGCAATGGGATTTGGCATATGAATAGCTACATGTATCCTCTATATACCCTTTAAGTGGCTAACGGGGTATATCTCTGGGAGGTCCACAATCGGTACTCAAAGTTACCCCCCTTCCTATTAAACTTATATATATTTGATGAAGGCCTTTTCTTTGAGAGCTTGTGAAATGTTCAAAAGTGTAGATTTAGCAATGGGATTTGGCATATGAATAGCTACATGTATCCTCTATATACCCTTTAAGTGGCTAACGGGGTATATCTCTGGGAGGTCCACAATCGGTACTCAAAGTTACCCCCCTTCCTATTAAACTTATATATATTTGATGAAGGCCTTTTCTTTGAGAGCTTGTGAAATGTTCAAAAGTGTAGATTTAGCAATGGGATTTGGCATATGAATAGCTACATGTATCCTCTATATACCCTTTAAGTGGCTAACGGGGTATATCTCTGGGAGGTCCACAATCGGTACTCAAAGTTACCCCCCTTCCTATTAAACTTATATATATTTGATGAAGGCCTTTTCTTTGAGAGCTTGTGAAATGTTCAAAAGTGTAGATTTAGCAATGGGATTTGGCATATGAATAGCTACATGTATCCTCTATATACCCTTTAAGTGGCTAACGGGGTATATCTCTGGGAGGTCCACAATCGGTACTCAAAGTTACCCCCCTTCCTATTAAACTTATATATATTTGATGAAGGCCTTTTCTTTGAGAGCTTGTGAAATGTTCAAAAGTGTAGATTTAGCAATGGGATTTGGCATATGAATAGCTACATGTATCCTCTATATACCCTTTAAGTGGCTAACGGGGTATATCTCTGGGAGGTCCACAATCGGTACTCAAAGTTACCCCCACCCCCCTCATTTCTTATTATTCATATATTTTGTATCTTAGATAAGCTTCATGTAAACCTCGTATAGCAAATAAAAAATACCAGTAGGTACCTCATTAGTATAAATTTTGGTGTAGTAATTCGGTCATTTATATATTTCTCTTAAGTGATTTATTCAATATTTGCATGAAATTGTCTGTACAATTTAGTCTTAACGTGACACATGCAATGCTAGTATTGTAATAAATTATATAAGATACATTTAGATGGAGTGTTTTTAAGGAAATTAAGTTTTTTAAACGAACTACTTTTTTGGACAACGAAGAGGTCCCTGAGCGGGTTTTATTATTTATTTAATCATAGTTTTTAAGCAGTCAAGTGGTCCTTGGTCTATGTAATAAACTTGGTAAAACTTCAACGCATCTTTATTTTTCACTATTTCGTTGATAATTACAAAATAGAGTATTTATTTTCATTTGTGTTCGCACTTGCCTTATTTCGTTTTTCGGTCGTCATACATATCAGTTTGGCAGACTTTTTATTACTGTTCGCTGGAAATTGTTCGCTAGCTTGTTTTTGCACAATGTTCGCTGGGTATTGTTCGCTAGCTTTTTGTTCGCTAGATATTGTTCGCTAACTTGAGTCTAGTAAATTTAACTGACTTTTGTTGAAGTGTAAAATTTAGGTATGAATGTGGCATACCTTGACTTAAAATCATATATAACTTTCGTTAATCGATGAACAGTATTTTTAAATACATGAAAGTTATCCAACACAGGGCCAAAACACACTAGTTTAAATTTCATTCTAATGTGTCTGTCCTAAGCAAGTAATCTTTGTCACAAAAGGTTATGTTTGCCTTTGACTTCATCTTTGATCATCTTTAGTGTTATAGTTTTGCTCTGTCCAGAAAGGAGGTATTTCGTATTTTGGATTTGGGACCACTGATTGGAAAAGCCAAGCAGGATTCACTAATCACATTAAAGGCGGTTGGCAGTCTTTATTGTTACCACTGATTTTTATTAGCGTACACCTATTTTCCTTTATCTATGTAATAACTGTTGAATATGAATATATTATATCATCATAGCATATCATATCTTTTGCAAAATTACACCCATTAGGGGTAATATATGATTGATTTTTGAGTTTTCTTTAAAAGGTATTACTTATGTACGAACAGCTATGCATGGACCACTACCTACAAAAATTACTTTGGGGAAGTCGGACGGACGGAAAATCAATAACTTTATGCGCATTAGCTACAACGAGTGCTAAAGGTAGCTCGGTTTCAGGTTCTGACATGAAGTATTTATTTCCCGGATTTCTTTCATCGCCGGACTTTAAGATGTAATGTGAAGATATTAGAATTGATATTAGTACTAACAACAGGAATTAGTCGTTATGTCAAAACACTTAGCTTAGCAATACAACTGTCAAAAAAATACTTTATCGAGAGATATAGTACCCGCACAAGCTCTGTGTGGACTCTTCAACTTGCGTTTTTCTTATGGCTACCCTGCCTCCAAAAACGCTAAAGGCTTTCCAGGTTTTTTGATACTTTATTTTAATTTATACAAAACTGTGCGGGATGCGGGCTTTCACTATATACATGCACCCGAGTTCCCTACATGCCGGTTTAATATGGAGATTGCGAAAGCTACGGAACGCAATTCATACAATATGTTAGGCAAAGACCAGTGGAACTGACAACAAACTTGACTCCAACTGTCACTGTTTTAATTTTACACCAACAACCAAGGAACATTCTGATTAACGTTCTTTTGTTCAATTTTTTGAGTGAATCTTTTCCCCCATGCTTTTATTTTTTCACTTGTCAATTTTTCTACCGAGGCAAGTGCCTCGGTTGCCTCAGTGCAAGCTACGCTACTGCGCCTGAAGTTGAATAGAAATGTAAATTTATAATACATTTTATCAAACTTTTATACGCTATTTTTGATTCTTTTAAGATTTCAGAAAATCAAAGTATATAATTTCATCTTTGATGAATCACTCAAAATAGTTTTATAGTTTTAAGTAAGCCAGATAAATTCATTGTATTATCATTTATCCCCTTATAGATAAATGCGATGTGTACAATTTGTTCTTGTGGAAAATTTTAAGGCGATAACATGTTTTCATAAAGACATTTGTGATGTCTGAAATGACTTTGCACTGAAATAATTGACTCCTTGCACTGGGGAAACAGATTTTCAAATGCAAATCATTTTCGGTTTTCCTGTTCATATCAATTCGATATATCAGTTTTAAATATGCGTAGCAGAAGGAAAAGAAATATTAATCTATATGAACTTTGTATAAAGGTTAATAGTGAAAGTGACACACAAGATGTCCACACATCATCAATCTTGTGACCGTCTACACCTCAGGGTACAAATCTTCAACACGTAGCTCTTAACTATCCACAACTCTCATTGGATTCTCATGGAACTTTTACATGTAGTCTTACATATTATTCTTAGATATGCTATATTTGTATATGATGAAAAACGAAAGAATATGAAATATGTGCCAAAAAGACACGATCCACATATTGAAATGATTTTGATAAATGTGCAACAGCAACATTTCACTGCGTGTGAAGCGCTTTTCTGGATTAACCTTCTCCAGTTTATTTTTCATTATTTAATACTATTTATTATGTTAATATCATTTTAATTCTAAAACCTAAGGTTTAACTTCCTCTATCGTAGTTTGATACTGATTATTGGCTTTATGCATTTTCAACACTTATTTTGAATTGTGAATTTCCTCTGTTTGGGTTCTAGTGCTGCTGATAAGGAATAAAGTTCCGAAATGGTCATACAGCTAATAAAAATTAATTACAGTTGGAGTTTACATATGTCTTATGGTCTCATGTTCCTTTTAAAAATTATTTGTGACATTCCGATCATGTGCAACTGTTAATATTGTTTTAAATTTGATATCGAATTATCATTTATAGATATTTTTAGAGTGGGTTCCATTATCCATATGACACAATAACATAGATAGGCGGAGGATATTTTTTATGAGCTAACATGTCAGATTTGTCTAGTCTTCTCGGTCTAACTCTTTCCATCTTTGGGATGTCCGACTGAATTAAGGGTACTATGTCAGTTCGAGACCAAATATAGGCTAGCAAACCTTAGAACAAACTATTGAACTTATTGCGGAACCAGACATTTTCCTGCATATGCCAAGTACCTAAGGCTAGCTGATCCTATGTTAACCAATTATAGGCGAGCGGCGGAAAGGGTCTTGAAAAAAATTTAAATTACCCAAAAACCTCATGGGATATTTTTAACTATATTGATAGTTTAATATTTCAGCTTTAATAATATCGATGTTTGCCATTTGGAATCTGGTCAGAACATGAAAAAGTTAAAGGTCAAAGGTCACTACCCAAAATCTAAAAGTTTGAGTCTGCAAACATTAAGGCAACTAAAATGTTACAAAATGTGGTTAAAAGTTAGAAAATAAAGACTAAATATTACTTACATATATAAGTGAATATAAATCATTCACTTTTGGTCTCCTTGAAGAAATTTATTACGTCAATTTTTCTATTTTTAGAAAAGGGTCAAATTATTTTGATTTTTGTGTATAAAAGTTTGAATTGCGAAAAAAGGAATTCACATTTTCACTCACTTTTTCCCTCTATTTGTAAAACATTATCTTATCTTTCGTTTGTGACAAAAATAAATGGTTCAAATGTGTTCATTGACTCAAAAACACCACATTTGTGGATTATACCAGAATATTAGGTTTTTAATAAAAAGTGTACTGAGTTACCATTAACATTTTTAAAACGGAATAGGAATCAAAAACCAACAACAATATCTTAAATCCAACTAGTTAAGTAGAGAACAATAACTTTGCACAGAAAAAAAGAAAGAAAATCATCGAAAAACTAACTAAAAAACACATAAGAGTTAAGTGGCGAATAGAGGTTTTAAAAACTTTTAAGTTTATAACTTAATAACAAACCTTTGGCGATATTTTGGACTTAATAGAGAGATAAAAGTTTTGGCTTTCAGAACATAGTAGTTTGACGCCTCTAAAATGGTCAGAACATTGTGCAATTTGAGCTCAAAGATTAGACATTTTTAAGCGTGAAGTCATAAGTTCAAAAGACGACCAAATCATTGTACAATGACGGTTCCAGCAGGTGGGGTGTTCCGGGAGCCCCTTAATGTCGCTAGTGACAAAATGTTAAAAAAATCTTATAGATTTCAGGCAAAACTGTCATGAACATCTTCAACAACAATGCTTTATGTAGAGCCCTCCCCCTTTTTTCGAAAATTTCTTGATTTGCTCCTGGATGCTTACGTGCACAGTTTATACTTTTAGTTTCAAATAGATAGTCTAGTAACATAATTTCAAATATTTTCGCCAAAATATATACGGCATTAATTTATTGTTTTTCTGCAATCGAATTTTTATTCAGTTCAACATATCAAACGCACCTCAAAAGTCAAGTACACCTTTCACAAATTTTTAAAACTTTGCTTTTATCAAACATCGCAAGTTAAAAATAAAAGCAAAGACCAAATAATAAATTTCTTGTGTTCACACAAACCCAAAACTAGCACATATTCTTCATAATTACACCAAAAAATGAAATTTCTTACAATTACTAATCAATCAGATTATAGTTAAAATGTAAATACGGGACACTCCGACAGTTTTCCGAGTCATTTGCAGTCACTTTTCTCAAAATCTTACATATTCAATTAAGTATAACTTTATTATCATTCGTCAGAAGTATGCAGTTTTAACTAAAAAGTAGCCTTACAACATTTTCTTGATCTAAGTATACAATTTGTTTGATTTTAATGACAATTAATGTTGCAAAAGTTAAAATTAACGTTTATTTTTGCTACTTTTATTCGTGATTTTTAATTCGATAAAAATTGTAGAAAACTATTATTGTTTTTGAAAATTTCAATTGCAAACAAAGAATTGAGCAAAATATTTCATGATGTGATTTACAACTATTTTTCGTGCGTGTTTTTTAGGTAAAAAAAATAATTTCAAAAATCAAGCCGTTAAAGATTTTCATAGGGTACGTGTACAAAACAACATTTTTTTATATCTTCTGACCATATTCGACTTGTCAAACATATATATCCATAAAATAGAATAATCAACCTTTTATTTGAGTTCAAAAAATCTCATGAGGTTTTTGGGTAATTTAAACTTTTTAATTAGACGACTTTTTCGATATCCGCCGCTCGCCTATTAACTAATCTTGGGTCTTTAACATCAACAGGACGGTTCATCACCAATGATCAAAGGTTTCCTCAGGATGTTTATTGTACACATCACTTATTTATTTACAAACATAATACATGTATAATGATATACGTAGGTATATTTAAAACCACTTTCACATGATACTTATACACGTATGACGAAAATCCTTTCACCACAATGAACAAAACTTTATATTATGCAAAAAGACGGAAGACCTCGTACAATTATGTACGGGATACACACACCCGAAGGATCAAACCAAAATTGTGTCACAAATATCAGGCTAAATTTATTTCTATTTGATCAATTATTGATAAGTGCCCCGTTGACGTCACAAAGTTTTAAAAATTTGCATTTTAAATGTTCATTGGACTGAAACAAAATATAACCATTTAGTAGACTACTTTCAATATTTGTATATAATTCCATCATAATTTAGGGATATAAACGTATAAATGGTGAGTTATGGTTGCTTATAGATTGTAATTTTTGCTGATCTTTTCTTAAAAAGCAGACAGGAGCCGTGACCAACTGTAAATTTGGGCTCTTGAAATAGTAGTAAATCTGTTTTTTTTTATAAGTATTATTTATATGTTTAAATCACGTTATAAAAATGGATTATGGATGATGATAATCATAACTCTTTCATTCATACATTTATAATATGTATATACCATTTCATGTATGATTTATGATTTGTGTTATTTTTTGCACCATTAAGTTATAGTTAGTTAACTTTAATTTCCAAAGCGGGGAGAATGAATGGTAAACAAAATGATATATAATGAAAGGGGCACAGGGTAAATAGGGCAAGGGATTTTGACCGTTTAAGCCTGAGAATCCTGATTATCATTATTTTAACCTGATTTTTTTTTACAATAATTGAAATTATCTTATACAGTTGACAGTCTTACATGATCTTGCATATACATTTTAGTTTATATTTGTATCGTTTAAGTGAGATACACAGAGTAATAGTGTAAGTCTATTTTATGATAAAACTACATTTAACCTACAATGTAGTATTGGTAGCTTTGACACTTGATGTGCATAGCTGATGAACGGATCTCCAATTTAATCTGGTTTCCTCTCGATGCTCGCTGCCTTCTCCTCACCCACATCCCTCCCTTGAAATCTTATTTCTTTTCGATTACTGCATACCGGTACCTCCCCCTTTTGCCACCCATCTTGCTTTTCCCTTGTCCACCCTGCCTATACGGCACAGTGTATTTCTACGGGGAGGTGCACTTATTATTATATAACAAAAAAGATCAGAAACGCCTTATAGAAAACAGAATATATACATGATATATATATATATATAACCTAACATGGACATATCTTTTATTTCCAATCGGGAGTCCATTTGGAGCGAGGATAGTATCGTATATAACATTATCCAAACTTTTGTTTTTTCTCTTTCCTTGCTATTGAATTGGCTTAACGAAACCAACTTTGCGTGAACTTTATGTACATTTTGTTCATCTCTCTGACACGAACTTCTAGCTCCAGATTGATTAATCAGGAGTCGTGGCTGTTATTTGGGTGGCATACTGATAGCAAGCTCTCTCACTTGAACAAGTCCGTATGTGCTTATTTTCTTAAACAAATCATGTCTCTTATTGCATCTTGGTCACATGTAGTTATGAACTCAATCACGCTGAATTTACCATTAGGAACACCACGGATGTGCTATAGCAAGCAATAACTGCTCAATCTTCCAGGGGCACACGAGTTCACTCTCGTTACGACTTGAGTTCGCGTCGTTGCTTGCTATTCGGCTTTTATTGCGTTTTTTGCTGTTGTCTGTTTTCTTGTGCTGTTCTCGTTCGTATATGCTGGTTTTGTCTTTGTCCTTTCAGACTTTTGACATTGCGGAT
Source organism: Arcuatula senhousia (assembly GCA_963971305.1). Taxonomy (NCBI): domain Eukaryota; kingdom Metazoa; phylum Mollusca; class Bivalvia; order Mytilida; family Mytilidae; genus Arcuatula; species Arcuatula senhousia. The sequence goes on from OZ020312.1 coordinate 12,014,368, forward strand.
GCCTCTTTGCTTCTTTGACTAAATTTGCCAATAGTAGGTATTAGAATATTGAACATTTTTTTCAGACTTTTATTTACTTAAAAATTGAAAATCAGTAGTTAAATATTTGTGATCGTAACCATCAGCAATTACTGTGCTCTTTACATCTTTGTTTAATTTCTGATTGTTCATTCGAAATGTAATATTTGTTTTGCAAAATGAAATCGTTTCAATTCCATAGAAAGCATTATTGGTTTGCTCTATTTGAATATAAAACTATAGTATATGTCTATGGCAATAGAATATATCTCTTGCAATTTCTGGCCGGATTTCAGTAGTGAAAATCCGGGTTATAAAATGGTGAATGTCGGGCAGGCGGGCGGGCGGGCGGACGGCGGGCGGGCGGGGAAAAACATTTGTAACAGTTTTCTCAGCAACTACTTATCACAGCCATTTGATATTTGGTATACAGCATCAGGGTGGGGTCCCATAAAGTGGGATTCGATTTCAGGTTTGAAGCTCACCTACTTCCTGTTTAACGAAATACAACCATTTCTGTCTTTGACCCATTTTTATTTATTAATATATTGTTTAAAATGTTATTGAAGATAAAGGAATGTTTAATAAATGTTCGCCACATAACCTTCACAAAAAGAAATGGCAATTTATAAACCCTCAATGTACTTACTAAAACAGCTCGCAGCCTTGAATATGACTTCTTGTTGCTGCTTAGTCCAAGATAAAACTAGAAAATCTGCCTATGAACCACAGAATGGCTCTCCCGCTCTTGAAATATCAATGACCCCCAATGTGTATAACCTGAGTTATGGACCTTAACTAACCATGAACTTAACCAAAGTCGTTCATGCATAAATTTAGGTCACAGTGACCTTATTTCTAGTGGATGGTGTAGTCCTACCCAAGACCCATCTAGTGGTGAAATATTATTGACCTCCAACAACTAGTATCCAAATAACGGACCTCAACCAAGATTTTAACCAAAGTCATTCATGCATAAAATACAGGTCACAGTTACCTTATTTCTAATGGATGGTGTAGCCCTACCCGAGACCCATCTAGTGGTGAAATATCATTGACCCCCAACATCTAGTATCCGAGTATTGACTTTAACCAAGGTCATTCATGCGTAAAATATAGGTCACAGTGACCGAATTTCTAGTGGGTGGTGTCACCTTACCCAAGACACATCTAGTGGTGAAATATCATTGACCCCCAACATCTAGTATCCAAGTTATGGACCTTAACCAAGAACTTAACCAAAGTCGTTCATGCATAACATATAGGTCTCAGTGACCGAATTTCTAGTGGGTGGTGTCACCTTACCCAAGACACATCTAGTGGTGAAATATCATTGACCTCCAACATCTAGTATCCGAGTAATGAACCTTAACCAAGAACTTAACCAAAGTGTTACGGACGTACGTACGGACGGACGGGGAAGGGTAAAATTATATGGTCGATCCACTTACGTGGTCGGGCCATAAAAATATGCATAAGATCTAAACCAGTTTTTTTTAATTATCAACGATATGTCAATTTTTAACATTGACCAGTTAGTATAAAAAAGTACAAACATAAGCTTTCACAAAGATTCTTAGCTGGATTTGAACAGACACATGTAAAAGGTTCTGAAATAATACAGTACATGCAATAATCTTAATACTATACTCTGTTCATTTGCATTTTCCATGAGAAATATGAATCTTATTTCCATGAGAAATATGAATCTTATTTCCATGAATACACTGATATTAGTTTACATACAATTTTTTTATGCCCCATCTACAAAAGTATGGGGAATATAGTGTACGGGTCTGTTCGTCCGTCCGTCCCACGTCCGTTCATCCAAAATGCTGCAAAATGGGGCTTGGTGTCTTTCCGGCATAGTCTTCAAGGGCTTTCTCTAAAACAAGTCTAGAACTTTTGCTATTTTAAAAGAATCAAGAAGAATAACTTTTGATGTTTATTTTTAAAATTCTATCATTCTGATGTTTTTTGCATGTATTTTTTCTTGTAATTTATTTTTCATAAAAAAAACTTGAACCGTTGCAATAGACAGTGTGGCTTAAATGGTGGGTGGAAACCAAGCTTTTTAAGTTTGCAGCTAGGCATAGTTTTTTTCCGAGGTTATTTTGAAATCATTTTTCACTCTTCAACAAAACGCAACTATATGGGCGATTTGCAGATTATCGGAAGATGACGATGAAATAATGTAGAAACATCGCCTTAGTCTTATGATAATTTTTTATCCGAAGCGAACTGTAATATATGATTTAAAATTTAAAGGTGAAGACCAATGCAGACCATGTACAGAAGACAGAGGGGGTACAGTGTAAGTACTGGGTGGGGTGTGGAGGCAGGGTCGGATCCAGAGTTGGAGGGGTCAGGTGGTGAAACTCAGTTCATTTCCTTCACGCTGAGATAATTGATGACACTGTTATTTTAGCCCATTTCTTATGTTTAAAAAGATTATTTATATCTCTTTAGTTTTAATTTTCTCAGCTTCACGGAAAGTTTGTTCTTTTGTGCATATTTTCTTGATCTGCAAAATTATATTTGAATAACCTTGGGCTCTCTGTAGATAGACTTTCTCCCCATTTTCGAAAATTTCTGGATCCGCTCCTCATAGGTAAGACCCAGTAGTATACTAACTTTATATAGAACTCTAAACTTTGCATTCTCAGTGTTTCTAGTACGGTATATGATTGGCTTAGGTCACTTTCTGATCTTCACGTGAATGTCACTAATTTATCAGCTTTTTAAGCCTTGGTGTACAAATTTTATTTATTGAGTTACATTTTATCATTTAATTTCTGTTTAAAATCAGTAGACCTACATGTATATAAATTGTCGTGACTTTTATAGGCATTTAGATTTTGATTTTAAGACCATTCCAAATTGACACTACTTTAAGGTGTTACATGTTTTAAGTTTTACCTTATGAATATTCAAACTCATACTAAATTTACACCTTTCAAAAGTGGACGTTACGTGCCGCGTTTAAGTGATGACCTAACCTTTGGTGGCTTTTAAGCTCTAGATCTAAGGATTGTGCAACAGGCCTAAAGAATAGATAATAATTGTGAAAAAATGAGGAATAGCTCCATAGAGTGATTTTAAATTTAAAGAATACTAGTATGGTACCCCGCTGTTATCTGAAGATACTTATCTGAATAGTTAGTCCCTACTAAAGCTGGTCGCTAGCTTAAGTAAATACCCCCCCCCCAAAAAAAAAAAAAAAAAAAAAAAAGAAAAAAAAAAAAGCGGAAAATACCCCCCCCCCCCAAATTTTATGTTTTCTTCAATTACTTTTCCACATCATAGCTTGCATATTTTTACTTGTGTGATTTGTCTTTGACTTTAAATAGACTATGGAAAAAAAACTTTATATCATTTTCCCTCTTTTGATTGCATTGCAACTAGGATTTGCCTCCCTTGACGCTAGATGGCAGTACGATCACAATCAATGCAGACGCACTTTCTGAAGAAATGAGAATGAGGAAAATGCTTGGAAAAAACGGGCGATGCTCTAATAACAGACATTGTTTAAAATGAAACATGATATTTTATAAAATATGCAGTAATTTTGAGCAAAATGGTTGTAGTTTTAACTCATCAAATCGTTGCAGCCATCCTTTTTCATCGAAATCCTTCAAGGTTTCTTACCTGCAACAATCTTCAAAGTTTTCAAACAGAGCTTAAGGTAAATACGATCTTGTGTGTCCTTCCATCCAAATTTTGCTGTTGTTTGTTAATGAAATTATTGACAAGTTCTACTTTAGACTGCTTTGCTAATTAGAATTCTAGTTTACCCAAGAAATTCAAATTGATATCTAAAAAATAATTAGATTTAGACTGTAACATTTTGTAGTTCAGCTTCTACAGTCAAGGAAATTAGGATTATTTGGGGCAGGACATTCGGTCCCATCCTTGGTCAAGATTCACAGGACCAAAAGAAAATATAGAGGTCCTATAACACAATTTATTGTTTAAATGCTGCTAATTTCTACCAGACATTCGGACCTGTGAAAGGCACAAAAACACCAGACCAAATGAGTTTTTACAGGCCTTGGGCTGTCGGTCCTGTGCTAATTTCCATGACTGCTTCTAATTTTCACTTCACAAGATTGCCCATGCAAATGTTAACTAGCCAGTGCCAATGATTGTGCTAGTCCGGTCTGTATGCTAATCTCCCAGACTAAAATTACATTTTACCCCTATTTTAAATAGTAAACAACGGGGCAGTTTGGAAAGCTGTATTCTTACTCTTACTATTAGCTACAGCCTACAGGACCAGAATTCAAGCCCCTGCGGTGGAGCTTCAATGCGGCCACATGCAGTCTTACTGGAGTAATTATTATTGAAAATATTTTTACTCGTTCAAAGCTTCAAAATGGTTCAAAATTGCTGAACACACACATATAACATGTATAAGCAAGGTTTTATGAATTTTTAATACAAAACCACATTTAAATGTAGTTTGTTATATGAACCTACATTTTAATATTCTGATCCTGAACTTTATCATAAAGTTCAAGATCAAAAGTCTTAAAAAATACATGTAGATCATTGTTTCAAGATAATCTTCAACATTGCACATAATGTCCAAATATTTTATCTAAATCTGTCATTGATATAACATTAGCAACATTTTGATACCAAATTTAAATACTTAAAAGAATTAAATTTAATGCCTGGTGTGATTCGCTTTCGGCATTGCTCCATTGTAATTGGACCTCATTATAGCTCAGCCCAACTAAAGATTTCAAAGGAGCTACATTATTGTAGCTACTGTATTCTTGTAAGGTGCAGATAGATAATAAGCCATATGTTATAATCATATTTTATAAAGATGGAGGTTAAAATTTTTAGCTCATCTTGTCACTCATCTTGTAACTCAGGCCATGAGGCTGTCAGGGTTTGATCTCAAGTGGTGATGTTTTGGATCCATTTGACAAAAGAACCAAAAGGTTTAAAGAGTAAGTTACAGTTTAGATACATGTACCAGCATGGTAGTACTAAGAGGTACAGTGTACATTTGTACATGTATCAACTTGGCCAGAACAATAGATGTTTATATCTTTATCTCATTTGGTAATTCTCTAATGGTCCCTAGTGGTGGTGTTGTAAATCAAGCTCACCAGTTAGAATATGAATAATTAAATATTTAGAGAAATTTCAAATTAAATTCATGCAAATTATATGAATAGTTCAATCATGTAATCAAACAAAAACAAAGATCCACCCAGAGAGGGTTGTCCAACTCATGCTCACTTATGTACATGTACCAACATAGTTTTTGTTCGAATTAAAATATCAAAGTTAACTGTTTTGTTTTCAATTAAAAAAACAAAAAACAAAAACAAAAAAAAAACCCTCTATTTCTAGAGTGCTAGTGCGAACATATGATTTTAATTTCCAAAAATAATTGTTAGTTGAACATGTTAAAGGCTTATTTTCCTTAGACTGCATTACTTCTGAAAGCATTCAGTACAGTCATTCGACAGTCATGGAATTTGGAATTTTTGATCTACAGGACTGAATGCATGATTTTGAAATATTTTTCTTAGATTGTGTTACAAAATTTAGTTTAAACATATGTATCCTGGATCGGGAAAGAAGCTTGATGCCCATGTTAATCCCTCTCCAGCTAGCAATTTACAAGTGTGGCTTTTGTAGTGGCCCCCATTGAGCTTACTCTAATCGAAATCTACAAAGGGATCTTTAATGTGCATGTGGTCAGTCTTCGCGCTATAAATTTAAGTCCACAGGCCCGACAACTTATTATTGAAAAATTTTGTATAGACAACATTGGCTTGTTGTTGCCATTTCTACAGGCCCTCAAGCATTTTCACTAGCCTGTGGCCAATTTTGAAGACTGTGTGGTATTGCTCTTCGCGTACAAAGGACAACCTTTTTTCGTCCCTTTGGAAGGACTACATGTAGCATCATTCCTTGTTGAGACCATCCTCGCAAATGTTGCAAAAATTTACAGGTCTGAAAAGATTTTTACTGGCCATAGGCTGGCGGTCCTTTACTAATTTCCATGAGTGTGTCAGTACTACTCTACTTTTGTCTTGATAAAATTTTCTATCACCTTTCTGTATCAATCTGATTTCAGTGATAGTAAACTGATGTTGACAGCCATGTTTATTCAGTTAATATTTACTTTTACCTTTATTGATCATGACAACAGTTATTAAGTGACTGATGAGGGATATCTAGGGTTTAATTAGCCTCAAGATGAATAACTTAGACTGACTCCATGATTCGGTTTTTATAAATCCCCTTTCTCCATTGATTTTAGATCGCATCTGTTTTTCAATAAGTTAGGACTTCATGATCAATATGCATATACAGTGTAACATGTTCAGGTAATAAAGGTATAACTAGGTCGATGAAGTGGGAGGGGGTGTTAGAATTCATTACAATTTCACCAGTAGTTGTGTTTTGGAAAAAAAGAAGTGTCACAAATAAACATGTATATATGACTGTTATTAGCAATAGTGCATGCTGTTAAAAATATTTCCCTGTCAGAGTAATCCAGTTTTTGTCACAGAAGCTATAGGCCTGTATAGAACAAACTTATTTAACAAACTGGAGTTGCAGTCGAAGAAATAAACTAATGGGTCAATGTAGACCTATTTCTGCATCTCATATACATTTTGTAGTACTTTAAAGAAAATTTTCATTGTCCATCAGTCTTAGTACTGCTTATTTTTTTCACTGGATATAACAGTAAGCCACGTACAATATAATGATGCAAGTAACATGATTTCCAGACACCATCCTAAGGTAAGATGGTTCACTGATTTTTAAGCTTGAAATATTGGACTTTTTACCACCCTCATAGGCATCTGATGATACAAGAACATCATGCGTGTTAAAAGGTTGCTATAATAAATGCAGAGTTCGCCTCTGACATGTCTGAAAATTTTAATGGCATCCATCTTCAATTTTAACAAAAGCGTCTTCTTGATCACATTTGCTTTAGCCTGTATTTAAGATAATTTCTGATAGCATCACACTATGACCTGGCAGGTAGAATCACATTATGACCAGATAGCATCACATTGCCAGGATGGGGAGAACACTGCCTACATGTATTTGGCAGTCAGTATTAAAAGCTTGCTTTGAGCTTACAATTTTGTATGTTGACTGTTGACTAGTGTACACATTCATGTACATGTACAATGTACTTACTTGTATCTATGTTGAATAATTTTACCGTTTACCCTTTTAACCTATTTTTATTGTGAATCTGACAACATTATGGGATACTGAAACAAATTTCAATGATACTAAATGGTTAAGCCAGTCCAATGAAAATTCTAAACTTTTTTCACTAAAAATTGTTTCTAGGGCTTGCATGCTTTTAGAACTGAAGAATAAAAACATCAAAGCAAAATTACAAGATCTGATCAATATTTGTAATTTTTGGGTTGTTTGCGAAGAGAAAAGATCTGATACATTTTTTCAATCAACAGTCCATTTTTCATTTCGATGATTACCTTTTCATTTTGATGATTACCGTTAATTATTAAATGTCAATTTGACAGCTCTAAGAGATAAAATACTGTTATCATCAAGCAAATAAATCTGATGATGCAAATACACCATACCTCATCAAACAAATATAATGATCGTATTCCTATCAATTATTGAATTAATCAGTATGATTCAGTATTGGATAATTTTATTAATCTCCAAATATATATTTAATTGAACCATAAGTAAATGGAGTTTAATTCGATCGTTGCGCCAGGCCTTTCATTAACTTGATTAGCTCAGGTGAACCAACGAGACGTGTGTTTATTGAATGGTGTAAATAAAGTTTATTATTTGGGTAATGGGTATAGATTCTGTCTATCCTCTGTTGAAAGGGGATCTTATAAACACTTCGGATAATAGTCTGTTTTTCAAGTGGTTGTGGAATTTACACTTATAACTTCAATATAAATAGTTATAGGATATGGATTCATTAAAGGTGAGTTTTTTTTTGCATTTAAATCCTACATGTATAATGGGATAAGGATGTTTTATATACCGGTAGATTTTTTTGCTCATTGCTCTATGCAAATTTGAATTATATATATATATTTGCTCAGCTCTTTATAATGGGTGCTCTGCTCATATTGGCTTATGTACATTGTAAACTAGCTCACAGTCTTTAAGCATAAGACAGGTCTGTTGGTCCATGGCTAATACATACATGTAAGCCTGATAACAATGGTTGTTTTTTTTTATTCACTGGGCAACTGATAACTTCTCTGTGGTTGTATTTATTATTATTTTTTGCAGGTTAATTTGCCTAAATTTTAATTGCTCCACATATTTTTTTTTAAATATTTTTTCCATGCTCAAAAGTACAGTCCATTCAATTCCTAATTCTTCTACTGTCACTGCCCTCAAATAGTGCTTCATTTAAATGTGTAAAAACTAGATTATTATATAGTGGAGCCTTTGTTGTTATGCTTGATAGACATTAATTTATACTTGATCTTTCTATTTCTTGCTACATAAGTTTGTTTACATTTTAATCTGCATGTAAAACTCTTTGATTCTCTAAGTATCTATTTATTTAATCTCAAATAGATTAGATAGTTGGCATGAATTATGTTTTACATTTGAATTTGTGTTTTTAAGTGCTACATGTGTACATGTATTTGCATACCGATAGTACAAATACCAGACCAAATGAGTTTTTACAGGCCTCGGGCTGTCAGTCCTGTGCTAATTTCCATGACTGAATTATTCTCCATATATGGGACAACCAAAGAAAGCATCAATCCTTGAGAACATCCATTGTAAATGGCACCAAGAAAGAGTCAGAAAACTGGTTATCATGAAAATTTCACCACTGACAAGGATCAAACCACATACTGTGGTTTCATTATTTTTGTGGCTTTTGTGGATGGTCTTGATCCACAAAATTTGATATCCAACGAAAATGAAAGTAAGCATAAGTTTACATGTTGCAGACTCCAGAACCACGAAATAAAAAATCCACGAGCTGAACCCATTGCATTAAACCATGAAAATTGGTACCCACAAAAATAAATGAATCCACAGTAAATTGAAATTGTTAACAGAAATCATCAAACTTAGAACATACCAGCATTCATTTACATGCATGTGAACCTATTTTGAATTGGTAGATAAAATTTGTTTCTGGATGTATTTTATCTAATGGTTGATTGACATGTTCATAAGTCTCATATTTTTTTCCCAAAAAAACCATTTGTAAAAAACTTTGTTTACATTAATCTTATCTTCTATTTTCAATTTTATCAATTGAATATTAATCTCACCTTTCCCTTGCTTGTTTTCTTTCGACCTCCTCTAAGCCATAACTGTGAACATTTAAGCTTAGGGCATCTAACCTTTCCATGTATGTATAAGTAAACAAAGTGACCTACCTGGTTTGAACACAGTTAGACACTTTCTATAAGTAGAAACGAATTGAAAATTTTCACGTTACATTAGCACAAGATTCATGGATTTGGAAAATTTATTGTCAAATTTTAAATTTGGAATTTTTTGTCTGATGTAAAATCCATCAAGAAGCCATTTGGACGATTTATATTTTGCATTGTGCATCGGTGAAGGATAGTTTTAAAGTTTAAAATTCCTTTTTTCTGTCCTCTGCAGTGCTGAAATATATCTAGATGCTATAAGTTTTATGTGATTAAATTTATTGTGTAAAGATTTCTTGTTTATGTGGGAAAATGTTTTCGTACATCTATAAGAAGTTCAAACCAGAGGTAAGACTATGGTCATTTATTTTTTAAGCTGCTGTTTTACATTTTACATAGGTAACCCGGGTTACAAGTACAACATTAGGAGGATTATTAGTTTCGTAAACTGTGTTACTCTCTATAAAATATAACATCCTTACTTACATGTACATTCGATTGTACATTACATTCGATTGTACATGTACTTGAAAGAATGTACATACATATTACAGACACAAGACATTACATGTCAACATAAAATGTAAACAATTTATTATCACTTTTATGTATGATATTTGTATTCATGATATTGTAAACATGAGAAATTAAAATTGAATATTTACCTTTAATAGCTAGAAACATGAAAAAAAAAGTATAATTTTAAGTTTTATAAATTTTAAATAACTGTCTAACTAAACTTAATTCTTCAGCAACAATTTATGTATCCAGTTAATCTTCACATTAAAAGCTTTTTGATGTTGATGTACTATATTTCAATTGAAATCAAAATTGCTATATTTTGTATTCGTTACTGTTTCTGTTTGCTGTGAAACAAGTTGAATACTGTTAAAGTTTTGTACATCGTTACATGTATACCAAATTGTATACATGTACAAACATTTACAAGTAGTACATAACCATGTATACTCATAAACAAATGAATTTTTATCATATATTTATTTTAGAGACTGACATGTATTTTTGGCCGGAATTCACGGAGTGAAAAATACGGGTTATACGGGTTATAAAATGGTGAATGTAAGCCGTGTGGGCGGGGAAGAAATTTTCGTAACAGTTTTCTCAGTAACTACTAAGCCACTTGATATTTGGTATACAGCATCAGGATAGGGTTCCATACCGTGGGATATGATTTTAGGTCTGTTGCTCACCTACTTCCTGTTTAACGAAATCCGGCCATTTTTGACTTCGACAGATTTTTGATATTTTAATTTAAGATTTGTACTGTTAGTCTAGAACCTTTTAAATCATTATTTTGCTATTTGCAGGAACTGTTGAAGAAGTTGGAAGATACTGCAGACGTTAACAAATGGTTCCCATTAATAGAAGATGCTATTAAAGTTCAAACAACAAAACCAGTAGGTATTTTAGATCTAATACAGCTTGAGAAATTGATGAAAGAAAAAAGTTGAAAGTCTTTTTTAAGTATACATTTTGAAAAAAAAAGTGATGAAAAGTACAAGGATTTGAAGATGATAAGGTCTTTAGATGAATAGGTAAATTGACTCGAACACAGTTTGAACAAATTTAAATTCAGTTGAAGGATCTGCGATGAAAAACAGAAAGCACCTGCATTTTCAATATGTATAAATGATCGCCTTACTTGTAAGAAACCAGGGTAGAAAATTTGCTGAAAAAGTAAGCTTGAGCCCTGAAATGAAAGTCTTCCTTTTTTTACTCTATAGCCAGAAAAATTTTCATGAACTCAAATAGTTGCCAGTCTTAAGCATCATAAATTTCAGTGTTAAACTATTAAAAAAACAATACAAGTCCACATATATAAGAAGTTTTAGAATATTTGTATTAAAGTTACAGGTATGATGGATTTTGAAATCTACAAAATGTACACAAACATGTTTTAAAAGTCATATATTTTACAATCCTCTCCATTTCAACACAGAAATGTCTTGTAATCCCATATTACTATTTATGATTGTGTCGTTTGTAAAATTGCCAACATACATAAACATATATAGGTAAACACAGCTGGTATTAGTAAACGTAGGATATGTTTATTGTTGATGAAAGGAAGTTTAACATACAATAATTTCTGCTTACCCTAAAAGATTTATCATATTAGTATGTTCGTATTTGTTTTGGTTGTTGAAAGTCAAAATTAGCTTCCATTATATTTATGCCCCTGTCATGTGATGTTTGGGTATTAAGCTTTTCTCGTGTCCATCTGTCTCAGACAGTATGTACATTCATCTGTTTGAATTTCTTTGAAGCTTTCCTACGCAACTGTGCATTAGAATGATTTGAAATTTGAGAGGATGGTTCGGTTTGACAAACTTTCAGACCTGTATGAATTCTTACTTTCTGTTGCGGACTCGGGGGTTGATATGATAATTATATAGCAAGAAAATTTCTGTCAAGCTTTCTTAAAAATCTTACATGAGAATAAAATGAAACTTGGTAGGATGTTTCAATATGAAAAAAGTGAGTCCTGAGCTACTTTCAGACCAATAGACTTCTACTTCCTGTTTGGATCTTGCAGGGTCATCTGTGTCCCATGGTCACATTCCTTATTTATTTTAGAAAAAATTGTCATATGAAAGATAATTTGAAACTTTCATGGCATTTGTTATGTAAGCATTTTATAAAGACAATAACATTAATTTTCTTTGTATGGTTAAGACAAAACAAATCAAAAACATATAAAGCCTAGGTTGTTGGTAAAAAATTAGGTTCAGTTGTTGCTGAGTTGAACAATTATCTACAGTTGGTGTTAATTTTATAATTATCTTCTTTACAGGTGTGTAGTGTGGTGTATGCTGCTGATATAAATACAGGAAACCTCCAAGATGTCTGGACCAACCCTCTACCAGAGAAAGGAGTTTGCTGGTGTGTAATCTTTCTTAGATTCTATTAATTGTTTAAATTATGGATTCTACTTTCTCTAATTTTCATCCGATTTATCAACCTCTCAACCAGTTGTGAAAAAATATTTCTCACCTCTAGAGAGAAAAAATATTCTCAGCATAATTGCATGTGCAATTGATGAGCGACCTTTTGCAATTTCTTACCTGTTAACATTAGAGAAAAACCTTCTACAACATAATTCTCTATGATTATGGAATTTCTAACATCTCGAGAAATAAATTTGATATTTTAATCACTCTGCAAGGCTCGCCATTAAAATATTCAAATTTATTTCTCTCGATGTTAGAAATTCCATAATCAACTCGATCGCGTTGTAGAACCTATATAACTTGACCAGAAAGTGATTGTAGAGAGTAAAGAAATTATTTTACCACTATTTTCTAGATTGCTGATCATGAAGTTAAGTCAAATACATGTAATAGAACAAGAAAATTGTTAATTGATGCCCAAATCTCCCCCTTCACACCTTAAACAATCGAATCTATATTATTGAATAAGATATGCCCATAACAAAGATCATGTTGCAAAGAATTATGGCAAACCATAATGCTGATGAAATTTTTTGTTAAATATCACATTGACTCAGTTATCATCAAAACAAATTGATACAGCAACATGTGTTGCACTATCTGATAAAATACACCCCCTATTTGTTGAAGTTTTAGTCGATTTTAGCATGTTTAGGGGGAAAATGCTGATGATGGCTTTTATTTCATTTTACTAAATGTCACATTGATTTACATGTATAATATTCAGTAAAACAAATGATACAATAACATCTGTTACACTGTCCAATAAATGTAGAAATTTGATAAATGTGTTAGACTTTAAAGGGCAATTATGGGTTTGTTGGGCTGTTATTGGTTTGTTGAAAGGCGACTTTTTTTCAGACCCCATCGTTCTAATTTTGCAAATTCTTATCTTTAAGTATATAAACTGCATTTGAGCATCCCCATGTACATTTTTTTTTTGCATTTGAGCATCCCCATGTACATTTTTTCTGCATTTGAGCATCCCCATGTACATTTTTTCTGCATTTGAGCATCCCCATGTACATTTTTTCTGCATTTGAGCATCCCCATGTACATTTTTTCTGCATTTGAGCATCCACATGTACATTTTTTCTGCCTTAGACCTTAAGAGAAAGGTGATTAAAAAATGTCTTTTACTTCTCCCCTAAGACTTTTTGATGTATGCTACTGTCTGGTTAAATTTCCCTATTCATTGACTTTATAAACTTTGGCTTTAACTATGGATATATTTAAAGTCTTTTGAAACAGATGTGATTTGTTTTATGTCCTAGTTAAAATTCAAGTCTACCCTATTACATAAAAACTACATATGGTTATTCAGATTTAAGAAATTAATCTTGAACCAAACAGAGTCGAGGTGTTTGACATTTCATTGTCAAAATTGGGGATTAATAGCAGTCTAAACTATTTAAAAGTTCATTTTGCCGTACTTTAAATTCTTAGCCCTTTGATTAAACATAAGATATGTGTAAACATTTTATTTGTCATTGATATCAGCATTATAAGGCCGTATTATAGATTTTCAAGGGCTGCAATATCTTTGAGCAGTCATTTTATATTTGAAGAGCCCGATTAGCCTGGAGTGCAGTAAAATAACAAGGCTATTAATCTTTGACCTTATTTGTTTAAGCAGCTATCTAGGGAGTTACTTAGTTCTTAGCAAAACTTGTTGATGTGTATGAAGAATTATTGGTTTTTCCAGAGATGCAAACAGTTTTATTTTTCTGTCAGACATTGGGGCTAACATAATGAAGCTTGTATTGCCTGATCTACCAAATTTGTGCTAGACCTAACTTTTAGATAAGATGCTAAAATATGATATATAAATATTGTACTTTACACAGATGAAAGAGGTATACATACATGTAGATCTAATTATGAAATTATAATATAATTTTTCCTTTAAAATCTGTCATCATCCATTAAATATTGACAATTTAAAAATTCCTGGAGATATTGAAAGTCAGCACTAGCCTATTCTGTTTATGTTTCTTTATGTGTATTTTTTTTTCTACTTAAATATCAGCCATCAGGTCCTGCAGAACAACAGGTTTTGAAGGACCTGTATAATTTCTGCCCCTAATGTCTGATATGCCGACAATTTGTTTGCAAGTCTTTTTTTCTATACAGAGATAATGCAGGGATGTTGCATAGAATTTTATGAAGATATTTTTGTTTGCATCAATAGCTTTGAGCCTTGAGGAAAAGAGGAATTTATCAAAGCAATTTAAAAGAATGAAATATTTATAATGCATACATGTATAGAGGTGTACATACAATGTACACAAAGATCTTCTTATGAAATTATGAGATAATTTTTCCTTTGACATCTGTCATCATCCATTAAATAGTGTCAATTTGAAAATTTATAAACAGTATCTATTTCATGTTCAATATACCGGTACATGCAGGGGTTCAAATTAGCACTGGTCTGAGGTCAGTGACCTTTAATTCTTCATCCAGGACCTTTGAAATTGTTTTTAAAAAGTCCTGGTTCTGCAAGTATTTTCAGTAAGTTCTTTTGAGGACTTCTAATTGTCATCTGGCCGTGGACGTTCTACCTAGAACTTCAAAAAGTCCTGGACCTTTTGTTCTCAGATGTTAATTTGAAAACCTGACATGTTATCACCTAAGTAAAAAATAAGTAATTTTTATAGCAGAGTTCTTAGGTTAACATTTTCATGCATGCTATACATGTATATATATACCTGCACTGGTATATTTATTATGTAAATTTGTGTTTCTTATTACAGGCAAGCCTACAAAACCAAAGAAGCCAAATCAACAAGACTGCTGGAAAAAGATGACCCTCTTGTGTCCATAGCCAAACAGAAATGCACATTTGGACCCAAATATGGTAAACTTCATCAATATCATTTGAGTTTTTGGATGGATTTCATGTAGTGAAAAATCTGAGTTATAAAATGGTGAATGTTGGAAGGGTGTGAGGGTGTGCAGGTGGAGAGGAAATTTTCGTTACAGTTTTTCACAGCCATTTGATATTTGGTATGCAGCATAAGGGTGGGGTCCCATAACTTGGTCTTGGATTTCAGGTCTGTTGCTCACCTACTTCCTGTTTAAAAAAAATCTGGCCATTTTGACTTTGACAGATTTTTAAAGGATAAGAAATGACAGTTCATTCAGCTAAGAATTGAAGTTAAATTTTCTTAAAATTTTTATAGGGTCTTCAATCCGACAATATAATTAACATCACAGTTCTCCTACAATTCTTGATATTTGGCATATAGCTTCATTCTATATATAGTAGTACATGTATATGATGTTAACATACTGGGGATTCATTTATTTTCATGGTTCATAATTTTCGTGGATTGCTAAAAAATTGTCAGTTTGTGAATTCGTTAATTCATGGTTCTGAAGTTTGGAGTATGGAAAGTTATGTTTCATTTCCTTTTTGTGGGGTACCAAATTTCTTGGATCAGTCCCACCCACCAAAACCTCAAAATTTTGATACCAAACTAAATTGGAATCACAGTAAATGTGATTTATGCCAACTCATTTACCTTCTGTGTACAAAAATATTTTATAAAATGTAGGTGACCTACATGTATCATGCTACATGTGCTTTTAACATAGAGATTTGTCTATTGTATTGTTGCTATATTGTTTATTTTACCCCCTAACACATGTCTTTCATGGAAGACCACAATAAAGGCAAAAGCAAAGTCTGGCTATAAGATATGCATTACAAATCGGTTCAGTAGACACGTATATTTTTATTTTATTCATGTTGACTTGGTCAGAAGTTCATGTTTTGACTGGTAGACAAGTATTTATTCAAGATACACATGTTTGACTTGTAGCCAGTTTATATATTGGCTTCTACTAATTGATTTCAAATTTGGTGCACAGTATGCTATTAAAGCATGATTTAGTGCAACCCCTTGTTCTGCTATTCCTCAATTATATCAACAACAACAGCAACAACAATAAAATGCTTTTATTACTCACAATTTTCTATTTGAAATAGATCTAACTCTTGTCAATGAACTGCATACAATATATAAGGTGTCTGTAATTCAAGGACAGATATTCTATGATTGATAAATCTCCCTTCTTGGAAAAAGAATGAAAAAATTAATAGGAAGAGACTGAAAATAATCCCCTTAAGGGGGCTCGAGGGTCTAAATTTGTAATTATAGATTTTTCTGTTATTTGGCACATTTATAGTCCTTTGTGTATGGATCAAAAATATGCAATAAAAAATGGGGGTTACCGTTCTTTTAAGCCCACTATTGAGGTTCCCAAAATAGGCTATTACCCATCTATTTTATATAGATTATATAGGAAAAATGATAATTTTAAGCTTAAAAATGACATAGAAAAAAATCTAAACAACAGAATTTCTTTAAATTTGCAAAGAATGTGTGTTTTAATGCATTCTTCAAATTGAATCGATAAAAATTTGGGGTCACCGTACAAATTAAAAAATGAAATTAAAAAAACCGTTGAAATTTTGGCATTTTTCACACAAAATGTAAAGAAAATGAGGATTTCAATGTAAAACGTGGCATACAGAAAGAACTGAACAATAGAATTTCTTCAAATATTCACAGAAGCTGTGTTGTTTAATGAAATCAGTGACAATGCTACAGACAGTGGGTGGATTTACCGATACAATACCGCTGCGCTAAAAATATGCGCAAATTTAGACCCGCGAGCCTCCTTAATCATATCTGACAAAGGCTATCTGACTTGAGAACTACGAATGTCTGCTCTGTCCCTAATACTATCAGACTTACTGGTTATTTGTTACAAAGTATGGGTCTAGACAGTAGATATTAATGAGGTTGCTGGCTTCACTGATTCTTTTGTCACATAAGATGTGTCATTATTTTAGGAATCACCCATTTTGTCCACGGTCCTCAGATTTTGAAGATGCTATTCCTCCTAAACAGCCACAGGTGTTTAGCACTACCAGTGAATTATGCATGAAAGATCTGTTAAGTAGGCATATGCAATGAGAAAAGATTTTTTCTTAATAGTGGAACATATTGGTTTTTTTTTAAGTTAAAGACCTGCATCCCCCACTTTTGACAGAAAAATTTGGTTGAATATATAGGAAACCATTGAAGCATGACCAGAGTGACCTCCCCCCCCCCTTTTCAAAATATCTGTATCGTTGGACTTCTAGCTAGTTGACATAAAGAAGCATCATACAATAACATACATGTACATGTAGCTGTCTATAAGTGATTACATATGTTACAAGTATTCTGCTATTCATTAATCATGTCAACAATACTAATTAGATTTTTAGAATTTGGAAAATGAAACAAAATTTGGCAATATCCATGTCTGCAACCAACTGTAAACCTTACTGATGGAAATAGGCAAGGAAGATACGGTTAATAAATACAGCCTTCTTGAAAAAGGATTAGAAAAATTAATAAGAAGAGACTGAAAATAATCCACTTAATCATATCTGACAAAGGCTATCAGACTTGAGAACTATGAGTGTCTGCTCCGTCCCTAATGCTATCAGACTTACTGGTTATTTGTTACAAAGTATGGGTCTAGACAGTAGATATTTACAAGGCTGCTAGCTTCACTGATTCCTGATCAAAGATAGTCCTGTCATATCTTTGGACGTGTCATAATTTTTTGTGTCTGATGAGAATTCCATTACAAAGATGCTATGGCTAGTTATGTAATGTCAAGTCATCTTTAGATGTATGACTATACGACTAGTACTTTAAAACTCAGGGGCGGATCAAGAGGTCCATGAAAAGGGGGGCGTATTTGCTAAAAATGTCAGATTTTGATGAAAATTTGAAGTTGCTTGGTCAATTTTAAACAGAAAAAATTTAAAATTTCTCAATTAAAGTGGAGGTGTCACCTCCGGCTCCACCCCCCTCTGAATCCGCCACTGAAACTAATTTGAGTGAATAAAAATTATAATAAAATACCAAGAAGCGATGATCAATCTCAAATGTTCAAAACAAAAAGACAAATTAAGGCAAAACATACTGGTGATATTAAAGAACATAATGGTCCTGACTTTGATCAGATATTTCAGAATTGGAAATAAAAGGCTGACTGCCAGCCTGAGACTAGCAAACTTTTGGCAGGGCTGGCTAAAATTCATGAAAAATTTGACTGGCTATATGCATGATATAATAAAAACAGGTAGAATTTCAATTCAGGACTGGTAACTTTTTCAGCGAATTTTTTTCCCTCAGTATTTTATAAGAAATGGTTGGTTAAGTCAGGTTTTAAGGGACCATAAATCCCTCTTTGTCTTGAACATGTTGAATTTTAACATATCTTAACTCTTTACTTAACAAAGACAACATATTGTAGCACTTAATAACAACAAAGTGCTGCAGTGCATTTTATTGGAGTTTCCTTCATAGTTAGAAGACTTGTCACTCTTATAGTTAAAGTAACATTTGAAAATCTATGTATTTACCGGTATAGAAAAAAATGCATCTATAGACATTTGTTTTATATGTGCCCCTGACTTCCTTCAGCATAAGACCTTGACCTTGAAAAAAAAAAAAAAACCCTATTTTTTTATCAATGCTGTTTTGATTATCTTGATGACTTAAAAATAGCTACTTAATTTTGATTATATTAATGATGAAAACCCCATTTACAGCCATTCATAATGTTCTTAAAACTTTGTCTTTATATTATTTTTTAAACACAGCTTCATATTAGTTTTTATATCTTAATGGACCTGCTTTAAATACTGTTTTTTGAATTTGAGACATTTTTAATGGCTTACATGTTTTTATCCTTTAAAGAATGAATTTGTACTTGATGAGTTTAAAGAGCATTTTATAACCACTTAAGTTTATTTTTAATGGATATATTTTTTTTCCATTTCAGTATTTTGTCAACCAGTTAAAGACGGAAACCAAGTCATATCTATAATAGCTGTAAGTCTATATTGAATTCTTTTACTTTAATTAAATAAAAGAAAGGGACTTCTGCACAGTCACAGAACTAAGAATCTTAAATCCTAAATTTTTAGGTTTTGTAATATTTATCCAATACCATTTGCGAGAATGGTCTCAAGGAACGATGCTAGTCCTTGGAAAGGGACAAAAAAAGGTTGTCCCATGTATGTGGAGAGCAATACCCCATGCATGTTAAAGACCCCTTTTTAGAGTTCGGTAAGAGTAGGCTCAATGGGGGCCGCTGCAAAGGCCACACTCGCAAACTGCTGGCTGGAGAGGGATTTACAAAAACATTAAGCTTGTTTCCCAATCCAGGATAGATATATATGTTTAAACTATCCAATACTAGAATCATTAAAATCTCAACTGCCCAAAAGGATTTTAACTTACCTTGGGAAGTGGGCAAATTCTAATTTTGCACACTGCCTGCTTGATAAAAAAACAACCTGTATGTTACCTGAAAGCTTGTAAGGGGCTGTAAAGAGATCTCAAATAAAATAAGATTACAAAATATCCTGTATGAAAATAGTTGAATCTTTAAGTAAAGAAAAAATGTTATCAATGTTAGAAATAATCATAATATTAAAACAGAAATGCAAGAGTCTTAAATATCACAGCACACAATTTACACAAAAAAGATGACAGAAAAATCAATCTTTTCACTTTCAAAATTTCAGTAGTACATTGATGAATCGAAAGTACATGCAGTTGAAAACCTGTTTTCTTTATTTTCTAGGTTCTCACAGTGTCAAACCAGGATTTTAACCCAGAATCTTTAAAATCTATTTCTGAAAAGGTAAGAAATCCCTAGTTAAAAGTCTTTAAGGCTTTCATTACATTACAGTAAAATCTGTCTCAAATGACCACAAGTGTTAATTTTTATGACTCCCCCACATCAATGTAGACAAACTGTTTTTGTCCTATCTGTCACAAAGTTTGTCAGCACAACTCCTGTGAAACTACTGTATGGGTGAACATAACTTGGTTTGGTGGAAGTACACCATTGAAGTAGTATTAAAAACGAAAGAATATGGAATATGTGCATCTTGCCAGGGAATTTGATTCTCAAATTTTTGTTGGAGTTATGGCCCTTTTGATTTAGAAAATCATCTTGTCACCACAGCTTCATGGAAACTTCTGTATGGGATTCTATAAAAACTTGGTATAGTAAGTACACCATATGTAGTAGTTGTGCAAATTACAAGGGAATTTTTATCATCAAATTTTTGTTGGAGTTATGGCCCTTTGAACTGTCTATAATCTTGTTCAGTTTAATGGAGTTTTCTATTGAAATGTTTAGTTATGTTACATTTATGTTTTACAACTTTTATTTCAAATACTTATTGACAATACTTTTGGAGAAGTAGAAAATAAAGTTTAAACACTTAAACTGATGAGACATTTCTGTAGACTTAAAAACAAAATCCATTTTTCCATTTTCTTTTTTTTTTACATTGTAAATGCTCACTGAATTATTTAAACAGATTAGTGAAGAAATAATTGATTCATCTTAAGTTGTACAAAAATTTGCATGAATCTGAATTAAAATATTAAAAAAAAATTACAACTGTTCAATGATCTCCTGAATATAATTTCTATTCTAAAATCTATTATATATTTTGTTTTTAACTATCTTTCAAAACACTGGACTTACAATTGAAGGGTTCAATGACCCAAACTTAAAAACCTTAAGTGAAAAAAGACAAATTCCTATCAAAACTGCAGTAAAAATGTAGGTCATTCCCACCATAAGATGCATGCGGTGTTGATATATCCCGATGTTATTTCATGCAGCTTAAGCAGACATATTAGACCGTTTTCTTCTCATATATTGATCAAGGTGAAATCTTAACAAATGATTCCCCATTGTAAAGAGATTTATATTTATCGTAAAAGAATTACCTACAAGATAGAGGATTTTATCTCTTTTTGACAGTGTAAGACATAAAAGGCATCATAATTTTGATTCCTATCCAAAGCTATTGTCATAAACTGGAAGTGTTGTATGTTGTTATTAGAACTGGCTAGTCTTGTTTAATAACAAAAGAAAGGGCTTTAGGATGAGATTTGTGGTCTTAGGTTTTATTAATTTCTGAAAAGGTTATTCTTTGTGTAAGAGGTGAACAAGACTTTGGGTCTGCTCACAGATTCTTAATCTGTGAAAATTATCTGTATGGAGAGGAAGGGTTATGGAGTATATACTGTATAGCGGGAAATTCTATCGCGAAATACTGAACTCGCGTAATATAGCTTCAATATCAATTTGTATTGGCAATATAATGAAATCGCGAAAATAAATCTAAAAAAACTAGGTCATTTGGTATGAAATCACAAAACTTGCAGGCCGCGAAAATTACCCGCTAAACAGTATTCATGACTCAAGATTTTTGTACCTGTAAATCAAAACAAAGGGACAGCACTTGTACTGCTGTTCTTCAACACAAAGATCTAGTGTCAGAGGCCTTAAATATGAACTGAATGATGCATCTCTGCAAGTTTAGGCAAGCCCCTAGTACTTGTGTATCCAAAACTCTTAGGAACATAATTTGGACTTTGATGAAACTTTGTTCGAAGTATCTTTGATCAGTAAAGGTTAATCAATTTTATGTCATCTTTTATCAATGAATCAAGCCCAGATCCAGAATTTGATGTGAGGGGGCACACTTAAAATATTAGAAAAATCTAGGAGTATATTTCCAAAAGAGGAAGAATATAACAAAAAATCTGCGCCTGTGAATGGTGGAGGGTTTCCATGCATCCTTGAGAACTGGAAAAACCCTTGAATTTCATTTTTAAGTTCAAGGACCTGGAAAAATCAAGGTTGAATTTTAAAAAATCAAAACATATCCTTAAAAAACCCTTGAATTTTATACATTGTATTATGGCATTTTGTCGGGTGTTTAATTGGGAAAAATGGTATAAAAAATATCAGGATCTATCAATCTGACGACTATTTTTATCCTTGAAAATGAGTAAAATACCCTTGAAAAGCCCTGGAAAAACCCTTGAAATTTTAGTCATGAAAAAAGTGGGAACCCTGATGGTGACACAGGTAGTAGTTGTATCTTTTTATCCTTTATTTTGGTGTTATGTACATGAATTATATCTAACTTCATTTTATTCTTATCTTTTGGCCAAACATTTTACATGTAGGCCTAATTTCCTCCTGAACAAACATCTTTACAATAATCTATATAGAACAATACACTATTTATTTACGAGTGACAAAATCTATCTTCACAAGAAAATATGATAGTTCTTCTCCAGAAAACTTTACTGGAAATCAATACAACACTTTACCAGATAGAAATAAATTACCTCAGCAACACCTCTCCAGACTTGCTTCACTAAAAGCTTTTAACTTCTTCTCCATATATCTAATGAAACTGGGGGATTGGACTGTGCTTCTTAAATGTTACAATTTTTCATCTTTGAAATGGAAGAATTTGATTTTCACCTCTCCCATCACAAATTGAATTTGATAAGAGTCTGAATTTTGAGTTAAAATATAATTGCCTATTCTAGACATTTTTACATGAACGAGGTGGCCTGCACTTCTTTGATTGAAGTGGACCAATTAAATTCTGAATCCATCATTTGTTAAAAGTTATGACTTGTATAAGTCTGAAGTTTCAGTTAAAATCTGAATACATATGCCAGTCGGAGACATATTTCTTATATATTTATGAAAAAGATGAATTGCTCTGTACTTTTTTAATGTTACAATTTCTCATCTCATCTCAAGAACCTTCATTTTCTTTCAAGAGTCTGAATTTCGAGTTAAAATCTGATTGCCTATTCTAGACATTTTGGCATGAAAGACATGAAAGAAGTGACTGTACTTCTGTGAATGTTATGTTTTGATTTCTTTTTTGTGTCCCCTGCAATGTGTAGCAAAGCAAGATAAAGGGTCTACTGTAACTTTCCGTCATCTTGCGTCAACCTGTGTGGGCATCCTGCAGCATCACAAAATTTTTTGTCACATTTTCCAGCAATTAAATGTCACAGCCTCTTGACATTTTGCATGTAGCTTCCTTCTATAGTACTTTATGGTATAAAATGACCCATTATCCAAACAGAATGTGAAGGATAAGGGGCATTCTATGAGGAAGCCAGTAGGCTTCGAGGGTTAAATTGGAATATTCCCTTCATTAGGCTGTAGATGACCTTTTTTACAGGTAAAATCGTTCACCTGTGAAAATCAATGAACCATGTCCTATAAATAGCCATGTTACCCTTGCTACGGTCTCATTTTAAAGATGAGCAAAAAAGATGACAACGAATCAAAATAGAAAAAAACTGCGTTCATTAAAATCCAGATTATAAAGCATAACACAAACCTTTATAAAAGTACAAGACAAACTATCCTTTGACATCTTGCTACCAAATAAAATAAATCTTGACTGCACAATTTTTGACAGACGCACATACCAAGTTCCATGCATAACTTATGTCTAAACCATCTGACATTACAGATCGTGTTTATAAACCAGATCGAAAAGTAATTATTGAAACTATCGGGTGGGATTCTTCATACCAAATTTCATATAATATGCATACAAAGTATCAGATGATATTAGGGAGGGTAATTTAACCCTCGAAGCCTACTGGCTTCCTCATAGAATGCCCCTTATCCTTCACATTCTGTTTGGATAATGGGTCATTCTATATCATAAGCCATTCGGCTATTCTCTGGTTAAATTGGAATCTTTAAAGCTTATTTCAATAATTACTGCAAAATACTTAGGATGGCCAATGTAAACTCACATGATTAGATTTTTTTTTAACAAAAACACTAATAGAAAATTCACCTTTATATAATACAAAGAAATTAAGATAACAAGACAAATCATGAAACATTGCAAATTAAAGTCTGATAGTTTCGAATTCACAGTTCTCTAAACAAATGTCCATCACATTAGTGTATCCTCATTGGCTCCTCCAGATCCAGGTATCCTATACCACTGTACATCCATACGTAGCAAATGTTCATCTTCCAGGTAGGTTACTACAAAAACATGAAGCATAAAAAATCAAACAGTGCTACTTCTACTGACTGACAGCACTTTATTTGAAAAATTATTATTTATGCAAGTGGTTTCTTCGACATTGCGATAATAAAATTTTCGAAATGTTTTTGCGGATTGCCAATTGGCTGTTTTCATAATGTCATTTAAGGTTACACCTGACATGTATGCTGCTGATGCAGCAGCGCCTCTATATGAATGCGCCTTAAACTTTTCAGTGTCTATTCCAGATAACTTTAACACAGATTTAAGCCATCTTGCTAAAGTGCTAGTAGAAATTTTCTGAAATGTTCTAAATGATACAAATAAATTTCTAGATTTTCTTAATCTTTTTGTCTTTTTTATGTAATGCTTCAGTGTATGAACTGGGCAAAGTTCTTTAAACTCATACTTTTCCAAAGACACATTTGTAACTACTCTTTTGAGCTTAGATGTTTTCATTAAAGGAGTAACTACGAAAGATACAGAAGTACAGTACACCAAGAGACATACCGTGAATGATCACCGTGATAGTGGTACACCACTCTTAGAGACATTACAAATATCTTTTTTGTGGTTAAAGATTTTTCAAAAATTCTTTGTGGAAATTGTTCTGTATAATCATTCCTTCAAAATGTAAAAAGAATTTTTTAAAAATCTTTAACAAGAAAAAAGATATTTGTTATGTCTCTAAGAGTGGTGTACCACTATCACGGTGATCAGTCACGGTATGTCTCTTGGTGTACTGTATCAGTTAAAGACATGTTATCAAGGTTAAGATTCACTAGAGTCTGGGTTCTTTGAGCTGAGCATAAAGCTAAAATTGCAGCTAATTTAAAACAAAGGTCTTTTAAACTTAAATCCTCTAAAGGAAAAAGGCCCTTCAAATATGCTAAAACTTTTCCTACATCCCAAGTACATTGATATCTTGGTAATGGGGGTCTTAAATTAAAAACACCTTTCATAAACCTTGATAACATATGATTGTCAGTAAAACTAGGATTTCCACATGAGGCCAGAGTCTGGCTTATAGCACATTTATATGTATTGATACAACTGTATGATTTCTTTTCTCTGAAAAGTTCCCCAAGAAAATTTATCAGATTTGTGATATTTGGAGCAAATGGATCAATTTTCCGTTTAACACACCAAATACACCATTTCCTCCATTGATACTCATACAACTTTGTTGTAGAATGTCTCCATGATTGGAGCATGATGTTTCCAGAGATTTTTGAAAATCCTTGATTTTCAAAGGATTTCCTGACACCAGACAGGCGACTAAAAACAGTTTTCGTTTGTTCATTTTGTGATACTCCCCATTGTGCGCGAGTCGCAAGAGATCTTTTCTGAAGGGTAGGCTTACTGGATAAGATATCAAACATTCTAATAATCTTGGAAACCATGGTTGAGTATGCCACATTGGTACAATTAATAAAGCTTGGCTTACCTTGTCTTCTTCCAATTTCTTGAGCACCAGTGGTATTACACTGAAAGGAGGAAAAATATAAGGATTGAAATTATTCCATGGAATAGAAAAAGCATCTGAAGCAATAGCTTCTGGGTCTGGAAACCATGACACAAATCTTTCTAACTGTTTATTTACCCTAGAAGCAAATAAATCAATATCAGGCTTGAAAAAAACCCGACAAATATCACAGAATATTTTCTCATTTAACTTCCACTCTGAGGAATCACTAAAAAGTCTAGACAAATTATCTGGACAAACATTATCCTTGCCTGCAACATGAACTGCTGAAACAAAAACGTTCCTTTCAGCTGCCCATACCCATATCTCTTTGGTACATTCAAACAATGATTGTATACTTCCGCCCATATTATTTAAATAATGTACTGCTGTTGCACTGTCTGACTTAATACAAATATGACAGTCTGATAAATTTGGGCATAACGACAATAATGCATACTTTATTGCCAAAAGTTCTAACAGATTTATATGAAACTTTGCTTCCTGTGTTTTCCATCTTCCCTGAGTTTCAGTATCACCGAAAATTGCTCCCCATCCCACAAGTGATGCGTCTGTTTCTAAATAACAACTAGGAGAGCCATAGGAAATAGATTTTCCATGCGACATTTCAATATTATCAATCCACCAACAAATTTCAGACTTTGCTAAAGATGATAGTGTAAATTTTTCATCATAATCTATGTCATTTTCACGAAGAGTTGAACTTTTTTCTAAATCAAGTTGCCTACAAAATAGTGGGGCAAGTAGAACAGCACATCTTGCTGAATTAAGCAAACCAACTAAGGCGGAAACCTCTCTGACTGAAACAACATCTGCCTCAAATATTTTAAGACATTCTCTAACAATCTTTTGTATTTTATCCTCAGGTAAAAATACTTTAAACTCTACTGAGTCAATTATATACCCCAAAAATACAATTCTTTGAGTAGGTATGAAAACTGATTTGTCCTTATTGACCTTGAAACCTAAGGACTCAAACAAACTTCTCAGTAATACTGTGTTTTCAAAACATTTGTCATAAGAAATATTCTGTAACAAAGAATCATCAATGTAAAAAAATGAACTCACGCCAAGTTTTCTGATATGGGAAAATATTACTTTCATCACTTTGGTAAAAACTCTAGGTGCCGTGCTTAAGCCAAATACTAAACAAGTAAATGAATATAACTTGCCTTGCCACCAAAATTTTAAATATTTCCTATCTCTTTGTTTAATTCCAATTGAAAAATAGGCATCACAAAGGTCAATGCTTGTATAATAACAATTTCTAGAGGTGGCATTTAAAACTGATTGTAAATTCTCTTGTTTGAAATGGAAATATTGTACAAATCTATTCAAATTTCTCAAATTCAACACTGGTCTGAATTTACCATTTTTTTTACGAACAAGAAAAATGTTTGAAATGAATTGCCCAGTTTCATTTTCTGATGGCACAATTGCACCTTTCAAAAGAAGTTCATTGACTTCATTGTCAATCAATTTGATTTCCTTATCTGAAAAATTGATTGGATCCGCAATATATTTCTGAAAAGGTTCAGAATGAAACTCAATTTCATAACCCTTGGTAACTGTATTTAATATCCATGAATCGGATGTAATATTTTTCCAAACATTAGAAAAGTTCATAATTGAACCGGCAATAAACCTATCAACATTTACATGATTTACCTGAGCTTCCTTTAAATTTTTCTTGGATATCGGCCTCTCTGCCCTCTGCCCCGAAAGCTTCCTCAGGAATGGCCCATCATGTTTGGAGAGAAGCTGCTTTGTCCCTGATTCTGGTACTGATACATGTAGCTTCCCCTGCCTCTCGGGTTGCCTCTTGCCCCGGATCCCCGGGGCCAATTCAAGTTTTTTGGATAATTGCCAAATTTACGTTTCATACACCCCTGTAGCTTCTGGGTTTCGTTAATTTCCTTAATTCTCTTCGACACATCGTCTCCAAACAAATTTTGTCCAATCTCTTCACTTCTATTACAAAGTATATGATATTTTGTTTCTAAATGCGGCTTAAGGATCATTTTTCTGCTAAACGACAATTCAAAAAATAAGCTACATAGCATTGTCATTAACTTAAGAACATTGTCTCTTAGTTCATTAACATTTACATTTCTCTTGGACAGCGACTCTGCCATTTTAATAACGGGTACTAAAGCCATGCCTAACAATTTCTGATCATTCTGCATTAACAGATCAAGTGACTTAACATTTCTCCTCAGAAATGACCAAATCTCGGCATTAATTCGAGGAGGCACAATTGTCTTACAATTGGAAGGTATTTTCAAATCTCTAATTACGTTTTCGAGGTTTGTTTTCTTTCTTGTGATAGCGTTAACCATTTCAGCTATATTTTCTTGTGCACTGTCTCCATAGACCACATCGTCGTCAAATATTTTCGGCAACTCAAACTTAAAATCCTCCTGTTGGAGTTCAGCAGCTTCATTTACTTGGGCATTAACATTTTGAGCATTTATATCATTGAAAATGTTGAATGAGTTTGGATCTACCGGAATTGAAGAAGAAGAAGAAATGTCAACTTCCGGTTCCAGGGGTGCGTTCGAATTGTTACTTATATTATTGTTATTTTCCATGTACGACTCCATAAAACCCTCTAATAAATTATACAAGGTCTCAAAATTATCAGGGCGTTGATTATCGCTGGTTTTAACTTTTTTACCAGAGGAAGGACCCGGACCAGTATCGTCCTCTAACGTGACCTTCCTTTTCATCGGGGCTTTCCCTTTTTTATTTTTACCGGGACCTTTGCCGGGGCCTTTAGACAAAACCGGGTCGGTTTTCTTAACTTTACTTACAACTTTAGCGGCGCCTGCTTTAGGAGTCTCATGACTAACACTGTCTTCTACAGTGGAAAAACCAGAAAATTCCTGTGCCTCCTCGTCGGAAACGAAGAGTTGCATTACTTCATTATCGTTAGAGCTAGGAATGTCTACATTACAATCCGAGTCCGAGTCGGTACCTGAGTCAGATAATCTTGGCATCGTGTGCCCACGTGTCGTGTACGAATATAAATCACTGTAGTCGTCTACAGCCTTAGAAGAAAATGAGACCGTAGCAAGGGTAACATGGCTATTTATAGGACATGGTTCATTGATTTTCACAGGTGAACGATTTTACCTGTAAAAAAGGTCATCTACAGCCTAATGAAGGGAATATTCCAATTTAACCAGAGAATAGCCGAATGGCTTATGATATAGAATGATTTATGCTCGTTATTCATCTCATTCCTGTAACAAATATTTTAAGACACAGGCGACATAAATCTTCCATGGTGGGCCGCCAAACTAATTTTTTTAACGGACCAATTTGATTTTTTTATCCTCCATTTGACTTATAATCTGGCTGCTATACCAGACATTTTATTAAGCATTGGTGCTCTACACTTCTTTAATCTTACAAGATTCTCATCTCTAAAATGGAACAATTTGATTTTCTATTCTTTATATGAACAGTGATAAGTGTTCTAACCTTTATTAATCTGAATTTATAGCTTTATACTACTAGGTCCCAGACATCCTAAATTATCTAATCAAAGGGGAAATTAGGTTTTTCTAGTAACTTTTTGAGTGTTCTTGATAATGTCTTCAGAGAGGTGTAAATTGAAGAATAAAATGTTATGTCCTTGACCAGCCAAGTCTTCAGGAAAGATATATTATCACTGCATTTCTCTGATTTACAAGCCAAAGGCCAAAAACACCTGTTTTAATCATACATTTAATTGAAATGAATGGACTAAGTCAGGACCATTGCTTGCAAATTTCTATCATAGCACCTGTTCTTGTCTTGTTTTCTTTGGCATGTTGGGATTGTTTATTGTTGTAGTATCAAATGGTCAAGATTAAATATTCTTCTGTTAAGGACAATTTTCAGTGCAAGATGACCAGGTTGAGATGTGAGCATGTTCAGTGATGAAACCATTGGTACTGACATTGATCGATGTTGTTGACCAATGAAATGCAATGTTTTAAAACTTTCAGGATTTTTGAATGAAGCTACCTAGGAATTAAGTCTATAAAATTTATTTTTTGTGGAAGAAATAGATACTTACACTTGTTTTTTGAAAAACCAGTGATGATCTTTTACTTGTTATAGAAGAAATTTTTGGGTCTTTTGGCACATTCAGCTGCTCTCCACTTGCAAAAAGACTGAACAATTCTATCACATGTGAAAGATCAGCCGGTCTTTTCTAAGAACATGAAGAACTAATGCAAAAACCTATAAAACTTGCACTTTTATTATTACCTTGATTTTTAATCCACCTTTGAATTATTCATTGATATCAACCTTTGTTTAAGTGATGGCACAATTTTAATCTCTTAAAATAAAATATGACTAGCCAGCAGTGTCATTTTTCTTCAAAGTAAAAAATGAAAAGAAAAACAATTATAGACATATCAAAGATTAACTACTTTATCTTCTGTCTTGCAGGCAGACAAAGAGTATAATAATCTTTGTAAATATATCTGTAAGTAATTATTCATTTGAACAATAGAACAAACATAAAATTTTTTTGGCTAAGATAAAAGAAAAAAAATAGAACAGTGCAATCATGTAGTCCACATCTATTGAATTTTGTGATTTTCATCCACCAGCAGCAAAAAATTGGGGCAGATGAGAAATATTTTTATTTTTATTTTCTGAAAGTACAAAATCTTAATAAGTCTTGTGATTCAACTCATGATGCGATGAAGTTTTTTTGGTACCAGAAGTTTGCTGAATAGTATAGAGTCAGACCATTTCTTTTGAAATGCTTGTACCAAGTCAGGACCATTGCAATCTTCAACTTGATTTGGCCAAATATAAGAAGATATGAGTAAGGTATGAGAATCTAGACTACAAATATTATTGATGTGGCCTTATACAAGAAGATAGGGTAGGGTATGAGAATCTACAAATAAACTTGATGTGACCCAATACAAGAAGATAAGAGTAGGGTATGAGAATCTACAAATTATATTGATGTGACCCAATCAAGATGATAGAAGCGGAATGAGAATCTACTAACTAACTTGATATGATCCAATCAAGATGATAGAGGGGGGATGAGAATCTACTAACTAACATGATGTGACCCAATCAAGATGATAGAAGAGGAATGAGAATCTACTAACTAACTTGATATGATCCAATCAAGATGATAGAAATGGAATGAGAATCTACTAACTAACTTGATATGATCCAATCAAGATGATAGAGGGGGGATGAGAATCTACTAACTAACTTGATATGATCCAATCAAGATGATAGAGGGGGGATGAGAATCTACTAACTAACTTGATATGATCCAATCAAGATGATAGAGGGGGGATGAGAATCTACTAACTAACTTGATATGATCCAATCAAGATGATAGAGGGGGGATGAGAATCTACTAACTAACATGATGTGATCTAGTGCATGATGATAAAGGTTGGGGATGAGAATCTACTAACTAACTTGATGTGACCTAAAACAAGATGATAAGAGGTGGGGATGAGAATCTACTAACTAACTTGATGTGACATAATACAAGATGATAAGAGGTGGGGATGAGAATCTACTTACTAACTTGATGTGACCTTATACAAGATGATAGAGGTTGGGGATAAGAATCTACAAATTCACTCAATGTGACCTAATCAAGATGATAGAGGTGGGAATTAGTATGAGAATCTACTAACTAACTTGATATGATCTAGTGCAAGATGATAGAGGTGGGGGTGAGAATCTACTAACTAACTTGATGTAATCTAATTCAAGATGATAAAGGTGGGGATGAGAATCTACTAACCAACTTGATGTGATCTAGTACAAGATGATAGAGGGGGGATGAGAATCTACTAACCAACTTGATGTGATCTAGTACAAGATGATAGAGGTGGCAATTAGAATGAGAATCTAGTAACTAACTCAATGTGACCTAGTACAAGATGATAAGAGGTAGGGATGAGAATCTACTAACTAACTTAATGTGACCTAGTACAAGATGATAAAGGTGGGGGATGAGAATCTACTAACTAACTCAATGTGACCTAGTACAAGATGATAAAGGTGGGGGATGAGAATCTACTAACTAACTTGATGTGACCTAATACAAGATGAAACAGGTGGGGGTTGAAAATCTACTTACTAACTCAATGTGATCTAGTACAAGATGATAAGAGGTGGGGATGGGAATCTACTAACTAACTTGATGTGAACCCAGATATGAACTAATGCAAGAAGATAGAGGCAGAGAGAGAGAATCTACTAACCTAATACAAGATGATAGAGAGGGTGATGAGAATCTACTAACCCACATGATGTGACCTTATACAAGATGACAGCTGGTGGGGATGTAAATCTACAAATTTCTTTTAGTGGCCTAATACAAGATGACAGCTAGCGGGGATGTTAATCTACAAATTTCTTTTAGTGGCCTAATACAAGATGACAGCTAGCGGGGATGTTAATCTACAAATTTCTTTTAGTGGCCTAATACAAGATGACAGCTAGCGGGGATGTTAATCTACAAATTTCTTTTAGTGGCCTAATACAAGATGACAGCTAGCGGGGATGTTAATCTACAAATTTCTTTTAGTGGCCTAATACAAGATGA
This sequence comes from Arcuatula senhousia, assembly GCA_963971305.1. NCBI lineage: Eukaryota > Metazoa > Mollusca > Bivalvia > Mytilida > Mytilidae > Arcuatula > Arcuatula senhousia. Next base: position 12,046,775 of record OZ020312.1, read on the forward strand.
TATAGAGTTTGTGTGCAAGTTATTGATCTGTAATCACAGAGAAAAAACATCTGACAGCTTCATTTTGTGATTCTATTAGATGATAGATGTTCTGATGTGATTGCCAATTTCTTAGGAAATATACATTGTCCAAATCTCATTCTAGCGCCATATGACAATTTATTATTATGTAAACTGACAGGGTTTTGTAGTATTTTTATTTATAAACAAATTTTATTATTAAATCATAATTTAGTCGTAAAATTTTGAAGGACATTTAAAATTGCAGCCTTCCTCTCAACAATATTTCAACTTGTTAACAAACTTAAAATTGCTTTTAAATTATCTTTGGCCTATTGCAATTATAATTGGAAGAACTAATTCTCAGATCTGTCAGAATGTTCAGATTCAACACATGAATTCTGCTTTTTCTGTCAAATGTCCATTAATAGGAAAAGCTCAGCATTTAGCCAAGGTATTATGGCTGATTTAAAAAGATAAAATTGGAATTAAAAGTTCTGGGCTAGCCAATTTGGTTCATACCAGGGGTTCAAAGAGCTAATTTGATAATCTATGAAATGTTTTTGAAACTGACATCTTTACATTTAAATTCCACTTGTAGTAGACTCATTACCTTTAACTTTCCAGTAATTTGTAACTTGAGAACTGAAACATGAAAATTGATACATCGATTGTCTGTTTTATCTGTATACTATCAATATTTGGGTTCCATCTCAAGCAGACAGGAAATCAATTTCTATGGAAGGATTAAAAGCTGTGGACATAAAATGTCTAGGTTTCATGTTGACTTTTATGTTTATGACTTAGCCTTAAAACCTAGAAACATAAATAATATATATTGGTCTAACTATTAGGGTTCTATTTTTAGAACAGGAATTTTATAGCCAAAGTAATTTTGCTCATGCGATATTCTGCTTACACATATTTTTGACTGATCTCAATATACCTTTTGAGATGCCAGGAATCTTTGACAAAGCTTTCGTTTGTACTTGTCTTATTTATGTTTTCTGTTCCTTGTTTAAGAAGGGGGTCTATTGGTGACTATTTCAGGAACGGTATTGAATTATATGCATTTTAATTAGACCATGGGCCAGTTGCAGAACTGCAAGCAGCGCCTACTTGCCTCATTGAAGGCTGCTGGCGGTTGCCCATTGTGGTTTTTCTGAATTGCAACTTGATTGTGGGCTGTCTCGTGTACTTTTATTCCACATCTCATTATTTTCTATTTGTACCCCTAAAAGGTTTCATCAGATCAGACATGACTGAATTATTGACTGTCTATGGTAATGTGTTTCTATTCAAGAAGCAAAATATTGTGTGAAAACAAATCATGCATGCCATTTCCTTGCCCGGCTCTTTGCCTTCTCTCAACTTCTTCACATTATTGTGGTTTCATTATTATTCGTGGGGTATCAGTTTTCGTGGTTTTTGTGGGTGGCCTTTACCCACGAAATTTGATACCCAACGAAAATGAAATTTAAAAAAATTCATCTGTATGCTGCAGTCTTCAAAACCATGAATTAAAAAATCCACAAACTGATCCTTTTTCGTCAAATCACGAAAATGAGTACCAACGAAAATAAATGAATATACAGTATTCACATAATTTAAATATATAAGTCCCTTAGAAACAAAATTAATAGGTTGAGTTCTTTTTTGAAATACTCAGTAAATCTGTCTTTTATCCGTCTCACAGTCACAACTACAAACTGTCAAATTCCCTTGGTTTGTTATGTCAATACAAAGTTCCGTTCAGACTAAAGTTTTTGATTATGAGTGGAGGCACTTACCAGAAGTTGTTTGTCATTGCTATATGCAAATTATCAACTGAAGACCCCTTTCTGGACATGACCCATGTAAAATCTATATCATTAAAGAGCAATTCTTTTGATGTAATCTATGGTTAATGCCAACACTTTACTGAATCATACGATGACATATCTTTGGGGCAAAGGTGATTTTTATCAATACTCTACTAATCCTTCATAATATGCCTGGTATTGTTTGCTATTAGCAATAAATGAATAAGACCATGGTCCTAAATCCAGGTCAGATATATGAATTTAGTGATGAAAATATAAGAATAAGAGAAAAAAAATTGATTATTTTTTGTCATAAAACAATATTTAAATAAGATTATTGAAAAATGTAAGTCAAAGAGGGATTTATTCAGTGCCCCCCCTCCCATTTAAAAATGAATTTTTGGTTGAATAGGACAGAATCACTGAAACTGACTATAGCCCAGAGTGTGTAGGCCTCCCTTTTATGCCTACGGTCAATGCCAACACTTTACTGAATCATCCATTGACATTTCTTTGGTCAGAGGTGATTGTGATCAATTACCAGTAATTCTTGATAAGGCCGTCCTTAAAAAATTGTTGGTTTGCTGTTTTTCAACCGACTCACTGTGAAACCTATCGACTCAAAATATTTTATCACCCTCTCTGGGAATAATTATTTTTATTATTCTATTTTTAGCATACTTTCTTAAAAAATAAGGCACTTCTTTGCTTTTTTCAGAAACAAAAAATAATTCACCTACCTACGTACTCACATTGAAAAATGTGAGTAGGTAAACAGCGAACTAATAATTTTTTAAGGATGGCCTAATGGTATTGTATAGTATCAGCATTTTTGAATAAGGACATTGTCTTTATTCCAGATCAAATATGATACACATAATATGATAATTAGGAGGATATAAAAAAACTAGTCAAAGCAGCCATGCTGCATATCCCTGCACTTTTCTGGTGCTTGATAGTATTAAGGGTAAAGAGATGTAGTAGAAAGAAATAAACTATGACTATATAGTTCTATCAAATGTATATGTATTGATATGAGACTTTATGCTGGTAGTGGGAGTGATTGTAATGTAAAGAATTATGTGTGATGAAGGAAAAATGTGCCCTTAGGCTACCTATGCAGCCCCAAGCCCTATTATCAACATTCCTAAACCTTCAGCACATTTTCCACCCACAATGCAATCAATGATCCAAGTTTCATCTTTCTACTTCCAGTGGTTACAGAGATTATCCTGGACATAAACCCCATATGTACGATTGTTTGTACATACATCGAACAGCAAAACATTATCCCGGTGCTTTTGCTAGCGCTAGGATAATAAGGGAAAAAGTTTGAATTTTGGTTTTCAAACAAATCAGATTCTGTAAGATATCTAGCAGAAACACTTACAGATTTAAAGGGGACAGTAGGCTAAACCACGTCTTTCCAAGTATATTTTTGGTTGAATATATGGGAACTCACTGAAATGTGGGGGGGGGGCTGGGTGGCCAAGTGGTCTAAGGCACTGGTTTGAATATACTATTGATCACTAGCCGATCACCTCACAGCTGGTGTTCGAGTCCGGTTTGTATTTAACAAAAAAGGGACCGAACTTTCCCAACTGTATGTGATTAGGTTTGTCAGTTACCTGCCCAATGTTGGTGGCTTCCTCCGGGTACTTCAGTTTCCTCCACTATTAAAACTGACTGCCCTACATGACCCAGGCGCGTCGAAAAAGGGTGTTTAACACCAACACACACACATACACACTGAAATGTGATGTGACTAGACCTGAGCCTCTCTTTGGTCATTTATGCCCTCCTCCAATTAAGCAAACTTTATGGATCCACAAGTGCAAGTAAACGCTTTTACACTATCGCTGTAATCCATTTATCAATTTGATCCAACAGAATATTAAATTTGTCATCCAGCTGTAAATCAAATAACAATTTTTCAATGTCTTCTGTTGTCACAAAAATAGTATTAAGGTTTGATAGCATATTCCATGTTAATTTGCACTCAATTATTCTTGTTTTCCTTGATAGAATGAAGCAAAAATTTGCTTTCTCAATATGGGCAAAAACAATTTTGTGAAGCATTTTACCTTTCTTCCAGTGGTGAATCAAGGGGAGGGGTGTTCTAGGATTTGAAAAAATTGAGTGAAATGTTATTTCTGTAATTTTCCCCCGTTGCAACTCAGAGCAGGAACATAGAAATGCTGGCCGTGCGTGCATTGCTTCCGTCACATTATCTTCCTAACAGTTTTCTCTGCAACTTTTGATCATAGGCTTTTGTTATTTGGTATGCAGCTTCATGTAGGGGTCCCATATGATGGGATGCATTTTCAGATCTGTCACTCATCTACTTCCTGTTTAACAAGCCGACTTAGCTTTTTCCCACTCAACGGGCAGGGGTCGGCTGCGTCGCTGTGTAGATTTTAATCAAAATGGATCTGGACAATACACTTATATATCCGTAGTGAGCTAAACCTGCTTTTTAAAATTTCTAGATCTACCCCTGTTCTCTGTAAATAACATTTGAAAGATTGAACCTTCAATGGGTTAAGTTTGTCAATATTTTCATTTGCTTTCTTGCAGGAAAATCTTAGCTCTGAAGTCTATCATAATTTAGACGTATAGAATTATAGCTCTATACATTATTGTTAATAAGTATGTTCCTTGATGTCAATCTTGTAAATCCATATATTGATATGATAAAATAAATTACGACTGACATTTCTCTTATATCTGATAGGGAATTTTGCTGTATGATTCGCATTGTCTATTTGGTGCCAAGTTTGACAGATATGATTTTTTGTTCTTTCATTTATTCTCGGCTTTTTGATTAAGATTTTGTCTATTCATTCGTTTGTTTATTGGTCACTGGGATTGTGTTTTGTTAATTTTTGTACCATGTAGGAAATAAGTTTTAATTACTGTATTTTAAAGCTTGGCAATTCAGCTTGTACACGTGTTAACGTCAATTCTTGTTTCATAGCAAAATAATTTAATTTCGCTTGATAGATATTGTAAATATATAGGCACGCATGGTTCCTTAAAAGATTCTGAGAAAATTTTCTCTATAATTTATACATTGGGAATTTCAGTTGATATTTTATGATTGATGAAGATGTACAATTTAAGGAAATTACACTTGTGAAATATTAATAGAATGGCCTATAATTGATTTAAGAGATGCTTTCGAAAATGGCCTTGAAATTAAAATTGGTGGAACTGTTACCAGAGGAATAAATCTTCAGTGCGTGACACTGGAAGAGGAAATTAAGTTGCAATATATTCCGTAACATCCGCGGAAAGGAATTTCCAGGGATTTGCGGAGCATCAGACTTGTTTATGTAGCGTTGAAGATTTGTCTTTGTAACAAAATCCAATGAATTATAGGAGAAATATTGTATATGTGTAGAGCTGTTGTAGATCATATTAAGTTCACCGCTTTCTATTATACTTCGATTGGGCGAACAAAGTTGTAAATGGCATTGCTGTCATTATAGAAAGAAACAAGGAATGAAAATTGTGTTATTTAGTTAATTATTTTTCTGTCAGATGAAATATTGGAGAATTTCTAATGCTGCTTTACATCAAAACTGAAATGTCTCTGTTGTCATTTGACAAGTCAATAGCTTAAGGATTATAGGCCTCAAAATAATAAGTCTTGAGAGTTTGGTATTGTCATTTAAAAAAAAAGGCTTTTTAATAAAAAAGTGATTAATTTTGAAAAAGAAATTGCATGTGTTGTGAGCTGTAACTTGAAATTGAATTGGAGAACTTTATGAGATAACAATGAATTGTCAGTATTGATAAAGGTTGTCTGTTAGTTTTGTGCAACAGTTGTATTTTCTTTGGAATATTTATCGGAATTTGTGTTATAATTATGAACTATTTTCTTGCTGGATATTAACCAGAGTTTGCATATTGAGTCAAAATTGATCTGTATGCCCTACATATGAACTTTTATGTAGTGTTTGATTCAACACTCTCAACAAGTGGAAATTTAACATTTTTCTTCTCTTTGAATAATAATGTGTTGATTCAAGGAGAGAAAAGATACTACCGGTAAAAGTGATTTTATTCAGGAATTTTGTATATGGTGACCAAAATTCTACATGTGAATTTTAGTGCAGTGCTTAACTTAAAAAATGAGGAAAAAATAGAACCCCCAATGTCATGTATATAAATTTTTCTGAAGTGGTCATCAATCATGGATATTTATATGACCTTTGATAAAACGCAGGATTTAAAAGCTGAGCAAAGAATTTGACCGTTATGGGCCATTTATAAATTGATGTGCAGTTTGTCTTGGGGAATGAGCTAATTTGGATCCTATACCTGTAGATGATTTTTTTTCGTGCTGTTTGATTTAGGACAGTTCATCATGATTATTGACCTTATACTGTAATGCCCTGTTTATGAATGTGTTACATGCTGTTAGACTTGGGACAGTTTTGACAATGATGCATTCTAATTATTGACCTTATGTGTATGAATTTTTGTATGGTGTTTGAATTGAGACGATTTTAATGATGATGCATTCATGTTTATCACAGATTGTCGGATGTTACAGACAGTTATGCAAGTGCCATACCCAGTCCCTGGAACAGAACTCCACCAGCGGTCCACCAGTCCAAAACCAAACGGGGTCATTGAAAGAAGCCATTATACAGCTCTGTGGTAAGTTTCACTTTACTGTTGAAGTTCTTGTTTTCAAGGTTACGAATTTTGTAACTTTATGGAAAACTCTAGTTTTGTGGGTTTTTGATATGGTAGGTTTAGAATTATTATGCCCCATCTAAGAAAGTAGGGGGCATATAGTGATTGAGTCGGTTCATTTTCCATCCATTGGTCCGTCCCAATTGTTGGGAAATGGGGCATTATGTCTTTTAGACATAGTCTTGTTTATTGTTAACAGTAAACAATGTTTATCTCATCAGTCTATTGAGTTAAGAGACAAATCTATTGAAAAAGTACCTCAAAAATTTGAAGCAGTCTGTGAAATTAGCACTTGCCCGCTTCCCCCTGGCCAGTAAAATCCTTTGTGGCAAGTGAAATTCAGAGGAATTTGTATTGGATAAATAGAACAAAAACTAAAAATCAAGGATTTGGGCAAGTGAATCTCAAATCCTAATTTCTTAGACTGTTGAAGGTCTGAGATTTTTGTAAGTTATTTTTTAGATTAATTGGGTAGAATATGTACAGTTGTTGCTTTTACCATTTTTTTTTTTGGAAAGAGCCACAAATTAGTACAATTTCTGTTGACTTGAAATGACGTTATTTCAATATTTTGAACTTATTGAGCCAAGTGACCATGTATTTTAATAATGATGAAAAATTTAAATGCCTACTTGGGGACTGGTGTTTCAATAGTTGGGTAGATTGCAGTATCAATTTTCAAAATACTTTTTTGCATGTGAAAGTGCACAGTCTCTGTCTTATCTTATGTAGTGAAAGTTCCAGCCAAAATCTATGCTGCACTGGATGTTTTAATTGTCTTTATTTCTTGAATCTTCATTAGGAGAAAACATAACTAAACTTGGAAATGCCAAAAAAATGCAAAGCAGCATGTTAAATGTCTGTAGAATCAGGCTAGACCTTTTTACTAATGAGCATTTTCATAATAAACTGTTGTGCTCATTAATCTCTTATTCTCTAAAGTCTTTATTTTGAATCATTAGAGAAAACATGCACATAAATGTTTTTTCAGCGTTTAGGATCAATCAATTTCAGAGATTTGGAAGTATATTTTACTAAGTGGCTATCTCTAGATTTGTTCAACCAACATCTCTCCTAATGCTAGTGGTCTTAAATTTTCTGTTCCTTTGTTTTTCATCTCATCTCCATATTTCTCACCATCATTTAATGTTCATTTTATCATCCTTCTTCATATTCATCCCATATAAAACTGATCTAATTAGTTATGCTAGGGCATAAAACACCAACTCACTCAACCTTGCTTTCTCATTCACAGGGTAATATATGTAAATAATTAACATGATTAAGCTGAGCATTAACTTTTTTCTTTCTTTTACATTTAGAATGGAAAGGTTAGCATTTGTTCTTCACGGCAACAGCCTTTAACCTTAAAACAATATTTTGCGTGTTTATTAAGCATCATTGCCAAGTTTTAATTTCTCAACATGTTAATATACCAATTCCTAAAACAACTCTACCGTTCTGTTTCTCAAGTCAATAAACTTAAATCTTTTCACTGATTTTTTTCAGGTGAGAAAATGTGCCATTGAAACAAGTTTCCCATCTCTCTGCTTTTAGTTGTGGCAGGTTTCAGGTGTTCAAATCAATGATAATAGCAGTATACAATAAACCTATACTTTTAAGTGTTGGGTACCCCCTTAAATAAAGGTTTCTTAAGAAAATAAACTTAAAGGAAAAAAACATTGTTAGAACAATATTCTATTTTTGAAGAATTTTTTTTTTCAGTTTCAAACAAAAACACAAATCTATGTATTCATGATCAAAACAATTTTTTTTCTGTGGGAAAAAAAGTAATTCACAAGAAAATTTCTCTCATGACAGATACATGATAAGACCATTAGTATCTGTGTCCCAGGGGATTAAGGGGATCAGAAAAGATTAAGTCCATTCCATTAATGTTGAGAAATACTAGCTATAGATCAAGACTGGGACAGAAATATTGGAAAATGTAGACAATAGGGGTTTTAGGCATTGTTACATTGGAATATATGTTACATCGAAATATTGAACCATAGATTGTCTTTTGGCTTATGGTTTGTATACATATACTGGTATTCTTTTGTTTGTCCCTGAGAGTCTGGAATATGGAGCAATAGATAAGTCTTTTGGATTATGATTTCTTTTGTTTTCACCCAAGAGAATTTCATCTCAACATAAATTGAAACATTAAAGTTTAATCCACAAGATGTGGAGTAGATATGTACACATGAGCTCAAGACAAAATATCATTTAAAGTATTGGGAGAAAAAAACAGCTGATGTGAAGGAACAGTTCTTTCATCCAACAGTGGTCAATGGGCTTTCAAACATGGTTTAAATACTAGCACCTTAATTGAAAGCTTTAGAGTCATCTCAGGAACTAAATGTTATAGATTTATGAAAGTTGGTATACAGATGTCCCAGGTGTAGCTTCAAAGTGCAGATGCATTCTAAAGTTATATCATTGACCTTGTCAGATTTTAGGTTGAGTGATGAGTGACTAAATATTTTCATTACAAATGTATGCTGTTATGATACTAATGTTAAGATTTGAGCACCTTTATATCTCAGGAACTAAAAGTCATAGGTTGATAAAACTTTGTATGCTTGTGCATCAGTACTAAACATTTGTCTTGTGACCTTTTCTTTGTATTTTTAGTTAATTCACTTGTTTTTACTTGTAGTTTGAACAATGTAAATTTTGATTTTTGTTTAGTTAACAGATAAATCTTTTAGGGATTTACAAGGAATTTATAATTCTGATTGTGATCAGGCAAGACACTTTTGTTACATTTGTTTCATTTTTATGCCGCATGCAACATGTTGCAAAGCCAAATATAGAGCTGACATTTTGCAGCATCATCTTGCACCGTCACAAAAATTTTCATAGCATTGTTCTGGGCAACTACATGTCACAGCCTCATGATATTTGCCATGTAGCTTCCTCCCATAGTACGTAATGATGTATTTAAGGGATTTTATGCCCATAGTTCATCTACTTCCTGTTTACTAAATATTTTAAGATGAAGGCAACACCCCATTCTAGTTTATAAAGTACCAAGCTCTGTTTACTAGAAAACATCTTTTTATTGATTTAAACCCATCACTGGCTTTTTGCACTAGAAGAGACCTTGAGATTTCAAGATGTAGAAAAATCATCACACTCTCATTTTTGATTTTCCAGTTCAGAATTGTTATTAGTACAAATAGGGAAACTGAGATGAAACATCCAGGCTAGAAATATTTAAATAAAAAATATTATTTATCTGTTTTCCAGTTGTATAAGCATATTAATCTGTGATCAATTTTGATCTGTGAAGTCTTGGTAATCCTTTTCATTACCCTCTTGTCATAATAACACGTAATTGATGAAAAAAATATTGGCCTAAAATGTCAGTTATATAAATCATTGCATCTGAGATTGTTTAATCTTGTTAGATTATAGAACCCCTGGTGTTCAGTGTTGTGGAAAATAAAAACCGTTGATATTTAGCAAGAAAAAATCGTTAATTGATTGATCGGCTATTGATGAAAGAAAAGTGCATTACTGTTGGTCTATTGACGTCATTTCTACTTTGAAATGTTTATTTATAGCCTGATAAGTATTTAATATTTACATTTAATTGCTCAGATTAGCCTGGTTAAAGTGAAGGAAATTTATAATGCATAGAGATGTTTGAAGAAATTCTTTTAAATGTTTTACTTGTAAAGCATTGAATCACAAGATGTTAATTGCACAAGAAGAGACCTTGAGATTTCAAAGATGTAGGAAAATCATCACACTTTCATTTTTGATTGTCAAGATCAACATAGTTTTGTAGATGAGCTTTGAATTTATAAAGACTAGATGTGGAAAACCTGACCACAAACCATAGTTGTGCACCATATTGGAAAAAAATTCCATGTTCACTGAACAATTAAAATCCTGCTTCAGTTGTCAATAAGAATAAGATAAGATTTGTCACATCCCCATGCAGTAAAAATTGTCCAATCCAATTTCATCCCTCCTTTTTCCAGTGGCAGTCAAAAGTCTCTTCCTAGATAATGTCTTATATCCCTTTTTTTCTCCATTACATTATTATTTCTTCTTCATTTTATCACCCCTTTCATGTTCATCTCCCTGATACTGTAGACCTACTTATGTTCGTGGATACTTATTTTTACCAGTTTTTGATTTCTCCCAAGTTCACAGGTAAATAATGTCCTGTTTTCTGCTCATTATTCTATAAATTTCATACATGTTCACTTTATTACGCGGGTACTATATAATCATTTATTTTCGTGGGGATAAAATTTCGTAGTTTAGAGCACAAAACTGAATTGATGGGGACAAATTTTTGTGGATTTTTTATTTTGATTTACACTCTTTATCTTTAATATTTTATATTCGTGAGGGTCTAATTTCGTGGTTTTTTCTTACCAACAAAATAAACGAAAATTAATCCCCCACGAATATTTCTGCTTGTACAGTATTAAAGTTTGCCAAAAATGTCTGAACTCGAAATCTGTGAAAATTAATACCTTGCGAAAAAAGTACATGTATGTTTACAGTATAGCCAACTTTGGGCTGCTTGGGAGTAAAGCAATAACTGACTTACTTATATTTTCAAGCACTGAGTCATTAAGTCAGTGACATGAACATTTTATCACAAAATGAAAACATTCTCTCAATTTCTCTCTATTTACTTTGATGTTTAAAAATGACAGTAAGTTTTTGCAGTAATATTTTGACCTTTAAAGCCAATAAAACAGAAGAAACACTACAGTTCCCAAGACTGCAGGACAAATTGAATAAATTTCCTGAAAATTACAGAAATCCATTACACAGCTAGTAGAATTGTCAGACACTGACATTTAATTATTTACATGTTATATGCCTGGAATAACAAGAACCACAAAGAATTATTTACTGTGCCACTCGATAAATCATATGGAGATAAATTGATATAAAAAGCCCTGTCTTCTCAATGGATTGCTGCAGTGTTTAGAATTGAAATGCCTGCACAAAAATTCACTTATTTGGTAATTCAATAAATTTGTATTTATTCTGTAGACGGTTTTATTATGTTTGCTGGGTGTACATGGATGCAGCTGTGATTCAATCAGATAAATAAACTTAGAAATGGCTATTTATTTTCATTCTGGGATTTATAAAGAAATGATGTAATTGGTTCTGTTGTCCATTTCATCATTGATAAAAATCAGCTGCTTCGCTCAGATGAAATTCTAGCAATAAATTCAATTGTATATTTTCTGTATCTCGGTCAACTTTATAAAAGAAAATTAGCTCCAAAGTAGGTGACCAAAATTAAATGACAAAAAGAGATACAGAGTCTTACAGCATTATGGAACTCAGAGAGACCTAGGGCTTTAAACAATCTTAAAATCAACTAACTTAGCAAGTTATCTTGATCATACACTATTTATTACGGTATAACGCCTGCAATATGTTGCAAAGTGACATATTAGTCAATTTGGCACCATCCGTTGACCTGCATTGTCTTGGATGTTACACAAATTTCAGTTGCAGTTTTCTTGGCAACTACTTGTCAAACACTCGTGATGTTTATCATACATGTACTTCCTACTATAGAACTATATAGTGTAAAGCAATTTAATGCACATAACTCATCTAATTTCTCAACCTCAAAGTGGTGAACCAAGGCCTTGGTATGTTTCTTTGGATACCGTGGTATGCAGGGTTGTCAAAAAAATAATAAAAATAACATCTCAAACATATTGACAACAACACTATTAGGCAACTGCAATGTTTATTTATTTGTTTCGCCAAAAGAATGAAGACGCCCTTCTTTTGGCGAAACATGTCGACCATGAAATAAATGAACATTGCAGTTGTCTGATAGTTTTGTTGTCAATATGTTTGATATGTCATCTAATTTCTGTTAACTGAATATTTTTCATCTTTCATGGAAGACCACTTTTCTAGTATTAAGGTCTATTTATGAGGATATGGATGGGGAATGGTCCGAAAGTGGGAGTGATAAAAGATTAAAATAGGGGAGGCAGGAATTGAGATCAGAGGGGCAGACCCCAGTGTCTGCAGCCACAATATACAACAATTTGGTGTTAAATGTACACATCACATTACTTTTGTAGCACTGAACCTGTTTTAGAGAAATTCTTGTGTCAAGCTATCTTGTATTTTAAAACACAAAATGCCAATTTAAATTGCACTATGTTAAAATATTTAAGGCGTTTGATCAAAATCAATACAATGGAAATGACAGTGCATCAGGTTTAAGACTTGCAGTAGTTAATTACAGAATTGGAAATGCTAAAATTTGCATTTTATGCAATGATGTATTTGAATTATCTTGTAAATTAAGATTCTAATCTTAGGTGCACTTTAGAAAATTTCGAACTGAAATATCAGAAGGCCAAGAAATAATAAAAAAAGAGATAAATCAGTAATTAATGATTTGAGGAGTGAAATAGGTACTGACATGCGTCTTTTTTGAATATGGGTTTTTTTCTCACAAGTGTGCCAAATACTGTCTGCTCATGAGCATAGGTGTTAACCCTCCCGAATCCTGCGGGAGCCTCCCGATATTTAAGCTATCTCCCGTGAAATAAATTACTCCCGTGCGGGAGATGCTATTCTCCCAACTTTTTAAGCCCTCCCGCATGATCTCCAGAAACTGTGAATCATTCTATCAAAAACTAATTCATTTGTTAGTTTTCAACAGGTGGTCACAGGTGATTTACTCAATCAGCTGATCTGTCCTTTGATTTACCTGTCCTGTTATCAAAACACATGTTAAGGTGTTAATTAGTGAAAGGAGAACCATAAATTAGTCAAAATATAAACCAATTATAGCTACTGGACTGAAATATTTATTGCTCCCAGGCTTAGAAGACCCTTTCAGAGCATAAAAAATAAGATCTCCATTGTAAACAAAAAAACAATAGAACAAAGGGAGAGCATTGAAAACTAAAATTATCTCCCCTTGCTATGTATAGATATTTATTTCTAGTTAGAAAATGTAGCAAAAATTCATAAAAAGAAACGACTAAGGCTATGAATTTGGTCAGGAATACATCCTAAATTACATTTGAATATTTTAAGTTTTATTTTAATTCAAATTGAACAAAAAGTTTTTAAAAATACCTTAGTATAGAAAAAGAAGAGCTTTGGATGGTCAATTCATAAATTTTAATATTTAATTATGGATAGAACAGCAATGGCAATGAACTTGAAAATCCCATCAAAAGGCTTTAATTTTAAGATGAAGAACCCTAGCTCTTCTAAACTATGAAGATAATAACCAACTGAAGCTAAACAATAACCCATCTTTAAATATTAAAAGAAAAACCTCAAACTCTCAATTAAATATGAATGATAAACACAAATTGACAATGAGCTTATTGATAAGCACAAGACTAAATAATAACAGAGATTGACATGTTCTTTAAAATATGATTTTTGCTCACAATTTTGAAAGCGCAAACGTCGCTACGCAAAATCTCCCTGAAACTCAAAGTAGTTTCAGGGAGATCTCCCTGATTGGAGTCCTAAAAGGTTAACACCTATGCATGAGTGGAAAAGATGTTCTTTTATAAATCGTGAGTGTTTGAACATTTTTGTCTGGATTTAACAGAGTGAAAAATCCAGTTTATGAATCCAGGTGATTGCCGGTTGGCTGGTGGCAGGTGATGTGCGGGCGAGGAAGAAAGTTTGGTTACAGTTTTCTCAGCATTGACCGCAACTTTTAGTCACATCCACTTGATATTTGGTAAACAGCATCAAAGTGGGGCTCCATATGTTTGATTTGTTTTCAGGTCTGTCTCTCACCTACTTCCTGTTAAACGAAATTTTGACAGATTTTTCTGTCATTTTTAGTTGGAAAAAATACAAAAGTCAATTGAAAAATGGAGTCGATTATGAATGTTGTGGGAAATATTATATTGTGATGTAATTTTTCTATGGAAAAAGTACCGGGTAGATGTTACCCCCCAAAAAATGAGTTGCTTTTTTGAACTATAGTAATTTATTTGTGACACCCTTGTAAACAAGCAATCTTATTGGCTGTTTACCTTTGACAGAAATGGTAACATGTCATGGATCATGTCTGTCAAAAAACAGAAGAATTGTCTTTTTATGTTCGTTTTCTCAGCTTTAATGTTATCACAGCCTCTTTATAATTAATTAATTATTATTCAGTATCAACTTGGAGTCCTGTATTGTATGATTTGATTTTGATTCTGACATTGTCACAATCACCGACTTCCTGTTGAGCAAAATCTGGTAAACACTTAGTTGCAATTTCTGGAATATGTGTAGTTTTTTTCTAGCAGAAATCGGTCATTTCAGTAAATATATATTACTTTTCTTCTATTTTAGTTCATTTTATCAAAGAATCAAAATTACTTCTATCTTGAAATAATTTCCAAGTCTTCTTCATTTGTAATTCAATAAGGAAATGGGTTTTAAAAATTTTAATGAATGTAATATTTTGGGGGAGTCACAGTAATGAATTGTTATTTTCATTAAATTAAGTTACTTTAGATAAGGAAGTAATTTAATATATAAGAACAAAGTCCACTCAAAGAAGACAGATAATTCTTAGATTATATTGAAAGGCGCTCCTTTCTTATTTTACCTTCAAGCAACTCTTTAACTAGTTTCTTTGACTTTGGACTATATATTTTGTTCTCACTCATGATTGACATCATAATTTCAATCTGGCTGATTTCAAAACTTCCTCAATTAGTAGCCAACAATGGCTGTTTTTTGAGAAAGTTGCTGATGGTTTTGCTATATAAAAACTTAAATGTTCATGATAAACTTTTATTTAATTTTTGGAAAAATCCTTTTTTAACTGGCAACAGAAACTAATCTTATTTGGAGGGCTTGTCAAGAATTGAAATCGGTTTGGAACTGTGATTTACCCGTGTTGTTTACAGCCAAAATCAATTTTCTTAACTTAAGATAATTATATGTTAATTTTTCATTTTTGTGCACAGTCATGACAGTGCAAAATACATAGTTTTAACATAGAAATGCTGGGTGTGGTTGTTTATCCCCTGTGGGTGTGTTGGTCACACTTTTTTGGTAACAGATTTCTCAGCAACTTTCAATTTCAGGCTTTCAATATTTGGTATGCAGCTTCAGGTAGGGTTCCCATATGGTGGGGTGTGTACTGTGGATTCATTTTTTTTCTTGGGTACAAATTTTTGTGGTTTGGTGAAAAGGTATCAGTTGGTGGATTCTTAAATTCTTGGTTCATTAGTCTGAAGCATACACACCAATGTTAAATGCTTTTTTTGTGAGATATCAAATTTCGTGGTTGAAGGGTACCCATGAAAACCACGAAAATTGATAACCCACAAATAATGATGAAACCACAGTATTCAGCAGGTCTGTTGCTCACCTACTACCTGTTTAACAAGCCAACACAGATTTTTCCCTCAACAGTCAGGGACCAACAATCTGTTCTTGTCACTATTAGAAATATAAGTTATGAATAAAGGCAATTTTCTCCTTTTGATATACAAATTGAATAATTCTTCATTTTTTTTCAGGAGACTTATATGACCAAGAGGCAGAGGATCTTCAAATTAAAGTTCTTAAATTTGTAAGTACCATATATCTTAAACATGTATACAGCAAGATGGAATAGATGTATCTTGAGATCTCATCTGAGGAAATATTAATCTTAAAGACTTGCAAAAAAGTTTACCCCCCTCTGAAAAAACCCAAAGATCATAGAGTTGATGAGCCATATTAATGAGGTCACTGTCAAGGTCACATGACATGGTTACAGTTGCATGGACCATAGCCCAAAATATCAGCTGCCTATATATATATATATATATATAACTTCAAGTAATTCATTTTCCACTTAATACAAAACAACATAATGCTGCCATCGTTGTTGTCACCACTAGAAAGTAATACCTATGTCTGGTTAAAAAAGTTAATACTTCATTAAGAATAGAAAGGATCAATATGAATTTTTCAACAGCAAAAATGGTAAACAAAGTGATTAACTCATGATATGAGCCAATTATTCTTCAATAAGTTTGTGAATCAAAAAGAACCAATTTCCTTCTATTTCATGTCACATATGCTCGGATCTGCAGTTGTGTTTCTGATTTTAATAATAAAAACCGTTTTATTACTGAAAAATTATTAAAACAAGGTTATCGATACCACAAATTAGTAAAATCTTTTTCTAAATTCTTCCACAAGTATCGATCTCTTATTGAAAAATTTAATTGTACACGTCACTTTCTTATAGTGAAAGGAATATCACATCCTGTATTTTATGGTAATGTTTTTTATAAAGCTCACAAATTTAAAAGCAATCCAATAGAAATGAAAAATTGGCTTCAAAATTTATTACGGAAAAGATATGAAATGAATATCTTGGTTAAATCTTTGAATTTAGTGTTTTTTGGCAGAAATATTGAAAACTTAATACTCGCTTTAAAACTTCCATAAACGTTTTTACTATTGTCATTTTTAAGCATTATAGCGATCAAGCGTGTCGGTTTTGTGTGATGACACTTCACTAAATCATTATTGCTTGAAGTGTTGTGTCGGATTTAAAATCGATACGTTTGATTTTTTTACATCAGTCGATTGATGATTCTCAGCTAGCTGTCAGTAACAGCGAGTGTTCTACAGAGAGTTCCTTTACCGTCCTTTTGTTTGTTCTTGTTTTTTTGTCTTAGGTTCTCTCTAGTAGAATTGGACTTTGATCGATTTGATTTTTATTGTGTGTTAAGTTTTTGTGCTTTGTCTAGGAATATTGATAGGGGGAAGGTTGGGCCCAAAAAACTAGTTTAACCCCGCCACATATTACATGTGCCTGTCCTAAGCCAGGAATCCTTGACAAAGCTTTCGTTTGTACTTGTCTTTTTGATGTTTTCTGTTCCTTGTTTAAGAAGGGGGTCTATCTGTGACTATTTCAGGGCTGGATTTGAATTATATGCATCTTATTTAGACCATGGGCCAATTGCATAACCGCGAGCAGTGCCAAATGGCCTCGTTGAAGGCTGCTGGCGGTTGTCCATTGTGGTTTTTCTAAATTGCTGTTTAATTGTGGGCTGTGTCGCGTACACTTATTCCACATCTCTTTATTTTCTATTTCATAAACTTTTAGATTTACAATGATGCTTTTAACTTTGTTTCTTAGTAAACATGTGATTGTCAAAGCTTTCAGAAATTTCAGAAGTCTTGTGAAGTTTTTGGGTAAAAATTTATAAAAAAGAAAATGGAATTCAAGCCATCTTTATCACTTTAATATCTTTGCATGTGATGGAATAAAATACTTTTTGTAACTTTTTAAGCAATTAAACATTAGAACACCTCTTTAATCATTTTCCCATGTCTTTTGTTACGTGGTCCTTTAAGTTACATAATGTTATTATTAAAGTATCATCTGTAATGATTTTATAACATGCTATTCTGTAATATTGAAAAGAAATATCCATCAACATCTCTCATTATCTTAATGTGTTAGATATTAAGGTTAATGTGGACACCTATACTGAAAAAAATTCTATCATTAAACATTTGATTTTATGGTCTAAAATGAAACATGTTATTAATACCCTTTATTTAAAATTAAAATAAGGATAGGTCACCATGCTCGTTTTTGCAATATAAGTGGTTAAAGTATGCCTGAATTACAATAGATTATATAGGAAAGGCCAAATTTTAGGCATAAAATCATGTCTCAGAAAAATTCCTTACAATAGGATCTTGTTTTTATTTTGTCAAAAGTTATATTTCTACCTATATATTAAAATAAAACATAGAAAACAGGGGGTCACCAGCTTAGATTTTTGTCTTCTATTCAGTTCCATTGTAAATTTAGGGTAATTTTGAAGTGAGTTATCTCCCTTGTTTTGTCAAAAATTGCGTTATTCAAGAAACGATTGATGTAATTGTTAAACAATTGAATATTTATTACTCATTTCAATAAATTCAAATATTCTATTTTTTATTACTGACTTTATAGACACTGGTCTTAAATTTTGCATGTTTAAAGGTACAAAAGTCATGTGACACCTGTCTGTATTAACCTTAACATGATCTTTATACCACCTTTGTGAAATTTGCTTTAAATGTATCAAAATGAAATATTTTTAGATTTTTGGCTTAAGAATAAGTGACTCTTAAAAAAAAATCTAATTATTAAATGTAAAAACAAATATTGTTAATTCTTTATAACCCTTTTAAAAAAGTAATCTGAAATTCCAATTTTGATTCTCTTATGTTCATTTTTGCAAGAGTAGTTTCCCTTTGTGGGTCCGCAACATGATGTTACCAATGTTGAGCTAAGCCTAAGGAAAACATCAATTTATCCCTATCCGTTTTTGTCGTGCTTTCCCCTCCCCAATTAAGATAAACTGGTTAAAAGTGAAGTCTTTGGTGTAAATGTAAGTTTTAGTAGTTTAAAACTCTGGCAGGCAGATTTAAATTAAAATGTTTTTAACAACTTGACGATTTTTGTTAATTTCAACAGATTTTCAATGGCGAGGCTGACACGGAAGTCTTTAACTTGCAGTGCAAAATTAAGAGATTTCTGTGGTGTGCACTTCTGGAAAATACTTTCTAAAAAGGACTATTGTTCATGTTGTAAGAGTCTCTTGTGAAAAAATTGTGGAATTGCTTGGAAAGTGTAATATTAGGCATCTGATATTTAGTGATTAAGAATCAATCTGTAAACTACCACATGACCTTGATCTTAATGGACTAATTATCATAAAGAGAAAAACCTTGGTAATAAAATGGAGAATGTTGGGAGTCAGGATAACAGCTTTCTCAGCAGCTACTAATCACAACCTCTTGGTATTTTAGAATGCAGCATCAGAATGGGGTCCCATACCATATAACAGTTTGATTTTAAGTCTGACACTCACAAGCTTCCTGTTAAATGAATACCGGCAATTTTTTACTTGGACAGATTGTTTTTTTTTCTATCTCAAGAAGACATTTTTTTACAGCTTGAAGACCACACTAATGCAGAAGTTGCCTTCTTGTTGTTGGTGGTACCAGAAACCCATGAGCTGTTCTGTCAGGTAGGTTTATAACATCACCTGTAATTACTGTGACCTATATTTTGCACATAATAATTGAATAACTTTGGTTAAGTTCTTGGTTAAGGTCCATATCTCAGATACTACATGTTGAGGGTTAATGGTATTTCACCGCTAGATGTGTCTTTGGTTACATTTATAACACCAGCAAATAGAAATTGGGTCACTGTGACCTATATTTTATCCATGAATGACTTTGGTTAAGTTCTTGGTTAAGGTCCATAACTTGGATATACTAGATGTTGGGGGTCAATGATATTTCACCACTAGATGTGTCTTAGTTGACATGACACCACCAACTAAAAATTTGGTCACTGCGACTTATACTTTTTGCATGAATGACTTTGGTAATGTTCTATGTTAAGGTCCACATCTCGAATACTACATGTCAGGGGTCAATGATATTTTACTACTAAACATGCTAAAGGAGTCTTGGTAACATGGCACAACCCACCAGAAATTAGGTCACTGCAGCCTATATTTTATGCATGAATACTTTTGATTATTATTAAAGAGGAACACATCACTAAGACTTGTATAAAATTCTGTCTTTTAATTTTCCTCAATACTTCTATTATATGTTCTTGAAAGATAAAAAACAAACAAACAAACATGTCAATTCTTAGAAAATTTAACGGCAGGATTTATAGGCATTCATTGTAAGTAGTTAAGGCTCCTATCATGATCACTTAGAGGCTTGATTTCTTTGAATAAAAGTTACTAGCTAAAAGGCTCTTCTGACATTTTGCAGTTTTAAAAGTAGGCTAATTTTGATTCTCATTCAAAAAAGAAAACAGCACAGGAAATTTCCAGTTCAAAGTAATTAGGATACTATTTCACTGCTTGCTTATGTCAAATTTTAATAGAAAACGATCTCATTCATTGTCTTCTCCGATGAAACATTGTGATGTTAAGAATTGAGTATAAAAATGATCTTCCCTTTTCTAATATGTATTGAAGTTTAAGAATTTCTTTGTTGTTTTGACCATTTTCAGCAAGGGTTAAATAAGAGTCACTTTAATGAATACTATTGTCTATTTTAGGTTATACGAGGCAAAATCTTGGAAGAGGAAGTTCGATTTCCGGTAAGGATTGTCAATGGAGATATAACTGAAAATGAAATATGATAGAATCGTGAGAAAAAATTGTCAAAGGGTTTCTTTAATGGTTAAAAACAAGAGTTTTTAAAGATTAATGGTATAGTACTTTTGATGACATCTTGTTGCTATTTTTTGTCTTCTTTTTCCTTGAAATTGGCAAATGACATTTATTCATTGAAAAAAGAATATAAGAATCTAACACCGGTGTTAGGGCAAGATAAGGAAATCTCCGACACCCCGAGGGTAAGATTTCAAGTCTGCAATGAGGCTCTGCCGAGTTGCAGATGTAAAGAAATCTTACCCAAGGGTGTCGGAGATTTCCTTATCTTGCCCTAATCATCGATGTTTGATTATTTTTCTCACTAAACCCGTAAATTGTACAACGTGGATTTGTTTACAAAACATAGCGTGACGTAAACAATAGAATTACGTCCCTTGGAAACTGCACGAGGCTAACTCACATGGGGTGGTGTGAGACAGAAAAATCTCACACCGCTAAAAATAGGAACTGTCCTGTCCAAAAAGTGAGAAAAAGTCGTCCTTTTAGAACAGTGAATTAAAGCTAACATTATGTAAGTTCTGTTGTAGATTAATGAAGAGACAAAATTATAACCCTTTCCTAAATTGCTATCAGGGATTTCTTCCTTGATTGATGAAAAAAATGCATATAAAATGCTGTTAATGGTACCGAAATGGTCAAATTAATGATAGGAAAAAAAAACTTTTTTGAATTTTTTAAAGGGAGAAAATACTTGTTTTTCAATGAAATACAGCATTACTATGTACATGTTTGCTTAAATCTGTTTTGTGGTTTATTTGATAATATGCTGATCAATATAAAAAATCAATTTCTAAACAATAATTCTTTTCATTTGACACAATTAATCATATAATTAGGACTGAATGTTTATTTGTCCTTTTAACCTCTTCTTAAGATTCTAACTTTTATTTTCCCATCTAAGGAAGTAGGGGGGATATAGTGTTTGGGTCTGTTTATCTGTCTGTTTTTCTGTTCGTCTCTAATGTTGTGACATGGGGCATTATGTCTTTTGACATATTCTTATTTAACATGTTTTACAACAATGTTCATAATTTCATATATCTCTATTTTTACATTGCGTAACAATTCTTTCGAAGCTTTGATATCGTCATTCTAAAGAAGAGTTATAGACTGGTAGATCAACTTAAGAGATATTTCCCACATTGGTAGAAACTCGTCTGTAAATCTTCGTAAGACTTATAGGAATCAATAACATATTACGCAATGGGGAATGATAGATTTGCTTGCTCGAGTTTTCCCCATTACATGCTTTGCTGCAAGTTCAAACAAAATTGCTTTTTGAAAACTGACTTTTCCTTAATGATTTATTAGCCTGGCAATTCCTGTGTGGAAAAAGTTTATTTAGAAAATATGAAATTTTATCGGATGAGATAAACCATAAATCAAATGCTGAATAACAGATAGAAAAGTTATGTGGTAACTTTATTGTTTAGTAGATTAAAATGTGATATTTTTTTACTAAATTGAGATCTAAGGATGTTGCAAACTTCCTTTTATGAGAAAATTTTCAGGGTTTGAATTACTATTAGAATGATGTAATACTACCTCGATGATAAAGAATTTTATTTAATTACAAAAGTTTTTACTGTAATGATGTACGGTCAGGATTAAGGTTTACTAGCTTTTGCATACCATATAAATGTTTTACTATTGATGATTATTTTTTTGCTATTTAATTGCTTGAAACATTGGATGAAGAAGCTGGAACAAGAAAATATAACTTATTCCCTTCAAAAGATACAATATTGATATAAAAGCATGGTGATAAAAGCATCCCTTTTTTAACGTCGCTGCAGACCTATATCTAGGTATAGTCACGACGTTTAACTCCCCAGTCAGTCAGGCATCCCTTTTTTCAACAAAAATGTAAAATATTCCACACATGAAAAAAAAAAAACCTTTTAGTTTGTATTTAAACAGAAAGGAAAAAAAATTGTTTGTTAAGATGTTCTTTTGCTTTGAGATCAAATCAAATTAATCAAATTAAATCAGCCATGATGCTGTGAAGTTTACAAGAACTTGCTGTTTGTTTGAAGTTGTTATTCAAAGATGACGGATCTCAAATCTATCGATGTTTGTCTCTTCTTTTTTACATTGATTTTCATATCAAACTATTTACACCGTGCGGTTCTGACAGAAACTATCTGATAAATGTAGCATTCATCTTGACAGGCATCGATTTGATTTCTTTATTCAGGCACAAATTCAATTTATATTAAAAAAAAATAGAATGTTGATTCTTAACTTAATATGTAATAAGGCTTTCAAATATGAGAAGTGTGTCATTAAAGACACCACTTTGCGTCATGAAACTTGTCTTGAAAATTGTTTCGAGGAAAATATTTGATTTGAAATATAATTGTAAAAATCACTAATGGGGATTTTGAATGAGAAGTATATGATAAGAGACGCCACATTTTTTGTCACAAAATTTTTGAAGATTTTCTCTTAATTAGACACAATTGTTTTACAAACTATATTAAAAAGCAGTAATTGTTTGATTCCGCTGGTTTCCTTTTAATTGAAAATTATTATCATTTTTGTCAACTTGTGTTGGAAATTGTTAAAAGAAGAAAATTTGATAATAAAACTTTTTAATAAAAAATAACATAAAAATCACCATTTGATTCTGAACTTTCATGCTTTCAAAAGAGAAATAAATCATAAAAGACACAATTTCGTCATGAAAGTTGTGATGAAATTGTTTTAAGATTTGTATATGATTTCAGAGCTTAGATAGAAATTATAGATCATAAAATCACCATTTGATTCTTAAGGCTTTCAAATAAAAATATATCATAAATGACACTATTTTCCGTCATGAAACTTGTTGGAAATTGTTCAAAGATTTTCTCTTGCACACAATTGTTTAAGTATTTATATGAAACATAGTATTCGATTCTACTAAATTGCTTTATATGACAGATATATTATAAAAGACACCATTTTCCATCAAAGTAGTTGTGTTGGAAATTTTCAAAGAATAATATTTGATTTTAAACTTTTCAAAGAAATCTATCATTTTTACTTGTGTTGGAAATTGTTCAAAGATAACAACACAATTGTTTTAGACAGCCTTAGTATTAAATATTGAAGAGAATCATTTAAGTGAAAAGCTTGCTACAATTATATGAAAAGATAATGATCTTTTAATTGAAAATGGGAGATGGATTTTTGATAAAACCTTTCCTGATTGGGCTAACTCTCACAAAAATAATGGTCCATTATGAACTTAATATCAAATTTACAGCAAGCTTTGATATTGATTTTGTAACCTTTAGATTATACACTTTGCTGGGTGTTCTGTTCAGGGAAGGAAATGAGAAATATTTACATGACTCTAAAGTTACGTTTTATAACTATATTTAGTTGTAATAATTTGTTAGGAATATAAAATGGTTATGAAAGGGAAATGCACATTTCAAGGCTTTTACTCTCATTATCAGCATATGAATCAAGAAGAAAATTGAAAGCAAAATATAGGTATCAAAAACTGGTGGATTCAGAGGGGGCAGAGGGGGCATATGAAAAAAACCCTGAAAAGTGAAAAAATATTTTAAGTCCAGCAACAAAATATTGATCATGTGCACAAGAAGAAAGAAAAACTGTGCTTTTATCAGTAAATGATATGAATTTTAACATCAAAAAGGAATTCTTAGATTTAGTATGTGTATGTGTGTGAGTGTTGATGTTTAATGTGCTTTATTGACGCACCTGGACCATGTAGGGCGCTCCATTTTAATGGTTGCTTAGATTAAGTAAGGTGCTGGTTTAAATACCATGCTAAGTGCAATTCACTCTCAATTTGACTTAATTTTCTATGCTGATTACGGTTTGGTAGTTCTGTGTATTTTTTGGTGTGTTTTGTTGTGATGATTTAACTGTCTCTACCAATTTTGTTTTTTGTCTTTTAGGATAAACAATATTTGATTGCCTTTTTGGTTAACTTTTGCTTTCTACATGCTTTCTACTAATGTGCAACATATCTAGCCCAAATATGTTAAAAGGGGTGCAAAACCCCAATGAATTATGCCCCCCCCCAAAAAAAAAATGAATTGTACTCGCAAGACCTAATGACACAATATGGTCTAAATAATTGAGCATAATCATCATTTGATGTGACAGATGACACGACATGACAAACATAATTGTGAAACCAAAAACAGTTTATCTAAACTAAGATACTGAGGTTGTAAGAATTGTCATTTTATTGTCACACTTAGTGCAAATTTTTTCTTCTATAGACCTAAGCCTAGACAGAAATTCTCCTTTCATTAGAGACCTTTTTGCTTGAATGCCAATTCCTTAACCAAATAGATACGAAGGCTGCTTACAAAAGACATTTACAAAGAAAACTCTTATGATAATTTCTTTTCCGTATTTTTACAGACTCATATCCTGTGTTGTTTTTTATTTATTGCCAATCAATATGGTGTAATCAATGAACTATCGGTCAATCATTGAGATTGAAAGGAGCGAGGCGCTGGGGTGAAAACCAATGTTGTCAATAAACGTAATGAATAAACGTGAAGATGATGATTGTTTAAAGCATAAGATATGTGCTAAGGTCCCTGAAACAGTTTATGAAATTAAAACATAGGACTTTGTGAGGGTTATTTTAATGGAAGCACTGTATAACCTCCATAGGCCCTTATAGCTTCCTTGCAATGTGATGCTATCTGGTTCAAACGTGATGCTACATGTGGGGTGTATCTGAAAACAGCTTAAATATACTCCATAGAGAATGTACTGCTATTGCTATAATTTCAAGCCAGAAAATGCTAATCCCCTATTATAAAAAATTGAAAAACAAAACAAAAATCCTATTAAACATTTTTTGGGAGAATGCTTAATTATAAGGGTATTATATAAAGGAGAGGATATGGCAAGTCATATTGGGTTCTGCTAAAATATTTTCATATCAGCTCAATAAACTCTACTTTTACTGTTTTGTCTCTTTAAAAAAATTTCCTAATCTTTGCATTATGAAGACAAAAAGGTAAAGTTACTTTGATGATATTTTATTTAACAAATCCAGCCTTCATGATTGTACTTTTAGGTATAGGCATTTACAGAGAGGATAAAATTTGCATAGGAATTACATATTGAAAAGTTTACATTCACAGTCTTCAACTTATAAATTTCACAGCACAAGCCAGAAAGGCTTGTACATTTTTCAAGGAGCAAGCCCTCAGAAACTTTTATACAAGCCTTACAAAATAAATGTACATGTACTACATTTCTAAAAATTAATCAAACCAGATGGGCATTCAACAGCACACATTTTACAGGACCCTAAAGCCTTTTTACAGCCAAAGGGGTTGGGCTGGTGGCCAATTCAGGAAAACAAAAATTTTCAGACATTGACAAAATTCATTCCTTTAAGTAGTAATGTCCAACCAACCATTGACTTTTGGTATTTTACAGAACACAGTATAATATATGTAGATATTTGGTCTAGACGCTGTCAATAAACCCTAGTAAATACCAGCAAAGCAGAAGAAAATGGAAAATGCATTAGTTATTGTCAGTGCAGAGATATACTTAATGTCACTTTGTTTAGGAAGCTGTCAGTAGAAGTTTCATCTGATCTTATAAGGGTATTGATTTAGAAAATCACAGTCTTAATAATGAAAGACACAGCCGGGAATTGATATTTTATTATCTTGTCTTTTCAGCACAGCTGTGTAGATCTAATATTTGTTGTATAAGAATGTTGTCTCTTATGTCAGGTTTATAGGTTATTTTGTAATTTCTTATGAGACATAGGTTTTGCATTGAGGTAATGTTGTTGGATAGATACATCATACATTTACTTTCAAAGTTAGGCCATGTTGTTGCTCATCCTTCTCACTTTATAGTGCACTAGTTGTTTGCAATACAGGCAGTATAGTTTTCAAAAATTATATTAAATTAAGGCTGAATAAGTATTTCAAACTCTGATTTATATTGTACTGTTACTTCTGAAGTTCAATCTTTATATAGTTCTTGCTTAAAAAAGTAAATATGCTGTATTGATAGGAGTGTCACCCCCATCAATCTGAGTGTCAAAATCATCTCACTGTATCCATCTTTTTTTCCACAACTCATTAATAACTGAATGGATTATCGTGAAACTATTGCACAATTTTTATGACATAAGTTACAGTATTAGGAGTTGCAATCTTAACAAAAAAAAACAAAACAGATTTGATGTCCCTCTGTTTAGGAAGCTGTCAGTAGAAGTTTCATTTGATCTTATAAAGGTATTGATTTGGAAAATCACAGTCTTAATAACGAAAGACACATCGGCCTATTGATATTTTATTATCTTGTCTTTTCAGCAAAGCTGTGTAGATCTAATATTTGTTGTATAAGAATGTTGTCTGTTATGTCAGGTTAATAGGTTATTTTGTAATTATGAGAGAAATATTTTGCATTTAAGCAATGTTATTTACTGGACACACTGACTTGCAAAGTTGGGAAAGTATAGTGGTATTCTTTGTCAGAAATGTAAGTCCCAAACAGGGACTTAAGGTCTGAACTCCATCTGTCTGTACAACTGTCTGTCTGTCTGTCTGTCTGTCTGTCTGCGACTCCTCTAAGGCTGTTTTGCTTAAGTCAATAATTTGTTTAAAAAGATTTGATCCACCAATAGTTTGTTTGACAGCCAGTTGAATTTTTTCAAAAATGATAACAAGCCCTGTTGTGAGTGCTCCAAATGCTCTTGTCTGCTCTTTTAATACTTTTGGTTTTCTACCTTTAAGTTCTTTTCGTTTGAATGTTGTTCATCATGATGAGTGGTTACCTCTCAAAAGATGCATAATTATTCAGCATAACAAAATTTACTGTTTATTGTATCTTTTAATCTCTCTGCTCTTATTACTAATATATCTGAATGGCTTTTATTTATGATGATGTTAATAGGAGAAAATGATTCCGATCAGAAACTTAAAACTGATAACCTTTTTTGCTGTCGTCAAATAAAATTTGTTTAATAATGTTTCATCAGAAGATTTTATTTCGATCAGTAGACAGGTTTCTTAAAGTTTCGTAACATTTCTTGATGATATCGTTAGTATTGACGTCAAAGCTTTAATTTCTTTCCTACAAAATGCTATTATAGAAGACATGTGGATAAAACATTATTAGAAATTTATTTTGTTGCATATCCCAATCGATCTAATTTAGACGCTTTGTTGTTGATTGTCTTTGCAACATGTTACAATCTACTATTCTAAAACAAAGTTGATTTAGTAAAGAATAGTTGTCAGTGAAACAGAGATGCAGATTCTGTCAGACATTGGGTCCTACAAGATAGTTAAATTTGACAGACCTAATAAAGTTTTGCCAGACTTTTCAACTTGTATAAGTCTTACTTTTTCAAAACTTTGCCATACTGCGGTCATGTTTCACTTGCTGGACTTTGCCCCATTTGTCTCACAGGAACGACGATAAGCTGCATCTCTGGTGAAAGCCTAAGAATGCCTGCCACTAATGACAATTATTATTGAGGGCCAGCATCAAGGATGTGGAAACGGTGCAGTTTTCACTTTGTCCATATGTCTGTTCACGTAACCTAAAACCATAAAACTAAAAGGGATACAGATTGGGAATTTTACACGGCAATTAATTAAGTAACATTTGAGAATTTATATAAGAAATTTCTGTAAAGCAGATTGTGTATATTTTTATGGATCAAAAATTTATGTTGATCGGACATATAGTTTTGCCCTTGTTGGTCTGTCTGTAGGTACCTCCATAACACTTTGGTTAAGTTCTTGGTTAAAGGTCTGTATTAGTTAACTCAGATACTAGGTGTTATGGGTCAATGATATTTCACATCTAGATGTGCCTTGGGTAGCGCTACTCCACCTACCTGAAATAAGGTCACTGTGGCCTATATTTTACGCATTCAAGAATGACTTTAGTTGAATTATTGGTTAAGGACTATACCTTGGAGACTATATGTTTAGGGTCAATGATATTTCACCACTTAATGTGTCTTGGGTAAAGCAACATCACCCACTAAAATTTGGTCACAATGACCTATATCTTATGCATAAATGGCTTTGCCTTTGGTTAAGTTTTGGATTGATAAGTTGCATAGATCAGATACTACTTGTTAGGGGTCAATTGTATTTCATCAATAAATGTGTCTTGGGTGACATATTAACACATTAACTCAACAGAAATAAGGTCACTGGGACCTATATTTGACACATAAAACAAGCCTGATTTATTCTTTAGTAAAGGTCCGTATTCCAGGAACCAAATGCTGGAGGGTCAGTGATATTTCAAGAATGGGAGAGCCATCTCACTCACTCACTTCACTGGCTTATACACATTTTCTAATTGATATAAATCTAATTTTTTTAAGGGCAAAGCGTGCCCTTTGTAAGTTTGCTCACAGTTCTATAATGTTTGAAATTCATTTTTGCCTTTTAGAACAAACATTTATGTGATGTCAGGAAACATTTTATCATGTTTATCTGAATGGATTGTTTTTAGAATTGGAAATTTACATGAAAATTTATAAATGTCATACCAATTATTTGGAAACAAAAATACATTAAATTGATATTAATATGATATATCAATTTAAAACTTGCAAGTCATCTTTAATCATAGAAACCATAAAACTTATAATGTTGTTTATGATATTAAAGTTATTTATAATTCATCACAAATTCTGGAAAACCAATTTGTAACAATTCTTACTGCTATAAATTAGCAGAGGACAATACATGTATGTTTTCTATGTAAATTATGTAAATGATAGCCTGTTTCTTACAAGTACATATAGAGGAGTCGAACAGATTTTTTGGCCAGATTTCACTGAAAAATGGGAAAATAATTTTGGTAACAGTTTTCTCAGTAACTACTAATCTCAGCTTCTTGGTATTTTGCATACAGCTTCAGCATGGGCTCCCATATAATATCGAGTAAGATTTCAGGTCTATCACTGCCTACTTTCTGTTTAACAAAATTCAGCTACTCTTCTGGAGCACCTGAGTTCACTCTTGTTTCTACTGGAGTTTGCGCTGTTGATTGATATTCAGTTATTTTGTGTTTCCATGTTTTACATGTTGTCTGTTTTTGTCCCGTTCTTGTAGGTGTTTACTGGTTTTGTCTCTGCCCTTTCGGACTTTTGAAATTTGGATACCCCATTGGTACCTCTGCTTCTTTGACTTTTGATGGATTTAAAAAAAGGGGGGCATTTATGATTAGCGTTAGGATTTGGAAAGATTAGGTATCGATAGTAATGTGATTGTGACATAACATCTTTAAATCAAAACAATTAGAATAAATAACAATGGAAGACAGATAAAAGCCTTTAATGAGACTAGAGGTTACATGTGCTTGCTGTTTTGCATATTGAATGTATTCATGATTCAAAACCAATCTTAAAAAACATGCATATTAACAAAAGCCACCTAAGCTTACAGCAAACATCATAAGCTTTGCCAAAGTTTCCTGACTATTTCACTTGCATTATCATGTGATTTAGATCATGAAAGTGGATTGATGTGTTTTTTAATTTTTCATTTAGAGGTCAAACACCATGAAATATATTTACATTTATAAACATATATGTATTTTATCAACTAGCTGTACCTTATATTAAGGGGTTACTTCCTGGTGGTTTAATTTTTGTTTATTTTTGATTGTTGATAGATATCGCAAAAAAAAAAATCCTGGAAAATACCTATCTAAAGGAAATCATGTACAAACAAATTGGCAAACCGCGAAAATAAAGCATGGTAAAATTTTTCACATACCTTATGATGTACAGAAACCACGAAAATTTACCCTCCCCCCAAAAAAGAAATGAGAACCCGCTAAAAAATGGAAATAACATACTATTGTATTATCCTCAGACAATTTTCTTATTGTCTCCCATCCTTAGACAATATGTATATTTTTCATCTTGAGACTATTTTATCTACATTTTGTAAAGATAAATCCTACAGAACTTCTCCATCATAAAGTAAAACAAACTCCAAGGGGATGGATGCAGATGACTTTAGCAAAATGAGAAATACACAAAATAATTGTATTGAATATAAAAATGCTTAGTAGCAATACTGCAGTAATTGATGTGTCAAAACTCAATTTTTCAGGAAAACTGATTTTTGTCTCAAGGGGGAAAAAATGATTTAGTATTCTATTTGTATCTTTCACTATCCGAGTTTTCATATTATTTTGTTCCTCAGACAACTCAGATGATTATAATGTTTGAGGACGTTTTTTTTTCTGTTGATTTTAATACTGTGGATTCCTTTATTTTCGTTTGTTCTAATTTTTGTCGTTTGATGAAAAAAAGGATCAGTTTATGGATTCTTTAATTTGTGGTACTGAAGTCGGTTGCATACACATGAAAGATACCAATATAAATTTTTTTTTGTGGGGTATTAAACTTTGTGGCCATTGGGTCAAGGCAACCTACGAAAAACCACAAAATTGCTCACCTCACAAATAAAAATGAAACCACAGTTAGTGCATTGTACTGAGAGACAGCAACCATGGACATTTTGGTAACAAGATTGACTAAAGAACTGTAGTATTTACCAAAAATACTAGATAGTGTGTATTATTCAAAAACCTTTTTTGTAGGACAATTGACTACTTTAAGTTAGATACTGTGGTTTCATTATTATTCGTAGGGTAACAATATTCGTGGTTTTCATGGGTGGCCTTTACCCACCAAATTTGATACCCCACGAAATTGAAATTTAACATTAATCTGTGTGCTGCAGACTTCAGAACAACTAATTTAAGGTTCCACGAATAGTTCTTTTTTCGCCAAACCATGAAAATTGGAACCCATGAAAATAAATGAATCCACAGTAAACTAAGTGAGTTTTGGTTACCAAAAAAGATTTAGTTTCTGTTAGTAAAAAATTTTTGAAAACATTATAGTTGTATCCTTATGGTGATTGATTATTTGTTTCAAGTTTACAGAATACTTAAAGTTCCCATTATGATGGCTGCAATATCCATATAGGAGTCACATAGACACTATCCTTCATCCTGTGGCGTCACAAAAATTTCAGTAGCAGTTTTATGGTCAACAACATCTCACAGCCTCTTGAAATTTGGCATGTAGCTTCCTCCTATAGTACTATATGGTGTAAAGTGATATTGTTGTTTTTCTGAATTGCAGCTTGGTTGTGGGCTGTGTCGCGTACACTTATTCCACTTCTCATTATTTTCTATTTATCACCTTAACTTATCTACCCATACTTGCTATTCACTGAAAAATGAATACGCAGGCGACATATATGTCTTCCATGGATGACTGCCATTATAGTTGTTAACTGCATAACTTTTGTTGTTCTTTTCAATTTGATATTTTTTTCACAGATTACTATAAATAACTTATGCTATTTCTGTTTTTGTTGTTTTTCAGGGTCATGCAAGTAGTTTTGCCCTGGCTTTAGAAAGAAAGTTACCAATTACTTTAGATGATATTCCAATGGTGAGTAGGATTATATTCAAAAGAAAACTACAAAAACATGGAAAACAAGAAAATGTTGAGAAGACATAATGGCCCATCTTGCAATTTTGGACAGAGGGATGAACAGACCCAAACACTATTTGCCCCGCTTCTTTTGTATTTGGGGCATAAAAGATAATGAAAATAGAGCACAGTTATGAACTGATTTGATGCGAAGAAATAATTCAAGAACTGTTGTTTTGTACAAGAAGTTTAATTATTGAACATTAAGAAACAAAGTGCATTTAATTTGACAGTACAGTGAAACTTCTCTAAACCGGCCGCCACAGGGACCATATAAAATGGCCAGTTTAGAGGGGTGGCCGGTTTTGTGGGTGTCTCCTTAATGTCCATCAATGTAACAACCCATGATCAAAATATATTGATCTTAAATTCATAAAGTATATTCTTTATCTTATACCTTGTGAAAGCTGTCTCAGTAACATTTAAGAATAAGGTTATGTTTACTTATTGAAATTTTATATTTTTATCATGTTTATTATTTTGATGTTAAATTTGATTTGTAGTATAGCTAAAAAAGTGAGTATTTAAAGATCAACTATTTTTATCATATGGACAAGACTTTTGGTTCATTTTGTTAATTGTCAAAATACTTTATCAGTCTGGCATAAATTAAAATGCATAACATATCAAGTTTTAAAATAATGTCAAAAGACTATTTTTCATACCATTAATTATTTTCAGCTCATTAATTCCAATTTACATGATCAAATTGCCTATAAATATTTTGTTCAGCTTGGACAGAAAGATTTGAATAAACCAATTATGTCACAATAACATACAAAGGTGCAATTTTTAATTCCATAAATCCTTTCAATTATTATTCTAAATCAATTGTTTATAAACTAATTAAAATTGACTTGTGTAGGGCTTCAAAATTCTTTAATTTGCTTTAATAACTTGTGTGTTGACAACTTTATTGCCTGTGGCATTGATTGTTTGGCCAGTATTCAGGGGTTTAAATTACTTGATTTATGAAGGGAAAGTTTAAAAAAGGTGGCCGGTGTACGGTTTGGAGGGGTGGCCGGTATTGTGAGGAAAATTTACATAGAATTTTAATAGAATTTTGCAGGGACTTTTTGAAATGGCCAGTTTAAAGGGGTGGCCAGTTTTCAGGGGGTCCGGTTTAGAGAAGTTTCACTGTATAATACAAACAAACATTGGGCAAAAAAGTTCTGATAGCTGTAAATTCTTTAGTTATATGTATTAGGAAGAAAAGAATGATGGTTGCTCTTTTATGCAGAGATAAAATAAACTTTCAAAACATTTAAACTTATCTATGTTTTAACACATTGATGCATGGAGTTGTAAAATCAAAAATTAAAAGGCACAAATCGAATCCTTATCCTACATGTCCTATACAGGGGTTTAAATTAGCACTGGTCTGAGGTCTTGGACCTCCATTTTTTGATTCAGGACTGTTGGAATTGTATTTACAGAAGTCCTTGACCTGTGTGTATTCCAAATAACTATTGTAGAGGACTTTTTAATAACATCTGGTGGACTTTCCATCTAGAACATCAAAAAATCCTGGACCTTTTGTTCTCAAATGTTAATTTGAACCCTGCTAGCATTTCATCTGATTTGATCTATTTCAGGACAAAAGACCAGGAATAGAGCAGTTTATTGGTTGTAAACTGAAGTCAATGTTATGTGTACCTGTTTCTAGTAGAGCTAATGATAAGCTGATTGCCATAGCTTGTGTTGTCAACAAAGTTGATAGAGATAAGTGAGTAACTATTGATACTGTGGTTTCATTATTATTTGTAGGGCATCAATTTTCATTGTTTTCGTGGGTGACCCACTAAAATTGATGCCCTACGAAAAGGAAATTTAACATTGATCTGTATGCTGCAGTCTTCAAAACCACAAATTTAAGAATCAAGGTACTAATCCTTTTTCATCAAACCACGAAAATTGGTACCCACGAAAATAAATGAATCCACAGTTACATATCAGTTCCCAGTCGTTTTTTGGCGCTGTTTCACAAAGTAAAAATAAAATTATAAAATGCTGAATGGCAGGCAAGCAAGCAACTTCTCATCATAGCCTGCTGATATTCAGTATGGCCTTCCATACCATGAAATTATTTCAGATCTTTCACTTTTCTACTTTCTATTAATAACATCTAGACATTTCTGTCATTGAACCACATTCTCTATTTTCCCCCTCAGCAACTCAGATCCTTGGTATAGTCAGATCTTCATCAAATTTTGTACACTTGTACACTTATAGATAATAACTGGAACAACACATTGCATCAATAACTGGTATGTAAATCTGACATATTTTAAAAGTTGTCCCACAGTAATTGAGGATACACATTTATTTCTGGAGCACCTAAGCCCAGTCTTGTTTAAGTACGACTTGAGTTCCTGTTGTTGATTGCTATTCAGTATGTTTTTGGGGTTTATTGATTTGTGTTCCTGTATACTGTTGGTTTTGTCTTTGCCCTTTCAGACTTTTGACATTTTAATGCCCCATCAGTACCTCTTTGCTTCTTAAATGTAAAGTTTTTCTATATTTTTAAAAGTTATGTATTTTTTTTTCAGTTTTACCAATGATGATATTCAAGTTATCAAGCAGTGCTTTCAGTATACATCTACAGTTCTAACAAGTACTCTAGCATTCCAAAATGAAAGAAAGCTCAAAATCCAAACTCAGGTTGGTGGCTTAAGTAGATCATTGTTGGATTTTACATCACAATATTACTTTTATCGAAAAAAAAGTTGTCCAAAATTAATACTGCAGGCCATCTAGCATTCTATATATAATGAAAGAAACTTAATTAAATACAAGCTCTTGTTCATAGCTTAAGGTTAACCATGTTCTTCCTTTAGAAACATTTAAATTTCAAATGCTTTGCTTTGAGAAAAATAGAATTGGTAAAAATTAGTGAACCTGTCGGATATGACTGGCAAAATATTAGCAATTTTGTCTTGGGCCCACTTAATTTACTTACTTTTTGGGCAAATTTCAAGAGGTGAAAATCTCATTAAAATGGTGACTAACAAATATTTTAAGACTCTTTGAGATTGGGTATTCAGCATTTGCATGGGTTCTAATAACATGGGATTCGATATTTGCCTAATTCCTGATGAAGAAAATCCCCCTGTTTTTTACTAGGATAGATTTAACAAATAAACAAAACTTTAAAAAAAAAATAATGTTAAATGAGTCTTACAACTCAAACCTTTGCAAAAACCATTTAGGCTTTTATTAAATTTGCAAGCTCTGGAAACAAGAAATTGTAAAGTTTAAAAAGTCTAAAAGTGTTCATCATTTCGCAAACTGTCATTGATTTTCACCGGCAAATGCTATTTACAGCAACTTAAATAGTTATAGGCTAATGTATGAAATAAACAAGACAAAAATCAGTCAAAATACGTTTTTTGACTGATGAAAAGGTGGAATCAGAAATTTTCCTGAAAATCGGCCATGTGGTTTAAAGTCTAAATAGCTTGTCCTCCGAAAAATATGGTGCTCAAAAATGAGCAAAGAAATGTACAAGAGTACATCATCATTTCACAAACTGACATTGATTTTTCCAGCATAGGCTATTAAGTACAGAGGCAGCTAGTGTAATTAAATTTGCTCTTGTTTAGCTAATTTGGTTTGTTTGTTTCTCAAATGTTTTATATGTATGGTTTCTGCAAGGTCACAAATTACCAAAGTACTTTAAAAGGAAACATTAGAATGAAAATTTATATAATGGTGTTGAACTGTGAAATCTTTACTTCTCTTCAAATTAACGAATGCAGGCATAAAATTATAATTTGATAAAATGCTTAGTGGTTTTATATTTTTAGGATTTTTGTATCCATCACAGTATGCCCATATATAAATCATTCTCAAAATGATAAACTTCACATTGATCATCTTTGTCAGAAAAACATATTGATTGTTTTAATTTCTTTTACAGGCTATGCTTCAAGTTGCAAGAAATCTGTTTACACATTTAGGTGAGTTTACTAAGGTCTATGGGAAAGGCATGGACGATTTCCCTTACATTAAAAGTGGTCTGTTTGAGGTCAATATCCTAGGGCTGCCATTTAATCCTGTATACTTCAAGAGTCATAGTCGATTTTATTCCCCTATGAGAATTGGTAATCAGATCAACAATTCTGCTGTGTTGGAAATGAACCGAAAAGTTGACGAGGAAATAGAAAAGCAAGGAAGAGTTGCTGATCGATTATTTGGGTTTGAACACAGGAAGTCATCTCCTGAGAAAGCTTTAAAACATGGTTTTGAGCAAAAAAAGTCTTCACCTGAAAAAGCTTCAAAGCTTCAACCAAAACTTAAATCTCCAAACAAAAGGGAACGCCACAGCCCTGAAAAGCACTATGGACGACCATATGAGATATTGTGGAAGCCTTTGGATGTGGAAGATATGGAAGAAACACCAATATTAGAATCGACAAGGTGTAACAAGCCTGATATTGTGCTTGGAACTGAAAAAGCTGTGGAAAATATCACGATTCCTGGGGATGGCTTGTCTGTAATGGCTAAAGAAGATGGGATTTCTAACGCACAGAAAAAGGTAGATTTTGATGACATGAAATTGAGTTTTGGTCAAAGTGCTTCTGCTGATAAGTTATCTGAATATGAAGATGCTGACCTACCCCCTTTCACTCCAACCTATGAACGCACAGTGAGGCATTATTTCACACCACCTAAAGTAGAGGTTTCTCAG
This sequence comes from Arcuatula senhousia, assembly GCA_963971305.1. Taxonomy (NCBI): domain Eukaryota; kingdom Metazoa; phylum Mollusca; class Bivalvia; order Mytilida; family Mytilidae; genus Arcuatula; species Arcuatula senhousia. The sequence continues at coordinate 12,083,687 of OZ020312.1, forward strand.
GACACAGACAGTAGTGGAGAAGAAAAGGAAAGTGACAATGAAAATTATGATGATGAAGGAGATGATGATGTATTTGAAAACGCTTCATCTACTGAAGAAAAGAGGAAAAGGGATAATAATGATGATGAAGATGTTTATGAGTTTCCTTCATATTCTACTGATGATGGAAGGAAAAGCAATGATAATGTTGAAGATGATATGTTTGATAAAGCCTCATATATTACAGCTCGGTCTCCACCTCTGTCAGTCATGTACTCAGCTGAAGATGAAATGGAGGATTCAAAAGATGCAGACTTCGACAGCGAGAGGGAGAGTAGTTTTTATGACCCATGGAGGGAGATTGGACTAAAGGCTCAAGTAAGCAGGTCAGAGACTACCTTACATGATAGCAATGCTAGTGATGAGATGGCTAGACATTTACACATTTCTGATAATGATTTTGAACAACCTGATGCAAGAATATCCACCAGTGAACCATCTTTCAGTAAGACAGAACTTATAGAGGAGAGTCCTGCTAGTGCTTTGGATGTTACTGACAGCAAACCAGAATTTAACGAGGCATTTATCAAGGGCGGCTCAGAATCTACTATTGGAAAGACCAACTCAACAGCTAGTCAGACGATCTCTAACCATTCAGACTTCCAGATCCATGGTCAAACAGATTCTATCATAATTGAAGATGTAGATTCTCTTCAGAAAGTTACATTAAACTTAAAGGTATCAGATTCAGATTCTGGCTTTGAAGCTGAGTTGGAAAAACATCAAGAGAAAGAGTCCAATGTGCAACATGTACAAATTGTGTTTGACACCAAATTTGATTATGCAAATGAAGTTTTGAGAAAAAATGATGTCATAAGAACAGAAAGTGTTCCCCTTGGTACAAGTAGGTCAAATGTTTGGTTCTTGTTCTGTGTTCTCAGATGAGTTTTTGATCTTGTTTCATGTTTTCATTTTTTGGCTGTTCCAGCAAAAATTTTATTATGAGGGTTGGAAGGCACTTACAATATTTTTTTTAAGAGGTATGTGGTTTTGAGCACCAATATCTTAATGTGTAAGAAATGATAGTTTGAATTTTAGTCCCTCCCAACCCCCGCCTACATTTTTATTGGAGAAGCATTTTTTTCACAGGTTCACGTTCCTTGTTTAAAGTTTTGTTTATTTTGGTTGTTGTTGTTTGTTTACCAAATTCAATTGTTTTTTTTTCTCAATTTTGAAAATTTAAAGCTTTTTTATCAGTCCATTATATATTGTACTATCCCAGATGCTACAAGGAAATACAGGTTTGAATTTTGATAAAATTTCTCAAAAAATAGACAGACAAAACTAGATAGAAGATAAGACACAGTTGTTGACTTTAATGAACTTGTTTCTGAACTTCTTATAGTAAAATCATGTATGTCTCAAATCTTTTATTTTGATCCCTGTTAAGATAAAAAACTATTCTGTGACATTTTGAATATTTAGCTTGGATAAGGAATATTAATCAGAATTATTAATTTCTCTCACTTATATATTATACATGTACATGTATCTGAATTTAAAAACTGTAGAATCGAATCCATTAGTTCACAGAGGCCATGATAATGAACTTTAAAAGATAAAAGAGTTTAATGTTTCAGACCTATTATTTCTATCAACTGATATACACACCCACATTTTTCTGTTCATTAAATCAAATCCAGCTTTCCAGATATATCTTTATAAAAAGTAATTGTCTACTGACCTTAAGAGCATTTACAGGCATAACAAGTTAAACACCAATGGTTTGAAAACCTACTTATGGGGGATCTAGAAACAAAAGACATTCAAATTTTTGTAAAGTCCTTTGGTGGAGCAGCTTGGAATCAAGAAAAATAAAACAAATATTACGATAGATTTCATGCTTAATTATTATTTCCGTTTAAAAATATGGTTGCTGTCAGGACTGGCACTGCAAAATCTTTCAAATAAGACTATTTGTATTAAAGAGAACTAGTAAAAAAAAATTAGGAAATGAAGTCTGGTGGACCCAATGCCTATTTCCATCAAATTTGCTAATTTTTACCTATATGTTAAATATAAATTAATGCAAAATTTAACTGGACAGAACCAATTTTAACCAGGTATTTCCAGTAGGTTCGGTGAAATTTTGAAGACTGGAGAACAGTGAAAATTAAACTCCTGGATTATAAATTTTTCTAGTGAATTTCCTACTCAGCCTATAAGCTATGAAACGTCAGGTTTTTGAACAAACAAGAAATGACTTGTATATGATGCTATTCGATAACATATAATGGGGAAGATTAGACAGTATTTTTTTCTTGTCAGTTTGAATATTCCATATCCTTAGTCACATAATGGATTTCCTTTTTACCATGATTGCTTTCCGTTTCAGACATGTTGCCATTTTGTCTAGTACACAATCATGACATTTTTGTAATAGCATTAATATTAATCCCTTTTAAGTTGATAGCTTTTAAAAAGTGTTTTCTGTTGATTTGAGACTTGACAACTTCCACTTGCCATTTATTTGAAATGAAAAAAAATCGTCTGGGATAGCTTACACATTATATGTATTTTTAGGTTTGAATATAGACCTTTTAGAAGGTTGTTAGCCAGATTAATCGTATTTATTTAAAAAAAAATATGAAGTCATTGAAAGAGAGGTTCTGTTTGCGTGATTAATATCATTTTGATATTTGTCTATGTATATTTATGAAGAATGATAAAAAATATTGATACTATTTAGGTTTAATAAATATACTGTTTATTTGCCAACAAAAGGTTAATTTTGATATAGGTTTTGGATATCCAGACATTTTATTGTTTTTGTTTGAAATTTTATTTGAAATATTATTTTTAAATGATAATGGAAAATAATTTCATATTCAATATAATGTTATTTATATTCAGCTTCTTTCTGAATGAAAGAAAGTTATGAAATATAGAATTTTTATATCTCATGTGTTTTTACTTACTGAAAGTAATAATACTTACATGTATCTTGAAAATATTTCAGATGATTTGACGAAACTTTTAAGGGAGATTATGCAAGAAGCCAGAAATTTGACACAAGCAGAAAGGTATGATTTTTACTGAGCCTGGGATTAATGCAAACAATGGAGTGATCGTATCTGTTTCAGGGCTTTCAACACTTTTTCAAGTAGACATTTCTTGTTCAAGAGTATGCTGCTATTTCCCTATTGGATTAATAGATATTTCTCAAAAGTAGGTGGCTAAATGCCAAAAGTAGCCACCTTCCAGCTTCTATTGAAAGCCATGCTGTTTGTAAACCATCAGACAATTTGTACATATAAAGTCTATACCTGTAGGCATGCGTGACATTACAATAGCATTGTGTTTTTTACAACATCTTATCCTGGGAGCTTTTAGTCTTAGGTGAATGAAACTTGCTTTGTTTATATACTTCAATGGTAAACCATTATAGTTGTATCCTCATCAGCTATGTTAGAGTAAGATTTTTTCCCAAAAAGTAAATCTGCCGTATATTAATAGCAAGGAAGCAAAGGTGTACTATTAGGGCAAATCAAATATTGTAAGTCCAAAAAGGTCTTGACAAAATCATCACAAAAAACAGACCACACATCATAGAAAAAACACACATTACAACATGAACTGTAGTCTTAACATAAGTGAACTCAGGTACCCCAGTAGGGAAAGCAAGCAGGAATTTTTTTAAAAATTGTTATGATTCATTAGAAATCATAGACAGGTGAGATGTAACGTACTCTTTTAGAATGGAGTCACCTAACATAAGGTTTCAGTATATAAAAATTGCTTTTTATGAAAGAAATAGGTACTTGCACATGTTCTTGGAAAGACGTCAACGATCTTTCCCTCATGATAGATCCACTCTCTAAAAGACTAAAAAATTCTATCACTTGTGAAAGATCAACCAGTCTTTTCCAAGAACTTTTGTAAGAACCTATAACACTTAATGTTTTATTTACAGATGCTCAGTTTTCTTAATTGACCAAGAAACAGATGAACTGGTTGCCAAAGTCTTTGATGGGGTTTTAGCCAATGACAACGAGGTAAACTTCATTCTGTCGTTAACATTTTTATGCTGCAAACAGATTTTTTCTTCAATTTGGCCCTTGCAAAATGAGCAGCAACCACATCACATTGAAGGCTGGCGACTGTTTTTCATTAGGATTTTTTTAATAACTGTATATATCATGTTGGTTGTGTTGTGTACACTTTTTCCACATTTCATTGTCTTTTGTTTGTAAATATTCTAGTTCCATATCTCATTATTATCTGTTTACAATATGTATTTTGTCACAGGTCCAGTCAGAAATCCGAATGCCAATAACTCAGGGAATAGCAGGACATGTTGCTACAACAGGTAAGGTGGCTTTATAGGTAGATAAAGAGTACATTCCTAAAATTTAAGGTAGCTGGTTTTAAGAGCTTGATGATTTATCCATTGAATTGTTAGAACAGATTATTTTCAGAATTTCTTGCATGTTAGCTGGAGATATTGTTTTTTTGTTGGATATTGTACAAAAAAGTAGGGATTTCAATGGTCTTTCATTGAGGGCAATAGCTTGGGCGAACTCGATTTGCGCCAAAAACGAATCTAACTGCGCCACAATCAAATTGCGCCACTTTCTTTGGACTACCCTAGGTAGAAACTGCGCCAATGAAAATATTGCTAACAACCGGTAAGCACAGGTAAGATGACAAAGAACAAAAATGACTTCCCTCCTGCTTTTGGGGGGGGGGGGGCTTGGGACCGACAGCATACAATTGATGGAGTCTCAACCCAAACAGACGATGGATACATTGCATTGTAATCAATGTAATAAGACAGCAGGTAGTCAGCTAACTTTTCAACTCTAGCGTCGGAAGGCATGTCGAGCATTAAATCTTCAGCAAAGCAGTCGGAAATTTCCACTGGCACAAGAAAAGCCAACCCCAAAAAGTACTTCAGCCACTTGCTGATGCCACTGCATTTTTTGTTGTCCACTGCTTTGAATATTTCTCCACCAGGATTGACCGAGATGAAACCTACAAGCTTTGATAATAACTCCAGGAAACATGTCCCTCACAGTAATACGATCCTCAAATCTAAATGAATAACGCTAATATTTAGAGTTAAACTTAATCTCTCACAACTTTCTATTATCATTGAATATTTTTCTTCAGTAAAGGTTAATTGTTTAAGGGTCATTTTGCAGGTAAAAATACAAATATGCATACAGGTAAGGGTGGCGCTATTAGATTCTGTTTACTGGCGCAGTTAGAGTATTGGCGGAATTTATTTGTGGCGCAGTTTCTATCTTTGAAAATACACAATTGGCGCAAATTGATTCAGGCCAATAGCTTGTGCCAAAAATGCATGGCTTTACTGATTAATCTCTAACAGTTTATACAATCATCAGGTTAATTGTGGCAATAAACCTTCAATTAACACTTTTACAGGTGAAACTAAAGTCTGACTAATTGAAACACCTAGAAACACCTGAAATATTTGTTGACTGAACAATAAGAATGTCGATTGATTTATAAAATTTATATTTATCTATATTAAATTTTGACAAGTGTTTAAAAAGCGGGAGATTACACAAAAGACGGTAGATGGGTAAAAAAATCTGAATATTTTGACTCCCAGCGGGTGTATCACATTTATGGAGTTTATTTTGAAAATTTTCCCTTATAGCTCATAATTGGCCATTAATTTTTTGCACCCTAAATTAACCTACTTTGGTTAAGTGTACTAGTCTTAAAGACTTCTTGTAGAATAACACTATCTACTTTGACATTCAGTGCACATGTTTGAACAAATTCAATTAAAAGTGGAAGTAGTTATGTAACATTGTTTTTTAGTGCAACAATACCACAGACACATTTCCTTAGGTTGTGTAACATAATTGTTCTTTAGCATGTTTGTTTTTTATGTAAGATTTCCCTCGCTTTCTAAGAAACTAGCGTCATTGAACTTCCTTTGATGCTAATGTTCAAAGATTTTGTTTTAAAAACACATAAGGAAAATATGCTAAAAATTATTGAAGATCGGTAGAAATCGTGTATCAAACTAATGAGGAAAAAGCCTTAACAAAATTGAGGAAAATCTGCAAAAATGTCGTTTACTTTCTGTTCATGTTTTAAGATTATTTTTTCAAAAATCTGAATCAAGGAAAATAAGTCATAATCAGCAAGCAAACATATTTAAAATAATTATAAGGAAAATAGGTTGAAAGGATTAACAAAATTGTAGACAAATAGGAAATAAAAAATATTAAAAAGATCCTTTCAAGTTTCACACTAACAAAACTGTGTGCTCAGCTTTCATAAGGAAACTAGTGCTTTTAGAGCAAAGTGACAGCTGTATTTCAATTTGACAGTAATTCTGAGTGTTATATAATCTTAAATAATCATTTCATGTTTTATTTCTTTATACCTTTTATCCTTGTAAATAAAAAAAAGTTGTAGCCATTAAAATATGTCTGTTGAAGATTCTGAAGGGACATTATGTTATGTAACTTTTCGAGTTTGTCATACATAAACAGAAATGTCAAAACATAATCTAAAAGTATAGATCTAAGACATGAGTTCATGCAGGTATTGAACTCATTGTTTTTTTTTCAGTGAATTTCATACCATTCATTGAAGGGTATGAAATTCACTGAAAAAAAACAACCAGCCCTGATTTGAAATTTCACCTGATTTTACTATATAGCCAGTCAAATTTTCATGAAAATTAGCCAGCCCTGCCAAAAAGTAGCCAGTCTCAGGCTGGCCATCTGGCTATTACATGTATTTCAAACTCTTGGTATTGAAAGAGGTCTTGCAGAGATATTGGGCAACAACAAAATTACTGAATAAGGAAGATCAAGTTCAAATATATGAGATGAGAATTAAGACATAATAAGATTATGACATACTGGCTAAAATGCTTCACACGCAGTGAAATTTTCTTTTGTACATTTATTAAAATCATTTCAATATGTGGATCGTGTCTTTTTGGCACATATTCCATATTCTTTCGTTTTTAATAAAACAATTAATGATCCTGACTTGGTACAAACATTTTTAAATGAAATGGTCATTGAACTAGGTTTTTATGGCACCAAAGCCTGCTTGTACTCATCCTCTTCCATTGTGATCTGAGTGTCTTAGAAAGTTTACAGTAAAACTCATTAAACAAAGCTTTATCTGTATTTTCAGGCAATCTATTAAACATCAAAGATGCTTATGCACATCCCATGTTTTACAGAGGGATCGATGATTCCACGGGTTTCAGAACAAGGTATTTGAAATGTGCAAAAGTAAACTATTGGTTCAATTTTATTGACAATGTTTTTTTTTGTCAAATGTATTTTATGGCTCATTTTAAGCTTAAATATTGAAAATAAAGTAACATGATGAAATGTTAAATAGGTAAATAATACAACATCCAATAAATAGAATTTATGAAATCTCTGCATTAACAGTCTCCATGTGTATAGGCCATCAAAATGAAAACAGCAGTTTTGAAAAATAATGTGTGAATGTGTGAATACCTCAACACCAGAACTTGAAAAAAATGTAAATACTTAACACCAAAAGTTTAAAAAAAAATGTGAATACTCAACACAAAAAAAGTTGAAAAAATTGTGAATACCTCAACACCAAAATTAAAAAAAATGTGAACACCTCAACACCAAGACTTGAAAAAAATGTGAATACCTCAACACCAAAAGTTGAAAAGAATGTGAATACTGGTACCTCAACACCAAACATGAAAAAAAATGTTAATACCTGAACACAAAAACTTACCAAAAGGGAAAGTTATCCATTTTTGTCTCGCCTGCTACGATTAGTCGCTGAAGGCGAGACATAGGCATTACGTTCCGACGGCGGTGGCGGCATAAACTTTTATGTAAGACTATTGCGCACAATGAATTGCTTGAAAAGTATAATAGCTAGGCTTCAATATTGGGATATTTGGTATACAGACAGTTCAGGTTATGGTCTACACAACTGTTACCATGCCGTGTGACCCTGACCCGAATTTCACGCTCCAGTGACTCTGTAAACTTAGGTCTTTTTTCAGGCCGTAAACTTTTTGTAAGACTTTTGTTAACAATGAATTGCAGAAATAGTATAATAGCTAGGCATCTGATATTGGGTATACAGACAGTTTAGGTTATGGTCTACACACCATAGCATGTGACCCTGACCCCATTTTCACGCTCTAGTGACTCTTTGAACTAAGGTCTTTTTTCAGGCCAAACACTTTTTTGTAAGACTTTTGTGGACGATGAAAGCTAGGCATCTGTTATTGGGTATACAGACAGTTCAGGTAATGGTCTATGCAACTGTCACCATGCCATGTGACCATGACCCCATTTATATGCTCAAGTGACTCTGTGAACTAAGGTCTTTTTTCAGGCAGAAAACTTTTTGTAATACTTGTGTGGACAATGAATTGCTTGAAAAGTATAATAGCTAGGCATCTGATATTGGGTATACAGTCACTTTTTGTGTTAATATCAAGAAATGAAAGCTAAGGTAGTTGATTTTAGTGATGGTGCCAACAGGGGAGACATACTTTTAGTGGCCACACTTGTCGATTTAATAACTTTGTATTTTCTCTTTTCTTTCAGGAATATTTTATGTTTTCCAATCAAGAATGAAACAGGTAAAATTATTTTTATTTTCTTAATTATTTTCATGATATTTGATATTTTGTTCTCATCAATCTTGACATGTTCAAAAGTTGCAAAACACAAAAGGTCTGCCTTGGAGGCCTAGATAATTTTGATGATTTGTAATTGAAATTATAATACAATGAATGTTGTGTATTTGATTTTTGTGCAACTTTACATTTGTTGTCATCAGTGTATACTGTTATTGTCTAGTTTATTCATTTGCCCCTTTGGTACATCATTACTTGTTTTATTCAAAATCATACTTTATCAGCAGACCAAAATTGTATGTATAAAATTTGTTGTCCTTGAGTTTTATCATTTAAACATGTAATTTGTTTTCTATAGACAACGTATTAGGAGTAGCTCAGCTATGTAACAAGATGAACGGACCCTATTTTACTACGTTTGACGAAGACGTAGCGTCAGCGTTTGCTGTCTACTGTTGTATTAGTATCAGCCATGTAAGTAATGCAGGCACCCCTCTAGTTAGAATTGCTGAGACATGCAGAAATTTGGTCCATAAAACTAGTTGGGATGCAAAAGGCCAGGTTAGAATTATTTGTTCGCTGACAATATATGATGCTTTCAATACTTCATTTTGAATTTTAAACACAGAGGACAGCAGGTTTGGCAAAAACATCGGTTTAATGCCCCTTCTGTCCAGAAATTCAAATCTGACCAATTCAGGCTTTGGATATTGTCAGCTGACAAACAACTCAAACCTGCTCTTTTGAGTCCTTTCTTGTTTCATGTGTCAGAATACTCTGAATGAAGAATTGAATGAAAAATGATTTTTACTCTATTGTTTTTAACCAAAAATTTTTGTTTCTTAAAAATCCATAGGGAATTATACTTAAATCCAATTGTTTAAATAAACCATTTATTAGACGTTTCGGCCTCAGGCCTTCATCAGTATCAATCTGAAGATAAGACAATCAAAATGTTGCAGGAGAATATATTGTGATACTGATGAAGGCCTGAGGCCGAAATGTCTAATAAATGGTTTATTTAAACAATTGCATAAATTTTTGTATGATTATTTCTCAATGAATATGTGTAATTTGAGAGAGGTAAGACAAAGTTATTGAATAAAGGTTATAACAGAATTACGGAACTTCGAGGATCAGTCTCAAATGTTGAAAAAAAAGGACAAAATAATTAAAACATACTGGAAAAATTTAAGGTCGCAATAGTTCTGACTTGGTACAGGCATTTCAAAAGAATTAGTAGGTTGAAACAGATTTTATTGCCTGCCAAACGTCCCTTTTCCATTGCAGGTTATTTTTAAAAAGTGTATACATTAGTGCGTTCAGGACTGATGAGTGATCATTGTTGGTTATTTGTTGAGAATTGATTTCAGCATAATTTTTATGGAAAATTGTTTTAGAATAGAAAAATGAAAATGATATTCCTAATAGTTTGATGAAACTTCACATAGATGTCATATGTAGTTGTGCATGTTGAAAGTAGCAATCACTGTTAAAATAAGGAGGTTTAAAACAGTAGGTTTGCTTCTTGTACCTAAAAGATGATATTGAAAATTCTCAATTGGAGAGAACATTTTTGAAAATTGAAAATGATATAAAAAGCTATATCTCAAGAGGCTTAACAAGTTTAATGAGATTTGTAACAAATGTAAGTAACAAAACCTACAAAATTCAATAATAATTTAAAAATCAACAATTGAAAAAAAAAGGCTGCCTTCAATGTGACCAGCTGTTGGTGCTCCAAGTCTTCAGTAATAAAACAAAGTATAATGATTATGCAATACATTAACATGGGTGGTTAATGTTGTAGTCATTGATGTACCAGAAAGTCATAGCAGCTCAATATCGTAACAGTCTAGCTAATGAACTTATGGTTTATCATATGAAGGTACAATGTCGTCAGCTACATAGATCTACAAATCTCTTAGTCTTCTTTTTTGTTATGATTAAGCCTTTCTGTTTTAACCACACTGTATTACCAGATATATCAAGGCTAGATGAATATGATCAAGTTTGGTCCAAATATTTTTTTTTCACTAATGACAATTAAGTTTTGTCCAAGGGAAAGTGTAATTTAGTATTTGTTTTGTCTTCCTTTTTTTTTTGGGGGGGGGGGGGGGGGTTGAGGGGCAGAGTCTGTTTGAATAATCAGATTGACAAAATATTGTTAAGTTTGGTTGAGGACGGACTTCTTTGTCAAATTTCAATTAATCAAAAGTTTTATAATCCATCAGAAACTTGCAAAGACCAATAGGCTTCAATTTTTTCTTTTTTTTTTCTTTTGGGGGGAGGAGGTTGAGAACAATTTATTTGAAAAAAAAATATACTGAATACTAGTTATTTTACAACAGTTGTCCCAGCATCGAGCCTGAAATAGCCTTAGAATTAGTCCATCAGGCCTTAACATTATTGTAATAGCTCATCAGCAAAAACCTTCAAGGTTTCTTTTTACTTTATCTATTTAGATTTGATCTATCTCATAATATGGTGTGTTTTATTGATTATTGTCAGTTGTGGAGAGAAAACAATATTCTATTAGCTTGGAAATGAAGTCAAACTCTTGTAAAGGCTAAAACTTTTAGCATTTACTGCTGACAGGCTGAAATATATTCAAACTCGTGTAAAGGCCAAAAGTCGTAGTATTTACAATCTGACACGCTGACATTCAATGTTCTATATCATTAAAGCATATTGTTTATTGGCATGGGGAAATGTGAAGTTGCTAGGTTGAGAAATATTGAATTTAATTTAGCTTCCGTAGCTATCCAATATTGAAAATCACCAAGTTAATAGAATAGAAATGCTAATTCTCTCTAATGCTGAATAATAATCAAAGTAGAATAGAAATCTTTTGTTGACAGTATGCTTATAACCATTTAATTTGTATTTCTTTATTTTTATTTTGATCTAGCCTTAGAAACAGTTGTACTTAAAAAAATTGCCTTCATTCAACAGTTCCCATGCTGTCTTTGCCTTCTTATGCTTGTTATGCTGCAATTTAATGCATAAATTTGTACAACTGATTTAAAGGTGGAAGATCCTCTTTACTGTGTGAATCTTGATATCTTCTTTATATATGATTTGTATTTATTTTTCTTTGTTCATAGCAAATTTAGTTAAAGTGAGGACTGTTTCTAAAGACAGTACAGCCTTAAAGTCAAACATAAGGCAATCATGTGTACATATACCCACACTTCTCCAAAATAAATAACTATAATGATATGACACTTCTTTGGCGGCAGAGGTGGGATGTAGGAGGGGGTTAAAAAAAAGTGGACTCACATTCATGGACATAAGACTCTTATCAGGAATACTATGGGCATATAAATGTTTAATTTTTGTGTGCAGAGGATCCAAATTCAATAACAACAGGGCAGGGCATTTTCTTTATTTTGCTTATCCTGGCTTTGCTGTATTAGATTGCCTGATGGCTTCTTCGGCTGATCATGAACTTAGAAACAGTCCCATGCTTGTATTTCTGGTAGAACATTTTCTGTAGCTTTAGTTGTACTGTTTTCTATGTGTGTTGTTATTTCAGTCTCTCATGTATCAGAAGTTACAGAGATCACAGTACAGGAATAAATTAGCTAATGAACTTATGATTTATCACATGCAGGTGGGTTGTGTCCCTTTGTCTGAATAAACAAGATGGCCGAAAATAAAGTAAAGAAAATAATGGGCTTTTATTCAAATTAAAAAAAGAGGTGGGCAGGGATAACAGGAATACAAGGTGTAAGGTCGGGTAATGGAAGCAAGGATCAAGGGGCTGGAAGTCAGGGTTGACAGAACAGTGTCAATGTGGCGGGGAACAACACAGAAACGCTGGGTTGAAAAAACACTAATTTATGGGGGATTGTGGATGATTGGTTGGGGATGGTTGGGGGGGGGGGGGGCAGAGCAGCTAGGGATTTAAGACCCCAATGTTAATGTTTTATTTTCTTTGTTTTCTTAATTTATGGTATATGTAGTAAATATTTTTTCATATTCTCAGTAATACACCAAGTTTAAGAGACTTAAAATTCTTTATAACAAAGGAAAGGAAGGGACATATGAAATAATGTTCTTTGATTTTTTTTTTATTTTCTGATTCTGTTTGGTAGCTTTTTATTATAAAATTGTACTGCACCCGTAAGAGAGGGGACATACAATTAAACTTTCGTAACAGATTTCTCAGCTTCTACTGAAGGGATTAATTTCAAATTTGGTACACAGCTTAAGCATGATGAGTTGTACAGTGCCTATCCTGTCCAGGCCAGTCAGACATCTACTTCCTTATTTAAATGGTTGAGAAGCCATAGGGGATCCTTAGCAGGACTAAAAGTGCAACGCTATGTTAACAGAACTTTATGTGAATAAATAGATAAAAGAATTCAGAATATTTTAATTGTTGTTTAGCTTGTAAAAAAGTTTATTTTAAGTTTCATTAGTAGTTTTTATGTGTATCAATTATGTAATATATTTTAATCAACATTTTAATGTAGAAGTTTTTTTTTCTTTGATTTTAGCATCTACTTTTGTATTTATGTCGAATTTGTTTGACTTTTATACAAATTATGAATTTATAGGAGTCCAGGATGAAGATCATTTTAGATAATATTTATGAATATGTCAAATCAAGTAGCATTGCATAAAAAGCTTTTTTTTTCAAAGAAAAAATGCTGCCCATGTTCTTTTCAAAATTGTTTGTCAACTTTTTAAACTTTACTTTATGTTGTGGTTCTTTAAAAAATTACTAATGCTTTATTTCTACATTAAAACAGTCACTTTTCTTTGGATATAACTTTCACTATTAACTTTATATAATAATATTGTTAATAATCATAAAAAAGTGTATATTATAATTCCTTAGAATAAAACTGATAAAAGTTATTTTGAATTATTGTGCCAGCTATTATGGCAGCAACTTCCTTTTGTTGTAAATATTCTAAGGAATCATTTAAAAAGAATGTTTTGAAATAATTTTTCTTCACATGAAAATGATATACATATAAAACATTATTTGAGAACTTTCACAAAGAAGATCAATTATTTTTGGTAAATAATACCCAAATACCGAAAATGTTGATACATTTGAGATTAATTGATGATGAAAACTTGAAATATCTGGGTTCACAGTACTTATGCATGCACGAATAATCATAAAAAAAGCTTTGATAATCACATTTGTTTTGAATAAAACTGATGGAACTAAAAAACAAATAGCTCTTCTTTTTTTGTATTTAATCATTAATCATATTTTATCATCGTTTAGAAATGTATTTGTATGAAGTTAAATATTTTTTTAAAATGAAAAGCAGAGATTCAAATATCAAAAACTTTAACATGAAAGAAAACATTAAATTGAACAGTAAAGACTGCCTTACTGTGATTGTAGGTTGCCACGGAAGAAGTTCACTCCTTAGCTCAGAGTGAGATAAAGCCAGTGACATACTGGCATCAAAACTTTAGCAAGTTTCTGTACCCTCCCAGAGAGGTGCCAGAGGATGACACACCCATGGTAAGATTTAGTTGTCTCTCCCCCATATGAATATTACCAGGAAATTAAAAACCAGTGACATACTGGCATCAAAACTTTAGCATGTTCTTGTACCCTCCCAGAGAGGTGCCAGAGGATGACACACCCATGGTAAGATCCCCATATATGTGTTTATAACCAGGAAATTAAATGACATACTAGCATCAAAACTTTAGATTAAGTTGTCTCTCCCCCATATGAATATTACCAGCAAATTAAAAACCAGTGACATAATAGTATCAAAACTTTAGCAAGTTCCTGTAAGGTAACCATGACCATGAACAAATAACCGATTTTTATTATAGGCATCAAATAAAAATATAATCTGACTTTGAATTTAAACACTGTATTTATTTTATCTTTTCAGTGTTGTTTATCAATGTTTGAAGATTTAGGCTTTATAACTAGATGGAGGATAAAAAGAGACACTTTAGCTAGGTAAAAAATTATGCTTGATAGAAGATAGTAAGATGTGGAATAAGTGGATGTGATATAACCAATATAAATACACTGCAATTTAAAACTAAAAAGGAAAGAATATGGAATATGTGCCAGAAAGACACTATCCACATATTGAAATGATTTTGATAAATTTACAAAAGCAAAATTTCACTGCATGTGACTTAGCGCTTTTCTGGATTAACCTTCATCAGACACGCTAGGAGTAGAAAACTTGGAAAACCGGTAGAATATTAGATTTGATAAAGCAAAAACAGAAGCCAAAAAATAAATCACAATGGAAAAGTTGTGGCAGTCTTCTATGTGACAAATAGTCTTGTAAGTCAAGAGTTACCTGTACCATTATGTCTTCAAGAACTTAAAATGTGCCACTTGAAAAGAAAACAAAAACTTAAAAATTGAAAGATTTGTTTTAATATATCGATAGCAACACTTTTAATGACATTTGACAGAAGGATATTCTGTTTTACCCTTCGCCATTCATATTGTTTGTCCCTCTTCATGTAACAAAATATTCCATCACAGTTATCTCTGCATCATTATGATTCAGAAGATATAACTTCCTGTTTGCCAAATGTAAATGCTTAAATGTGAAAATGTGGATATCACAAAAGAACATTTGTTTATTGTCTTTATTTTATATTTTCAGGTTTATTTTAATGGTAAAGAAGGGTTACAGAAACCCTCCGTACCACAACTGGATGCATGCTTTTGCTGTTGCTCATTTTTGTTATCTTTGTATAAAGAATTTAAAATTACAAGATTATTTAGAGTAAGTAAATGCAGTTTTGATAGATTGATATTTTTTTCTCTTTTTTGAGTGATATGTAATAAATGAACATAAAAAGCATCCAATGTTCAATATAAAAAAACTGTACTCCATTTAAGATGAGACTTCCCTAGGGTTGAATTTCACCTTAAAGTAGGCTTTCTAGTGGTGACTTGCATGAAGATTCATTAAAAATGGCCCAGGTCCTCAGTGACAATATGACCTGTGACAGTTTAATTTAAAGCCACCTTTGCAACCTGAGGGATAACACTGTGGGAGACTCAAAAATCTATTTCAGAAAACAGTAATAACCATCCATGTAGACCAGCACTTTCAATTTAAGTATAGGTTCCCAAAAATTTGCAATGCAAAGTAATTTCATAGATATCAAAAATAGACTACCTTCAGATTTATAATTATAAACCTTTTGACAAGAAGCATAAAACAAAGGTTTCCCATTTAGAACAATCACATAATGTATATTAACATTTATATGCATGTGGATAAAATTCATGGTCAAGAGCACAAACCTGAATTCGGCAGGATACAGTTTCATGCATTTTTGATTTTGATATACACTCAATATTTAGTATATTTACTCTATATTTAGTATATTTACCAGCACTTTCAATTTAATTATAGGTCCCCAAAAATTTGCAATGCAGATCAGTGGCGTAGCTACCATTGACGCAACGACGCATCTGCGTGCACAAACGAAACGGCAATTTTTTTTTTTTTTTTTTTAATTCTATATTAGTCTATGTTATCTTACTCGAGCTCCTATAAAACAACCAAACTCATTCAATTCAGTTGGGAAGTATTGAGTACAGAAATTTTCCTACTTTTAGTCCGATGTTTTAAAGTACTAGTTTATACCTGACGTAATTCCGCATTTCACAAAATGAAGAAGGCTGCTGAATCGTGTCGGAAAATAGATTCCCTTTTCCGAAAAGTACAGCCGGCTGATAAAAATACATAAGAACAACCCGTTAGATGACAGTGACAGAACATGTAGTAGTACACCGGCATCTTTGCGGAATCACTTCATTCTACAAGCGTTTGAAAGGCGTTTTGTACCCCGATATGAATGTGGGATAAGTGTACGCGACACAACCTACCGAATTTTACTGACTACATGTATTGTACGGAAGTTAGACAATTCACGCAGTTTGTCCATCAATATTTCTTAGGCACAAAGTATACTTCGGACACATGTATTTGGACTCTGACTGCATTGGGAGCCCAATAATTTTCACATTATCCATCTGTTCGCCTGGCAACAATTTCTTAGATATTTCCTTTTTTGTTTTATAATTTTTTAAAAATGAATTCTGTGAATCCAAAAACTTATGCGATTAATTTTGTTTTTTCTTTAGATCAATCATTGAAACATACCTGACTGGAAGGTTGCAAGTTCGTACAAAAGTATAATAAAAATGCATTGTCAATTTGAAATAAAGTTCTAAAGTTCAGGTTGCTAAATGCGGTTAACTTGTTATGTGGTTTGTTTCGTTGTGATGTATCTTATTTTATTTCTATCAGTATAGTGATGTTTGATTACCTCTTTGGTACACCTTTGCTTCTTTCTTGAGTGATTGTGACTGTCAATTTCATAGGAAAATTAAGCCAAAAATTTAGTTCCAAAATTCAATATTCGCTGAGCTTCCGGGGGGCTTTGCCCCCCTGGACCCCCTACCAGGGCTTTGCCGTGGACCCACTGGGGGCCTTTTGCGGCCCCCAGACCCCTTGCCGTCAGGTCTGCGTGCAAAGCAATTATAGCCTAGCTACGCCACTGCAGATGAATTTCATAGATATCCAAAATATACTAAATATACGAAATATTTTAGAATTTTAAATATTTTAAATTTTGTGGGGATTTTGATTTCAAGGATTTTTCTTACCCACGAAATTCATGAAATTAAATTACATATTATGTATTTAAAATTTCTTCTTCCAGAGATATAGAAATGTTTGCTTTGTTTGTATCCTGCCTTTGTCACGACATAGATCACAGAGGAACTAATAATTCATATCAAGTAGCCTCTGTAAGTTGAATTTATTAATTGTATATAGATTATTGCTGTCATTATACCCATTGCAATAAAGTTTGTGGTTGTATTGACTTCACCTGTTCTGACTGATGGGTTTTTATAGTCGTGACTATAGGCTAAAGAGCCTCTGCAGTGACTGTTTTAGACTCGCTATGTCATCCAGCCCATGACACACCACCGCCAGTGTTAGTTGCTCCAGAGTATCCTTTGTTATCGCTGGAGCAGGGCCCATCTTCCACCACGGGGAGGTACTGGTCGGAATTCTGGAAGACTTCACCTGTTCTCTTTGGCTGTCTTTTTTATGGCCCGACCACGTATGTGGATCGGACATATAGTTTTACCCTTGTCCGTCCGTCCGTCCGTACGTCCGTACGTCCGTACGTCCGTCCGTAACACTTTGGTTAAGTTCTTGGTTAAGGTCCATTACTCGGGAACTAGATGTTGGGGGTCAACGATATTTCACCACCAGATGGGTCTTGGGTAGGGCTACACCACCCACTAGAAATTAGGTCACTGTGACCTATATTTTATGCATGAACGACTTTGGTTAAGTTCTTGGTTAAGGTCCATAACTTGGATACTAGATGTTGGGGGTCAATGATATTTCACTACTAGATGTGTCTTAGGTAAGGTGACACCACCCACTAGAAATTAGGTCACTGTGACCTATATTTTACGCATGAATGACTTCGGTTAAGTTCTTGGTTAAGGTCCATAACTTGGATACTAGATGTTGGGGGTCAATGATATTTCACCACCAGATGGGTCTTGAGTAGGGCTACACCACCCACTATAAATTAGGTCACTGTGACCTATATTTTACGCATGAATGAACTTGGTTAAGTTCTTGGTTAAGGTCCATATCTCAGATACTACATGTTGATGGTCAATGGTATTTCACCACTAGATGTGTCTTGGGTAACATGACACCACCCAATAAAAATTAGGTCACTGTGATCTATATTTTATGCATGAACGACTTCGGATAAGTTCTTGGTTAAGGTCCATAACTTGGATACTAGATGTTTGGGGTCAATGATATTTCACCACTAGATGTGTCTTGGGTAAAGTGAAACCATCCACTAGAAATGAGGTCACTGTGACCTATATTTTACGCATGAATGACTTTGGTTAAGTTCTTGGTTAAGGTCCATATCTTGAATACTACATGTTAGGGGTCAATAATATTTCACTTCTCGATGAGTCATGGTACATGCCACCACCCATCAGAAATAAGGTCACAGCGACCTATATTTTACACATGAACACTTTTGATCAATTTCTTGGTAAAGGTCCAGATCCCAGGTAATACACATTGAGGGTCATTGATATTTCAAGAACGGGAGGGCCATCTTGTGGCTCATAGACACATTATCTAGTTATACAGGCTTTCTGCCTGGTTGTCCACCGATTGCAGGATTTCAATTTATGTTGATAATACATATCTTATAAAGTACATAACAGATTATGTTTAAAGCTAACATGATCTTATTTGTGCAAAAGAATTACATGTATTTGTAAATACAGTTGATGTTATTTTCTTTTTTCTTTTCATTTCAAAAGAATTATTTGTTTTTTTTTAATTAAAAAAAGTAAAGCATGATCCTTCTTCTTAAGAATCAAATCTATGGGGACTCAAAAAGGACTTGATTTAATTACAATAATCAAAGGGGGGAATAGTGTGGTTTCATTATTATCCGTGGGGTATCAATTTTCGTGGTTTTCGTGTGTGGCCTTGACCCACGAAATTTGATACCCAACGAAAAGGAAATTTAGCATTGATCTGTATGGTGGAGACTTCAGAACCATGAATTTAAGGTGGAGCAGTACAGTGGTCATGTGACTTGCCCAAAATAAAATGAAATTTAAAAAATATTTTGAGATTTTTGTGTTTTTAGAATCTTTATACCATGTTTAGGCACATTTTATCAAAATGAGTAAAATTTGTATTCTAATAGTTAAAGTATGGTCAAGGGAGGTAATTTGGCAAAAATCATGAAAAATCATCGTTTTTGACTCCTATTTTTGCTTGTACGTAAAAATTAAGGGAAGAAACCCCACTTTAAATTGATTTAAGATGATGAATTGTTGCAAGATCTATAAAATGTCAAAAAATGAGGGAAATCTATTGACAGGAAAAAAAGTAATGGAACATTTTAGTGTGTTTTTATGGCTTTCCCTATATAATTCATAGTAAAATATTGATACTTTAACCTGATATAACTCGAAAAGTAGGGAAGAAACCCATGAATTTGGAATCAAATTATGAAAAAGTACATCATTTAGGACATTTATGTTAATTTTGAAGAAAATCTATTGACAAATTAATTTTGGACCCAAGTGCCACGCTCTACCTTAAGAATCCACGAACTGATCCTTTTTCACTTATTAACCACGAAAATTGGTACCCACGAAAATAGATAAATCCACAGTAATGCTGTCCTTATACCACTTGCAATAGAGTTTGGGTTTATATTGACATCACCCTTTCTCTCTGGCTGTTTATTTTTCAGGTTGTCCTTTTATTGCAAGATTTCAATTAATATTAACAAAACATATCTTATGTACATAAAAGAACATAACATATTTCCTTTGAAGTTGACATGAATACCTTTGTACAAAAAATAGTTTTTTTCTATTGAAAAGCAAAACATGATACTACTTAAAACAAATATATAAGGACACCAAAAGAACTTGGTTTATTTTATGATAATAAAATGATGGGATATAAAGGGGCATCTTATATGGTTAAGTTTAATTTCAAAGTATCAAGCACTGCTTATTAACCAGTCTTTGTTATTTATTTTATAGAAATCTGTACTAGCAGCTTTATACAGTTCAGAGGGAGCCGTCTTAGAGGTAGTATAAATATTGTCTCTTTTGCCATCAGCTTTTAATATAAAAGTAAAAACTATAAAGGGGAGATAATTTGAATTTAGATTTTTTGTAACACATGTTCATGTAGTGCACATCCCATTAAAAGTAGCTCATTTTGTATCAATGATATTTTAAATAAAGTATTCAGATTATTTGAATGAAATTTCAATTTTAAATTTCTATACATGTATTGTCTTTTTAGCTCACCTGGACCGAAGGTCCATGTGAGCTATTGCCATCACTTGGCGTCCGTCGTCATCCGTCGTCGTTAACATTTTTCAAACGTTAACTCCTCTAACACCATAAGTCCAATGGCTTTTAAATTTGGCACAGTTGTTGATTAGCATAGGTAGTATAAAACTAGCGTGGGGATTTTTGATTCGTTGAAAAACATGGCTGCCATGGCTAAAAATAGAACATAGGGGTAAATTGCATTTTTTTGCAAATAACTTGAAAACGGTAACATATCAAAATTCTGGCAGAAAGTAAAAGTGATCAGCACCTCAAGATCTACCTGCCCTGAAATTTTCAAGAAGATCCAACAACCAATGTAGGAGTTATAGCCCTTTTTCTGGATTTTTTCAAAATTTTGCACTTATTTAGCCCTATATCTTGAAAACTATACAAGATATTTAAAAAATTCAAATTGCATATGATTGAGGACATCAAGATCTACATTTCATGTAATTAGGTCAAAGCTGTAGGACCATTTCTTTTAGGAGTTATGGCATTAAAGCGTCAAAATTTACCATTTTTCATTACTTTTACCCTGAATTTCAAAGATTAACTTGTCTGACACCATACAGCCAACTTCAACCAAACTTGGCACAGTTGTTTAATAGCATTAATGCTACAGTTCTATTGTTCGGATTTTTGATTCCTCAAAAATATGGCCTCCATGGCTTAAAATAGAACATAGGGGTCAAATTGCAGTTTTTTGCAAATAACTCAGAAACGGTAACAGATATCAAAATTCTGATGTGAGACAAAAGTGATTAGCATCTCAAGATCTACCTTCTCTGAAATTTTCAAGAAGATCCAACAAACGACATAGGAGTTATTGCCCTTTTTCTGGATTTTTTTCAAAAATTTTCACTTATTTAGCCCTTTATCTTGAAAACTATACAAGATATTTCAAAAATTCAAATTGCATATGATTAAGCACATCAAGGTCTACAATTCATGTAATTAAGTCAAAGCTGTAGAACCATTTCTTTTAGGAGTTATGGCCCTTAAAGCGTCATTATTTCAACATAGGGGCAAATTTCATTTTTTTGCTAATAACTCAAAACTGGTTTCAGATATCAAAATTGTGCAAGAATCAAAAGTGATCAACATATTAAGATATACCTGTCCTGAAATTTCAGAAAAGTTCTGACTGATGATGTGGGAGTTATTGTTCTTTTTCCTAATTTTTGCCGAATTTGCACTTATTAAGCCCAATATCTTGAAAACTAAGGAAGATATTTAATAAATTTAAATCGCCTATGGTTAAGCAAAATAATATCTACAAATATATGCATCTGTGTAGTTCAGGTGAGCAATTCAGGCTCTTGGGAGCCTCTTGTTTAATGGAAACCCTACTTAGAGTTACTTTTTTTCCACTAATTATTATAAATTTAACCAGCACGATATGAATCTATAAGACATTTACTAATTTCCAGCACTATGTATTTCTTTTCAGAGACATCACTTTGCTCAAACAATGTGTATAGTTAACACAGAGGGCTGTAATATTTATGAAAATTTAATAAGTAAGGTAAGAGGTCAAAGTTGAAAGTTTAACCTTGTATTTTCCAGAAACATCATTTTGCTCAAACTATGTGTATAGTAAATACGGATGGATGTAATATTTATGAGAATTTAGTCAGTAAGGTAAGAAGTCCTGTGTGTGGTAATATTTTGATATTAGTAGCTGTCTTTGTAGGCATCACGTTTTCTGTGCCCCGCCCCTCAATCTCCACCCCCTCTCCTGCATTAACATATTAGTCTGAACCTTCTACTGTTAATACCTGACCATGGTTGCCGGGTACTCTGGTTTTCTCCACCATCAAACTTTCAAGTTTTTCTGGTCTTTAAAACCAATGACTCAATGTGAACCAAGTAAAAAGGGCATTAAATATATCCTTCTAGCCCTGCTCAAAGTTGCTGACCCCACTGACTGAAAATTGTGGGAATTATCTTTTAGATCAGTAGCTTGAAACTAGTTGCATTTCATAGAGAACTTTTATTTCTTTTTTTCTGCTTTTATGCTCATATTTGAAATACTTGCCTTCAGTCATAACTTTGGAAGTTAAACCACTTTCAATGTAGAGAAGTTACTTTGGATTCATTTATTTTCATGGGTACCAATTTTCATGGAATGATGAAAAAGGATTAGTTGTGGATTCTTTTATTCATGGCTCTATAGTCTTCAGCATAAAGATCAATGTTAATTTTCCTTTTCGTATGGAATCAAATTTGTGGGTTAAGGCCGCCCACGAAAACCACCAAAATTGATACCCAACAAATAATAATGAAACGACAGTATGCAATTTTCTCTTTTAAAGACTTTCAGTACTTATATCTTTTGATCAACACAGTTGATTTGTAAAATTGTATCTTTACCCTTCAGTACAGTATCTAGCATTTCTGTCCATCTTTTTGCTAAAATTGTCTTTACTCAAAAGTCTTGACCCATATATGTATAAACTCATTTTACCCTAAAATCTTAACCCAACACCATGTCTGACATTTCAACTTTCTTTTAATTATACACCCATCCCTTTTCTTGTATGTTTTAATGGATTGCCATGAAGTGTTGTTGAATGTTTAATATCACACACAGAAACAAAACAAAATAGAATGTCAAATGTAATATAGGATGCACTGTAATGAAATGTTGAAATGTAAATATTGTATATAGTTTATTGTGTTGTTTTACATGTTGCCTGCAATAATTTGGAACACAAAATTGTATCATTATTAATTGAAAATTGACTGTTTAGGAATGCCAACTTTCCAGATTTTCAGGTCTTTATTTTGCTTTATTTAATAACAAATAATACACAAAAAACCATTGAAATAATCAAAAACCTTATTTCAGTTTCAAAAGTTGGCAGCTCTGACTGTTTTGTTTGAGACTAGTCCTTTTTGTTTAATACAAATGTTAGAAGAAGATCATTAATTTGGGTTATCATACTAATTATGGTATTTTTATAAGATTTAGTATATTGGTAACTTTAAATAAGATTATCTAAATTAGAAATAAAATCAAAGTTTTATGTAAACTCCAGTATTTGATTAGAAATTACTCATTGCTTATTTTTGTTTAATGTTAAGTGGGTACATAACAGTGATCACATGACCAGCCAAAAATTAAACTTCAAATTACCATTTTACTTTGCTTTACAAAGTTTCTTAAATTAAAAATATTTTCAAAACTTTTCTTAACTACATGCTTAAGACTTTAAAGTGCAGTTCTCTGTAAGAATCAGGCAAAATTTAAAAACTTTGAATCATGATTTTAAAAACACATGGTTTTGACAATAAATTGTCATTCAAAATAGCCTTCTAATGAAGAAACAAACATTAGTTGTTGTCTTGAGTGTCAGAGGATGGAGAAAAATTTCTGTTAAAATGATAGGAATTTAGTGTGACTTGACAGAGTTATCTCCCTTAGATTCAAATTTTATATGCATTTCAACCAAAATATATCTCAAATTACTGACTTCTAAAAAAAGTGCCAATGCATTTTTTGTTACTTTTTAAGCATTTTGAACAGTCTCGTGTGTTTTTTTTAATCATGATTCACCCATTGCCTGATTCTTACAGAGAATGGCACTTAAGACACGATATTCCTTTGAAATTGCTAACTTTCTTGCTTTGGAGTCATTTAGATCAAAATCCAAGTCGGAAGCATGTCCTTTTTAAATTGAATTTTCAAAGAGCATGTCATGGCCCATCAATTAACAGATTTTAAAGAAAATTCTTTGACAAGAAAAATTTGATGCATGTGGCATGAACCTCCTTAAACAAAACAAAATTGTCACAAAATCCTAAATAAGGTATGATTTTTTTTCAAAATTTTAATAAAGGCAAGTAGTTCATGCTCTTAGCAGACTAAGATTTGTTTCTTGGTTAAATACCAAATCTATTTTGTAGTGATTCATTCTTAGTTCTATTGTACTGCTGATATAAAATAAGTTCAGACTTAGAAATTCTCATCCTTATTTATTCCATATTTTGTTGCAAAAGCATACCACCAGCTCTTGCACTTACTTAAGACTTTATAAATGATTACAGGATTACCAGCAAGTTTTAGATTTGATGAGAGATATCATCTTAGCAACAGATTTGGCTCATCATTTAAAGATCCTGAAAAACATTGAAGCTATGGCAAAAGGTA
The DNA here is from genome assembly GCA_963971305.1 of Arcuatula senhousia. Lineage (NCBI taxonomy): Eukaryota > Metazoa > Mollusca > Bivalvia > Mytilida > Mytilidae > Arcuatula > Arcuatula senhousia. The sequence continues at coordinate 12,108,371 of OZ020312.1, forward strand.
ATAACGAACATGACTGAATGGGGAGTTTTCATGTAATGCTTTCTTAAATGAACTTGAATTTTGCTGAATATTGGTTATTTTACTTAACCTATATTCAGCAAAATTCAAGTTCATTTCAGGAGGAGAGAAATTTGGCAAGGTATCATATTATATCCCATCAGATGCCCGATTTTTAAGTTACTATTTCATTAAATTTGTGTCCTGCACATGTTCAGTAATGCATCTATTTTATTGTTTTCTCTAAGATTTTAATATGAAATATCATTCATTCTGGTACATGAATAACATTTTAATGGTCTTTGTCTTTCTAATTATGCATAGCCCAAAAATGATTAAGCAATTTTCTTCTGTATTTGTTTGCAGAGAAGTATAACAAGTCCAGTTTAAAACACAGAAAGATGTTACTATGTTTACTGATGACAGCTTCAGATTTATCAGATCAAACAAAACCCTGGGATTCTACCAAACATATTGCAGTAAGTCCTCATTATACAATGCAATAAAAGTTTCAGTGAAATATAGAAATCAGCCTGTCTGTCCATCCATAATGGCATTAAGCCAAACTCCTTATAAACCACTCTGATGAAACTTTACATGAAGTGAGTACATCATAGAAAATTTTTGAGTTGCAACATTTTTAGTTGGTCATGAGGCAAGAGGAAGCATCTATACGTAATAATTCGATGATATTTCAAGTTAATGTTATTATTTCTATAATTTCAGTCAATTTAGAATATATTATGATATAATGTCTTAACTAAACAGACTTCTTTTATAACATAGACTTTCTTTTTAATTGGTAAATCATCATTTCTTTTTATACCCCCGCTTCAAAGAAGAGGGAGGTTTACTGTTTCGCCCTTGTTCATCCGTTCATATGTTTACACGTAACAAAAAAAAATTTTCACAGCAACTACTAGAGATAAAGGTCTCATATTTTGCATATAGCTTTATTCTATGGTCCCATATGGTGTATAGCAATTTTATGGTCCTAGGTCAACTACTTCCTGTATTTAAGTATTTAAACTTGAATGCATGGCATAGTTTAGGGAGCAGGGGCATCTTTTGTGAGTCTTAGCACACAGATTTACTTTGTTTTTTTGCAGGCTTTAATCTACAATGAGTTTTTCTCCCAAGGAGATTTAGAGAAATCATTAGGTAGAACTCCAACAGAAATGATGGACAGAGAGAAAGCTAGAATTCCTGATTTACAAATTGGTTTCCTTGATCATATAGCATTACCTGTGTATAGGTGAGACAAAATATTTAACAGGACCAGAAAAATACCAAGGGGTCATTTGGATGTAGTAGGTTTGAAAGGGCAAAGACAAAACCATAAAACACAGAAATATGCACAACACAGCAAAAATCACACAAATAAAAACCATTCTGCAATCAGCAACTCAGATTCACATCACAACAACAGAAAACTGAGAAACCAAGATGCTTTAGAAGGGTCAATGATCAATTTACAACAGTTATTTTTTCTTTTTAAAGGTTGGAGATAGATTAATAATTTTTATTTTTACAATAAGTTTATAATGTTACATCAAACCTTAACATTTTAAAAATTTAAGGGCATTTTAACCAACATTTTATGCACAAAAACTTTACATAAGGAAAGTATATAGTGGGTTATCTCCCATTTGCAGAGTTATCTTCTCTTTCCAGAAGGTATTTTATACTAGTTAATTTTGGGAAATATAAGCTTTTCTGCATTTATTTTTTATTTTGTCAAAAAATTTCTAAAAGTTAAATATAATGATTTTCAAAAGGGTATTTAACATGTTTTCCTTGATGAACAGGGACCGCTAGGCCCTTTGAATAATTAAGAAAAAAAACCTTTATTTTCCCTATTCATTCCAATGTAATATACCTACTGTAATGGAGGACAACTTTTGCAAATGGGAGATAACTGACTATTTACGAAAATAGGGAATACTGTCAGTACAAAATGGTAAAAATTTGATAGAAATAGATAAAAAGAAATCAGCAGCATTTTTTTCTATTAAAAAAGTTTTTATATTGTATCCTTAAATTCATTCTTCTTTTTAGAGTTTTAGAAGAAATTTTCATTGATGCAAAATCAGTGCACACGTCGGTAAAAGATAATCGTAAACATTGGGAACGAATCTGTGCCCTTATCAAAATACGCCGAGGAGGTAGTTGTGAACAGATGAGTTACGATCAAATTCTGGCATTAGAAGAGGAAGCTAACACATTACCCGAAGAAGAAATCCAAAATGTTCAACAAAACGGCCACTGAACCAAAAATTTATAAAAACCCTGATAGAAAATATATACTATATAAATGTTTGAAGTAACATTGAAATGTGTTCAGATTCAAACAAGGAATGTGTAGGTGGTAAACCTTGCTGAAGTCTGAGTTACTCATAGATTAGAACAAAAAACAATTTGAATATGATTCGACGGCCAAAGGTTAAGATGATGTGTTTTTTAGTTATTTATTGCATGGATATGTGCATGACAATGGAAACTAAACAATGAGCTTTAACAATATGTATGTATGTACATTTGCTTGGAAAAGTTTATAGGTTGAAAAATGTTTTCCTTTAATTATTTATTATGTACTAGGGCAACAGTTCTGTGAAAGTATAGCAATCTTTTCATTTATTAGTCTTCATATTTCATTATGTTTGGTAATGGTAATGGAAAATTGTAACATATGCATGGACATGCGAGTTTAAGGAGATTTTTAGAATGACATATTTTCACCACAAAATTTTATTTGTCTGAATTTTTATTCAGCTACCGGTAAATCTATGTGGACAAAGTTGTTTCTGTTATAAATTAAACTTTATTATTTATTGTTTATTATTGGCTAATTTTGAAATATTAATTGTGCATTAAAGTTTTATACATGTACATGTATCTCTTAATATGAAATGGCAAAATTTTGTTAATCACTCTCAGACCATACTGTTCGGATGAGGTTTATATCTCCTATCACCAGACAAGACATTAATTGCAAATGTATGTTGTTAACCCGGGTTGTTAGGGGACTTTTTAGATTTTTTTTCAGACACATTAATATATGATATAACTTTATTTCAAATTATTGAACCTAAAAACTAGGGCTGCAGTAACATATATACAAACACAAATATAGCATGATCAAAATACAAAAAACAAAAGATTGTACTGAACAATTCAACCTTATAATTGTATAAAAATTAACATACCATAGACATTATGTTCATTGGAAGTAGGCATGTTATCAAAAGTCTTCTGTCCTCATATGACCGTTTAAAAAAGAAGCCAATAATTTTAACATGTCTAAAGGTTTTAGGATTCAATAGATAATTAATCTTTTGGTCATCTGGATTATTATAGATTTTGTTTGACTTTATTAAACCATGTTTATTTTTATTATTTCTTTTTATGAGATTATTTTATAGAATTTTATTTTATTTCTTTTAATGGCTTATACCAAGTTTAGTTTTTCTGTTTTTGTTAGCGATATTTATTATTTAATGTTTATATGATATTTTAATGGCCCTGCTACAATTAAGAATTACCGGTATACCTCATGGTTTTAAACTACATTTTATATATGAATCTAGTAGTCCTTAATGAGTTAATCTTTTCTGCTTCTGCTGATTTTTCTTTAAATAATGATTTGTTGAATGTAAATTGAGAAAAATTGGAAGTTTTCAAAATTGTAATAATAAATATTTCTCCACAACAGTAATTTATTCAGTAGAATAAATTGTTATCATGTTATAAAGCGTTCTATCTTTCCCTTCATTTTGTTGCCTGCAACTTGTTACACAGCATCTTATAGGAGTCACTTTGACACTATCAGTTGTCTCCCATGGTCCTGCAGCGTCACAAACATTTCTGTAAAAGTTTTCAGGCAACTACATGTCACAACCTCTTGATTTTTGGCATGTAGCTTCCTCGTATAATACTAGATGGTGTAAAATGATTACTCATCTTCTTCCTGATTACCAAATATTTTAAGATGCAGGTGACACTGCCATGCTAGTTGTTGGAAAACACCCTCTTACAAAAAACTATAGTAACTATTAAAAGGTGGTTTAATTTAAAAAAAAATCATCTTTCATCTCCCAACCATTTATAATGGCAACAAATTATTATATGATATTACTTTTCTTTTATTTATAGAGTTTTCATTATTAGTGAGTGGAAAGAACGTGTTACTTGTGAATGTAGAAAATATATGTTTTAAAATATGATAAATAAATAACTTATCAATATTTAACTTGCATATTTTACAAAGTGCAAAAAATGTTTATGTTCAATCACATACTGGTTTTATGTTACTAGTTAAGTTTACATTGGGTCTACAAATCCAAAAAATTTTTTACAATTTTGCTTGATAAAGAAAGGTACATGTATGCAAGAAATTCTGATAATTCTCCAATCCTTTCCTTAACTTTTTTCATTTAGAAAACAAAATTAACAAAATTCCAAGGTGCAAAAAAAAAAAATTCAACAGACTTTTGACAGCTTTGGATGCAAATATTTTAGTTAAGTGTAACCAAATAGATTTTGAGTATTTTTCTTCAAGACAATATTTTTTTTCAACTTTAAAAGTTAAATTTTACTTTGCTTTAAAGATGCAATTTAAGACCGATTAACCCTCTATTGTCAAATCATTTACTCATTAAGTACAGTTCTCTGTAAGAATCAGGCAAAATTTAAAAACTTTGAATCATGATTTTTAAAACACATGGTTTTGACAATAAATTGTCATTCAAAATAGCCTTCTAATGAAGAAACTAACATTAGTTGTTGTCCTTAGTGTCAGAGGATGGAGAAAATTTTCTGTTAAAATGATAGGAATTTAGTGAAACTTGGCAGAGTTATCTCCCTTAGATTCAAATTTTATATGCATTTCAACCAAAATATATCTCAAATTACTGACTTAAAAAAGTGCAAATGCATTTTTTGTTAGTTTTTCAAGCATTTTGAACAGTATTTTGAAGTCAAACTCGTGTGGTTTTTTTAATCATGATTCACCCATTGCCTGATTCTTACAGAGAATGGCACTTAATTGCAAACTTGAGCTTTTCCTTACACCAAAAACCTTAATGCATTCTTGACCTTAAATGATAGAGTCCTATTTATCAGTCCATCATGATATTATCTGTCTTTTGCTAGCTAACGAATAAGATTTACTTACTCAAAAGTGTCAGCCAATCACAACCTTTGGTTTACAAAATAATTTTTTTTTTTAATTCTCAAGTCATAAGCCCCCTATAGGAATGTTCGCCGTGACGTCAGAGCTTACCTGTGGAATATTTTTGGAGGGCAAAAAGACAATAAAATTGTGTTGAAAAACGTCTTTAAACTGTCATAACTTTTTTGTTTTTCAAGATAATTGAAAAATTCTTTTGGTTCTACAATTTTCAGAAAAAGATCGTTTTTGTAGTGCATTTTGCAAATAAATATTCAGTGGTTCTAAATATCGAAAATTTTGTTGATTTAAAATTTTCAACAAAAATTTACTTGGTCCAGAAACAATTTTGCAGAAAATTTATTTTTACAGCTATATTTTTAAAATTAATTATGGTAAATATGAATAAATTCTTCTTCCCAGAACCGTTTACAGAACCAATTTATCTTATCAATCAAAAAAGTTACGAGGATTTGAAATTTGGGGAAATTATCCTATCAATCGATGTTTGTTTATTGCACTGTTTATTGCCATCCAATTTGACACTTAATGAGATGCAAATTAGTGAATATGACATCACTAATGAGATTGGCGAACACTCCTATTGATACCCAAGGATTATTAACATTCCACCTTAATATTCTTTAAGATCCTCAATTCTTCAGCAAGGAATCCTGTATTGAAAACCAAGGAATATTTTTCCCATTCCACTCTATATATTCTAATATTCTTTAAGGTCTTCAAGTCATCAGCTCCCAAAGAAGAATACCCAAAAGATAATATTACCTTCCCTATTTTCGTATATTGTGAGTTATCTCCCATTGGCAGAGTTATCTTCTCTTTCCAGAAGGTATTTTATACTAATTACTGTGTGGAAAAATAAGTTTTTCTACATTTATTTTTTAATTTGTCAAAAAATGTCCAAATGAAAAATATAATTATTTTGTAAAATGTATATAACATGTTTTCCTGATTTAAAAGGGTCTGCTAAGCCCTCTGAATATTAAAAAAAAACAACCTTATTTTCCAATTCATTGCAATGTAATATACCTACCGTAATGGAAGACAACTCTTGTTAATGGGAGATAACTCACTATTTACGGGAATGGTTAATAAATATTTTAACCATCCTAATATTTTTTTAGTTTCTATTCAAAACACCAGCCCCCATCCCCCCAAGAAGAATACCCAACTCATATTAACCTATACATATTTTTACTTGTCTACCTTGATAATTCCCAAGTCATCTGAGCCCCTTAAAACTCCCTCTTTGTCTAAACCCTAAGGTTCTTCCTACCCCAGACATAGGTTGAATATCTTAGTAATAATTTGGTTCCCCAGTTTGGTATTTTTGGTTATACTGTTCTATGCTCTTAATATTCATACAGTGTTTGGCATTTTCAATATTTTTGGTAGAGCGCCTCTGATGAGTCTTGAATAGACGAAACGCGCGTCAGGCGTAGCAAAATTGATTGTCTGGAACTTTGTTGTCATTTGTATTTTGATATCCAAGGATAATTCTTACAACTACCCTTTTAGAAGAAATTGTGTACTGATAATATGCAACCTTTAGGAAGAAATTCCGTACTGAGAACTAATGAATATTCTTAGTGCACCCTTTAAGATGAAATCCCCATACTGACAACCAATGAATATTATGTACAACTTCATAATTGACAATATGCAGAACAATCATAGTCAATACTTTATGCATGTTTACTTACTGAACATCTGATATTATATGTTGTCTGACCATTGTTCATGATTAGAATATTGTTTTTCATATTTCATTGTTATTAAAAGTTCTATTTTACTTTTCTTCATTATACCTTGCCACACAAATAGACAAAAAAGAGATGTGGAGTAGGTGTACTCGACACAACCAACATAAAGAAACAGGATTTAAAAAATCACAATGGAAAACAGCCAGCAGTCTTCAACATGACCAGACGTTGCTGCTCTCAGTCTTGCGGTGGCCCAATACTAAAAATTCAATACATAAGATTCAAATCCAATCCTTAAATTATCAACAATAGAACCATTTTTGGACATAGAACAATAAACAGGTAGATGACAGGGACAAACAAAAGCTTTGACAAGGATTCCTGGCTTAGGACAGGCACATATAAACTGAGGTGGGGTTCAACTAGTTTATATACCCCACCACACAAAGTGGCTAGGTATTTTGTTATACCCTCAGTTTCGTTCAGTGTCTCTCCGTCCATCCCTCTGACCTTCTGTCTGTCCATCCCCCAAAGGTTTCCAGATGATAACTTGAAAATATGTCAAGGGATTTGAATAATATTTTGCAAGGCTGTTGAGTACAATAAGATTATGATTGAGTTCAATTTTCCTGATGTTCTGAAAAATATTTTTTGTGATACATGCAGCCCACTTTGAAAAATTAAATGTCATTGCATGTTGAAAGTTTCTAATCTGAGAAAGATAACTCTATTTTTAATTTAAAGATAACTCAATATTATTTTTTAAATAGACATTCTTATTCCATATGATAAAACAAATCATTTTGTATCTTAGGGGGGTCATGTCCCATTTGCTATCTTAGGTGATCCCCATTCAGATCCCCACCCTATAACCATGTATATTACCGGTATTAATCCTTATGAAAAGACAAATCATTTGGTACCGTAGGGTGTCTGAGGGGGGGGGGGGTCATCATCATTGCCCAACCCCCTCAAATGACAAAATACTATATATTATGAATACCATTGAGACCCCCACCCTATAACCATGTATATTATTACCTCTTATGATCAGACAAATCATTTAGTACCATTATGGGGTCTGAAGGGGGGTGATGCCCCACCCCCTCAAATGACAAAATACTTCATCGTGGCAGGGTATCATTTAATATCCCATTAGATACCCTATTTTTTGGCAACTTAGTTGCCATGTATTTTGTGTTCCTTTACTGTTTTGTTTGGTGTCTGTCACTCCTGCAAAGGTTTCTTGATAACAGGGTCCCATAATAAATCTATTACCAAATTTAAGGTGATTTCTAGCACATTTCTAGGTCTTTTTACACATTTTCATCATCCTTTTTATAACAAAATATTTCTATTTTCATGCAAATAAATCATTTAATGTATGTTGACACAAGTTAAACAAAGTATCGGGACATTATCACAGTTCATATTAAACACCTATGAAACATTACAACCTTGGCCTTTGGACATATTAGGTGCAATATTTGGGTTGGATAGAACTTTAAAGCAGATTCAATTTGGAGTTTATGAAATGTACCCATTATCTTCCTTGAATTTTGCCAATTTATGAAGAATTTCCCACTGGGAAAATAGAAATGAAATTTTTGGTCTTTTCCCCATTTGCCAGTTTTTAGGGAACCACATGATATTATCTTGAAAATGCATTAGAGGATTTAAACTAAATTTTACACCAGCTCCAAATTAGATAAAAGGTAAAGTATTTTTTTTGACTTTTTCTATTCTGAATTATACATATTTCTGACACTGCATTGTCTGTAATAGAGGAAGGCAACTCAAATTGAGGTTTTTTTTTCTTTGTTAAAGATATTATTAAAATAATTGTACAAACTTGTTTTTTTTTATAGTTAGATTATCATCCAAATTGAAATTCTTTGGGGTATCATATGATGTCACACTACTTGCCATTAGATGACCTATGAATATACTTGCTAGAAGAGTTCTTGACATTATCCTAGATCCAATGTCTGTCTGCCTGTTGTACCTGTCCATTCAATCTTCATCACATACCTGCAAACTACGGATTAAAACCAGTGAATGAAATTCAATGAAATTTTACAGGAAAAAACTGAATTGTATGATAACTTGAAAATCCTTTAGTGGTTAACTACTGTGAAATAATAAATAAAGAAATGGAGCATTTGCATAAGAAAGATAATACCCTTGCCCATTACATAAAAATGTAAGTCAAGGTGACCTAAATGATCTTGAGATTTTGATTACTGTCAAAGATAGACCCACTTTCCAAAAATCATGCCTCTACCAATTGGAGTTGCAGAGATATGTACCTCAACCTTCACCTTAACCTGAGTCATTTATGCAGAAAATGAAGGTCAAGGTGACATTTTTTATAGATGCTGATTACTATCCTAGATGTACTCACTGATCCAATATCATCTCTTGTAATTGCTGGGATGTGGACCTTAATCAATACTTTAACATGAATCATTCATTTGGAAAATGTAGGTCAAGGTGACCAACATTTGGTATGGATGCTTGTCACTATTCAAGGTGTACATACTCACCCAACATCATTCCTCTACCACTTGCAATCGCTGAGATATGCACCTTAACAAAACTTTAACCCGAGTCATTCATGTAGAAAATGATCGAATGTCAATGTGACCTTATTTTTGTACGAATGCTGGTTATCTAAGATGTATCAACTGACCCAATACCTCTCTATCCCTTGCAGTTGTTGAGATAAGGACCTAAACCGAAACTTTAACCCGAGTCATTCAGTCAGAAAATATAGGTCAGGGTGACCTAGTTTTTGGTACGGATGCTTGTTTCTAATCAAGATGAACCCACTGACCAATTATCATTTCTCTATCACAGCGGCAGTTGCTGAGATATGGACCTTAACTAAAACTGTATCCTGAGTAATTTATGCAGAAAAAAATATAGGTCAAGGTCACTTAATTTTGGCGCTGACTACCATGATCTAAGATGGCCCAATATCATTCCTCTATGATGTTTAGTTTCTAAGTTATTGACAAAACAAAAGACATTACGCACGAACGAACGAACAAACCAAACGCTATATCTCCGTTGGGCTTAAGCTGGCAACAGACTCCCTACTGTTCAAATGAGGATCACCAGATAACAGCGGGGTACCAGCCTTCGTTGAATAGTAAAGTTTAATTTTAATTTCTGCAAAATCCTTACAATACTTTTCAGCTACAAAGTATATCACCTAATCAAAGAAAGATAACACCATCTGATTTGAATTTTCATTTTTACTCTAAGTCATTTTTTTTTAAATTAGATAGAGAAGTCACCAAAGTTGTGTATTAAAAACGTTAGGTCTCTGTAAAAGAACAATAAAATAATAAAAATAGATCACTCTAGATCTTTGAGAAACATACAGAGGTATATCTTAACCCATATCATTTAGCTATTTTTTTTCATTAAATTTCTAAATTTCGATAATACATGTAGTCTGTCACGAATCAACAGCATGAACAGTCAGGTCTTTGGATGCTGATTACCTTACTATAAGGTCAGAAGTTGCCTTTCATAGTTCTCACTAAATTATACAACACATTTAGATGACTAAATAGGATTGCCCTCGTCCATGGAGTGAGCAGGATACACAATATGGAAAGATTGGTTGCTTATTATTATGGACCAGCGTGTGGAAGAGAGTGCAAAACTTCATGCACTTAGGACCAATAAATATGTGGACTGTAAGCGGTAAATGTACTGCCTCTATTCGCCATCTCGATCACTTTTCAAGTGACATTCGAAATTATCAATTTCTTCCTATCCCACCCATACATCCCCCCTTTTAAACCTCATCATTTTATGTTCATTTCAGTGTGACCCTTTTCATGTTCATCGCAGTATTGCTTGGGCGGAACGCGCAATCCCTCGTTAGAATCATTGGTATGCTATTACGAAGTTTCATTTAAAATTGAGAATACACTCACTTACGTGGATAGACTGCTTTTAGTTTATATGGTTTACCCTAAAAGGGGTATTCTTCTGTAGAATTTGTGTAAATCAACAACTCTACATACATGAAACTACAACCCTTAAAGTGTTATATAGTTTTCAATAAAAAATTCCTTTTATAAGTAGAATCTATATAGAATATTTAACATAGTAATGGATTGTTTTCAGACCATGTTTGCGCATTTGGACAAGTTGGCTCAACTTACGAGCATCCATCGCCCCACTCTGCAAAAAAGATTGATTTCTCCATCTCATCACGTCAAACAAAATCATTATTAGGGGGGGGTTGAATTGTTTACCAATAAAACTACAGTTATTCAACCTTGAAGCGGTTGTAAGCCGAGATCCTTATAAATCAATTTTACAAATTATCATAGGTGAAGGTTAAAAGCATAATGTTGATCTTTATTAACATCGGATCCAGCTTAAATTATTTTCTGTGCATTTAATGGATAACATTTAAAATGCTAATAGATTAAAAGGGAGATGTAAAAGTATACTAACTGATTAGGCAAACGTACCAGAAAAATAAAGCCGTTACACGTACACCACCTGTTTTCAACCGATTTTTATCTTTTAGTCCAAGGTTGGTGATAAGATGTAAATATAGTAAGGGAAAAAGGATATCACGCAATTAAAAAGTTTGCCTTGTCTGACACACTTTAAAATTACCATCTATTTACCGTTATAAATATTAATTTTTTACGTCTTTTGGAATAAGGTTTGCAGGACCGCTATTTTTCCAGGATTGAGCTATAATGGCTTCGTTTTGTGGTGTAGGATGTACTTCAGGGCCGTCCTTGGATGGGCTTGATCTGTGCTACGTGGAATTTACAGGAGACATACAGACGGACGTCTGGAGCTATAGAATCTTGAAGGCGATAACCGTGCCATATTCGCCCGAGTGGCAAAAGCTCTTGAAAACTGCCGGGCAACAGAGCGGAGAAGGGCTTGTAAAACTACACGTTGAGTACGGACACTATTTGGGACAGACAATAAGCGATTTTATTGAAAAAGAGGAGATTACTAATCTCGACTTCATATCTTCACATGGACACACAATTTTTCATCAGCCCGAGCAAGGATATACTTTTCAGCTTGGCGACGGAGAAACGACATCGGTGCACCTTAAACACCCATTGGTATGCAATTTTCGAAATAAGGACGTTGCATTAGGCGGTCAGGGGTCACCGCTGGTTCCAAATGGCGAGAAGTTTCTATTCTGCCACAAAGACATTTGCATAAATCTCAGCGGCATCGCCAGTATTGGACTAAGAGGTCTACAAGGCTTTGATGTCTGTCCGTGTAACTTTGTTTCCAATGCTTTGGTGGCCCAGCATAATTCAAAAATGGAGTATGACACAAGCGGAGATATTGCCCGGAAAGGGAAGGTATTGGAGGAAGTTCTCGCTACTCTAGAAGGGTTGGATTATTACAAGCAGCTTCCACCAAAATCTTTAGGATCAGAATGGATCGAGAGTGTTGTTATGCCAGAGCTTAAAGTAAGTCTTTAAAAAAGTTATTTGATTACCATATTTACAAAAAAAAACCATTTATTTTCATTTTCGGCTTTTCATTAAGTCCCCTCCCTTGTCAACGAACATGTTCTAAACGCTAATGCTGACTGTTTTCCGTAATAAAATTTACCATGTTTAAAGTTTTCAGATGTTCTTTCACGTCTGTTATATTCATTTATTCCATGATAGCCCAATCGTTCGTTTGATGTTCTTCACTATATGCGATAAAATGGATCTTATTACATAATTATAATCCCCCCCAAAAAACACCACTTCATACACCATGATAATTTGATAAGCGCTGTATATTTGCATTGTTATAGGGAACGTTGTCCAAGGTAAATCAATTAACTAAACAAGCCTCACAAGGTTAAGTACATTATTTCTGCTGGATAGACTTTGATCAGTTTTGAAGTGCAGTGTTAATATCCTACGGAGATATGTTTAAGAGCCCTACTATTATCTTTCTCTACATATACATGTGTTTATAAGAGAGACTGAGCTTCGATTTTGCTTTCTTTTACAGACCGAAAAATATTCGATTCCAGATTTATTGAGAACCTTCTCTGAACACATCGCAAACAGACTAGCAGACGCATGCATACACGGTAGAGACTCCTTAGAGGCTGAAAATATGAACAAGAGAAATGGAAGAACTACCGTTCTGATTTCTGGCGGCGGTGCTTTTAATACACATTTGGTTGATCTTTTTAAATCTAAATTACTAAAAGATGAATTTGAAATCGAAGTAGCTGACAGTGACACCATCATTTTTAAAGAAGCTTTGATATATGCTTTTCTTGGGCTCCGGTGTCTGTTGAACCAAGAAAACATTGCAGCATCTGTAACCGGAAGTAGATGTGATTCAGTTTCCGGAAGTATTCATCGACCTGTGCATGCCGCAAGCTCAGTATCTAGGATTATACGATACATAATGGAGAAAAATAAACGCCGAGAAAGCCGTGCATCCAGCTCATCCATTTCGTCAATGTAGAATAAAAATGTGATTGTGTAAAATCGTGTTCATTGATTAATCATTCACAACACATGAAATAAATCCAAAAACAAAATATTTATAAACGATATTCGGCAAAAAAAAAAAAAAAAAAAAAAAAAAAAAAACCACGTCAAAGAGCAGAATTGTTCACCTCGAAGTCTAAGCATGGTCTTTTCTTGTTACACATTAAATGGTGTTGTAAAAACAAAATAAAACAGTCTAAACCCTCAATAGGAGCACAAAACAGAACTGAATAATTAATTCATTTCACATAAATAACGTATTGGTGCTTCGAATATCTTTTTTTTTTGTCTGATGTAGTATCTGAAGTAAAAAGCAGATAGGTACCAATGAGGCATTTTGTTGTCAGATGTCTGAAAGGGCAAATTCAAACCTCGTCAAAACAATCAAAAACAACACGAGGAAACGCACAGCACAAAACAACCTAACAGCAATTAGTAACCCGACCTCTAGTCGGAACTAGAGTAAAGTCAGGGACTCCAGACGGGTAAGCAGTTCCTGCTTATAATTGATTTTTAAGTTATAAATTAACCTGGATTGAGAAACAACCTAAATGCTTATACAAATACCTCTTTAACGTGCTGTTTGCGAGTATGGAAGAAGCAGAGGTACCAATGGGGTATCCGAATGTCAAGAAGTCCGAAAGGGCAGAGACAAAACCAGTAAACACCAACAAGAACGGGACAAAACTAGACAACATTTAAAACATGGAAACACAAAATAACTGAATATCAATCAACAACGCGAACTCCAGTCGAAACAAGAGTGAACTCAGGTGCTCCGGAAGAGTAAGCAGTTCCTGCTTGCTAAAGCACAACCGTCGGGTGCCAATAGTCCATTCAGCGTGTCAAATCCGGTGAAGGAAGACAAAACAAAACCCTATGACAAACCAACATCTGCACTCATCTGAGAGATCGAAATCCCATATTTGTCTATAAGTGCATGATGTCTTCCGTAAAATTTCTTGAGTGAAGACAGCAACCGAGGAGCAACAATATCTTGTGTGAGCAATTATTGCGTCAGACGTGTCGCTCTGCTAAGGAAATTGATGTAAGTCCCGCACGCTCTTGAGTAACGAATCTCCCCATACACGGGACAACCTATTTTCGTCCCTTCAGAAAGACTAGCATCGTTCGCTCATCGCAAATGGTGTCGAGAGAGACTTGCGAGCGGGAAGTTGGTCCGTGAAATTTTCACCGTGCCTAGACGAGGATCAAACCACTAACCTTGATCTTTGAAGCCCGACTCGTTAACCACTACACCAATGGCTCACTGCCAAATAGTCTTCTTTTTGGATAACTTTTATGTTACAAACATGGCCTCATTATTGTATTGTTTGAATGGTTTGCTAGAATTAGGTCTCTTATTCTTTAGAACAAAGAAAACGAGGAAAACAAAAATCGCGATGATGATCGTAACTTTATTTTTTTACTTACAAAGATGATCGAATTTAATCAACGGATGATCGTAACATCGAATTTAAACAACGGATGGTCATAACTCTGTTATAAACGGATACGTTCATGTGTGACTATAACCATTTTTATTTAAAATTTGCTTTTGTAAATTAAACCAGATAACAAAAAAGCAGTACGGCAATGATAGAAAAAAAAACTAAGCTCTTTCGAACACTTAGTTTGGAATTATGTATCTTATTAATTCAAACAATACACTAATGAGGCCATGCTTGTGACATAAAAGTTATTAAAAAAGAGGACTATTTGGCAATAAATGATTTAAGTAATTGTCTAAATTCTCATCACCATATTGGGATGATCATCACGTTGACAATTGTGAGCTGGGTCTAGTGTAACATGAAGTTTTGACGCTACAAAAGTGCTTCCAGTAGTTGTAAAACATCTCACCGCCGCTCATCCACGCACAGGTACCCGAGGTATTCAGCTGCTCCACGACAACGCACCTGCCCATAGGACCGCCGTCGTAACGGAATATTTGAAGGCGCAGTCAATCAAGACTTTGCCACATCCTGCGTATAGTCCAGATCTGGCACCATGCGACTTTTGGTTGAATCCAGTTATCAAGGAACGTTTGTGAGGACGAAGATTTGAAAGTCGATCTGCAGTTGGAAGTGCTGTTTTCAGTGTTTGAACAGTATACCCCTAAATGAGGGCTGTTCCAGCAAAACATACATGGGACGGGGGGAAGGCACTTGAAAATTGATAGAACCCCCCATAAAAGCAATTTTTTTTCAAATATACCCACCCATAGAAACAAAAATTGCATCTTTACAGGCACCAATAGAAGTAAATTTTTAAAAAAATTAAATATTAATATATTTAAAATTTGGATTTGCTTTTATGTTACATATATATGTGGTAGAAAAGACATTCACATAAAAAAAGTTTGTTCTTGGAACTCACACTATCTCTTTGCAGAAGAACATTTTTGTACTAAACATCATCCTAAGTGTTGCAATCTAGATGTTAATGACCAAAAATTTGTTCAAGAACAGTCCTCTCGAATGAAGCCATATATCATGTTAATATGGCAGGAAAATGATTGACAGCCTGAGCAGGGAAAATTATCTTTGAAACCTTCTTCAAAATCTTCACTTAGAATAAATTTAATAAAACTTGGGATGAATGGACAGACAGACCCAAACATTGTCGTAGTATGCCCTCTTTGTTTTATAGACAAGGCTTTAAAATGACTAAAAACATTAAAAATCAAAGAATGTGTAGATGCTAAGAAGGAGGGCAATATTCCCCTTATCCTGAAGGAGTTAAAAAAGAGGGTGCACATATTAAATTTAAACTAACCAGAATCACAGTGACAGGGTCTTATTTTATAGCAAGTTGACAAGAAAAAAGAATATGTGGAACAACAAAAAGGGGAATAACTCCGGTCGAGGTTGGCGATGTTTACTCTTCCAAAAACAATTTGAAATAAAATTCCAGACACTGCTTTTGGATGTAACTTAATAAACACAGAGGCAATATTAAACAAGAGTAAACACTAAAGTATGTCTAGCCTGCCGGCACTATCAGAAAAAATTATTCTTTCTTAATTCCTCAATATTTTGGATTTACATGGATTTTCAGTTTCTGTGATCAAAAGATGTTTATAGAACTTAGACATTGCTTAGATATGCAATAAAAATAATCTAAGTCACTCAACCAGAAAATCAAGGTCAAGGTCAAAAGATGGGGATGCAACTGTGCTAAGTTACTACTGGGACATATGCATACCAAGTTTCATCAACCTAGGACCTATAGTTCTTGCCACATGGAGGTGCTCGCAAGACTTTTCCATTGCTATTATATGTATTGAAAATTGTCTAAGTCACTCAACCAGAAAATCAAGGTCAAGGTTAAAAGATGGGGATGCAACTGTGCTAAGCTACTACTGAAGCATATGCATACCAAGTTTCATCAACCTAAGACCTATAGTTGTTGAGATATGAAGGTGCTTGCAAAACTTTTCCATTCCTTTCTATGTATTGAAAATTGTCAAAGGTCACTCAACCGAAAAATCAAGGTCAAGGTCAAAAGATTGGGATGCAGCTGTGCTAAACTACTACTGGGACATATGCATACCAAGTTTCATCAACCTAGGACCTATAGTTCTTGAGATATGGAGGTGCTCGCAAAACTTTTCCATTGCTATCATATGTATTGAAAATTGTCAAAGTCACTCAACCGGAAAATCAAGGTCAAGGTCAAAAGATGGGGATGCAACTGTGCTAAGCTACTACTGGGACATATGCATACCAAGTTTTATCAACCCAGGACCTATAGTTGTTGAGATATGGAGGTGCTCATAAAACTTTTCTAAAAATTTAACGCCACCCTCGCCGCCGGTAAAGTAACACCTATGTCCCGCTCTGCTTTGCAGGCGAGACAAAAACCAAATCCAATTTTCAAACCACCCACCTATAGAAGCAAATTTCCAAGCCCAACAATCAACTATAGATGCATTTTCTACTGACTTACAACCAAGCATAGATTTTTTTTATTTTGCCTTCCCTGGGTCCCATGTATGTTTTGCTGGAACAGCCCTGACTATAAAATGGCATTTTCGAAGTGGATTGTTAGACTAAAAAGTGTGAAGGACTTTGAAGGACTTTGATAATAAAGATGTGACGCCTAGTACTCTATATTTAAATTTTTATTACCCTTACCTAAGAAGAGCGCAAATGAAATATAGCCTTGAAGCGCAAATGAAATATGTCATATCTAATAAATTGGCGCAAATGCAATACGCCCATTGTCGCCTTCAGGATTCACCATTTCAATTTTTGAAAAAAAATGGAAAAGGTGGTCCACATTTTATTTTGATACAATTATAATATCCTTTTTACATGTTTTAGGAAAGAAAAAAAATATATAAACGATTTAAAAATTAGTCAAATTTTTGCATTTGTCTTAGACCTTGAAATCCAATTTGAATAAAAAGATACATCACATTAAAAATAGGATTTTTACTAGTTAACGCGCCTTTTAAAAATTTTGGTATGCATTCCTCTCAAAGTAACTTTTCTAATGATCACTAAGAGTTCGTTTCGGGATAAAAATACGAAATTTCGATTCTTTATCCAAATACAGGTAATAAGGGCAGCGTTATCTTTGAATTTAAATAACCGTAACGCGGACCACATCATACCTATTAACATGTGTAATCATAAATCTTAGTGTCTGACTTTTCGCTTTCTTAAGTGTATACATTGTTTTGGTAAGGTAAGTTTATTTTTATTTTGATTAGTAGAATTTGCAATAATTTTAAAAATTTTCAAATTTTTCAAATGTTTGTTTCTTATTTTTATCATTTTTATATATAATAAATAGCTAATATGTCAGCATATCATCCAAAGGACAAGATGTTCCACCGTATACAAAGTTAGTGGAAGGGTTTTGTATTCTCGATTCATCTGCGTATAAAGTTTCATGATGATATTGTTCATCATTCATGGAAACACATTTAACCCGACAATAATCATGATAAACCCAAATTAGGCGACTGAGACAGATAAATGAACAGACGCGTTTAATATACTTACGCAGTCGGTGAATGAACATTAAATTTTGTTATAATTATGTTACACAATTTAAAATGGCTACAGGCCATGCACCGACATGGCTGAATATTCAAGTATTTTGTAAATTTTAATACATAGCGACTGTCACAGTATCATGAAAAGATTTTAAAGACAACAATGGCCAGATTTAGTTTAAAAAGGTATACATGCAGTACACCTCAACTCGAATCTAATGATTTGGAACCCCATATTGATGCATATTCAAATGAAATATACTAATGGAAAAAAGAAACTGTGCATCACTTTGAAAAATCACAAATTCAAAATTTTATTAAGTATTTGATACATTTTATCACAAAAGTATTGCAAAATCATTCTTGTAAAGATCTGGATAAAAAAAATCATTTTTAGACTCCTAAAAGATGTTTAGTTTGCAGTTTGAAATCAGGGAGTGTCAATTTGAAATTCACAAAATCACACTTTGGAAATAATGCACAGTTTTGAAATTAAGTTTTCTCTGCTGATTTTCACCAAAAACGTTAATTCTTTTAGTGGTTGAAAGTTAACAGCTTTAATTTTCATTGAAAATCTTGATTTTTCATTTTTGGGTTAAAAAAGTGTTTTTTTGAATCTCAGAAACTGAAATTACACAAATTTCGAATTTTTACCCCAAAATGATCTGCATGGTCCACTCGACATTCAGTGAAAATTTCAACTCGATAACTGCATTTTTTACGATTTTCTGATTAAGAGAAATATGGGTACAATTGATTTTCAATAGACATGCACAGTTTCTTTTTTCCATGAGTATAGTTATCGATAAGAAGCTCTTTTGCCTGACGCCTGTCATTCACCACTTTATTACCCGGATTTTTACCCTAAAAATTGACCCGTGCAGGTCTGGACAGCGAATAGACCCACAGAAGCGCTAAGCTTGACGGTAAACGTCCAATAAAGCGCTCAGATACCTGACTTCGGGTTAGGCCACATTGCCGCCAAAAGCAACTGGGTAATGTGCCCCAGGCATGTTGAATGGGGCAGCCCGGTCATCATGGATGCCGCCGGGATCGTCAGGCTATATTGCAGAAAACCTGACCGCAAACCAGAACACTGTTGCAAAGTTTCAATAAGAGTAGGACCCATCATGGCGGCTAGGTAATCTGATTCTATATCATTCCTTTTCCAAGTGGCAGTCGAAACTTACATCCCCGATTGCCCTTGTACACCTATCTCTTTTGCTTCGTCACTTATTCATGTTTATTTTACTACGAGACCCTTTCTGATAAAGCCAAATCGTGCTGTTTGAAGTAAAGAACCATCTAAATAAGTAGCTTACTAACTAACGATACAGATGACATCAACCATTTATGATGGGCTATGTTACATGTACACATTATCCTAAATTAAAAAATAGTAGGTATTATTAGATGGCCAAGTATTCATAGCTAATGTAAACATGATCGTTTTTAAAAAAACCGACATGCAACTTGAAAGTGGGAAAGTGCTAAGGCGTCGAATATTTTACATGTATATAGTGACTGGTTCTTATAAAACGATTATTTTCACGTTTCATTGCATTTTATTATGGTAAATCTTTGTATTTTTCTGAATTTATAGCAACAATAAAGTACAGCTTTTTAAAGGATTCCACCATACAGAGAGTAACAATAGATGATTATGATAAGGTGGTTGGCATCAGAGATGATATTTATTATGGTGCAGATTACATACCAGGGACTTTTAGAGATCTTGTCGGCCATCCAGCTTATGAGGGGTACGCAGCAGTAATAGATGGCCAATTCGTAAGTTGAATGCCAACCCACTGAAAATTTCATGCATTTTTCTTTAAAAGAGTATCAAAACATTTAAGTTTGAAAAAGACCACGAGACAATATGTTTAGTACAAGTAACTCGACTATCCACAAGGATCTAATAGGTGCAGAGCTCGGATAAAGACATAAAAAGGAAAAAAAATATGTTGAGCTCACATTATATTTATTTTGTGCGCATATGATATTATATTATGCGCACATCATATTATATTATGCGCACATCATATTAAATTGTGAGCATAACTATATTATATTGTGCGCATATCATATTGTCATGTTTGCTAAATATAATAATAATATGTGAGCACAAAATTTATTATATGACTAAAATTTATCTTTTGATTTATTTTGATTGATCCAAGATGTCGTGAAAGGTATTAAAAAGGCCGTTTTTAGTTGACCTACTCGAGTTAACCCTAGTAGAGTAATTTTCTATTATTAGCTCGGTAGGATCATGTGCACTTGATTTTTCGACTGGTGTCGGGTTTATTTGTGTACTTTTAAAATTTCTCAATAAAACGGGGTACCCTAGTATAGAGTTGACCATAGCGACAATGTTATAACAATGAAACTTCAAGACTTTTAAATAACAAAATAAAAAAACATTATTTTCTAATGTAACTTTAGGTAACATTAGATACGTATTATTTTAAAAATCTAGTCACATTGTCGCAGGTAAACTCTACTCATGACGTCAAGTACTCTACCAACCCTGCTTTTGCCAGAGTTAAATTCGAGTAGGGGTTCAAGGTCATCGGGGTTTACCCGAGTCCGAACTCTAGTCGTTTATTTGTTACTCGGGTTAACTCGAGTTAACTAGAGTAGGTCAACTGAAAACAGCCAAAGAGACAATGGTAACCTCAAAAAATTTAAAAATAGACTGATAAAAAGTTTTGACTTTTGAGTCGCTTATAATAGAATATTTAAATTAATTTATTTATTACATTAGAAAAAATGAGAAAGATATAACCAGTTTTAAACACGCTTAAAAAACAGACAAAAGCCTTAGGTTTTATATTGAACAGTTTTGGCACTTACGAAGAAGTCAGGGAAAAACTGGAGAATCACCTTACTGTTTGATTTTTGGGTGATTTTTTTTTTAATTTTTAAATTTATTGATAGAAAACACAATGTAAAATGACTAAGCAATATGTAAGGGTCCCTTTGGAAATATTGGTCGTCATGTGTGTCAGAAACAGCATACTTATTTCGGTCTCTTGCAATTGATATGTAATTTAAAAAAAACTAAAATTTAGCATTTAGTATGCCCATAACTCCTCTAATAGAACATTTTTAAACGCAGGCAACATACATCTTTTATTGAAAACCTAAATTTTGGAATCTTTTAACTTTTAGGTAGCATTTATGTTCACGCTTACTGTCGACGACGGACTAACAACCGTCACGAGAGCTTCGAGAGTACGGAAAGAGTACGAAGGAAAGGGCCTTTATAGGCAGTTCGACGAACGAGTCAAGAAAATTCTTGTTGGAAAGACGAAACTACTGGCTATGACAAACCATGAGGAAAATGGAGCCATGTTAAGACAGATTGAAACCGGAGCTATAAAACTCATAATGAAAAGGGCAAGTTTTAGTATAAATTATTAAGAATTCTCCCTATCTTTTTAAAGATCAGATATAAAAATAGATAAAGATAAAGATATAACTCGTGTAAATTCATATATTCAAACATATATTCAAAACTTTTTATGAAATTGCAACAAAAAATAAACGGGGCATGCAGCAATCTTATCGAAATTTATGATTAGGATTCCTAACTTTTCCTCAAAACAACATGAATTATTTATGTAAGTATAGTATATCACATCGGAGATGTTGAGGAAATCTGATCAAGGTTTTTTAGGTAATTGTTTTAAGGATTTGTAAAATCTAACACCAAAAGTGTTAACCTTGCATAGGTTGATCTTAGTCAGATTTCTGATTCGGATTTTTTACGTTCTTTGTTCAATGCTTTTCTATATGATGTTTAGCACTTATAGCCTTATGGCTAGAGGTCTCTGATGAGTCTTCGAGAATCAGGAGTTGCAAAATTTATGCACGGAACTTTGTCGATATCTTGATTCCAATAAGTAGCTCGATTTCCATAACCAATTGTGCTTACATGTTAATGCATATGTATATTGTTCTTCTCGTGGTTCCATTATTATTTGCAGGGTTTCAATTTTCGTGGCCTTCGTGAATGTCAGTTAACCACGAAAACAAATATCCAACTTAGTTTTTTTTAACATTGATATCATAAAGCAAACCACAAAATAGAAAAAAAAAATCAACAAGCTCTTTGTAGAAAAACCACGAAATTGATGCCTATGTAACGGGGTTGCTCCCCTTCCTAGTAGATTTAAATAGCCAGCCTTTATCCCTGAACAAGGGAAGTACTTATTTGGTTCAGAGGTAGAGTGCCTGACTGTAAAATTCATGCTCTCCGGTTACATTGGCGTCAGAGGTAGAGTGCCTGACTGTAAACCTAGAGATCCTGGTCTCGAGTCCCGGTCAGGACATGTCAATTTTGTGAAGTAATTCATGCTATCCGGTTACACCTACAAAAAACAACTAAAAAAAACCACGGTGGTTAGAAGGATTCCTAGCCAGGGTTGTGTTGTGTTAAGAGTCATACATTGAGGTATGATGACTCTTGAGGAGGGGGAAGTGTAACGGGGTTGCTCCCCTTCCTAGAAGATTTAAATAGCCAGCCTTTATCCCTGAACAAGGGAAGTACTTCTTTGGTTCAGAGGTAGAGTGCCTGACTGTAAACCTAGAGATCTTGGTCTCGAGTCCCGGTCAGGACATGTCAATTTTGTGAAGTAATTCATGCTATCCGGTTACACCTACAAAAAACAAATGACTCCACAGTTAAAAAGTTCCATGCACGTTTAATGACATTATAAAAAAATCGAATGTGAATGTTTTTCTGATTTATCTTAAACACATTTTGATGACTTGAAAATTGAAGAAGAAAACAGCAGTTTGAACATTACAAACATTTTGAATATATGTCTAAAGATAACATAGTTTTAAAAATAATTGTCTTTATAAAGTTATCATTTATCTTGCAGGATTTCTACCATTTTAAGCTGTCTGCGGACAGTCCTCTAGAAAACATCATACCTCAAGATCCAAGAGCATGCCTGTCAACAAGGCGTGCTACGAGCGAAGATTTGAAACAGATATTTGATTCTCCGAGAGTTTCCGAAGATCTCTTTCCGGAAGGACGAATTATTTGCACGTGGATTCCTTTCCGAATTATGCATGCAAACATACCTCTATTAATGTTCCATTCTAGAACTGTTATTGGGACATTCAATCCCTATTGTACATTAATTTCATTTGGAACTGCGTACAAGGCCAAAATAGGAATGACGTGTCACGTGAAAATTTATGGAAAAGATTTCATCAACATCCGGGAACATTTAGCCGAACATGTTTCACAATGCAAAGAGGCGAATCCGAGTCAAGATTTACACGTTTGGGTTCATTTACCGGATGGCAAGGAAAACGTTGTTTCAGATGTAATGAAAAACTTTGGTTTTATTCAACTAAAGGAACTTCCTATGTCAAAGTTTTATTGTACAGAAAAAAGCTTATAAATCTGTCATTACCCCATAAGGCACAATTCTAACAGATCATTGACCATGATTATATATAAGAATAACAGGGATTTGATTTTCATTAAATTGTGGGTATTGCATTAAGATTTTGCAATGTATGTTTTAAAAATTAAATTTTTATATTGCTATATCTTAGTTCGAGCTTTTTCGTCCTTTTAATACAAGACTTGATTAGCATCTTTAACGTTAAATTTGAAGGAATATCAGAACAAATCCAAAAAGGAGAGAAAAACATATGTATAATAAAAACAAAACTAAACATTATTTTTTTATTAACATAATTTTACATTATTAATAAAGATCCTACTTTTATATAATTCATGTTATGAATATATTATCTCTCGTTGGTCATATCAAGATCACGGTCAACAGCAGATCAAACGAACGAAAGTCGGTTAATTTACTTGTAGCATGGAAATAAATGCTCAGTTCAAGGACTGTTAAGAGTAAAAATTAGTTTTATAAGTCATTTATATACAAACTCATTCCTTAATAATATGTTGGTTTTTTTTTTGGCTAAACAAAAACTGTCCGACAAACTGATCATTAGCTGATATGATGAAAACGAAAACTTAAAACTTAAAACAAACGCTTGACTGTGGGCTGTGTCGCGTACACTTTTTCCACATCCCACCATTTTCTATTCTAAATAAAATGAATAGCCGATAAGAGACGTAAAAGGGAAAAACATGATCGAAAACAGACGTTGAGTTTTATATTTTTTTATATTTTTTCCGATTTGTTTTTATACTCTTACGAGACTGAATTTCTTCAGGGACTCGTAAGGAACAAGAAGATGAAAGAGGCAAGGTCATTTAATCTTACATTCAGATATATTGATGATGTCCTTTCTGTCAATAACACTTCATTTGGTAGTTGGATTCCTTCAATATATCCTCCGGAATTGGAGATTAAAGAGACCACCGAATCTAATTGCTTCACGTCTTTCTTGGATTTCTTTTGATCAGACACCGGTTTCTTCGTGACCGACTTTTGAAGCAGGGCTATAAGAAAATACGTCTCATACGATCACTAAAAAAATTCTTTCTTCGTTATCAGCCACTAGTAGAAAAGTTCAAAATTGAGTTAAAAGATATGATAGTTAATTGTTTTAATTAGTGTTTGACTGGTCTGCTGTACTGAGATGATCACCTCAATATCCCTATTGTGTCTCACAACTATGTTGTTTTCTATGGTCATTACCGGATCCTAAGATCGCAATGGAAGAGGGAGGTTTGGCGCCATAAAACCTGGTTTAACCCACCATTTCGTTTGAAATGCCTGTACCAAGTCAGGACCATTGCGATCCACCAGTTCTCCGGTATGACTGATTCGTTTTTGTCATTTTTTCTGGACTATGAGATTGATCATTCAAGTTCGGTAGTTTTGTTATTACCTTTATTTGTTACACTTACCTGATATCCTTATACATTATGGATAATCGTTTCGGTTATAGGTCACACCTCGCCAAACACTTAACTGATTCAGATACAAACACCACACTGAATCAGACTAAGTATCATTCCCTCAGTTTTTGTTAGCTCACCTGACCTGAAGGGTCAAGTGAGCTATTGTCATCGCCATCCGTCCGTCGTCCGTCGTCCGTCCGTTACTTTTTCAAAAATCTTCTTCTCTGAAACCACTGAATGGAATTTTTCAAAACTTGGTCCAAGTATTAATTAGGGCATGATGTTTAAAAATTATGTTCGGCTTTATGATTTGATAACAAACATGACAGCTGTTACTAAAAATAGAACATAGGGTAAAATCACATTCAAAGACTTATAACTTGAAAACTAGAACAGATAGAAAAAATCTGAAGGATCTTAGGCTCTTCAGAATCAAAAGCTCTACAAAAGTCTCCATTGGGTCGAAGTTGTCAGATGACCCCTAATAGGGGTTATGGCCCTTTTAAGGTCAAAAATAGCGTTTTTTCATGTTTTTGCCCTATAGAATGAAAACTATTGCAGATAGAGAAAAGCTGTTGCCTGCTAAAATGTTCAGCTCATAAAGCTCTACAAAAGTCTCCATTGGGTTGAAGTTGTTAGATGACCCCTAATTGGGGTTATGGCCCTTTTAAGGTCAAAAATAGCGTTTTTTTCATGTTTTTGCCCTATAGAATGAAAATTATTGCAGTTGCCTGCTAAAATGTTCAGCTCATCAAGCTCTACAAAAGTCTCCATTGGGTCGAAGTTGTCAGATGACCCCTAATTGGGGTTATGGCCCTTTTAAGGTAAAAAATAGCGTTTTTTCATGTTTTTGCCCTATAGAATGAAAATTATTGCAGATAGAAAAAAGCTGTTGCCTGCTAAAATGTTCAGCTCATTAAGCTCTACAAAAGTCACCATTGGGTTGAAGTTGTTAGATGACCCCTAATTGGGGTTATGGCCCTTTTAAGGTCAAAAATAGCGTTTTTTCATGTTTTTGTCCTATAGAATGAAAACTATTGCAGATAGAGAAAAGCTGTTGCCTGCTAAAATGTTCAGCTCATTAGGCTCTACAAAAGTCTCCATTGGGTCCAAGTTGTCTGATGACCCCTAATAGGGGTTATGGCCCTATTGAGGTCAAAAATAGCGTTTTTTCATGTTTTTGCCCTAAAGAATGAAAACTATTGCAGATAGAGAAAAGGTGTTGCTTGCTTAAATGTTTAGTTCATTAAGCTTTACAAAAGTCTCAATAGGGATGAAGTTGTCAGATAAGCTGTTATAGGAGTAATGGCCCTTTTAAGGTCAAAAATAGCGTTTTTTCATGTTTTTTTGCCCTTTTGAATGAAAACTATTGCAGATAGAGAAAAGGTGGGGCTTGCTTTAATGTTCAGCTCATTTAGCCTCAGGAAAGTCTCCGTTGTGTCTAAGTTGGGACTTGACCCATTAAAGAAGAGACCATTAAGCCTTAATGACCAGGTGAGCGATTCAGGCAACCAATCACCTCCTTATACTACAATGTCACGCCTTCTCTTACTCGTGTCATTCCTTATTAGTTTATTTGTGAAGATTATTGTTTTCTCATACATGTACTTGTATTGTTCATTCTGTTTTTACTGTATTATTGCACACTTTGTTCAACTCACTTTCTTTTGTACTTACTACATATTTTGGATGAACTGCAAATACTTACTTACCTTGCGTCCTGGTCTCACTCTCAATGTTTGATGATATTCGAGAGTGGTATAACCTAAACAATGGGAGTAAGCATTGAGCAGTATCGCCTGAGAGTGGGACTTTTTCTAAATTCGAAGCGTGGCCGAGAAATTTTGTCGTTATTGGACGTATTGTGTATTAACTTGTTCTTGCGGTTTCGTCGACACAAAATAAACGCACTACCGATACTAGTATTTATTTACTTTCTAACAAGCGTTTCCACTGAATCAAAGCCATTCGTGCCGGAGAAATTATTAGCTGTCGCGAAGCAACCAAAAACAAAAGATTTTACTCTGCTTATGTTTATAAATTTTATTCTATTAGTTATCCAAACCTTACTCATCTGCTCTGGAATTGAAATAAACCCTGGTCCACAATCAAATTCAGATACATCTGATACCTCAATTAACTCTGAGGACATATCAAATTTTCTTAAATTAAGCTCCTCGTGTGTCTCATTTCTACATTTAATTATCCAAAGTATCTTACCCAAACTAGATCTAATAGAATGTGAATACACGGACTTTGATATCCTGGCATTTACCGAGTCATGGCTTAATGAAAACCATAATGATGAATCTGTTAAACTGTCCAACTTCCAAAAACCGTTCAGAAGGGATAGGGGCGCCCATAAGCAGGGAGGAGGTGTAATAGTTTATGTTAAAAATGAAATTAACTCAATCCGTCGAACAGACTTAGAGGCAAATGACCTTGAGGTTGTTTGGCTGGAAGTTAAGTTAAAGAACAAACGAATCTTATTCGGAACATATTATATACCCCCAAACTGTGGACAGGACGCATGGTCGTCCCTCGAAAGAAATCTAGACACCGCATATGGCACGCCATATTTATATTTATTCCTCTTTAAAGATATCTCATAAAATTTATAAGATATCTCGTATACTTTATAAGATATCTTATTAAATATATAAGATATCTCATATAAATGGTAGTTTATAAGATATCTTATAAAACATATGAGATATCTTATAAAACATATAAGATATCTTATAAAACAAATAAGATATCTTATAAAACATATAAGATATCTCATAAAGTTTATAAGATATCTTATAAAGATTATTAGATATCTCATATAAAATGATTTATAAGATATCTTATAAAACTTATAAGATATCTTATAAAACTAATAAGATATCTTATAAAGTTTATAAGATATCTCATAAAGTTTATTAGATATCTTATATATTTTATGAGATATCTTATAAGTTATTTTCTATAAGATATCTCATAAAGTTTACGAGATATCTTATAAACTTTATAAGATATCTTATAACTTTTATTAGATATCTTATAAATTATTTTATATAAGATATCTCATAATCTTTATAAGATATCTAATAAACTTTATGAGATATCTTATATGTTTTATGAGATATCTTATATGTTTTATAAGATATCTTATATGTTTTATAAGATATCTTATATGTTTTATAAGATATCTCATATGTTTTATAAGATATCTTATAACCTCCCATTTATATGAGATATCTTATATATTTAATAAGATATCTTATAAAGTATATGAGATATCTTATAAACTTTATAAGATATCTTATATTTTTATAAGGCCTCTTTAAAGATATCTCATAAAATTTATAAGATATCTCATATACTTTATAAGATATCTCATATACTTTATAAGATATCTCATATACTTTATAAGATATCTCATAAAGTTTATAAGATATCTGATAAACTTTATAAGATATCTTATAAACTTTATAAGATATCTTATAAAAAATAATTTATAAGATATCTCATATACTTTATAAGATATCCAATAAACATTATGAGATATCTTATAAACTTTATCAGATATCTTATAAACATTGTGTTTAGTAGATATCTCATTTTCTTTTAAAGATATCTTATATAGTAAATAAGATATCTTATAAAATTTATAAGATATCTCATAAAGTTTATAAGATATCTTATAAAGTATATGAGATATCTTATAAATTATTTTTTATAAGATATCTCATAAAGTTTATAAGATATCTTATAAAGTTTATAAGATATCTTATAAACTTTATGAGATATCTTATAAAGTATATGAGATATCTTATAAAGTTTATGAGATATCTATAAAGAGGAATAAATGTAAAAACGGCTTGCCATAACCGCAATGAATGAAAATATAGACATTTTGGTTACTGGAGATTTTAATGAAAATCAGTTTGACCCAAATAACACCAAAATTAAATCGCTGTTAACACAGTTCACTCTTAATCAGACAATTGACGAACCGACTCACTTTACAGAACATTCCTCTACGTTACTTGACTTAATTATCACAAGTGATGTGAACTTAATAGCTCATTCTGGTACAGGTCCACCATTACAAGATCTTGTGCGTTACCATTGCCCCGTTATAGGATACCTAAACACCCCCAAAGTGACACAAAAAGCTTTCAAACGCAAGATTTGGTCGTACGAAAGAGCAAACTACGAATCTTATAGAGACGACTTACGAAATGTTAACTGGGACGCTTTGACAGATTCAAATGATATTGATCTTATTACTGAAAACATTACATCAGCCATTATTTCCGCGGCGAATAAAAATATACCTAATCGAATTATAACGGTCCGTAAGTCAGATCCCCAATGGCTAACATCTGAAATCAAGAAGCAAATTAGACGGAAAAACCGAATTCATAAAAAAGCTAAAAAGTCTAAAAAACCCCAACATTGGATGCAATTTCGACAAATAAGAAATGAAACCACTCAATTGATTAGAAAATCTAAGTCATCATATAACCAAAAAATAATCGAAGAAATTAGACAAAAAAGAACATCAGATTCTAACTGGTGGAACATTGTGAAAAAGTTTTCCGGGATAAAACAATCGAATACTGGTATTCCACCGCTAATGAAAAATGATACTATTATCTCCGATGATACGGAAAAGGCCAATGAGTTCAATGCATTCTTTGTTGAACAAACTCAACTAAACGATACAGGACATGATCTCCCATACTTAAACAATATTCCACAAGACCTACTCGGTGACATAAAAATAACAGAAACGGATGTAGAAGATGTTATGCAAGTCCTAAATCCAAGCAAAGCATCTGGACCAGATCTTATAAGCCCGCGGCTCTTAAAAGAAGCAGCATCTGTCCTTAAAACCCCGCTCTGTAAACTTTTCAACCTGTCCATATCCCAGTCAACTTTTCCAACCGAATGGAAAAAGGCAAATGTCACTCCCGTTTTCAAAAGTAAACAAGCCTGTGATGATAAAAATTACAGACCAATATCACTTCTAAACATACTATCAAAATGCATGGAACGCTGCGTGTATAAATACGTTCATAATTTCTTAAAACGTAACTCAATTATTAGTAAAAATCAATCTGGTTTTACCCAAGGAGACTCTGCTGTTAATCAACTAATTGACATCTCAAACGATTTTGGTAAAGCGTTAGATGAGGGGAAAGAAATTAGAGTAGTCTTTTGTGACATATCTAAAGCATTTGACAGGGTATGGCACAAAGGTCTTCTATATAAACTCCAAACTATTGGAATAACCGGTAAAGTCCTTAATTGGTTTAAAAATTATCTAACTGGGAGGGAACAGCGAGTTGTTATTAACGGATCAAAGTCGACTTGGCAAACTATATCAGCCGGAGTTCCACAAGGTTCTATACTAGGACCTCTCTTATTCCTAATATTTATAAACGACATAGTAACTGATATTAACGCAATTATTAAACTGTTTGCAGATGACACAAGCCTTTACATTGTTGTTGATAATCCCCAAACAGCCTCTGATATACTAAATCAGGACTTGTCAAAAATTCACAAATGGTCTCAAAACTGGTTAGTCAACTTCAACCCGCAAAAAACCGAAACCATGACTATTAGTCGAAAAATTATAAAATCAAACCATCCTGTACTTAAAATGAACGATTACGGAATCCAAGAAGTGACGAGTCATAAACACCTTGGTGTATATTTTTCAAATAATGGTACATGGAATGATCATATAAATCATATACTTGATAAAGCTTATAAACGTATAAATATATTGAGGAAACTCAAATATACACTAGATAGATTTACTTTAGAAAAAATCTATTTTTGTTTTATCAGACCAATCCTTGAATATGCCGATGTTGTATGGGATAACTTAACCCAAATACAAATCCAAAAGCTGGAAAATGCCCAACTCGACGCAGCTCGTCTTGTCACCGGAGGAACAAAGCTAACTAGTGCGAGAAATCTTTACACGGAAACTAAATGGGAAAAATTATCCAACAGAAGACATTCACATAAACTAATAACTTTTCATAAAATGGTAAATGGTCTATCTCCGCAATATCTTTGCAACCTTCTCCCGGCTCGAGTTCGAGACCGTCATACTTATGGAACACGTCAAGCTAACAACCTCACGCAAATTATCACTAGAACGGCCCATTACTCCAACTCTTTCTTACCTCTTACTTCTAATATGTGGAACAACCTCTCTGACACCATTAAAAATTGTAAAACAATCTCAACTTTTAAGAAAGAACTTTTAAGCGAAAACGGAAAAGTTCCAAATTATTACTATTCCGGGACACGTCTGGGACAAATACTACACGCGCGTTTAAGATTAAACTCTAGTTCCTTAAATTATGATCTGTTCATAAGAAACCTAGTAGACTCCCCAAACTGTCGATGTGGAAGCATAGAAACAATAAAACATTTCCTTCTATGTTGTCCTATCTATGATGCCTAACGTCTCGAAATGTTTAATTACCTTGTTCAGTTTCCAATAAACTTACGCCTTGAGGTACTACTATATGGTTCAACTGTCTTGAATGACTACGAAAACGAAACTTTGTTTAAATATGTCCAAACCTTCATTATCAAATCAAAACGATTCGCACCCGGCCAAAGCTAAGCTAAACTAAACACATACTTTGCATTTCATCTATTTGCCTCTTTTTTTTCTTTTTTTTCACCGCACAACATTCTTAGAACTATCAATATATCCTTTGTATATATTTTGTTCTTCATATGGTTATACATTTTTCTTAATTCACCTTGTGTTATTGTTGATTTCTTTCTTTCAATTATATATATATTTGATATGCAACATTTAGAACATGTTAATGATATATGATTAATTGTAAGTTGTAATTACTATCAGGAGACAGATTTATATAAGCACTCTGTGCTTGTTTCTGAAACCTTTTTGTTTAATATGTTATGTTATATTTAAATGTATGTATGTCATTTCTAAATAAATATGTTTAAACTAGCGATTCAGGTTCCTGGGAGCCTCTAGTGTCGGCGAAACACTGAACGGTCACGTATTTATTATCGTCAATTTTTTTTATCATAGTTTGATAATTTCTTTTGTATTTAAATGCGAACTGTAATGGCTGAAGCCATAATTAATCACTCCGATAGCGAGGAGGATGGAGAATTAACAAATTCTACGACAACGAGTTTAAAATTGGGGACGATGGCAGTTGGTGAAACTCGTGAAAAAATAGCCGACGGTAAACAAAGTTCTTAAAAGTCAACAAGAACTTCCAGTCGGCGTTCGAAAAGGAAAGACTAAATGGAGGAACTAGAACAAAGGGAAGACCTCCGTTTTGCCCAAATGGATGAGATGTTTGATAGATTATTTATTTTATTGTCAAGTTCTCAATCTCAAAGTCAAAACACTAACAATAATGGTAGTAACGATAGTGTTAATGTTTAAAACAAGGATACTGTCACCGAGGATGAGCAGTTGTAGTTATCAATCACAGAATAGTGACTCTTTAGGAGTGCACAGTCATGACAGTAATGTGGATAACTCAACTCTTACAAATCATTTTCCCAATGAAGAATGTAGGGTGGAAAATGAACAAATAGGTGTAATATCTTTGGCACCTGGTCATAAAGAACGACAAGACATCGGTTTATTGTCAGAAAACGAGTCAAACTCTGTGTCAGGTCTAGTTTTCCAGTACATGACAATTCACTAGAACAACTTGAGGTTCCGACTCTAGCTATATATATAGATACAGTTGTTTCTAATTTGTTAGTTAAAAGACATGGGTCTAAAGCTTTTAATAACAAGAAAAACTGCCTGTTTTCTCCTTGCATGAAAAGCGTAGAGAAATTGGCCTATCAAGGCCAAGTCTCATCTCGAATGGGTATAATTACTACCGCATATACACAACAAGCACTAGGTACATTGTTAGAAACTTTAACCAGTGATGATGTCAACATAGATAAATGTGTGCAGTTGACTCGTGACATATTTGCTATGACCACTAAAACTTTGGACCAAGTTCACCCATCGCTCATAAACACATTTTCCTTCTAGTTTCTTTTATTATTTGTAGTGGGTTTTTTCTTCACCAATCATTATTACTGACATGACAATTATAAAAATAATTATTTCCAAGTTTTAAAATTGACATTGAAAACGTAAGTGTAAGAAAGGCATATTATGCATATTATGCATGACGATGTTTAAACAAAATATTAATTAATCTTAATTTTGAACAACAAATAATAGCGGTTCTAATAGCATGTGTCAGAAAAGTTTCTTTCATTTTTTTAAATAGAAGATTTTTCCAGGTGGCTTTACGAATGCATGTGACAGTTATAAATGTGTGGTTCTGATTCTGATAGAAAAATATGTAAAAATAAAAATAAAAAAACCATAGAACTCGCGCATTCGGTGTGGCGGGCTAGGTTATAAAAGATTCTATGTACAAAGCATTAAAAGCATAATAATTAAATAAAAATAGAAATAATCTCGTCTTCGCCAAAAACTCACAAAATGAAGGACAGTAAATAAGATATCATTATAAATTGTTACCATCTATTATTTCCTGCTTAAGTTTATGACAGGTCAAGACAGAAAACACAAATCTGTCATGACCTAATATTTCCTGCAGCAATTTACAACAGTGCATAACAATTAGTGGATATCTTGTCAAGAACTGCCTTTTACTATGGCAATGGTGGACAGTGCATAACAGGTCAAGAAAAATTGTCAACTGCTGTGCAAAATTGTTACGGATCAGGACAGTGATAAACAATACAGGTAAAATTGTTAACTACTGCCCAAAATTGTAACAATTTAGGACAGTGATTAACAATCCAGGAAAAGTCTGTCACGATCTATGCGAAACTGTATCAATGTCGGACAGTGAAGGCCAATGTAGGACAGTGCATTATAGGCGGAAGGTAATCACTGTCACAAACTGTCCTTGATTGTATAGGGTGATAAAGGTAATTCACTGTTGTTTGGCAGTAGTGTCACAGTAAATAGCAGTGTAAGGCAGTAAAAAAATGACTGTGTCTGGTATAGACAGTAATTTTTTTGGTTCATAGTGAAGTATCATGATACTGAATCAGTGCAGATAAAATGTGTTGTTTCTGTATTAAATATTGATAATATTCCTTCAGTGCTATACAGGTTTACCGTTGTAAACCATGAAAGATTGTCTCTTGATATTGTGTCAGGTAATTGGTAGTAATCCACATTGCTCTCATCATTTTAACACCACTACTTCACCAAGTAAAGCTCAAAAGCATAAAAAGGCAAGAGAAATAAAGAACTACTACAACGTCTTGCAAAATATTTTTTGTGGACGAGTAATATAAATTACAACAAAGTTCCAGACAATAAATTTTGCTACGCCTGACGCGCGTTTCGTCTTTCCAAGACTCATCAGAGACGCTCTACCAAATGTTGAATATGCCAAATACGTTATGAGTATGGAGAGCATATAACAATAATACCAAAAATGTCGAATGAGAAACCAAATTATGACTTAGACCAACCTATGTCTGGGGTAGGAAGAACCTTAGGGTTTTGATAATTTAAAAATTTAAACGGGTAATTTATAGCTTTGATGTGTTCGTCAACACAAAAGTGCTGATGCCGGAGTAAATGATGTAATGCAGATGTTTTCAAAGGTTATAAACACAATATTCCAGCTTATGGAGTTTACGTATCTCAATTGATACGTTACTCCAGAGCGTGCGGGACTTACCCGATTTCCTTAGCAGAGCGACACGTCTGACACAAAATTGCTCACACAGGGTTATGTTGCTCCTCGATTGCTGTCTTCACTCAAGAAATTTTACGGAAGACATCATGCACTTGTAGACAAATATGGGATTTCGATCTCTCAAATGAGTGCAGATGTTGGTTTGTCATAGGGTGTTGATTTGTCTTCCTTTACCGCGGATTTGACACGCTGAATGGACTATTGGCAACGCGACGGGTGTGCTATAGCAAGCAGGAACTGCTTACTCTTCCGGAGCACCTGAGTTCACTCTTGTTTCGACTGGAGTTCGCGTTGTTGATTGATATTCAGTTGTTTTGTGTTTCCATGTTTTACATGTTGTCTGTGTTTGTCCTGTTCTTGTTGGTGTTTGCTGGTTTTGTCTCTGCTCTTTCGGACTTTTGACATTCGGATACCCCATTGGTACCTCTGATTCTTTCTCCCCTTCCAACGGGTGCAAGAAGCAAAGAGGCACCAATGGGGCATTCGAGTGTCAAAAGTCCGAAAGGTCAACGACAAACCAGTAAACTAAAAGAGTATTTCATGTATATTTTGACAATTATTTAATAATACATATAACATATGTGTATTAAATTATAATTATACACTTTGGGAGTCACTTGCATTACAGGTATCGTGTACAAATGATATCGATTAAAACACCCCTTCGATTAAAATGCATCCCGTGCGGGCATTTGGTGGCGAATAGGCCTGCAGAGTCTAGCTTGTCGTAAGAGGAGACTAAGGGTCTTGTGATTCTGACGTAGGGTCAGTGCTCAGCCCACAGAGCCAAGGTGTGTACACTAGGTGGCTGAATAGGGTGGCCCTCGTCCGCGGGGGTTGTCAGGTCTATAAAACGGAAACCCTGATGGTTGACCATAGTGGGCCAACCTCTGTGGAGAGTGCCACACTTCATGCACGTAAAACATCCCTTTGTGGACCGCCAAATAGTGCACCACATAGGCAAAATTTTCCGCCCCTACCCAGAACTATTTTTAGGTACAGTGTATAAACCAATCAATGAAGAGATTTAGATGATTAAATGATGCATATTCTGTCTACGCATTAGGATTTTTTTGCGCCAGGTTGCCAACAAACCTTAAATTAAGCAAGATAGTGAAATTATTAATTATTACTAGATGGTATTCTGATATGAACATCCTATTTTAATGAACAGTTTTCTGTGCGCCAATAATAGCAATCTCGGAGCCACTTTCGGCCGTTAGGAAGCAGGAATTATTGCAAATACTATTCCTGCCAAGATGCAACAAACTTGATATTAAAAATCAATTAACAATGTTTTATTTAATTTTATCTTTTAAAAAAAGATTACCATGTGTGCATGTACTATTTTTTAAACGAATAAAATATTAAAACAATGAGATGCGCGAGTCCACAAATTGTTAGTAGATTGGAATGTTGTATTTGTCGTCTTATCTTGTAAAGCAAAACATTATTAGAGGAATGATATTTGTTCAGTGGGTACATCTGTGATGGTAGTCAGAATCAATACCAAAATTGATTGACCTTGACCTTTAATTTCCAAATGAATGCATATGACTCAGGTTAAAGTTTTGGTTAAGGTTCATATCTCAGCAACTGCAGGTGATAAAGAGATGATATTGGGTCTTTGGTACATCTTGGATTGTAACCAGCATCCGTACCAAAATAAGGTGATCTTGAACTACATTTTTGCATGAATGACTCGGGTTAAGGTCCATTATCACCGATGATTATGTCATTCATTCCTTTAGCTATAAAAGGGCTGTGTGCTTTGTCTGGCATGTTGTTTATGTCTTCGTTCGTGAAAACTGACTGAAATTAGTGGTTTAAAATTTCCGCTTTGGACTGGCTATCACTGTGTAGAAACCCATCTTTATTCAGAAGAGGAGAAATTCCAGATTGATCTTGTTTTTAACTTTTGATGTAAGACCAGACACGTTTCGCGTTTGTCTTGATGTCATCATTTACAATTGATTGAATAAAGTCCTTTTGAGTTGAGCAGATTTCATTTCACTCTGTGACTCAGATTGCAGCCTTTTGTATCTAGACCAGTCTTAGGGACGGACCATTTAACTTGAAAGCGGGGGGTTGGTTTTTTAATTTGGTCAGAATTTTTTTTATTGTTTGAAGGCGTCGCGACAGAATACTATTTTTATTATTAGCATTATTTTCTATAACAGATATCCTTCTTCAGTCTTTTTAACTTTTGATGTAAGACCAGACACGTTTCGCGTTTGTCTTGATGTCATCATTTACAGTTAATTGAATAAAGTCCTTTTGAGTTGAGCAGATTTCATTTCACTCTGTGACTCAGATTGCAGCCTTTTGTATCTAGACCAGTCTTAGGGACGGACCATTTAACTTGAAAGCGGGGGGGTTGGTTTTTTAATTTGGTCAGAAATTTTTTTATTGTTTGAAGGCGTCGCGACAGAATACTATTTTTATTATTAGCATTATTTTCTATAACAGATATCCTTCTTCAGAATATTTTGTTCATTACCTTCTGCTGCCAAAATATTTTTTTTCATCAAAAATTATTTTCAAAATATTTTTTTTGGAAAAACCAAGCCCCCCTTCAAGTTAAATGGACGGTACCTTAGCCAGATCTTGTTTACTTGGCCTTACGATATGCTCTTGCATTTCGTCTGCTAAGGCGGCGAGTGAGTGTATAATATAAAACTACTTTGAAGATGTCATTATCAATGAAAAAATCTTTATTTTTTGTTTTGCTTTTAACAGACAAAAAAAGAAACTAGTTGAAAAGTACCAATTTCTTACTAGTAAATGAAATATCTTGCATATAGACTTGTATTATACGTCTTAGAAATTTTATTACAAAACGGGTTATTACATTTCAAAATTTTGTTACAAAACGGGTTGACCCGTTTTGTAATAAATCTAAATCTATCGAACATAGTTTAGAATGTTGGAAAGTTAAACACATACTTTCTATGTATAGCTTCTTCTCTGTCTGATATGACAATTTGGAGAAAATGTAATAGGGGGAAAACTCACGTCAAAATATAATTACCATTTGGTTACTCAATTCCTACGTATATATAAAACAACTCTGGTGCCGTTTTTATAAATAATTAAATCATATATTTTTAGTGTTAACACTAGAAAAATAAAAGATCTAACATATAGACTTATACAGATGGGTCCAGTCCAAACATGTACAAAAGTGAACTTGGTCAGCTATACCTGTCCAAAGAGTGAAAGCAGACCGTGGTCCGCTTTCCTGGTCAGGTCTGGTTTAAAAGGGGACCACAGCGGACCGGACCACAAGTCAGGTCAGCTCAATGTCCTCAGATAGAAGCAGACGGAAAGCTGGCCAGAGCTGACCTAACCAGAAGACAGGTCCTCTTTAGACAGCTTTTTATATAGTGGACAGGATTGCAAATTAATTAATCGGTCGTCAATTAAAAAAAAAATAGCAATTTGCATACTCATTTTATTATTTCTATCTAGTTAATAAATGTTTACTTGAAATAAAACAAAAAATAAATTATGATAATTTTAATGTTAACATATAATAATTTTCACTTAAAATATTTATTTTATTTATTCATCTTAATTAATTAACTAATTTATTGATTTATTATTTATTTATTTATTTATTTATTTTAGTTTCTTTATTTATTAATTGTAGTAAACGTAATGTTGGATTATTTTTTGTTTTTTTGTTATAAAAACTCTTATTACTTAATTTTACATGTTTAACATATCGGTGATTTTCATTTATTGCTAACACCTGAGCACTGGTCCGATCTGCTTTAATTTTTAGCTGTCTAAAGTGGACCTGGAGCTGACCAGACCAGTGGCCAGGTCTGTCTTGAGTGAACCTGACTAGAGTGATGGTTCACCAAAAGCGGACCAGAAAGCTGTCCAGAGTGAACTTCTGGTAAGATTTTCTGGTTCACTATGCATACAGGTTAGGACCGGACCTTCTGTATTATAAGTCTAATAAACTTTATTACAAAACTGGTTATAACGTTTCAAAATTTTGTTTGAAAACGGGTTGACAAATTCAACCCGGGTTGTAATAAATCTAAATCTATCGAACACACTTTAGAATGTTGGAAAGTTAAACTCAGACTTTATATGTATATGTTCTTCTTCGATTAGGGTTGGAAAATTAGATATCTAAACCCGAAGATAGTTATACTTTGTTTTAAAATGGAAGCCTTGGTGAGTGTTTTAGAAATAAAAAGAACTATCGAAAGTGGAGATATTTTTTAATACACGATTTAGTGTAAAGAACCCCTGTTTCTTAACTGCAATTTGGAAGAAAAGTTTGACGTAAAAAATTAAAAAGCAGGAACTAATAGCATCAAAATATAATTACGAGTTTTTTTTTATTCCTACGTATAAATTTTGGCCGGATTTAACAGAGTGAAAAATTAGGG
Organism: Arcuatula senhousia; assembly: GCA_963971305.1. Taxonomy (NCBI): domain Eukaryota; kingdom Metazoa; phylum Mollusca; class Bivalvia; order Mytilida; family Mytilidae; genus Arcuatula; species Arcuatula senhousia. The sequence continues at coordinate 12,147,811 of OZ020312.1, forward strand.
TTAAAAAATTATGAATGGCGTGCGGTCGGTGGGATGGCGGGGAAGAAGTGTGCGTAGGTTTTCGCAGCAACTACTTATCATAGCCACTTTTTATTCGGTATACAGCACCGGGATGGGGCCCCATAACGTGGGATTCGATTCACCTACTTTCTGTTTAACGAAATCTGGCTTTGACAGATTTTAAACTTCTTTGATGCCATTCTTATTAATGAATACATAATTTTTCACTGTTAACACACAAAAATGAAACACATTGAAAAGTACCAATTTCACACTAGAGTGTGTGTTGTGTGTGTTGGTGTTTAACGCCCTTTATCGAAACACCTGGGCCATGTAGGGCGGTCGGTTTGAATGGTGGAGGAAACCGGAGTACCCGGAGGAAACCACCTACCTTTGGCAGGTTACTTCCACATTAGAAAAGTGAAATATCTTACATATATACGTCTCACAAACTTTATTACAAAACGGGAAATTACATTTCAAAATTTTATTACAAAATGGGTTGACAAATTCAACCAGTTTTGTAATAAATCTTAATCTATCAAACATACGTATATGTAATAAATCTAAATCTATCAAACACACGTATACTTTCGAGGGTGAAGATTAAGATTAAATACACGATTGAGTAAAAAGAGCACGTGTGACTGATATGATACTTTCGAGAAAATGTAATAGCGGGAAAACTCACGTCAAAATATAATTACCAACCACGAATCATCTCAACTGACATAATTTTGAATTTTGCTACCAGTAGCTGATATCGAAAGAAAAACTTGTTGACTTACCGTATGAGACGTATTTCCTGATAACGTTGGTCTAAAAGCCGACCACGGAGACAACGGTGCCTGGTCAAAATATTTTGAAAAACAAGTCCTGGCATATCGAATAAGTTGTGAAATATACACCGCATATGCTGGTAACGTGGGTATATTTCTTTCCAGATCATAAAAATTAAAATCGTCTCTTTTGCCCTATATTTGTCTACTCAGATGACCACTTGAGTCAAATTCAAGATGAGAATCAAAGAAAGACGTCAATAAAGTATATTAGGTGTTTTGATCTCTTATGTAGCTTCTGAAATTAACCAATAGGGTTTATCAGATTTCAAAATTAAACAAACACACACCAGATAAAGGATGGGTTGCGATAAGGCCTTATTTTGGCCCATCTAAAGGCAAAAAAAAATAAAAAGTATTCCATAGCCTGTTACTTTTAATATCATTTTATAGCAAAATAATTGTACTGTTGTAAAATAATAATTTAAATACTTTTACATAAACACAACTTGGAAAATTGTGTTCAAAATTGACCAATTTTGAATGAAAATTTCATTTTGATAATAAGAAAATTTCAACGTAGGGCTTCAATAAATTAAAATTTTGTGCTTATATACTTAAAGACAGTGTTTGCAATTCTATAAATGGTACTTGGTATATATACATCACTGTTAACATTATTGAATTTAAAATGACTGCATATATCAAGAAAAAAGAAGAAAACTGAGAGAATTTACATATTTTTAAACTACTGACTACAAGGTAAAAGATTATAGTCTTTTAAAATTTTCAGTTTGTCTTGCACGCGGAACCAGCTTGAAACTTTCCCCCCAAAAAATGTGCTTTAGCACTACAAGTTTTTGATTAAAATATGGAGCTGGTTCCGCGTGCAAGACTATCCTTCCGGGAAATATATATAACTCAATTGCGTCACCTTCCCATAGGCACAATGTTAAAATCATTTGCAGTGGTTCATTTCAAGCACCATTTACTAAAAAAATTAATGAGCTTTTAAACCGCATACGTTTATTTTCAAAAAGTAGAAATATTTACCTTTCCAACAAGACATTTTGTGATGTAATTTATCTAATTTTATTTTTGTTGACTTTCGTGGTGGGCCGAAGAAGGGTCTTATCGCAACCCATCCTTTGCTAGATTTTTACTTCATGATAATCTGTTGAGAAATGGTATGGAAATAATTCCTGATGAAAACCCATTACTTTATGTGAATATGGAAATTATTTATTCGTGAAATACTTTTGAATATAATCACTCTTAAGACTCAATATTAATGATCGTTTAGAGCTGATACTCAAAGGATTGTTAAAATTTGCATAAATTTTAAACAAGTCAAGTATATATTATTTATATTTGTATACTTTAAAACACCTCTACTTTAATTTTAAGAAACAACATAACTGTAACAAGAGGCTCCCAGGAGCCTAAATCGCTCACCTGGTCTTGATGTCAACCCCATATTTTGTAGAGCTAAATGAGCTGAACATTTAAGCAAGCAATAGTTTTTTCTTTATCTACTATAGTTTTCATGCTATATGCCAAAAACACGAAAAAACGTTATTTTAGGGGCCGTAACCCCTATAAGGGGTCATCTGACAACTTCAACCCTATGGAGACTTTTGTAGAGCTTTATGCGCTGAACATTTAAGCAAGCAACAGCTTTTCTCTATCTGCTAGTTTTCATTCTAAAGGCCAAAAACATGAAAAAGGTTATTTTAGGGGCTGTAACCCCTATTAAGGGTCATTTGACAACTTCCATCCTATTGAGACTTTTGTAGAGCTAAATGAGCTGAACATTTAAGCAAGCAACAGCTTTTCTCTATCTGCTATAGTTTTCTTTCTATAGGCCAAAAACATGAAAAAACATCATTTGAGGGGGCCGTAACCCCTATAAGGGGTCATCTGACAACTTCGACCCTATGGAGACTTTTGTAGAGCTAAATTAGCTGAACATTTAAGCAAGCAACAGCTTCTCTCTATCTGCAATAGTTTTCATTCAATAGGCCAAAAACATGAAAAAAACATTATTTCAGGGGCCGTAACCCCTATAAGGGGTCATCTGACAACTTCGACCCTATGAAGACTTTTGTAGAGCTAAATGAGCTGAACATTTAAGCAAGCAACAGCTTTTCTCTATCTGCAATAGTTTTCTTTCTATAGGCCAAAAACATGAAAAAACATCATTTTAGGGGCCATAACCCCTATAAGGGGTCATCTGACAACTTCGACCCTATGGAGACTTTTTTAGAGCTAAATGAGCTGAACATTTAAGCAAGCAACAACTTTTCTTTATCTGCAATAGTTTTCATACTATAGGGCAAAAACATGAAAAAACGCTATTTTTCACCTTTAAGGGGCTGTAACCCCTATAAGGGGTCATCTGACAACTTGGACCAAATGGACTTTTGTAGAGCTTTTAATGCTGAAGCAGTAGGGTGGCATCAGATTTCATCTATCTCTTATACTTTTTGATTTACAAGCCAAAAACAGTAGTCTGACCCCCCTGGTCTATTTTTAGCAACGGCGGCCATGTTTTTCGACGAATCAAAAATCCCCACATCAGTTCTGTGAGGGATACCCTAAGGTACCATCAGACCAAATTTGGTTCGAATCTGTTCAGCCGTTTCAGAGGAGAAGAAGTTTGAAGAAAAGTTAACGACGACAGACGACGACGACGGACGCCAAGTGATGGCTATAGCTCACATGGCCTTTGGCCAGGTGAGCTAATAAAGGGGTTTTATCCATACACTTTGAAACCAAGCATTTTTATGCTGCATTCATATAAACTGGGATAATTTGTTCAGAAAAATGCTTTGGTATACGACTGAAAACAAAAAAATAAGTATTCAAGTGTACTTATGCTTAACTAGCTATAAAATCTATTACAAGACTATTTTTTCAATGAAACATTCATATTTATTTAAGTAATTTCGTAAATTAAAATTTAATCAAAATTCCTTACTCTACGATTGATAACATGTTCACAAAATAAATAATTGTATAAATGCAAAGTATTAATAGGTTAACGGGAAATGAAATATGTTTTTATTACAAAACGGGTTATTACATTTCAAAAATTTATTACAAAACGGGTTGGCTCGTTTTGTAATAAAATTATTTTTTTTAAAGATATTGTCTTTGAGTGTTAAAATTTTGAGTTACAAAATATAAGTATATTGTAGTTAACCCCTCCTGGACACAATTTAACATTTTTTTAAGAATTTTTTTTATTAGAAAACGGGGAGTTTATTACAAAACGGGTTGTTACAATGCTTAAAACATGCTATAGATAAGAACACGTGACGGGTGTGCTATAGCAAGCAGGAACTGCTTACTCTTCCGGAGCACCTGAGTTCACTCTCGTTTCGACTTGAGTTCACATTGCTGAATACGGTTTTGTTGTTATGTGTGTGTGTGTGTTTTATGTTGTTATGTGGTTTGTTTTGTTGTGATGATTTTTTGTCTGCCGGTTTTGTCTTTGTCTTTACTGTTTTATGATACTGATTACCCCTTTGGTACACCTTTGCTTCTATGAAATAAAACATTTAAATGATCAGCTTACAATTTGAAAACTTGTGTACTTTTTCAATGGATGAAGTTTTTTGAACAGGTGAGGTTTTGGGAATTTTAATTTATAAAATTGTTTTTAGATTATTTTTTCCCTTTCATTTGATTTTTTCTTCACAGGTTACACAGTGTTTGTCATATTTTAAAATGTTATTTCTTCATAGACAGAAAAAAAAATATTGTGGTCATTCCCTAAATAGATTTCAGACTTCCAAACAAGTTATACTCACTTCCAGAATAAAACCATGAACACAGAATAGGAATTTTTCCTGATAAATATCAACACACTGAACATTTCATCAAGCAAAAGTTTTCTCTATCTGCAATGGGTATAATTTCAGAAGTAAAAAATCATTTTAACCTTTAAAAGGGCAATGACTCCTACAGGGTTTCGCCTGACAAGGGTGGTTCAAATGAGACTTATGTAGAGCTGTATGGTGATGTAATTAAGCCACATATAGTCTTAAGCAATGTGAGCTACACATGCATCTAGAGACATCTTAATTGTTGTACATGTACACCTTGTCGATGAAGGTTTTCCTAGTCCAAGGAATAGCGGTTCAATGAAAGTTCACCTTGAACAACAACCTGTTTCTGATATTGACATAAATGAAGAAGGTTCCGAATACAATCAGGGGGAAACGGTGGAAAGTAATGCTACAATACTTTACCCATGTCCTGTGCAGTCATGCAACAATGTATATACAAAGGTGCACTTCCTAGATTACCATCTCAGCCTCGGTAACCACATAAACCAGGATAGGGAAAGCCCCTTTGACACCATAAAAAAGCATGAACTGAAAAATACATTGCAGTGGATAGAAAACACAAGAAGAATGTGAAATCCCTACGTTTATCCGAATCTGTAATCTGTTGATGTCCCGAAGGATGTGCTTTGAAATCTCACAGGAAGAGCAAGCGATTAAAGATTACATTGTTTATATGGTTCCCTCCTTTGAAAGAAGTAAAATAAAAGCCAAATTTTGACGACATTTCAAATGATTTGAAAACAAAAAGGAATGAGAGTGGTCAAATGGAATTTACCGAAGATGAATGGCTGTCTCCTACACAGATTAGAAGTTTGTTTGCAAATTTTGTGCGAAAAGGTGTTCCAGCAAATAAACCATTACCGATAGAAACAATACAAGTTGGGGAAATGAAAAATGATGAAGATCTTCAAAAAGTTGTAGCTGAATTAAGTACACTTGACTACCATGGAGAAATGGTCCTAGTTGCAATGGATACACATGCAGATAAATAGCTATCATTGGATCATATGAAACCAAGTATTGAATTGTCCTATTTTAAGAAGGTATCTAATATTTTTCAAATTTTATCGATGAGGCGAACTTTGTATTCATAGTGGAGCGGATATAGGGTAAAATATTTCACTTTGTGATAAAAGCATGAAATTTGGTATGATGGTGCCTTAAGTACTCAACATTAAGATAAGATCGTTGGCCATTTCAATTTCGGCCGTTTTCAAGATGGCCGCCATGAAATTCAAAATGGCATCATTTCTAATTATTCTTTTGTATACAATTCATGGCTATAACTGTATTTTTTTCTATTTAAACTATTTATTCATGTTTTGAAGTTTATATATGGTTAACAGATATATATGTTAAGTAATTTTGAATATTAGCAGCTGCGCATGCGCTAAATTTTGCCATAATTGCGCTATAATAATACAAATATTACATTTTGAGTTATGAATTGCTTATAGTCTTGTGTTTACAGTTTTTGTGTACACAAAATGTGAAAAGAACTTGTAAAGGAATATATTTGCAGCATTTGTATTAATTTTACTAAAATAAGACAGTTAAAGATATCAATAACAGCCATTTTCAAGATGGCTGTCGTAAAATTTTTAATTATGGCATTTATATTCCTTTTGTTCTATATGCCAGATTATATGAAATATGATCTTTTCACTAGTGCTACAGGAGCTTGAATAAGACTCAAAGATGGATATTCAGTAATTATATCCCCATTTGTAAGAGAATGTGCTATATTGCGATCACCTTGTCTGTCCATCTGTCTGTCCATTAGAAACTTTCAAAACATATTTTGGGGCTTTTCCAGAAGGAACTAATGTTATATATTGTAGACAGTTTTAGCATTTTGAGTTGTATCGTTCCACACCTTTTCAGGCCAGTATCACATCTGCTTCCTGTTTTCCAAGCCGGCTTAGACTTTTTAAGGAAAAAATGTCAAATGTGTATACAGCTTTAGTAAGAGGAGTTGCAACGTGCCTCCTCATTCCTGTAGGTCAGTCAGGCATCCTCTTTCTGTTTTCCGAATGGTCAAGTGGGGTATCCCAAGCACGACTTAGTGCAACACCTTCAAGTTTTAATCATGCACATTATATTGATATTAAATCGTAAGCCAAGGTATGAATTTTAATTTTCATCGATGTTTTATTAGTTTGAAAATGCAAAATATTGTAAAAGGTAATTGTAACATTACCAACATAAAAGTGTTTTTAGTTATGATAAGTCTAAAGACTTTGGGTTTTGTGAGGTTTAATGTAGAAATGATATATGGTATTTTTAGAAAAATGTCACCTGTATGCTCAATACTTGAATATCTTCATTTACTCAGAGTAACTAGTACATGACAAGTCATACATTTTACTTAGAGTAACTAGTATATTACTTGTTACACTTTTTTACTCAGAGTAACTTGTACATTACTAGTCATACATTTTATTCAGAGTAGCTAGTACATTACTAGTCATACATTTTATTCAGAGTAACTGGTATATTACTAGTCATACATTTCACTCAGAGTAACTAGTACATTACTAGTCATACATTTTACTCATAGTAACTAGTACATTACTAGTCATACATGTTATTCAGAGTAACTAGTACATTACTAGTCATACATGTTATTCAGAGTAACTAGTACATTACTAGTCATACTTTTTACTCATAGTAACTAGTACACTACTAGTCATACATTTTATTCAGAGTAACTAGTACATTACTAGTCATACATGTCAACAAAAAGTGTTGTGTAGGGTAAAGAACTAAAGTCCAGGTTTTCAAACTGCATAAGTGCTGTAGGTTTTCTTAAAAAAACATTATCAATAATACAGAATCAAAATTCTCAGCTTCCCATTTGCCAAGCCAAACCAGAACCGTCATTAGTTCTTAAAACGATATGTTGGTTTGAACGCAATGTCATGAACAAAATATACATTCGTCAATTAACATATCGATTTTGTTTTTATAGTTATCGGACAACTGGTTTATCTTAATTTTCTTAGTTCACTTTCGTATTTTTTTAATGTTTTGCATGTCATATATTCTGGACTTCGTAAACAAAACACAACTTTTGACATTTGTGTAAATCAATGTATTTACAAAATACTCAAATAGTTATGAGATTAAAATAAAAAGCTGTTATTGTATTGCGAGTTTTAATAGGTTTTTTGTTAGCAGGGACCAAAGTAGTCAGTCACTACCACCATATATACATAATGTAAAAAGGACATCAATCTTTATTTGGTCTTACATGTTGATTAGTATTGTACATCATTATATTGTGTCTGATAGTAGCATTATGACAAGGAAGCCTTATATAGGATGTAATAGGAGATTTTTAGTGTCAGAATTTTTGTTTTACATATTTAAGTATAAAAGGCAACTCACAGCTTGGAAAAGGAGATATTTATACTTTTGACAGTATTGCGCATGCATGCTAACAAATAAATTTATTAACCTAACGATTATCATCTGTTTCTTAATAAAAGTGTTTACTTGACCAATAAAAGCAACAAATTTATAAACAAATAGGTAGTTACGCATAAAAGATAATAAAGAACTGGCACCATTTTGATTTCGCATCGGCCATCTTGAAAAAGGCCGAAATCAAGATGGCCAACTGTGAATTTTGAACCATTATATATTGACAAATGTTTGAACAAAATATCATGCTTTTATCACGATGTGAATTATTTTGGTGAAAATCAAGTTTAAAGCGGGCAACTCACAGTGCGGAAAACTGGGATATTTATACTTTTGACAGTTTATTGCGCATGCGCACTATCAATTAAATAATTAACCTTACATTGACCATTTTTTTTCCTAATATAGGTGTCAATTGTCCAATAAAAACAAAAAGTAGTTTTGAAAAAAAAGATGATGGAAAAATGGCGCCATCTTAATTTCGCGGCGGCCATCTTCAAAATGGCGGAAATCAAGATGGCCAGCTATGAATTCTGAACCACTATATATTGAAGAATGTTTGTACAAAATTTCATGCTTTTATCACGATGTGAAATATTTTGTTGAAAAATCAAGTTTATCCGCTCCACTATCATTGATTACCTGTGTTTGAATGAAGAAATATAAATGAATAAAGACTTACCGTATAAGTGTTTTATTTTGCAGTAGTAAAATTTCTCGTTTAAAGGAGAACATCGATTGTTTTATTTTTGGTGAGTTCCAATTTTAATGATTCAGATTTTACCCTTTGTATTCTATTCAGCAATTTTATTTTCGCGGGATATATTTCGCGACTGAAAAATGATCGGGAATATAGCGAAAATTAAGTCACCAAAAAAACCTTATACGGTATATGTATATTTTTGTTAATACATGTAACAAGCATCATAATGTCATCATTTTTGCAGACTATGATATATCTTTTCATCTGCCCAGCTCTGTCATATTCCGGTTCACCATTGCTCTTTCTGTATCAGTTATAACCATGCAGCTTCATGAAATACTGTATACTGCACTGTTTTCAACAGGTTCATTATATCATGGACTAAAATGTTGCAATCAACAATAGCCTCGTTTTTCTGTCTGTCCATCTGAGAGACTCAGGTTCACCATTTTGTACCAAAGCTGCGAGTATAGTATATGTGACACATTCTCTTTTTTATACACTGAATTTTACAATACCATGCAGTGTCTAATGATTGTGAAATTGTGAATCAACTTCATTATACAATGTATTTATTACTTAATTCACTTAGTTTGCATTTTTATTCAATGTGCCAACGGTCCAATGCATTTGGTACGATTCTTATGCGAACTGGTCCTTAAGCCTTTGATATGGGTAAATCCCAATGATCTTGAATGTTTGACCGTACAAACTACGAAATTTCATATTTATGCTATAATTCTAATTAACTATAAGACAATACCCAAATATATATACAGAATAGATACACCACATCGACTTCAATCAAATTGAAGAAAATGAGTTTAACAAAATAATTGGCAAATTGTGTAAACAGTTGGCCATTTTTGGTGGGTTTAGTCCCAAAGTGTATCATTTTTCGCTCCGGAAACTTAAGCTATGATTATTTCAATGCAAAAAACTATATGTTTAAATAAAATTTGGGTGATTTTAGGCATTGTCTTGGCCAAAATACCTATACAGACATATGCTGTTTCAAATGATGATTTTTTCGACATTTTTGAAAATCTTGACAAAGTGCCAAAATTTCTAATATAGCTCAATATGGTTGTTTTTTCTTGGAGAACATGTCCAACTGAATATTCCCTTTAAGTATAATGAAATTACCTTTTCATTATTCTTTAAAATATTATCACAAAAAGTGGCATTTTTTCGGGCCTAAAATCAATTCTGAATTCTAAAAATTGAAATGCGTGTTACTAAAAAATAGCAACATCTTGGATTTTAGTGGTGCGAAAATACTTTTTATGCAAATATCTATCAGATATATATAACTTTTTAAGGTTTCTCAAAGTTGCCACCTGGACCATTTTGCATGATTTTTCTCATGGATTTGCTCTTAAACATAATCCATAACAGAAAGTCGAAGGGACAAAACCCTTGGTGTTTAATGTATAGTAAGAACACTACTGAAATTATCTTGTTAAACTCTGAACAACTGTTACTAAATATACAAGACCGAAAAGGAGACAATACAGTGCACACTACTGAATCGATCTTGAAAACGAACTTCTGAAATTGCAATGGAACTCTTAACAACACTGGACAAATAACAAGTCTAGTATAAATCAATATTGACCAGTAGATTATGTCTGTGTAAGAGTTATATGATTATCAACAAAAGTATATCATAAACGTGATGAATTGTCTTTACCAACTATAAAGGATGGGTTGCGATTAGACCCCCTTACATCCACCATCGAAATAGGTAAATTTTATCACAAAATGTCTTGTTTGAAAGGTATATGTCTATTTTTAATCAACATTTGTAGTATAAAAGTGTATTTTATTTATTTAGAAAATGGTGCTTGAAATGTACCACCGCAAATAATTTTAACCTTGTGCCTATGGGAAAGTGGCAAAATTAAGTCATATTATATCCTTTCCGGAAATAAAGTCTTGCACACCGAACAACACGAAATTGTTCAAAAACTTGTATTACTAAAGCACATTTTTGTAAAAGTTTCAAGCTAATTCCGCATGAGTGACATACTGAAAAATATAAAAAAGACCTCGTACTTGTAGTCGTAGATTAAAAATATTCAAAATCTCTGCATTTTCTCCATTTTTCTCAAGATAAACTTATATTTCAAATTCAAAACTGTTGTTAGAATTATGTATATATATATGGACCATTTAAAAGAATTTTAACTATGTCTTTAAGTATATTGGCACAAAATTTTAACTTAATAAACGTCTGCCTTGGCAATTTCCTAATAATCAAGATATAGTTATCATTCAAAATGGGTCATGTTTGTTTAAACAAGAGATTCCATCTTGTGTTTATGCAAAATTATTAAAGAGTATTCTTTACGGACAGTAGAATCATGTTTACAAAATAAGCTATAAAGTAACCGGCGTTGAAATACTTTTTATTTTTCACATTTAGATAGGCCAAATTAGGGCCTTATCGCAATCCATTTTTTTCCTTTTCTTAAAGGCGTTGTGCCTTTTCTTCCGTCTTACGGAGTGTTTATTTCACTGTTAGTCAGATATGCTCAAATTTCAAGTGGCGTTTCTGGTTTTATTGTTCATGTATGCGTTTGCCATATTTACCTCAAAATGGCTTTTTTTAGTAAGATAAATAATAAATGAAGAATGCCATGTCATTTGACCTCCACGTGCAAGGTACTTTTATTATTGTTATGATTAAATCTACTCGATCACTGTCCGTTTAATAGAAGTTTATTAAGTAAAATTGATTCTTTATTTAGGTTACAACTTGAACGAAAGTTATCTTGTTAAATGAAAGGAAAGAGCTATACTTGTATTGTTTTTCATTTATAGTTAAAGTCGCACATAGACTAGAAATATAGGTCAAACATCTACTAGTTAACAATGAACCTTAATTACAATTTAACCAAAAGTGTTCACAAACATGTCAGTTAAGAGGTACATTCGGGAAATTTTGTCCTTATGCAAAATACATTTTGAATGCATTTTTTGTACTAAAAAACCTCAACTAAATAAATGTGTCAATGTAATAAGGTGTGTTCTTATCTAGGTCCTACTATACTCTGTTTGTCTTTACATATACAAAGATTTTCTTTACTGTACTGATGTAATAATCATTTGTGTTTCTATATTATTGTTAAATCCATGTAATAGTTTTCGATCGATTCATTCTTTTGCAGTTGTTGCTATTTCTTTTTTTTTAATAAAACAAGGTTTCAATAATATGGAAAGCCGGAGTGGACCCCCGCACTTACAAATTATTTTCCATTGGTTTCAATGGGAAATTTCTAAGTTCGGCAATTCAATAAATTCCCGCAGTTACAAATTATTTTGCCTGTTTTCCGCACTTACAAATTATTCTTCTTGTTTTCCGCACTTATAGATTATTTTTCTTGTTTTCCGCACTTACAGATTATTTTTCTTGTTTTCCGCACTTACAGATTATTTTTCTTGTTTTCCGCACTTACAAATTATTATTCTCTTTTTCCGCACTTACAGATTATTTTTCTCTTTTTCCGCAGTTACAGATTATTTTTTTTTTCCGCACTTACAGATTATGTTCCTTATTTTCCGCTCTTACAAATTATTCTTCCCCTTTTTCCGCACTTACAAATTATTTTTCTTGTTTTCCGACGTTACAGATTATTTTCTTGTCTTCCGCGCTTACAAATTATTTTATCATCAAAAATGTAAAAAGGGAAGCAACTCCAGCTTACAAATGAGCACAAAAACCTACACGTACAAAGTGTAAAGGCGGGGTTTTGTCGACAAATATTCTTGCCCCTAAGCTTAATGACTGGTTTTTAATACGATAAACCTGTCAATCGCTGTCCCAATGGTACATGTATATCATCAAATACACATAGGGAACTCATTCAAGCTTACAAAAAAGCGTAGAAAACCCGCATTTGCATCTCGGTTTTTGAAGGTTTTCACGAGATGTAAAGGCGGGATTTTGGCGACAGATATTCATGCCCCCAAGCTTATTGCCTGGTTTTCAAGATGATAAATCTGTCAATTGCTGTCCGATTGGTACATGTATAGCGTCAAATACAGAAAGGGATCCGTTCCCAGCTTACAAAAGAGCGTAGAAAACCCGCATTTACATCTCGGTTTTTGAAGGGTTTCACGAGATGTAAAGGCGGGGTTTTGACGACAGATAGTCATGCCCCTTAGCTTGTTGACTGGTTTTCAAGATGATGAATCTGTCAATTGCTGTCCCATTGGTACATGTATAGCGTCAAATTCAAAAAGGGATCCGATCTCAGCTAACAAACAAGCGTAGAAATCCCGCATTTACATCTCGGTTTTTGAAGGTTTTCACGAGATGTAAAGGCGGGGTTTTGACAACAGAAAGTCATGCCCCTAAGCTTATTGACTGGTTTTCAAGATGATGAATCTGTCAATTGCTGTCCCATTGGTACATGTATAGCGTCAAATACAAAAAGGGATCCGATCCCAGCTTACAAACAAGCGTAGAAATCCCGCATTTACATCTCGGTTTTTGAAGGTTTTCACGAGATGTAAAGGCGGGGTTTTGACGACAGATGGTCGTGCCCCTAAGCTTGTTGACTGGTTTTCAAGATGATAAACCTGTCAATTGCTGTCCCAATGGTACATGTATAGCGTCAAATACAAATAGGGATCCGATCCCAGCTTACAAACAAGCGTAGAAATCCCGCATTTACATCTCGGTTTTTGAAGGTTTTCACGAGATGTAAAGGCGGGGTTTTGACGACAGATATTCATGCCCCTAAGCTTGTTGACTGGTTTTCAAGATGATAAACCTGTCAATTGCTGTCCCATTGGTACATGTAACATGTATAGCGTCAAATACAAATAAGGATCCGATCCCAGCTTACAAACAAGCGTAGAAAACCCGCATTTACATCTCGGTTTTTGAAGGTTTTCACGAGATGTAAAGGCGGGGTTTTGACGACAGATAGTCATGCCCCTAAGCTTGTTGACTGGTTTTCAAGATGACAAACCTGTCAATTGCTGTCCCATTGGTACATGTATAGCGTCAAATACCAATAGGGATCCGATCCCAGCTTACAAACAAGCGTAGAAAACCCGCATTTACATCTCGGTTTTTGAAGGAAAGGCGGGGTTTTGACGACAGATAGTCATATGCATGCTCCTTAGCTTGTTGACTGGTTTTAAAGATCATAAACCCATGTCTAGTAGCCGGGTCACTCCGTCCGTCTGCCTGTCTAGTATGTTCGTCCATCGCGCTATAGGGGCTGCCTGTCTTGTGTAATTATGTCTCCCCTTGCCAGAAGGGGGAGACCTAATATTGTTTTTGTGTCAGTTCTTCATCTTCTTCCCATACAAAACTTGTCCGAGCCATAACTTTTTTATCCTTTGACATAGGGCTTTGATATTAAACATGTGGATGTATCACCATGAGACGACGTGTTGCGATCGAGAATGACTTTCATATGACCTTGACGTTTGACCTAAAGGTCAAAATAATAGTTTTTATACAAAGCTTGTCTGTGCCATAACTTTTTGATCCTTTGACATAGGACTTTGATATTTGACATCTGGATGTATCACAATGAGACAATGTGTCGCGTATTAAAGACTTTCAAATGACCTTGACCTTTGACCTCAAGGTCAAAATAATGCTGCTCATTTTGCATGCAAAGCTTGTGTCCGGACCACAACTTTTTTATCCTTTGACATAGGGCTTTGATATTTGGCATGTGGATGTATCACCATGAGACGACGTGTGGCGATTGAGAATGAATTTCATATGACCTTGACGTTTGACCTAAAGGTCAAAATAATAGTTTTTATACAAAGCTTGTCTGTGCCATAACTTTTTGATCCTTTGACATAGGACTTTGATATTTGACATCTGGATGTATCACAATGAGACAATGTGTCGCGTATTAAAGACTTTCAAATGACCTTGACCTTTGACCTCAAGGTCAAAATAATGCTGCTCATTTTGCATGCAAAGCTTGTGTCCGGACCACAACTTTTTTATCCTTTGACATAGGGCTTTGATATTTGGCATGTGGATGTATCACCATGAGACGACGTGTGGCGATTGAGAATGAATTTCATATGACCTTGACGTCTGACCTAAAGGTCAAAATAATACAGTTTTTATACAAAGGTTGTCTGTGCCATAACTTTTTGATCCTTTGACATAGATCTTTGATATTTGACATCTGGATGTATCACAATGAGACAATGTGTCGCGTATTAAAAAGACTTTCAAACGACCTTGACCTTTGACCTCAAGGTCAAAATAATGCTGCTCATTTTGCATGCAAAGCTTGTGTCCGGACCACAACTTTTTTATCCTTTGACATAGGGCTTTGATATTTGGCATGTGGATGTATCACCATGAGACGACGTGTGGCGATTGAGAATGAATTTCATATGACCTTGACGTCTGACCTAAAGGTCAAAATAATACAGTTTTTATACAAAGGTTGTCTGTGCCATAACTTTTTGATCCTTTGACATAGATCTTTGATATTTGACATCTGGATGTATCACAATGAGACAATGTGTCGCGTATTAAAAAGACTTTCAAACGACCTTGACCTTTGACCTCAAGGTCAAAATAATGCTGCTCATTTTGCATGCAAAGCTTGTGTCCGGACCACAACTTTTTTATCCTTTGACATAGGGCTTTGATATTTGGCATGTGGATGTATCACCATGAGACGACGTGTTGCGATTAACAATATCTTAATATGACCTCGACCTTTGACCTCAAGGTCAAAATAATGCATGGGACCCAAATTTTTCATACCAGTCTTGTCCGGGCCTTAACTTTTTTATCCTTTGACAAAGGACTTTGATATTTGGTATGTGGATGTATTACCATGAGGCGACGTTTCGCAATCGAAAATGACTGTCATATGAACTTGACCTTTGACCTTAAAATAATGCAATTTTTTCATTCAAAGCTTGTCTGTTCCACAACTTTTTTATCCTTTGACATACGATTTTGATATTTGACATCTGGATGTATCACCATGAGACGACGTGTTGCGATCGAGTATGCCTTTCATTTGACATTGATCTTTGACCTCAAGGTCAAATTAATGACAATTTTACATGCAGAGTGTCTGGATCATAACCTTTTTATCCTTCGGCTTAGGGCTTTGATATTTGTCGTGTTGATGCATCATCGTTAAAATAAGTGTTATTGACCTTTGATCCAAAGGTTAAACAAGTCGTTATGTTTACATACAGAGTGTTTCTTTTTTTATCCTTTGGGATGGTGCTTTAATATTTGACAATGATGTATCGCTATTGTTCAAGAATGGCTTCATATGACCTTGACCTTAGTTATCAAAGTCAGATAAATGCCAATTATATATCCAACATAACCTGGCATTTCTTTGGTTCTCTTTGTGATTTAGGGTATTGGTTATCCTCACAAGCCAATTTATCAGGTACAAAAGTGACCCTCGTATAACGTTGACCTTTGAAATTAATATGCTATGACACTTTACAGTAGTGTTACTAACCATAAAAGGGAGAAGGGTCCGATTTTGAATAGCTATTATTCTTTTCTTAAGAAATTCATTTTCGACAAAAGTACAAAGACGTTTGCAGCCTATAAAAGAACTAAGTTCACAAAGTCACTTGAGAGTGAAACTGGGGTCAAGGTCACATGGCATGGTAACGGTTGTGTTGACCATAACCTGAACTATTTGTATACCAAATATGAGATGCCTAGCTACTTTACTTGTCAAGAAATTTATTTCATAAAATTTTAGAAAGTTTTCGACCTGAAAAAGACCCAAGTTCACAAAGTCACAGAAGAGTAAAAATGGTGTCAAGGTCACACGGCATGATGACAGTTTCGTAAACCATAACCTGAACTGTCTGTATACCAAATATCTGATGCCTAGCTATTGTACTTTTCAGGAAATTCATTTTCCACAAAAGTCCTACAAAAAGTTTATGCCATCGCAGCCGGAAAGTAATACCTATGTCTCGCCTCGTCGCAGGCAGAATAAATTCTTCTTTACACCATTATCTCTGTTTAGCGATTATTTGGAGCCAAACTAAACTATCAAAATAGAGTTTTGTAAAACTTGCACATATTATTTAACTTTCATGAAGTCAAGAACTTCAAGAAGTCTTTTTCTTTTAGGGTATACAATCATGTACATATTTTTTGTATATGTCAAAGGTCAAGAGCACCAGAGTTCACTCATGTTATGACTTGAGTTTCTGTTGTTAAATGCTATTCAGTTGAGGTTTTTGTTATTGTTTGATCACACTTGAAATGAGTATGTCCTAGCTAGTTGTACATGTTGCTTATAAAATATATAATTAGGCAGTGATGAAGCCCAACTTCTGGTTGACATGCTCTGATAATTTACAATTTCAAATGCAACTAGTACATGAAGCATACACATTCAATGGTAAAAATTATGAAACTTTTATGAGCTGTTTATAAAACCACCACAAATAAAGTTTGGAGCAAGTCTGTCTAATTGTCTCGAAAGTGCAACTTCTAAACCACTTGATGGATTTTAATAAAACTTCACATGTAAAGAGTCTAAAAAGAAGACGGAGTATTGGTTGGTTCATTTGCTTTAATTTTGTCGTAATACTGTTTTTGTTTTGACAAAAACTTCGTAACTAAACCTTAAAGAGGGATGATAATTTGGTCAGTGTGTACATCTTTGATAAGAGTCAGTACCAAAAACCAAGTGACCTTGACCTACATTTTTCGCTTGAATGAATTGTGTTAAAGTTTTGGTTCAGGTCCATATCTCAGCAACTCCAAGTAGTAGAGAAATGATATTGGGTCAGTGTGTACAAAATAAGGTCACCATGACCTACAAACTCTGCATGAATGAATAGGGTTAAAATGAGCAAACTTTGAAAATCAATGGCCTTTCAAATATTTATTTTAATTTAGTAATAGTCAAGCAATATTCCGATTTGACAATTTGGAATTATAATTTATTGTTGTACACCCAAGCTATAGACAAGTACATTCTTATTACATTTGTACATTTCAATTTCAAATATGTGACACACTTCAAATTTGAGATTCATTCATAATGTTCATTCTGAAAAAAAAATCTGTTACTAGGCCATGAAAATCTTTGGAACTTGAAAATGTATTTAAAGTTTCTCTGTCTGATCTCTTGTCCATTTCCTGCACTTTTAGGCTACTGATCTTATTGTTTTCAACATTCCTTTAATTGCACTAGTTACTTGTGTCATCAGATAATCTGTCCAATTGTTGAATCCTGTCTACATATTTATATTTCAACACAGTTGTGTCATTGTCATGTTCCACTTGCATTCAAAACTTCTTCAAGTATACATGTAAACTCGCATGTCTTGTTTAATGTGTATTTAGAGCTATCTGTAACATCATAAATATTGTCCATGAGTGATCTACAAAAACATAGAAAAACAAGAGTAGAGTGTTGAAAGGTGATTTAATAAATTTGATTTAAATACTGCAATTTGATTTAAATAATGCCATGACTGCATTTAGATTGGATGAATATTTTTATATCCAAATTGAAAAACATGGATTTGCCCGCTTTTTACAGGTCATGGCATCATTTTAGTTTATTTATAAAACATTTTCATTTTAATTTATATTCTTTTTACAAATTCATTTTAAAGGAATGACTGTAATATTTTTTCTTTTCTTTCATTGGGGTATGAAAGAAATTTGTTCTCAGCATTTAGTATAATCATACAATGTGAAAAATGAAAATTCAAATCCCAATGAAAAAACTAGAAAAACTGTGAGCCACAGCTCACAAATAAATACCCCCACCCCAAAAAAAATTAATCAGATAATTTAGAATAAGAGATGCACATCTACATTATGTCACAAAGATTGTGTGTAGGTTTCATGAAAATCCATCAAGGGGTTTAGGAGGAGTTGCAGATAAGAGATGGGCACCCCCATGTAGTCGAATGGCTGAGTCCATGTATTGCTATGGGAAACCCCAAAATCATTCTGATCAAACTTTCAAATAGTAGATGCACATCTATATTATGTTACAAAGATTGTGTAAAAGTTTCATGACAATCCATCAAGGGGTTTAGGATGAGTTGTGGATAAGAGATGGGTAACCCCATGTAGTTGAATGAAAAACTGTGAGACACAGCTCACAAATAAATACCCCCACCCCAAAAAAAATTAATCAGATAATTTAGAATAAGAGATGCACATCTACATTATGTCACAAAGATTGTGTGTAGGTTTCATGAAAATCCATCAAGGGGTTTAGGAGGAGTTGCAGATAAGAGATGGGCACCCCCATGTAGTCGAATGGCTGAGTCCATGTTTTGCTATGGGAAACCCCAAAAATCATTCTGATCAAGTTTTAAAATAGTAGGTGCACATCTAAATTATGTCACAAAGATTGTGTGTAAGTTTCAGGAAAATCCATCAAGGGGTTTTAAAGGAATTGCGGATAAGAGATG
Source organism: Arcuatula senhousia (assembly GCA_963971305.1). Classification (NCBI taxonomy): domain Eukaryota; kingdom Metazoa; phylum Mollusca; class Bivalvia; order Mytilida; family Mytilidae; genus Arcuatula; species Arcuatula senhousia. The sequence continues at coordinate 12,167,013 of OZ020312.1, forward strand.
GGTACCCCCATGTAGTCGAATGGCTAAGTCCATGTTTTGCTATGGGAAACCCCAAAAACCATTCTGATCAAATTTTAAAATAGTAAGTGCACATCTACATTACGTCACAACAATTGTGTGTAAGTTTCATGAAAATCCATCAAGGGGTTTAGGAGGAGTTGCGGATAAGAGATGGGTACCCCCATGTAGGCGAATGGCTAAGTCCATGTTTTGCTATGGGAAACTCAAAAAATCATTCTGATCAAATTTTAAAATAGTAGGTGCACATCTACATTATGTCACAAAGATTGTGTGGAAGTTTCATGAAAATCCACCAAGGGGTTTAGGAGGAGTTGCGGATAAGAGATGGGTACCCTGAAGTGTAACGGAAGGACGGACACCCCTATCACTATATACCCCCCACTTTTGAAGTGGGGGTATAATAATAGCTAGAGGCTCCTAGGAGCCTGAATCGCTCACCTGGTCTTTAAATGTTGAATAAGTTTTACCAACATCCACAAGATAACAATTTTAACGTGGTTTGACCCTAGTTGTGTTGGACTGACATATAGTTTACACCTGCCCATGCAAATTTTGTTACAACTATAGGTAGCACCCGAAGTCGGCCTAATCATAATATAGACAGACAGACACAATATTTATAGCCATTATATATATAGACGCCACTGATCTCAATAATTGTAGCAATACTTCAAGTTGACAGTTTTTGTACGAGTTAAACATTGCTAGTCTCGACACTATGGAGAGATTTGTAGAGCTTAATGGGCTGAACATTTAAGCAAGCAACAGCTTTCCTCTATCTGCAATAGTTTTCATTCTATAGAGCTATATGAGCATTTAAGCAAGCAAAACAAATATCAGTTTTTATTTAATTTAGTTTGGTAGTTTTGATATTACATGACTACTGCATTTAGTCTAGTTTGACATGTTCAATAAACTACATTACCTGGTGGAATTGACATCATTACCTGGTGGAATTGCCATGTCACATACAAGAATATTTTCTACTCCTAGAAAAAAAATGAAAATAGTTAGTTTTCAAGTTTTCAAATTTGTAAAGTACTACAAAGAAAAAAAAATTAATACAACCATTATTCACCTTTTTTATGTTTTTTGGTCAATCTTGCAGTCCTTTAAACTTATTTTGTTAACTGCACTCAACAGATAACAATAATGCAGATTACCAAGTCACAATTTTTAATTATTCAAATGAAAGAAATGTGTCCACAGACCATAGATGCTTGTATCCAGCAAACAAGCGGTGGCTTTTTAAATGGTCAGAAAATAACTTGGAACATACAGTACTTCATGATAAGTCACCGAACCAAATATCAAAACAATCTGATGTAAATGCAATCAAACTTTCAATGAAAGTACTATAATTCTGTTAGGAGCTTTACAGATAATTAACCAATCAAGTTTAGATGCTTTATTCATAGTGATGTGTGGTAAAATGCTGCAACAATAAAAGGTTGTTTACAAACTTGATCTTGGAAAGTACAGTTATACATGGTTTAAAATTTAAGCATACATTTAGATATCAAATGCACTTCTAATATGCATAAAATCTTCCAAAATTACCAAAATGAAGTTCATAAGGTACATGTACGTGTATGTATCTTACAAAATATGCACATATTACTTCGGCAAGTAAATTTACTGGCAATAAACCAAAAATAAATTAATAACTAACTTGAATGCAAGTTTCAATATCTAGGCGATGTCTATGCGACACATATTTCATGTTAAAAAACATAATTTTCACATTTGTTTATAAAAGTCAACCATACAACATGAAAATATACATGTAACAATAAATGTATACAATTACATTTACATTGTGATTTACCAATGATTTTGTAGACTCATGTTGAAATAACAAGAGGCTCCCAGGAGCCTGAATCGCTCACCTGACATATGTGGCTGAAGTAAAGGTTATAAGGCAAAATCTATTTAACGTTGAAAGGGTCATAAGATTAATAAGGGGGTCATCTGACAATATGGTGGATCTAAAGGTGCTGATCACTTTTGTTCTCAATCAAAATCTAAAAATCTGTCACCCTTTTTGAGTTATTTGCAAAAAAATGCAGTTTAACCTAATGTTCTATTTTTAGCCACAGCGGCCATGTTTTACGACCAATCAAAAATCCCCACATCAGTTCTATACACCTAATGCTAATAAACAATTATACCAAGTTTGGTTCCATTTGGACTTAAAGTGTCAGAGGAGTTAACGTTTCAATGTAATGAGGAAATGCTGTTAAAATGCTCAATTTTGACGTTCTAAGGGCAATAACTCCTCAAAGGAAAGGTCCTACAATGTTGACCCTATTACATAATTTGTAGATCTTGATGTGCTTAACAATATGCAATTTAAATTTCTCAAATATCTAGTATAGTTTTCAAGATATTGAGCTAAACAGGTGCACAATTTGCAAAAAATCCACAAAAAGGGCAATAACTCCTACATGGGTTGTTGGATTTTCTTCAAAATTTCAGAGCTGGTAAATCTTGAGGTGCTGATCACTTTTGTTCCCAATCAAAATTTTGAAATCTGTCACCGTTTTAGAGTTATTTGCAAAAAACTGCCATTTACCCCTATGTTCTATTTTTAGCCACAGCGGCCATGTTTTACGACCAATCAAAAATCCCAACATCAGTTCTATACACCTAATGCTAATAAACAACTATACCAAGTTTGGTTCCATTTGGACTTAAAGTGTCAGAGGAGTTAACGTTTTCAATGTAATGAGGAAATGCTGTTAAAATGCTCAATTTTGACGTTCTAAGGGCAATAACCCCTAAAAGGAAAGGTCCTACAACATTGACCCTGTTACATATTTTGTAGATCTTGATGTGCTTAACAATATGCAATTTGAATTTCTCAAATATCTAGTATAGTTTTCAAGATATTGAGCTAAACAGGTGCAAAATTTGCAAAAAATCCACAAAAAGGGCAATAACTCCTACATGGGTCGTTGGATTTTCTTCAAAATTTCAGGGTAGGTAGATCTTGAGGTGCTGATCACTTTTACCCTATGCCAGAATTTTGATATCTGTAGCCGTTTTTGAGTTATTTGCAAAAAACTGCATTTTACCCCTATGTTCTATTTTTAGCCACGGCGGCCATGTTTTACGACGAATCAAAAATCCCCACATCAGTTCTAAGCACCGAATGCTAATGAACAACCATACCAAGTTTGGTTTCAATTGGACTAATGGCGTCAGAGGAGTTAACGTTTTAAAAAGTTTACGGACGGATGACGGACGACGGACGGACGACGGACGCCAAGTGATGACAATAGCTCACATGACCCTTCGGGTCAGGTGAGCTAAAAATTGTTTTCTGAAAGTTGTTTACATAGGATTCAATAGGTCAATTTAAAAATAGGAATTCTTACTGAAAGGAATTTAACTAGAAAAATGAAAAGAAAACTATTACGGAAAAGAGGGACGGACAGACAGAAGGACAGAGCGCAAACCTATAGTCCCCTTCGGCTTTCGCTGCTAGGGGACTAAAAAATCTCAGGTTCATACTCCCTTAACTGAAAAAGTTAAAGCTTCAACCACCAATAAAGCATATTACCTATGCTTCGCAGGCAAGACAAAAATAAGATGAATATAAAATTTACAAAATTTTTACAAAGATCTAAGTAGTGTAACACATTTTGCATGGTTTTTACAGACAAAACAGTATATAAATTATGTAAATACCATGTGTTTTATAGGTTGCAACATTATAAATGTTTCTACTTTTTAAAAAAAACAAGCATTGGAAACTGCCCTTTCTGAACATCAGTGTTGCCACCACAAGGTTCTTTAAAATCCACTTTTAAAGATAAACTTTTTTCGTTAATGCACATCCTGCATTTGGCCCCCATCAAACCACACACAGTTTCTGTACCTTCAACAAATAACTGAATGGTATACAGGTTATTGGCACTGATTTTCACTGGCTTATGCAACATCATTGGAAACTGTACATGTTCCTCAGTACACATAATTCTTCTATTTATTTCACTCAACAAGAGTTCAGACTCAGTTTTAAATACTTTAATGACAACCATATAAGATTTGTTTATGGCTCCAAACACAAAAACTGTCCGAAGAAAACAATCTTCGTTAACACAAAATGACAACCTTTCCCCATTTAAGGTACTGCATTTCATTAACCCTTCAGATTTCAAAAAACGCTGTACAAGAAAATCATTCTTACAATAACCTTTTCTTGGTATTTCACTACCAGGCAAATGACATGCCTCATCTGTACATGACAGAAACTTAAAAATCTTAGTGCATATCTCATTACACATAATATTTTCAAAAACACATTTTGATGCAAAAAAGGCAGTGTGCATCAAACAAAATCTAATGTATGGCACAAAATTTCCCCAAACATTTATATCTTGCACAGAGCAATATAGCCATATTTGCTCAAAAATAAATTCTTCACTTGCAACTAAAGAATTTCTTTTCAAAATGTCAACTATGACAGTAACAGACAAAGATAAAAAATCTTCAGGATTTAGTGAGCATATCTCTACAAAGTTACAATCAATAAAATCAAGACATGTCTGTTTCACATTTAGTACAGAAAATCTATCAGAAATACTTAAAATATTAAATGCATTGTCAATGTTAATACTGTTGCACAAAAAATCTGAACAGTGCATTAACAAGTCATCAATAAGATGAAAAGAAGAAATATGCAACAAACTTTCTACATTTGAATAATCCAGATCAATAGCCATTTCATACATAAAGTCTACCATCATCTTTAAGACATCAAATTGAAAATCCTTACAATCTACAATTACTTCATCCATCTTTTCTCCATCTGACCACTTTGAAGATAGTTTTTCAATAAAATATTGACTATACATTTTTAAAACAATAGAATGGCATTTAATACTTTTGTCATCTTTAGAAAGCAAAACAACATCACAGAACTTTTGGTCTTTATAACTGTCTTGCAATTTTTTTGTCAGTGACATTGTAAGATCTTCTGCAAGTAAAGAATTTCATACATGTACACGTGTTGAAATGTATAATGCATCCTTATTTGTGAATAACACAATTACAAGTGCAACATTCATCTATTGAAAACTGACTTAATTAATTGTGATTACAAGTTACAAGTTAATTTACTTTAACCATTTTAACATTTAACCAGGCTGAACCTATTTTTAAACTTTCATGTGTAATGTCAACAAGAGGCTCCAACCGGGTCTTCAAATCATTTAAAAAAATGCAATTGTTAAACTTGAAGGGTCAATAACTCCTATAAGATTGTCGGTCAATTAAAATTAAAGAGCCTAAAAAAATGAAAATAAAGCTGTTACGCATATTCAAAGGAGTAACCTCTCATCAGCAGCATTTGAATCAAAATAATTGAGGTAATAAAAAAATATCGAAAGAGAAGTAATCACACCCAAAATGTTTAAAAGGGGAACCAGCACCAAGATACCAACCATGTTCAGTACAAGGCAAGATACCTGGTGTTTTAAACTTTTTTGAATTAAAACAATCAAAACAAGAGGCTCTGAGGAGCATGAATCTCTCACCTGGTCCTTAAGCTATAAGAGTCTTTCTATGAGCTATTACCCCTAGAAGGGGTCATCTGACAATTTTGATCTATTAGTAATGGAAATTTTTGTAGTCTAGGTTAATGAGCAGAATTTAAGCAAGGAACAGCTTTTCTCTATCTGCAACACTTTCAGTCTATGGGGCAAAAACATGAAAACAATATTTTTACCTTTACAGGACCATAACTCCTCATTCATGTATATATAGGGCTGAAGAGAATAGATTTAACATGTTTTAACATATAAACATGATAAATACCACATAAATAGTTTTTTATAGAGTAACACAAAAACTATTTAAGTTTTACTTCATAAATACGCCTGCACAATAGAAAATTCTAACACAAGAAGCAGAAGATGAAAAATATATAATGTACAATTCACTTTTTTCAACATGACTTTAACAGACAACATGATGGGATATACTTGACAATATCAATATAATTACCCCATTCCCATTTGTCTTTGATAAATATATTTAGATATCTCATTTTATGTGTATCTAATGTGCAAGTATTTGAACCTGATAAAATGCATACATGAGGATTTTTTTTTCTCAGAAAAACATTCATATATTTATTATTAAAAAAGAAAGAATACGGAATATGTGCCAGAAAGACACGGTCCACATATTGAAATGATTTAATAAATGTACAATAGCAAAATTTCATTGCGTGTGAAGCGCTTTTCTGGATTAACCTTCACCAGACACGCTAGGAGTAGATTAGTTAGTTAGTTAATAATTGCTTTACTCCCTAGCAGCGCGGTTTCGGCTATATCCGGGAGATAAACATGAAGGGGTGATACAATGAACATGAAATGATGATGAAGTGGAGGAAATGGGACACAAGGCCAATCGGGTAGGAGAGTTTTGACTGCCACTGGAAAAAGGAGTGATGGGTAGGGACAAGAAATTTAGCCTCCTGCATGGGGATCCTACGGGTCCTACTCTTACCGAGACCTGCAGCAGTGTTCTTTAACGTGCGAGGAACGTGACATTTTTCCCAACACGGTGCACCACTATGGTTTGCAGTCAGGTTTTCCGCATTATCGCCTGACGACCCCGCATCTCTCGATGTCAGGGCTGCCCCATTCAACCACCTGGGGCACACATCCCAGTCGCTTTGTGGGCAAAGCGGCCTGACCCCGATGTCAGGTTTCTAAGCGCTCTTTAGTGGACTTTTACCGACAAGCTTAGCGCTGCTGCGGGCCTATTCGCCTCCCGGGCCCCGCACTGACAAATTAGTTTGTTTGTTTGAATTTTGAAAATTTGTGTGTGAAAATGCTAAAATCAAGAAAGAATGGACAAATAATATTAATGACAAACAAACATATGTCCAAAAGACTTGATGCCCCATCTCGCAACATTTGGGACGGATGGACATGGGACGAACGAACTTACCCAACCACTATATGCCCTACTTTTGTAGATTTGGAATAAAAAATTAATAAGATATTTTACCTTTTGTTTTGCCTTTGAGGTCTTAATCATCTACTGTCAGGAAATCTAAACTTTTTCTCGTGCTATCATCTGAAATAATAAACAATTGAATGAAAGTCTAAGGAAAAAAATTCTGTCAGTTGACTTTTTAAAAACATTTTATTTCATCTTACACACAAGAGGCTCACAGGAGCCTGAATCGCTCACCTGGTCTTGATGTCAACCCTATGAAGACTTTTGTATAGCTAAATGTCTTTTTCTATCTGCAATAGTTTTCATTCTATAAGTTTCACCTTTAAAGGGCCATTACCCCTTTAAGGGATCATCTGCCAACTTCGGCCCTATGAAGACAATGAACTGAATGTTTTAGCAAGCAACAGCTTTTCTCTTTCAGCAATAGTTTTCATTCTGTAGGCCACAAACATGCAAAATGTTATTTTGATGGCCGTAACCCCTAGAAGGGGTCATCTGACAACTTTGACTCTATAGAGACTTTTTCAGAGCTTAATGAATAGAACATTTAAGCAAGCAGCCAAATTTCTATATCTGCTATGGTTTTCATTCTACAAGCCAAAAACATGAAAACATGTTAGTTTAGGGGCTGTAATCCATATAAGGGAACATCAGAAAACTTCCACCCTATGAATGCTTTTGTAGAGCTAAATCAGCTGAACATTTATGCAAGCAACAGTTTTTCTCTATCTACAATAGTTTTCAATCTATAGGCCAATAACACTTATTATTCGCCATTTAGGGGCTGTAACCCCTATAAGGGTCATCTGACAACTTCGACCCTATAAAGACTTTTGTAGAGCTAAATGAGCTTAACATTTAAGCAAGCAACAGCTTTTCTCTATCTGCAATAGTTTTCATTCTATGGGCTAAAAACACTATTTTTGGCCTTTAAGGGGGTGTAACCCCTATAAGGGGTCATCTGACAACTTGGACCCTATGGAGACTTTTGTAGAGCTTAATGAGCTGAACATTTAAGCAAGCATCAGCTTTTCTCTATCTGCAATAGTTTTCATTCTACAGGCCAAAAACACTATTTTTCGCATTTAAGGGGCTGTAACCCCTTTAAGGGGTTATCTGACAACTTCGATCCTATGAAGACTTTTGAAAAGCTAAATGAGCTGAACATTTAAGCAAGCAACAGCTTTTCTCTATCTGCAATAGTTTTCATTCTACAGGCCAAAAACACTATTTTTCGCCTTTAAGGGGCTGTAACCCTTATAAGGGGTAATCTGACAACTTTGACCCTATGAAGACTTTTGCAGAGCTAAATGAGCTTAACATTTAAGCAAGCAACAGCTTTTCTCTACCTGCAATAGTTTTCATTCTATACGCCAAAAACATGAAAAAATGCTATTTTTCACCTTTAGGTCTCAGTCTTGTAAAAGATTTTCCATTGACAATAATGTTAAACAGGGTTGGAATAAAAAATTCTAAAAATTCTAAAAATGATTCAATCAAAGTTTCAAGCATATGCTGTACTTTAGGAAAGATGAAAAAATCATTTCATGCCAAAAAAACCATATGAGGCCACGAAGTTTTTCAAGATACATTATGTAACTAACCTCAAAGTGAAAGTCGCATGTTTTCCACTTTCATTTCACTGTTTATCCTTAGCCGCACCACCCATAGTAAACAGCATATCCCTACATTTTCCCTTTTCTCAAATGCTACCAAATTTTTTTTTCAAGTAAAATAATTATATATCTTTAAAAATCAATGTCAAAAATTGTACTTTTTCAAATATGGGATGCGGAGAAAAAAAGAGAAAAATAGGGACTATATTATTGGCGTCCATGTTTTGACGTGCACCCAGGAAGTAAAAATCTTTTACAAGACTGGTACCTTTAAGGGGCCGTAACCCCTTAGGGGTCATCTGACAACTTCGACCAAATGGAGACTTTTGTAGAACTTTTGATCCTGAAGCAGTATGGTGGCATCAGATTTCATCTATCTCTTATACTTTTTGAATTACTAGCCAAAAACAGTAGTCTGACCCCCCCTGGTGTATTTTTAGTAATGGCGGCCATGTTTTTTGACGAATCAAAAATCGAAACAAAAGTTAAGTGCAGGACACCCTAAGGATCAATCATACCAAGTTTCATTGAATTCTGTTCAGTAGTTTCAGAGGAGAAGATTTTTGAAAAATTGTTAACAGACGACGACGGACGCCAAGTGATGGCAATAGCTCAAATGGACCTTCGGTCCAGGTGAGCTAAAAAAGAATTTTCAAAATCAAATAAATAATAAACATTCTACAACAGTTTTGTCAATACACCCGTTTAGCCCTTTTTGGACCCTTTTTCTAAAACAGTAGGGGCCACAAACCCCAAATACAAATCAACATTCCTTTAGTGCATATACATGTAATCATCATATTAAAACTTCATAACAATTGGCAGGCCCACTTCCACTTAATTTTTGGTATAAAACTATTTGCCTTGACAAACTTTTAAAAATGGAGTTTTTGGCCCCTTTGTCCCCTAATTTCTCAAAAACGGTAAGAGATATTGCAAATCTGATTTAAAAACGCAGGCAGGGATTTTCATAAGGATTCCAATGAAAAGGACCATGGCCATTATCCCCTGTATTTAGTTCAAAGAATTTGATGGTGCATTAAACATTTAAAATGCTATTTATAGACATTTAAAGTCGTCATTCATAAATCCTATTTTAAATCACGAGGTAAGTCCCAATCGAAGTCACTTTTAATTACGGTATGCTGGTTGCATTCGTTTACTTCATTGAAAATGTAGTTGTTATAAAAATGTCCCAAAACCTCTTTCTTTCATAAATTAGAATCAAGTATAAAAGGAAAGAATAAAAGTAAAACATAATTAACCGTATAACACAATGTTACTATTTAACTAATATATTAGTATTACCAATCAATAGCTAATATGTACTAAGTGTCATTCATATTCGATTTGGCTGGGGAAAAAAGTGAAATAAATCGTCAAATCATAGAAAAAACATAATTGACTTTTAATTTAGCATTAAAGATAGCTAGGTTTATCTCTATAATTGAGATACAGAAGGACAAAATCGAACACCCCATTCAAGATTTGAACTTACACTGTCAATATATAATATTGCAAACACTATAGTATAAGATTTATATACCAACGACCGAACTTACTGAGCTATCGGAGACATACTTTAGTAGGTCCTTTTTTTTGAAAATCGGACCACAAATAAAAAAGTCAATTTTTTGGGTGTGGCCCCTTTTTGACCCCAAGTATGAATGTAACAGTGCTATATATATCAAAACCATTGACACATTTTGTTGACAGAATTTAATGATGAATTCAATAAAAAAAGAATTTTCAAAATCGAATGAATAATAAACATTCTACAACAGTTTTGTCAATACACCCGTTTAGCCCTTTTTGGCCCCTTTTTCTAAAACAGTAGGGGCCACAACCCCCAAATACAACATCAACCTTCCTTAGGTGGTAACAAACATCATGTCAAAATTTCATCAAAATCCTTTGAGTGGTTTAGGAGGAGTTGCGCTTACGAGGTCTCCCATTGAATAATGTATTTAAAAAGTTTAAGTCCAATATCTCCCCTGAATGATATCCAAGAGCAATGAAAATTCTTCATGCACATCTACATATGATGTACTTCTTTAAGGTAAAGTTTCATCAAAATCCTTCAAGCGGTTTAGGAGGATAAGCGCTTACGAGTTATGTGGACAGACGGACAGACAGACAGACGGACAGACAGACAGACAGGGTGTTTCCTATATACCCCCCCAAACTTTGTTTGCGGGGGGTATAATAATTAAGAGCAATAAAATATAATAGAAAGTAATGAGTTGTGGAATGAGTGTACACGACACAATCTACATTTATATAAATGACAATTAAAAAAATCCATAAATACACAACATTCTGATTTAAAATGCTTAATTTGATCATATGTGAAAAGCTGCAAAAAATTAAGTTTTTAAGGGCAAAATCTCTAAAATAGGTCGTCGGATTGACCTGATATTTGGCACAGTGATAGATTTGAATTAACTGAACAACTTTTATTCTTACATTGATTATTTATCTCCTTTCGTGTTCACAATAATTGCACAAAAAAAATTCACATTTTCAAGGCAACAACTCTTAAACATGGTATGTCTGATTGACCTGAAATTTTGCACATTAACTGAGCAACTTTTGATCTCTTTCTTTTCATTTTCATAAGAATACATGTAGCCTAGAAAAACGAAAAATATGACATTTTAAGGGCAATAAAATAGAATATAGCTTTATTTACCAGAGTAAAAATAAAGTTAAACTGTGCTTAAGAAAGAAATGGCAATAAAATGAGCAGGGAATTAGGCGTGAAATAAAGGGTAGGTAGAAAAAAAGAAACATTTTTTTTTTCTTTCGGGGGGGGGGGGGGGGGGACAACATTTTTGTTTCATTTACTTTTTGGGGGATCTTTATTTCAGATCGGTGAATGCCAGGTCACACATGTATTAAGTTAGTTTCTTGGGGGGATCTTTATTTCATATCAGTGAATGCCAGGTCACACAAGTATAAAGTTAGTTTCTTGGGGGGATCTTTATTTCAGATCGGTGAATGCCAGGTCACACATGTATAAAGTTAGTTTCTTGGGGGATCTTTATTTCAGATCGGTGAATGCCAGGTCACACATGTATAATGTTAGTTTCATGGGGGATCTTTATTTCAGATCGGTGTATGCCAGGTCACACATGTATAAAGTTAGTTTCTTGGGGGATCTTTATTTCAGATCGGTGAATGCCAGGTCACACATGTATAATGTTAGTTTCATGGGGGATCTTTATTTCAGATCGGTGTATGCCAGGTCACACATGTATAAAGTTAGTTTCTTGGGGGATCTTTATTTCAGATCGGTGAATGCCAGGTCACACATGTATAATGTTAGTTTCATGGGTGATCTTTATTTCAGATCGGTGAATGCAAGGTCACACATGTAAAAAGTTAGTTTCTTGGGGATCTTTATTTCAGATCGGTGAATGCCAGGTCACACATGTATAATGTTAGTTTCATGGGGGATCTTTATTTCAGATCCGTGAATACAAGGTCACACATGTAAAAAGTTAGTTTCTTGGGGGGATCTTTATTTCAGATCGGTGAAGCCAGGTCACACATGTATAAAGTTAGTTTCTTGGGGGGGATCTTTATTTCAGATCGGTGAATGCAAGGTCACACATGTATAAAGTTAGTTTCTTGGGGGGATCTTTATTTCAGATCGGTGAATGCCAGGTCACACATGTAAAAAGTTAGTTTCTTGGGGGATCTTTATTTCAGATAGGTGAATGCCAGGTCACACATGTATAAAGTTAGCTTCTTGGGGGGATCTTTATTTCAGATCGGTGAATGCCAGGTCACACATGTATAATGTTAGTTTCATGGGGGATCTTTATTTCAGATCCGTGAATACAAGGTCACACATGTAAAAAGTTAGTTTCTTGGGGGGATCTTTATTTCAGATCGGTGAAGCCAGGTCACACATGTATAAAGTTAGTTTCTTGGGGGGGATCTTTATTTCAGATCGGTGAATGCAAGGTCACACATGTATAAAGTTAGTTTCTTGGGGGGATCTTTATTTCAGATCGGTGAATGCCAGGTCACACATGTAAAAAGTTAGTTTCTTGGGGGATCTTTATTTCAGATCGGTGAATGCCAGGTCACACAAGTATAATGCTAGTTTCTTTGAGGATCTTTATTTTAGATCCGTGAATGCCATGTCACACAAGTATAATGTTAGTTTCTTGGAGGATCTTTATTTCAGATCGGTGAATGCCAGGTCACACATGTATTATGTTAGTTTTTTTGGGGGGGTCTTTATTTCAGATTCATGAATGTCAGGTCACATATGTACATGTTTAATTTTCATGTTGACACAAGGGTGGGGGGCTTAGAATTCTGTTTTAATTTCGGGGGAGAATCTTAACTGCAGATCTGTTAGTGCCTGGTCATATATTAAAGGCATATCATGCATATTGTCTACCAAAATCACATTTTTCCCCTAATCTTTTTTATCATTTAGACCAAAATGTAATAAAAGAAAACTTTGCGTATCAATTTGTTACCAAATTTGCCTTCAACTTGGTTTATTTCCCATCGATTGGGATCTAGGATGGTTTTTTTTTCCTGAAGACTTAAATGTGGTGAAAAATCAAACAAATTCAATGTGAACTCTCTAAATCATCTTCATTTATTATACACAAGCCATAAATGTTACTTTCTTTGTTTTTGTGACTTTGGCAATTTCATCACCTTTAATATTTCTACGGGCTAAAACCTTGAGATAGAGTGTACTGGCCGTGATTTTGAACTAGCAAAGTTAATAAACAAAAATAAAAACAGTATGCATCCTTAAGGCAAGATTAAGCTCATGAATATGAATTATTGTAAAGCTTTACAATTATTATTTAGTGATTATTGTTTTTCCATTTTTAGATTTATTTGGAACCATAGCAGTATTTTTATATATTCATATGTCTAAAATTAGACAAAACAAGTTGTCTGTTGGCATTTTTTAGTTATGGAAAAAAAAATTTCATAGACAATATCCTTTTAAATATAATACATGTATATATAGGTCCTGTATGTTATTATAAAAAAATTATCATGATTATTGACAGAACCTTAGTTAGCACGCTCACATGTACACATATGTTCACATTTTAAACATAGACTATCTATTTTGAGTTGGGAATCAGAAGTCAGAAATCTTGTCGTTTTAAGTCGGCAGACTTAAACAGGTAGAATAATTGCTGAGAAATCCATTGCAGAAATTTTCAAACCTGAAAATTTAATGAACTAGAAAATGTGTCTATGAGCCACAGGATGGCCCTCCCGTTCTTGAAATATCATATATTGACCTCAATGTGTATTACCTGGGATATGGACCTTTAACAGAAATTGATCAAAAGTGTTCATGTGTAAAATATAAGTCGCTGTGACCTTATTTCTGGTATGTGGTGTCATGTTACCAAGACTCATCGAAGAGTGAAATATTATTGACCCCTAACATGTAGTATTCAAGATATGGACCTTAACCAAAGTCATTCATGCATAAATTATAGGTCACAGTAACCTCATTTCTAGTGGTTGGTGTCACCTTACTCAATACACTTCTAGAGGTGAAATATCATTGACCCCCAAACATCTAGTATCCAAGTTATGGACCTTAACCAAGAATTAACCAAAGTCATTCATGCATAAAATATAGGTCACAGTGATCTAATTTTTATTGGGTGGTGTCATGTTACCCAAGACACATCTAGTGGTGAAATACCATTGACCATCAACATGTTGTATCTGAGATATGGACCTTAACCAAAGTCATTCATGCATAAATTATAGGTCACAGTCACCTCATTTCTAGTGGATGGTGTCACCTTACCCAAGACACATCTAGTGGTGAAATATCATTGACCCCCAACATCTAGTATCCAAGTTATGGACCTTAACCAAGAACTTAACCGAAGTCGTTCATGCATAAAATATAATCACAGTGATCTAATTTTTATTGGGTGGTGTCATGTTACCCAAGACACATCTAGTGGTGAAATACCATTGACCATCAACATGTAGCATCTGAGATATGGACCTTAACCAAAGTCATTCATGCGTAAAATATAGGTCACAGTGACCTAATTTCTATTGGGTGGTGTAACCTTACCTAAGACACATCCAGTAGTGAAATATCATTGACCCCCATCATCTAGTATCTAAGTTATGTACCTTAACCAAGAACTTAACAGAAGTCGTTCATGCATAAAATGTAGGTCACAGTGACCTAATTTCTAGTGGGTGGTGTAGCTCTACCCAAGACCCATCTGGTGGTGAATTTATTGACCCCCAACATCTAGTATCCGAGTAATGGACCTTAACCAAGAAATTAACCAAAGTGTTACGGACGGATGGACAAGGGTAAAACTATATGTCCGATCCACATACGTGGTTGGGCCATAAAAAGTCTAAGTCGGCTTGTAAAACAGTAAATCACATACCTGTATAAATATAGTATCCTATCATATAGAACCCCTACCTTAGGTTACATACATTGTACACCAAATATCAAAAAGTCTAAGTCAGCTGAGCTCATTTAACAAGAAGAATATGGCCAACAGACCTGAAAATAATACATCAGCTGAGCTCATTTAACAGGAAGAATATGGCCAACAGACCTGAAAATATATCCAAACATTTTATATGACCCCTACTTGAAGCTACATACCAAAAATCAAAGCATTTGATATATATACGATATTGAGATGTGGAATAAGTGTACGCGACACAACAAACATAAACAAACAGCAATTCAAAAAATCACAACGGAAAACAGCAAGCAGTCTTCAACATGACCATAGGTCACTGCTTACCGTCTTGCATTGGCCCAAGACTTATAATACAATACAAAAGTATCAAAACCAATCCCTAAATCATCAACGAAAGACTCAATTCTTGACATTAAAAAAGTTAACATAGAATGACAAGGACAAATAAAGGCTTTGGCAAAGTTTCCTGGCTTAGGACAGGCACATATAAAATGTGGCGGGGTTAAACTAGTTTTTGGATCCAACCTTCCCCCTATTGATAAGCTTGCACAAAGCTACATATAAAACACACTGTAAAACTCAATCGACAAAAGTTCAATTCAACAAGAGAGAACCTAAGACAAAATACTGTACGAAAACAACAAGACAAGGAGGAACTCTCTTGAGAACACTCGAAGTTACTGACAACTAGCTAAGAAACATTTATCGATTGATGTAAAAGAATCAAATACATCAGTTCTAAATCCGACACCCCACGTCAAAACAATGAATGATTAAGAGTTGTATCACCATACAGAACCGACATACTTGATCGCTGTGGTGCTTATAAATAATACAGTGGATACAAAGTGAAAATTTAACGTTTTAAAGTTACTATCAAGCTATCAATATTTCTGCCAAAACATACCAAATGCAAAGATTTTACTAAAACATTGAATTCGTATCCTTTTTTCAAAAGGTTTTTAAGCCAGTTTTTAATTTCCATAAGGTTGTTTTTGAATTTTTGTGCTTTATAAACTACATTGCTATAAAAGTCAGGATGAGGTATTCCTTTAACAATCAGAAATCTACGTGTACAATCAAATTTTTCGATGAGATGTCCATATTTATGTGCAAATTTTGTAAAAGATTTGACTAATATAGTTGCTGAGAAATCTGTTATGGAAATTTTCAACCCTGAAAATTTAGTGAAAAAAATTTAAGTCAGCTCATTTAACAGGAAGAATATGGACAACAGACCTAAAAACATATAGGACCCCTACTTGAAGCTACATACCATTGCATTGCATATGATATATAGTTGCTGAGAAATCTGTTACAGAAATTGTCAACTCTGAAATTTTAGTGAAAAAAGTCTTAGTCAGCTCGTTAAAAAGAAAGTAGATTATCGACAGACATGAAAAGGAATCCCACCATATGGGTACCCTACCTGAAGCTACGATTGTTAGTTGCATAGATACATGTACAAAAATGTATTTGATCAACAGAATATCCTTCACAATTTGTTGCATGGGGTATAACAAATATACTAAATGTGAATAAGTCAATCTAGCTTGTTGGTTTCATGTACATGTATGTATACCCACAATAAGCCACATGTACAAATGTACAATGCAAGACAAAAAAGGGGGGTCATCATGATTCATGGTCATTTAAATTGTATTAGTTTGTTTACACTAATTTTAGATGCATCTGATTTAAATGACAACAAACCGATATTAAATCATTAATTTGAAATTGAAACAGCAAATGTACATGTTGCAACAAAAGATTTACATGTACAAATTTTAACGAAAGTCATTCAACAAGTTCAAAGCCAAAGCCAAAGCCGGTGAAAAGTGCGATATATTGTAAATTCAATCAATGCAGATTCCGAGTCTGAGATCTACGTCTTTGCCCTACCTTTACATCATTTAAATCAATTAAAATATTATACTTTACTATAGATACAAATCCTTATTACACTGCTAGTCTTGATCTGCAGGTGTAAACACATGGCATGATCCAGTCATAAGCGGAAATTAAATATATTTTTCCAGGCATGCGCAGTATGTTTAAAACTTAACTTTGCGAAAAAAAAAAACAGCACTTACAACGACGTAAATGCCGGTTTTCTACGCTTATTTGTAAGCTCGGATGGGTTCCCTATTTGTTTTTGACGCTATACATGTACCAATGGGACAGCAATTGACAGGTTTATCATCTTGAAAACCAGTCAATAAGCTTAGGGGCATGAATATTTGTTGTCAAAACCCCGCCTTTACATCTCGTGAAAACCTTCAAAAACCGAGATGTAAATGCGGGTTTTCTACGCTTGTTTGTAAGCTGGGATCGGACCCCTATTTGTATTTGACGCTATACATGTACCAATGGGACAGCAATTGACAGGTTTATCATCTTGAAAACCAGTAAATAAGCTTAGGGGCATGAATATTTGTCGTCAAAACCCCGCCTTTACATCTCGTGAAAACCTTCAAAAACCGAGATGTAAATGCGGGATTTCTACGCTTGTTTGTTAGCTGAGATCGGATCCCTTTTTGAATTTGAGGCTATACATATACCAATGGGACAGCAATTGACAGATTCATCATCTTGAAAACCAGTCAACAAGCTTAGGGGCATGACTATCTGTCGTCAAAACCCCGCCTTTACATCTCGTGAAACCCTTCAAAAACCGAGATGTAAATGCGGGTTTTCTACGCTCCTTTGTAAGCTGGGAACGGATCCCTTTCTGTATTTGACGCTATACATGTACCAATCGGACAGCAATTGACAGATTTATCATCTTGAAAACCAGGCAATAAGCTTGGGGGCATGAATATCTGTCGCCAAAATCCCGCCTTTACATCTCGTGAAAACCTTCAAAAACCGAGATGCAAATGCGGGTTTTCTACGCTTTTTTGTAAGCTTGAATGAGTTCCCTATGTGTATTTGATGATATACATGTACCATTGGGACAGCAATTGACAGGTTTATCGTATCAAAAACCAGTCATTAAGCTTAGGGGCAAGAATATTTGTCGACAAAACCCCGCCTTTACACTTTGTACGTGTAGGTTTTTGTGCTCATTTGTAAGCTGGAGTTGCTTCCCTTTTTACATTTTTGATGATAAAATAATTTGTAAGCGCGGAAGACAAAATAATCTGTAACGTCGGAAAACAAGAAAAATAATTTGTAAGTGCGGAAAAAGGGGAAGAATAATTTGTAAGTGCGGAAAATAAGGAACATAATCTGTAAGTGCGGAAAACAAGAAAAATAATCTGTAAGTGCGGAAAACAAGAAAAATAATCTGTAAGTGCGGAAAACGAGAAAAATAATATGTAAGTGCGGAAAAAGAGAATAATAATTTATAAGTGCGGAAAACAAGAAAAATAATCTGTAACTGCGGAAAACAAGAAAAATAATCTGTAAGTTCGGAAAACAAGAAGAATAATTTGTAAGTGCGGAAAACAGGCAAAATAATTTGTAAATGCGGGAATTTATTGAATTGCCGAACTTAGAAATTTCCCATTGAAACCAATGGAAAATAATTTGTAAGTGCGGGGGTCCACTCCGGCTTTCCATACAATAACCACGTAGATCTATTTCACAGACCTTACACCCGTGTGTTTCTACAGTGTTTTGTATAGATAAAATAGATGTCGTTCGTGCCTTAATAGTATCAATAAGATGCAAGTCTGCTTCATATTTTTGTTTATTGTTATATGTCCAGAAATGGGTCTTTCATGGATAATTTTGGTTATGTTTTCCATTGTGATTGTTTAAATTGCTGTTGCTTTATGTTGGTTGTGTTGCGTACACTTATTCCACATCATCTCATTATCATCTATTATATAAACAACAGCAGTTTAAGTTTATCTGAGTTTTGATTTTCTGACCACCCGACCCGTCCAAGATGTTGTTGTATTAAGCTCTTTTTCGCGTATCAAAGTTTATAAGAGTAAAAACAGATAAAAGGTCAAGAATTAGTACTTGAATTTAAAAAGAAACAATATGTTGAGTGGTAAAGTTGCATCTTGACGAAAAACAAAAGGCTTTAAGGTAAGTTCTGAGATGGCCATTTTAAGGACAAAAGCTTTCCGGAAAGTAAACAACTTTCCCTCCTTATGCTGGAAATGCCGAGTAATGAGTGAAACCTGTCAAAGTACCAGTACCCTCTTTTCAAACATTATTTTGTTTTCCATAATCAGCAAAAAATGTTTTATTCTTGAAAGTGTTCTAGTTTCTTAGACCCATTTAGACAAAACATACATCATATTGCGCATCTGGTATACAAGTAAGTTAAATCAGTTTCTATTATAAGCCAATTTTGTATACATTATGCTTTGCTAAGACTAATTATAGTTATGTTATGCTTCTTATATAGTAAGAAAAAAATAATAGAATATTTTTTGGTTTTTGTAATTGATTTCTCTGTGAATAATTTAGACAAACTGAGCTCAAGTTAAAAATGAATAACACTGCTCCAAATTTATTCATCAGACCAAATTAAACAAGTGCAACACTAATTTCTGTAACAAAAACCATGTGCAAGTTTTAGTTAGTAAAGTTATTGCTTTACTTCCAAGCTACACGATTTCGGCTATTTCCGGGAGATGAACATGAAATGGATGACGCAATGAAAATGAAGTGATGAAGATAAGAAAATCTTTATTGATTGGGACACAAGGTCAATCAGGAAGGGGATTTTTGACCACCACTGAAAAAAGATTGATGGGTAGGGACGGATAATTTAGCGTACCTCCTGTAGCAAGGTTCGTCAACGTTAGAAGAACGTGACATTTTTCCCAACATGGTGTACCACAATGGTTTGCGGTCAGATTTTCCACATTATAACCCAACGACCCCGGCATTCATGGTCAGGACTGTCCAATTCATCCACGTGTGGCACACATTCTCGTCGTTTTTTGGGGGCAAAGCGGTCTGACCAGATGTCAGATTACTGAGTGCTCTTTAGTGGAATTTTACCGACAAGCCTTGTGCAGCTGCGGGCCTATTCGCCACCCGGAACACACAAAGTTGTGAGCAAGTTTCATTAAAATCTATTTACATAATAAATACGAACGCGTAATTGATACATGTACCACAGTTAACCAGTTTCGTAAAGGACGACTAAAAAGATAGGCGGACACGGAAGACAACACATTGATCATGTTATAATGTTATCATTCAGTGGTACATGTATCGTATCATTTTTCTTTTTGTTTAATTTTTTTTGACAAACATAATGTTTAAAGAATTGTTAGCATTTTGCTGGTGTTTCTAAAATGATTTTAACCAGACGAAAAACCCTTTTTACATGCTTGGCAAATATATCTAGGCTCTCCGTGTTCCTTACTTTTTTGCATCAAGTAGTGGTTCTTGGAAAAGGATTTTTGACAGGTGTCACACTTGAACTCAGATGGTCTCTTCCTTTTCAAAATTCTACTGGTGACTTTTAAGGTTGAACTTCAGGCACTTTGCACCTTCATTGTGCTTGAGCTACTAAATGAGCTATAGGATTTTGCCTCGTTTAAAACCAGAGGCAGATCCAGAGATTCTGAAAAGAGGGGGCCCACTGACTGGCCTAAGAGGGGGCCTGCTTTGGTCACGCTTCAATGATTTCCTATATATTCAACCAAATTTTTCCGCCAAAAGGGGGGCCCGGGCCCCCAGGCCCGCTGGATCCGCCTATGAAAACCCTCTACCGCATGAGAGTGAGAAGTAAATTTATGTTCGAGGTACGTAGGTATCACTTCAGATAAAGTGTGACAGTATTGGTCTGGCGGTGCACCCAACAGCGGAGGAATCTGTGGGATCCGCGTCTGCATTTTGATATAATAAAGTTTAATGTCGTCTGATCAACCACGTTGTTTTCTTTCTCTGAGTGATTAAGTCTGTGTGACTGCTGTTGCCTGTGTGGCTGTGCATTGTCCTGTGTGGTATATCTATTCTGTAACAATTGGTGTCGTCGACAAACGGGAAACAGGGAAATTAGCTTTTTTACACAACCCGACGCCTGCAAATTTTTTACTCATCGTACCATTTCCATTGTGATACAAACAAACAATTCATTTCATTCAAGTAGAAACACGGAATATTTTATTCCATTGCGTAAAAAAATACCCAGTTTATGTGTTTGCGATTGACACATTTTACTCGCACGATTATTTTCACAAAAATCTTACTTTCATTTGCACATATTATCAAAGTATCCACCCACAAAAAATCACATTACTAGAATTCCAGAGATACACTTAAAAAATTCGACACAAACAAAATAAATACACACGTTTTTACTTTCGATTCAGGACTAGGAGTTATTTTTAGCAGAGAAACAAGAGGCTCCATGTTAGTTTTTATTGATTAAAAATTCAACTTAAAAAGCTAACATGTTACTGTATTCAACATGTTTAACTGTTGTGAAAATGGTCAAATTGATTGTATGAAATATTGTTTCTAATTAGGGCCCCGCAACTTTGTTGCGGACGCCCTATAGTAATCAGTCCGTCCGTCCGTGCGTCCGTCCGTCCGTCCGTCCGTCCGTCCGTAACAAATTCAGTTTTCCGGACTTTTTTTCTAAATGCTTATAGATAATGAACTGATTTTTGGTATGTGAGTTTACCTTGATGATTTACAGATCAAGTTTGAGTTTCGTGCCAGTCCACAATTTTTTATGGGAGTTATGGCCCTTTGAACTTTAAAAATTCACTAAAATTTCTGTTTTCCGCACTTTTTTTCTAAACGCTTATAGATAATGAACTGATTTTTGGTATGTGAGTTTACCTTGATGAGTTACAGATCAAGTTCGAGTTATGTGCCGGTCCACAAATTTTTATGGGAGTTATGGCCCTTTGAACTTAGAAAATTCACTAAAATTTCAGTTTTCCGCACTTTTTTTCTAAACACTTATAGATAATGAATTGATTTTTGGTATGTGAGTTTACCTTGATGAGTTACAGATCAAGTTTGAGTTTCGTGCCAGTCCACAAATTTTTATGGGAGTTATGGCCCTTTGAACTTTGAAAATTCATTAAAATTTCAGTTTTCCGCACTTTTTTTCTAAACGCTTATAGATAATGAACTGATTTTTGGTATGTGAGTTAACCTTGATGAGTTACAGATCAAGTTTGAGTTTCGTGCTGGTCCACAATTTTTTATGGGAGTTATGGCCCTTTGAAATTTGAAAATTCAATAAAATTTTTATGGGAGCTATTGCACTTTGAAGTTAGAAAATCCATTGCAATTTTATTTTCTACACTTTTTTATTGTTCTTTGTAGATAATAAACTGATCAAGTTTAGGTATTCATTTGTTTGACAAATTGTTACCAGTGACTGAAATATGAGGCCGGTAGCGGGGCCCTTGGAGATGGCTATCATCTCCCTGGTATCTAGTTTTTATGTCGTTTAATACATAGCTTGTATTTTTTGTATGAATAAAGTGTTCACATAATACAAAAATACTAATTTGATTGATATTGTTCTGATTTTTGTGTCATTTATTACATACATGTATATTGTATGCTGACAATCCCATATACATTCAAGAGGCTAGTGTGGAGGTATTTCAACAAATTCCAAAAATAGGTAAAGCCAAAGCAGGTAAATTAGTTATGCTTAGGGAGGTCCAAGGCTTCCTTGACTTAGCTGATTTGATAAAGTGCACTGGCATAGTTCAGGAGGACTGGGAAAAATTGATAACAGAAGGGATTATGGTTATTAAAGGCCTGAGCTCAAAAAAGAGGGAAGCAAAGTTGTTGTCTGAAAAAATTAACCAACTAGAGTTAGACAGAGTCCAGCTTAATGCTGAAAGTCAAAGATTAAATGAAAATAATCAGATACTGAAAAGACAAATGGAAGAAAAGGATAGAATTTTGCAAGAGAGATTGCAAGACTATAAATCAATGAAAGAGTCACAACCGCTTCAATTGAAAAGTGAGACAACGACACAAAGTGACACTGATAGCTTATACAGAGCTAGCGGAAGCAAATATGAATCACCATTATATGACTCGAGAAGTACGTGTCAACCTGCGAGGGAACTCTCGGTACCAGCATCATCTATGGACAGCTTCAATTTTTCAAGACCAATGCCATCAATGGTGAGTTCAGTATTCAGTGCTCACAAAAGTAATGCAGAATATTATGTTGACGATGACCAAACAGAAACTAGAAGGAGATCTAAAAAGAGTCATAAGCGTCAATATTCTACCCCAAAAGCAAGAGGCAAAGAAAAAGAATACAATCCAGGTTCCAGTTCTTCAGAAAGTGACTCTACCTCAAGTTCTGAAGAAGACTCATATCGTCAGTCAAAACGTCGTTCTACCCGACATAGTCGCAGATCGCATAGCCCATCAATGCCTAAGTTACCCACATTTAATGGAGAGGGTAATTGGGATTCATTTATCTATCAATTTGAACGGATAGCAGATCGATATGATTGGAGTGACCGAAAGTGCAGGGAAAGGCTTCTTGATTGTCTTAAAGATAGAGCACTGGAGTTCGCCAAGGAAATTAGAAGCAGGGAATATGGGAAACTAAAGAAAAACATGACTCGTCGATTAAGCAAAAAGGAGGCACCTATAGCGGCCAGACGCCAACTAATGTATATCAGACAAAAAGAAGGTGAATCAATAGAGGAGTATTCTCAAAGAGTACAGTTCCTATGTATGGATGGTCATCCTGAGGCAAGGGAATAAACGATAGATCAAATTGCTGTTGAGGCGTTTTTACGTGGCTGTAGAGATAAAGATGCTGCTAAATGTGCCATGGAGAAAAATCCAAAAGATATATACAAAGCATTTAAGTACGTGAAGGCTTCTATTAACAATCAATAGGCATTCGGGTCTTCAAATAGGTCATATTCAGCCAGGCAAGTGACATTTGCCGAAGGAAATAATGCTAGAAATTATTCCCCATCTAGAGCACCTCAATCATTGGACGATATTCATGCTCAGGGAGGTTCAAGGCTTCCTTATCATGAAGAGAAATCCGAGGTGTCGCAACTTTTAAAAGCAGTCACAGAACTTGTACAAAAACTAGATGTACGAGGAGGATCCTATGCTCGATCTAATAGTACATCTCCAAATAGGATGGTTCGGGGAAGGTCACCGACACCGCCACAGAATCCAAACAGAACTCCGAAACTATATGTTACAAGTGCAGAAAACCAGGCCATTTTTAAGCTAATTGTCCAGAACGTAATATTGAAAAACAACAATCTGATTCAAGGAGAGAATCTTTAAACGAGAATCGACTGAGCCTGACGGCCAAGACTCAGTCTCAGAACTAGAAAGAGGCCGATCATCATTAGACCCACCTTTAGTGTATAAATATAATGAAAGCTTAGATACTGTCAAAGTAAGAGAGGTTGTAGTGAGACGCGAAACGGCTTCAATTGGATCCAGTTTGATTATACCTTTAACACTTAATAAAATGGAAACATATGCTATTGTTGATTGTGGGGCCGAGGCTACTTTAGTCAGTAAAAGAATTTTGGAAGAAACTGGATTTGGGATAAGTGCAAGAGAGAAGGTCTTTCTTAAAGGAATATGTCATGAACCAGTGGTTGGATTCGAGATACTTAATTTTCCAATAATAATAGATAACATGAGTTTCAGCACAGTCGTCTACGCCGCTGACCTTGAGGACCCAATGTTGTTGGGTTTAGATTTTTTACTAAAAAATAGTTGTGCAGTTGACTTTAAATCCTGTACCTTGCAATTTGGAAAGAGAGTCATCAAAGCTTCACTTAAACGTAGTGCTGGTGGAAACGACATTCAGGTGTCGAGGGTGTTAGTCAAGAACGCGGGTATGTTAATGGAGTTCCGCGATATTTTATACAAAATCGATGTTCAATGAAAGTATACTTTGAAGCGGATATTTTCGTCATAATGATTGTCAGATACAACTTTGAATAAAAATATTGAAATGTCCTTTGATTTCACTTTCGTTTCTGCTATTTTTTATTTTTTGGAAACAACAAGGTGTCACGTGACCGACAAAAGGGGTAACTTAATGTAAATTCGTTAAAGGCTATTTTCCAACCTTTTACACTGGACGGATTTTTTTTGAAATTTGGCACCGAGTTGGAGGAAACTGCCTAGTATTTGAAAAGTTCTGGCCGGTTGCTAAAAACTGGTCGGAAATATTTTTAATATTAAATAATTTGTTGAGGAGAATGGAAAATGAGCATTTCTTTGCGAATTAATCATTACTTTTTGTTCAAAATGTATGCATTTGATTAATCGGCCAGAATTTTTTGAAAACTACATAATTTTCTGAAATCGACCATGTAGGTTTTATTTTCGAAGACTATTCCTAAAAGCTTGGAATTTTTATCTAAAGATAGCATGTAACGCCGTGATTTGTCATCGCCGTTAACGTCAAACACTTAGGTGACGTCATAAGGGAGTTAACTCAAGCCAAGGGTATTTTGTCATGTCTGACATACAAAATAAAAAAAAAAACGTCGTACGCTTTACCCCGGCGATTACTTGTCAAGTACTGTTTTGTTTTTAATGTCAAGTTATTAAGCATAAAATATTTGAGCGGGTGAATAAATAAAGTTATGCCAAACCTTCCTTAAACAAACTTTTATGAAACCGAAACCAACGTCGCCGACTTTTTCTAAATTTTGTCCAATTTTGTTGACAGTTTTCTTTCTTCTTTTAATTTTACGATGTCCTTTTATTAAATGTAATTGTTTTTTGTACAATTTAATATCTATAAGTTATGTTTTTATCCACATTTTGGCAATATTTGTGTGACTTGCACCTAAAACTATGCCGCAATAATCATGTGCCGTGCAACTGAAATGCAGGGATTTGTCTGATATATAAACCAAAAGAAAAAGACAAATTCTTGGTATACAGTGGCAGTACATGTATGATCATTCTATGTCTGAATAGTGGTGAATCATTCAAGATTCCGATTAGAACTTCTATTTCTTTGTAAAAAAAACTCCCGAAAAAAAAAAACTGCCAAGAAGTTGCCCCAAGTCTATTTTATTTTTATAAACTGCATTTAGTTTATAATGGTTTTTTTTTAAAAATCAAATTACTATAGAGTTATAGACAAAGAACAATTTAAGGAAAATAATCTAGTTAATTTATTGGTTAGCATATTATTATGTTTGTTAGATAAAAAAATGTAAAATTTAAGTTATGTTGCCCTTACAAGCCCACATTTTTGCTTGAAGATTAAACAAGAACATAAATTGCATCAAATATATGTAACCATACAAATTGTATAAGTAAAGTGTATCACAGACCTTTGAATAAATGTGAGTAATTAATAGTCAAAAGTTGACTGATTGCTTTTTGGCTGCTGAGGAAAACAACATGATTTTTTTATGCTGACAGTCATGAAAATGATGTGCCAATTTAAAATGTGGTAAATGAAAATTGCAAAATGGAATATTTACACTGTATGGAGCATTTACAGCTTTCAACTTTTTATATTTTTTTATCATTTTTTAATAGACTTCATTTGGCAAATAAATTGAAACTATGTGATTTTATTCTTTCTTGCACTTGAGCTGTTCACATGGTATTTTGCATTGGCACTTTGCATGTGTTTTCTTTTTCTTTGTGTGTCTAGTCAACTATTATACTTGTATGTGCAATATGGGTCCAGACAGGACTTTCTTCATTAATGTATTGTTCTGTTCTGTATTTGCCTTGATATGATGTTTTGTGGATCCATCAACAATAGAAAATATATAGAGTAACAAACAAAAAAAGTTCTTATACCACATTTATTATTTAATATTTCACTTGATATTAAATTCACCACTGAACTCATTCCTTTACACAACATATTAATTCATGATTTTTACTCAATCTTTTTCACATCATCCTAGGATGTTTATATATTTTGTAGCTGCTCAAAACAAATTTTCATAATTTCTATAGACTTTTGGACTCCTTAGTTGGAAGAATAAAGCAACACTATTTTGCTGCTAGATATATCCACTTGTATTTCACATGTTTCAGTATTGTAAGAATTATATATGCACAGTCAGCATTTATTCATATCTTGATGACTTATCAACTTTTAGCTTTAAATGTCTCTTTGTCTGAAAGAAAAAAATATTTATACTTTGCTTGCTAATACACATATATTAAACATACAATGTAGGCCACAATTCACATATAAATCCACATTTAAATTAATATTTTGCAAATAAATAATGTTTTAGAAATAAATATCAGCTTACAATAATGTATTTTTTATCAACAATAATGATCAATACATGTAATAGTCTTGCAATTTCACATGTCCTAAAGTTGCAGCAATTCCACTTTAATATTATCAATCAATCAATCAATCAATCAATCGATCAGTTTACTGGATAAAGCTCATGAATTAACAATGCAATGTAATCAAAAAGACATATGTAAGACATAAGTATAAGATGTAAACATGATGAAATAAAATAATTTTTGTCCCAATATTTCAAGTTATAATATTATATTATATTAATTAATTCATAATTTTTGGCCTAATTTCTGTACATGTACATATTTCATATTATTTACATGTATTATCAGGTGTAATACTTGGTTATCTTAGCAGTAATGAAAAGGATTCCATACCACAAAATGAGATTTTATTAACTGTACAGGACTGTATGTACATGTCATGCATGAGTACAAAATCAAAATGTATGACCACATCCTATCTTAACCTTTTAGATTTTTAAAATGATCAAGTTAATTGTCCTTTTATTTTTACTAGCTGACAGTAATGCTGAATTTTAACTTTTGGCACTACCAGCAAAAGACCTAAGACATGAGCTACAATGACCTAAAACT
The DNA here is from genome assembly GCA_963971305.1 of Arcuatula senhousia. Classification (NCBI taxonomy): domain Eukaryota; kingdom Metazoa; phylum Mollusca; class Bivalvia; order Mytilida; family Mytilidae; genus Arcuatula; species Arcuatula senhousia. The sequence continues at coordinate 12,194,902 of OZ020312.1, forward strand.
TATGTGTGTGCAAAAGCATTTCAAAAGTCAAGAAATAACACACATGTATAAAATCTGAGAAATCAGGGAAATTGGCACGAGTTTTCTTCTTTATTGTCAAAGTAGATCTAATGGTAGGCTAGCGATACAATTTTATACATCATATTTCTCATGAAAATAAAACAATATTACACAAAACTAATATATAACCTGTTTGTATTTTTCCAATATTCGTAGTGGTCCAAAGTGGCATGGCAAATCATCACACTGCCAACACTGGGTCGGATTTCAGCAAGGACTAAAGATTTTACGGCTACATCATCCATGTCGTCAATAAAAGAATGTTAAAATTGTTTCCCATAATAAAATTAATTCAGAGCTCCGCCTACAAGGTCATCATCTTTAAATAGAGACGTAACAACTGACTTTTTATTAAAAAACAGGTGCTTGTTGACATTTCAACGTCACTTACACAAAATGGACAACGTCATAACAACGTCCAAGCACTTTTCCGATAATGATTTTCCAAATATGGTCATTGAAATACGCCCACGGCTTTTTACATATTTTATATTCTGTGAGATATAACAAATATGTTCACTTGAAATGAAACAAAGGGTTCTTTTAGAATAAATATTAACTTTTGAATCGATGTAAGACCGAATAATGCAGATTGTGATGGGATAACACGGAAGAAAAATATCGCGTCGTCAGGGGCAACCAATACAGCTAATAAATATTCATCAGGATGGAAGAGTTATCTTTTCCTAGAAAAAATTCTCGGAACTACATTAACATACCCGCGAAGTCCCTCTATATCCCCCCTTATTCAAGGGCACTGCTGTCATTGCATTCTGGTTCATTACCAATACCGGAAAACGAAATGCAAGTGTTTGAATCCACATATGACAACCAACAAGTTGTACTTAGTTCATCAATCTACAATAATACCTCTAACTTAAAAACATGTGCGGTTAACCTCTTTGACAAAGGGATAGTCATTCAAGAGGGAACTGAAGTATGAATAATCAACCCAGCTGCGGAGATCATAGAGGACTATCCTGACGAGTTTTGTCAGATAAGAAAGATACAATGTACAAAACTTCCTAACACGGAAAAACACAATAATTCAGATACCAGTGGGTTTAGGGAGGCAATATCACGTTTCCTTAATCTTAAAGCCAAAATTGAAGATAACCTAGAAGAAAGCACTACTGGTGCTGCCATGGACGGGAAGGCTGAATGCTTTCTCTCTACGGAAGACATAGTCCAAGGACATGCAACATTGGATTTGGAAGGTAATAGGGGCAGTTCCTCTAATTTAGATGTATCAAAGCAAGAGCAAGACTGTATTCCACCCGTGGAGGAGAAAAGTACATATCCCGAGTCTGGTCTTGGGAAGGCAAGTTGCTTTCTCAAACCAGGGAACTCACAGAAATGTCAACCGTCAGATGCCGAAATGACAACACATGAGTCGGGGAAGGCACAAGGCTTTCTCAATTCAGATGAACTGACGGAGCTTGAAAGTAAACTCCCATCTCATTTACAGGACCTTTTTAGAAGAAATGCGAGGAGTTAAACAAGGAAGAGGTCTTGCAACTTTCGGATTTGTTGCTTGAATACCAATATGTTTTTGCTGTTCATGATTTAGATATAGGTTGCATAACAGGAGTTCAAAATTACAAATACCAAAAACGCGGGTATAAACGGTTAATTTTGATATGCTATATATCGATATTTCAAGGAGTAACCTCTCATCAGTAGCATTTAAACCAAAACTTTGGAAGGTCAAAATCCAAAACAGTTGAAAACGAAAAGTACTCAAAACCAAAATGTTCGAACAAGGAAGCCAAATCCAGCACCGAGGATATCGACCATGTGCATTACAAGGAAAGAAACCTGGTGTTTTTATCAATTTTGAATTTAACAATCAACATCATATTAATACAGAAAATAACACCCCGGTCAAGCACAAAATGCGTAGAACTCCGTATGGGTTTGAACACGAAGAAGAGGAGTTCTTGACAAAACTGTTGAATGCCGATGTAATTAGACCATCTGAATCTGAATGGGCTAGTGCACCAGTTTTTGTAAGAAAGCGTGATGGAAGTGTAAGATATTGTCCAGATTTTAGAGATTTAAATGCTAGAACTGTGAAGGACTCGTTTCCGTTGCCAAATATAGGCGACTGTCTGACAACACTGGCTGGTTCTTGGTTTTTAGTACCTTGGATCTAACGTCTGGTTACTATCAAGTGGAACCTGCAGAAGAGGATAAAAAGAAAACTGCATTTGTAACAAAGTACGGATTGATTGAGCATAATCGGATGCCAATGGGGCTTTGCAACTCGCCTGCTACCTTTCAGAGAGCCATGCAGTTAGTCCTTAAAGGAATGACATGGAAAGAAGTTCTTGCTTATTTAGACGATGTAAATGTTCTTGGAAATAATTTTGCAGACCATCTAGTCAATCTATCTATGGTTTTTGACCGATTCAGGCAGTTTAACTTAAAACTAAAGCCGAAGTAGTGCTCTCTGTTCCAGAGTTCCTGTGAGTTTCTTGGGAAACATGTGAGTCGAGATGGTGTTAGTATTTCTCCAGACAAGTTAGATTGCATAATGGAATGGCCAGTTCTAAATAATAAGAAAGAATTACAAGCATTTTTAGGCTACGCAAACTACCACCGTGAACATGTACAAGGGTATGCTGGAATGACAGCGGTGCTATATGAACTGACAAGTCCTAAAAGTGAGTTCCGTTGGGAGGAGTGTCACGAGACTGCATTTGGTACTTTAAAGAATGCCCTTACATCTGCACCTTGTATTGCTTTTCCACAACAGGAAGGACTTTTTATTTTAGACACCGATGCGTCCCATAATGCAATTGGTGGGAAGTTATCTCAAATACAGTTGGGAGAGGAAAGAGTAATAGCGTATGCCAGCAACGTGCTAAATGCTGAACAAAAAAAATATTGTACTACAAGGAAGGAATTACTAGCAGTAGTGAGATTTTGTCGCCAATTTAGACATTATCTTCTAGGACGCAAATTCCTCCTGCGGACCGATCATCATAGCTTAGTATGGTTGATGCGCTTTAGACACACCGAAGGACAACTTGCGAGATGGTTGGAGGAATTGTGCTTGTATGATATGGAGATTCTGCACAGGTCTGGATCAAAACATTCTAATGCAGATGGTCTTTCCAGAATTCCAATTCGAACGGACTGCGATTGTTATCATGCAGGTGCGAACCTTGAAGATTTACCCTGTAGAGGGTGTTCTCATTGCTCAAAAAGGCATCAACAATGGAACAGATTTGTGAATGACGTTGATGAAGTTGTACCATTAGCTCACATAAAAATGGAAGATAGGAAAATCCTGCCTGTTGTGAATATTCAGAAGGTTGAAATAGATGCATTCAAACAAGAGAGTCAGATGCCTGAAGCTGCAGAATGTCTTGAAGATGGTACAGTTAACTGGCTTGAGGGCTGGAAGGAGAATGACGTCCGCGATCATCAACTTGCTGATGTAGACCTGAAACCAATTATATCATGGATGAAACAAGGAGAACCAGATAGTTCAGAATTACGGCTGTCCAGTCCGGCAACCAAATTTCTTGTAAGAAACAACTGTTTTTGAGGGACGAAGTATTGTACTACATATGGGATGATTCAGTGAAGAAAAGACTATGTCTCATTGTCCTGAAAGGTCTCCAGCAGGATGTGATGTTTCATTGCCATGACGTGAAGTCCTCGGGACACCTTGGGAGGGATAAAACCTTGTCAAGATTGAAGCGTAGCATCATGTGGTTTAACATGGCCAGAGATTGTAAGTTGTACGTCAAAACCTGTCTGTAACCGCAACAAGAAATCTAATCGAGCAGCCAAGGCGAAACTTCGTTCTTTCCAATCTGGAGTTCCGTGTGAGCGTGTACATTTGGACATACTTGGACCCTTCACACCCAGCAGTCAAGGAAATGTTTACATTCTCTCTATTATTGACCAATTCACGAAATGGATATAATGTGTGGCCTTGCCTTCACAGAAAGCGGAAATAGTAGCTAAAGCATTTGTAAACCATTGCATTGTAATATTTGGATGTCCACTCGAAGTTCATACGGACCAAGGTTCTAATTTCACCAGTGAACTTTTTCATAGTCTTTGCAAACTATTGGAGATATCAAAAACCAGGACCACCCCTTACCACCCGTCATCCAATGGTTTGGTAGAGAGGTACAATCGGGTCATTGTTCAAATTATAAGATGTTACATAAATGGAAAAATAAATACCTGGGATCAAGACTTGCCGCTGCTGACAATGGTTATCTGTGCCATAGAAAATCAATCTACTGGATTCACTCCGAACGTGCTTATGTTTGGGCGAGAGAACAATATGCCTATAGACATTCTATCAGGGACCGCAAACGCAAATTCCTTTCCAAAGACCACAGCTGAGTGGTTACAGAACCTAGTAGATACCCTATCTGATGTTCATCATGCCGTTCGAGAAAATTTAAATGCATCTCAGAAAAGACAGAAGCGGATATATGATGAACGATCTTATGAGAGAAGATTTGAGGAAGGTGACATCGTATATGTGCTAGATGAATCGATTAAAAAGGGACAAAGTAAGAAGCTAAGAGCTCCATGGAAGGGACCATGCTTAGTTGTTCGAGAAAGACATCCTATTTACACAATACAAACCAGTCGGAAAAGGATAGTTATTCACCATGATAAGTTAAAGGCATGTGATGATCGCATACTCCCCTTGTGGTTACGGAGGGCCAGATGCTCTCTGTATGCGGAAACAGATGGATCCTTGGATGAATTTAGTAACCCCGAATATGATAACCTTGAGAATGCACAGTTCCGTAAATTTTATGGCGGTGATTCTGAGGGCTCGTCGGATTTGGACGATCAAGGAACAGAAGGTAGTAAAGCTAATGAAACCCGGGAACTTGAGTCAGAAGATGAGTGGACAACTCCAAATTCGTCCTTCATAGAAGAGAGCTGTAACGAGCAAAGCGAGGATGTACATGAACCGAGGAAAACTTCTAGTGGCAGGACGGTACAAAGGCCGTCTTACCTCAAGGATTATGAAACGAGTGTATAATTGTATGTAGGACTGTTTATACCGTCCTATATTGTTGTTACCTTGTACATATTGTTTAAAACTATACACATCGCTATTGTACACACATGACTACGGGACTGTGTTTGCCGTCCTATAGCATGAAAATTTTTGTGTTGTTTTGATATTTAACATGTTTTTTTTAAACAAAACATACACTTCCATTTTGTAAGTTGTCAATTATCACAAATATTGTAGATCATACTTTTTATGTAAGTTAAGACTTGCGTTAGCTTGGATCAACTTTTCCCCTCGTGGTAATACATGTATCTTTAATTTAGGTTGCATTCACTAAGGGGTAACTTATCTGTTCATTTTGTTTTAAATTGTAGAATTGGAAACCAATAGAAGATTAATGGGGAAGGTAGTGTGTATGAGTTCTAGAGAGAACCAAGTTAGAGAAGTGGAATTGGTGAAACTATTATTTCCTATTATACCGAATTTGAAGAATCCCTTGATGAATCTGGTGGCATAGGATCAAAGAAGAAGAAAACCAAACCCTGCCCATTCAATTCCTGTGATGTTCGTGTGCCGCATCTAAAGCGTCATGTTTGCAAATACCATTTGCCTTGGTACATTGCTGCTCACACAGCTTGCTGGAGTTGTCATCAACAAGAAGCATCACCCTGTCTTACCGTGGCGTTGCATACAAAGACGCACGAAAAGGGTGCAGCCTTCTCGGATGCTAATGCTATTAGATGGTGCTACTTAGTGAATGGTACGCTACATTTTATCAGGGAAGAATTACAGCTAGAATCCCTTGACGCCGTGTTGTCATTTGTTGTTGAAAACAATATTTACCCCCCCCCATTTGACCCATCTGGGCAAGATTTTAATGATCAGGAAACATATCTCATGAGGTTGTATTGTGAAAGAATGAAAATAACTTGTCCTTTAAAATTCAGTGTTCATCCGCCAAAATGCACCATCGAACTGATTCATTGGCGAATACTCTCTGGACTACTTAACAAACTTTCGCAGGAGCAACAAGCTGAAGTATTATCTTTAGAGGTACCTATGACCATAGGAGGACTTTTAAAGGAGAGCTGCCATGACCAGCCGATGCCGGATATACACCTATTTGATTCTCACTTCCATTTGGACATGCTACTTAAACGCTCACATGCTCGGACCTTAAGCGAGGTCGAAGAGGAAGTGAGTCGACCATTCGTTCTCGTTGGTAGTGTTGCCAACTTTGTGTACCCAGAGCACTGGAAAGACTGTGATGATCAGTTAGACGACAGGTTATTTGTGTCGTTTGGCATTCATCCACATTTTGTTGACTCAGGAAGTTCAGAGAAGTTACCTTATCTGAAGACCCTCCTGCAGAGTAAAGGGTGTGTTGCGTTAGGAGAAATCGGAATTGATGTAACTGGCGGAAATCAAAATAAATCCTACCAGGTAGAATTCTTGAGACAGATTCTTCCCTTTGCTAAGGGGTTGTCATTACCAATTATCTTGCATTGTCGTGATTCGGGCAGCGGAGAGGCAGATACAATATTGTTTGAGATACTGACACAACTGAACTTCGACGATCACAATATTCATTACCATTATTATACAGGAACAGCTGAGAATGCTCAAAAATGGTTGTGCAAGTTCAAGAACATATCATTTTGGATCACCTCATACCTTCTCAGAGATAATACACTGGTTGATGTTATAGGGAGAACGAATGTCAACCATCTATTTGTGGAATCAGATGCACCATACCTGTCACCAGAGAAATATGTAAGAGTGAACAGTCCTTGGTCCGTGTTAAAGATTGTACAAAGAATAAGCGAGATAAAGAACATTCCTGTAACAATTTTGTCATGTATTCTAAACGAAAATGTTAAGAGAACCTATCAATTGTAAGAATTTAGGTATTAACAATGGAAAGGTGTTTGCTTTCTCGAGTTTCTTTCAATGTGACCACGAGTGTACTTGATAAAAAAAAATGAGTTGTCTAGTAAGGACAGTCACCTATGATTTCTGAACAAGACTTTGTTAATACTATAAAGAGTTGTATCGTTTAATTGACGTGACCATATTATACTTAGTTAAATTGAATTCGTCTAGTAAAGACATTCGTTTATGATTTCTTTAACATCACTGCTTAATATTGGAAATTGGTATCGGCATATTGTTTATGTTATTGAAACATTTTATGTGACGTTTTCTTTCAGAATCTAACAGGGAGGCTAGCATATGCTCTCTTGTTGGTAATATACTGATATCTTACTAGGAAGGCTTGTGCTTTCTTAGCAATTGTGTTTAATATAAATAGGAAGGCTTAATTGTGCTATCTTATTTATAATGGAGGACTCTTTTTTTATGAATGGGGAGAGTGTGACAGTATTGGTCTGGTGGTGCACCCAACAGCGGAGGAATCTGTGGGATCCGCGTCAGCATTTTGATATAATAAAGTTTAATGTTGTGTGATCAACCACGTTGTTTTCTTTCTCTGAGTGATTAAGTCTGTGTGACTGCTGTTGCCTGTGTGGCTGTGCATTTTACAATATAGGTTGTCCTGTGTGGTATATCTATTCTGTATTTTGTAATTCTGTAACAAAAGCAATTATATCTACATGCATTGTTTGGTTTTTCAAGGGACCATGTATTCGACATAAGAAAACAACGGGGGTGTATATATGCAATCAGCTACAACAGAAACATCACATGGAGTTCAAATTATTTGAAACCATTATTGCGTTGACGAATTAAACAAGAGGCTCCCAGGAGCCTGAATCGCTCACCTGGTCTTGATGTCAACCCTATGAAGACTTTTGTATAGCTAGATGAGCTGAATGTTTATAAGCATGAAAAATCTTTTCTCTATTTGCAATTGCTTTCATTCTAAATAATCAAACAACACTAAGGGGCTGTAACCCCTATAAGGGGTTATCAGACAACTTCAACCCTATGGAGACTTTTGTAGAGCTAAATGAGCTGAACATTTAAGCAAGCAACAGCTTTTTTCTATCTGCAATAGTTTTCATTCTTTAAGCCAAAAACACTTTTTTTGCCTTTAAGGGGCTGTAACCCCTATAAGGGGTCATCTGACAACTTTGACTCTATGAAGACTTTTGTAGAGCTTAATGAGCTGAACATTTTAGCAAGCAACAACTTTTCTCTATCTGCAATTATTTCATTCTATAGGCAAAAAACACTATTTTTCGCCTTTAAGGGGCTGTAACCCCTATAAGGGGTCATCTGACAACTTTGACTTTACGGAGACTTTTGTAGAGCTAAATGAGCTGATCATTTAAGCAAGCAACAGCTTTTCTCTATTTACAATAGTTTTCATTCTTTAGGCCAAAAACACTATTTTTCGCCTTTAAGGGGCTGTAACCCCTTAAGGGGGTCATCTGTCAACTTTGACCTTATTGAGACTTTTGTAGAGCTAATTGAGCTGAACATTTAAGCAAGCAACAGCTTTTCTCTATCTACAATAGTTTTCATTCTATAGGCCAAAAACATGCAAAAACGCTATTTTTCACCTTTAAGGGGCTTTAACCCCTATAAAGGGTCATCTGACAACTTCGACCCCATGGAGACTTTTGTAGAGCTAAATGAGCTGAACATTTTAGCATGCAACAGCTTTTCTCTATCTGCAATAGTTTTCATTCTATAGGTCAAAAACACTATTTTTCGCCTTTAAGGGGCTGTAACCCCTATAAGGGGTCATCTGACAACTTTGACCCTATGAAAACTTTTGTAGAGCTAACTGAGCTGAACATTTAAGCAAGCAACAGCTTTTCTCTATCTACAATAGTTTTCATTCTATAGGCCAAAAACATGCAAAAACGCTATTTTTCACCTTTAAGGGGCTGTAACCCCTATTAGAGATCATCTGACAACTTTGACCTTATGGAGACTTTTGTAGAGCTAAATGAGCTGAACATTTAAGCAAGCAACAGCTTTTCTCTATTTGCAATTGTTTTCATTCTATAGGCCAAAAACACTATTTTTTGCCCATAAGGGGCTGTAACCCCTATAAGGGGTCATCTGACAACTTCGACCCTATGGAGACTTTTGTAGAGCTTAATGAGCTGAACATTTAAGCAAGCAACAGCTTTTCTCTATTTACAATAGTTTTCATTCTATAGGCCAAAAACATGCAAAAACGCTATTTTTCACCTTTAAGGGGCTGTAACTCCTATAAGGGATCCTCTGACAACTTCGACCAAATGGAGACTTTTGTAGAACTTTTTAAGCTGAAGCTGTAGCGTGGCATCAGATTTCATCTATCTCTTATACTTTTTGATTTACAAGCCAAAAACAGTAGTCTGACCCCCCTGGTCTATTTTTAGTAACGGTGGCCATGTTTTTTGACGGATCAAAAATTGAAACACAAGTTTGGTGCAAGACACCCTAAGGATCATTCATACCAAGTTTCATCAAATTCTGTTCAGTAGTTTCAGAGGAGAAGATTTTTGAAAAATTGTTAACAGACGACGACAGACGACGACGACGGACGCCAAGTGATGGTAATAGCTCAGGTGAGCTAAAAATGCCGATGTCAAACAGACTACAGATTCTATCGACAAATTATTAAGAAATGTTTTGGTAATGCCTTAAAAATGTCAAAGTTTAACCAAATACTGTTATTAGTCTGTACTATTTGAACCCTTTTTTAAAAGTGTTTGCGATGCGAAAAAAAATCAAATTCAAAAATAAGAGTATATTGTAAGTTTCATAAAAATGAATTGATCGGGATTGTTGGTTGTGGAAAAGATTGAGGTACCCATTGTTTTCATGTTGTTAGTCTTTAAGGTTCATGGTTACACGTCGAATAAAATGGTAGATAATTGACCTATTTTTCTAGTCTATGTACGACTTAAACGACATGAATAAACATAAAATAAAGTGTAGCAGCGTCTAGATATAAAAATCGCCGATCATTTTCCCTTCCAGTTTACAAGATTACTTTTGTTGTTTTCTCTATTCATTTTCTTTCCGTTCAAATTGTATCATTAATAAAGCATGGATTACCCCTAAATAACCTTCCACGAACCCGATTGTGAGTAGATTTAATAACACCAATAATGAAATTACCTAGCACGTGGAGGCCAAATAACAGGGCATTGTTGATATTTGGCAATATTTGGGTGAACTCAAAAACGCAAAGAAAATGCCCCGGCAAAACGGATCAATTGAACACGTACAAAATGCTTAAAGTATATGCAAAAAATATTTATCTAGCCGCTGCTACGCTTTATTAAGCAATTGAATGTGTAGTTTAGGCTCCACATGGACTGAAAAAAGACGTAAAATATTTGTCATTTTTTCCGAAGTGTAAAGATGAACCTTAACTGCTATAAGAAACCCGAATTTTTATAATAAAAAGTGTACACTAAGATTTTTAAAATTATAATTTAATGAAAATCCTTCAACATGTAGATTTAAGATGAGTTATGGATTGGAAACATGAACCCTAAGGTAACGGACAAATGCACGCATGCAATATCTGTCCGAGTTGTTCTTCTTAATGTTAAGCATTGTTTACATTAAGTATGCGATTTCTATAGCATATCTTTACTTTTTGTTCTTTAACAAATGCAAAGAAAAAACAACAAAAGTTTCTTATCAAAATATTGAAAGTTTTTATTTAATTATTCCATGTTTTACTTGTACTGCATATTTAAAGTTAAGCAAATCTTAGATAACCGACATCACAAGATATTATGAATGAAATATACCCATTAAAGCCATAAAAGAGGTTAACTTGAATGATTTTGATCATTTTTGTCGGTTGTTGAAACTTTTGATGCGAATCAACAAATTATCAGAGTAGGTCAATGTAGGTATTAAAAAAAATAATTTTATGTGTATCTTATATGTATCTTTCTTAGAATTGGCAACATAATATTCAGTTACGTTTAACATGTTTAAGCATTTGTGCATCTTTAACGGTTTAATAACGTTGTTGTGTAAAAGGTAGCAAAATTCATGCGTATCATCCACTAACCTTAACCGGAAGTCGTAGAATTGAGCTTAATACAACAACCTCTTTACTTTACGATCTGACCCCATGCAGTTTAATAAATATTTACAAAGGACATGTCTGGTACTCGTGTTTATATCAGTCTAGTATATATATGTAGGCGTATTTTAATTTGGTCTTTTAACCGTTACTGATATTTCATTTTCCAATAAGCCTAAGGACTATAACAATAGCTGAAAACTCGTCACATTATAAGCATGTATTGTAGGTGATAAAATAATATTTTATTCGAAACGAGTATTGCTACTAGCCTGCTTAACGAACAATACAACAATAAAAATGATGCACTTAAACAAACAAGATAATAGTCAATACCAACTACCGAAAAGAATTATTTATTTTTATTGCAAAAATAGCAGGAATAAGTCATATCAATATTCTTTCTAAAATTTCCGTGGTGATAAATAATTGAAATATCATCTGTTTACAAATTGCATTAACTTGTAGAGAAAAACATATGTTGTGGAAAAAATAATATATATAATATACATGATATACTTGCTGAAGAAAAATATTAAACATACCAATTTTAGCTCAGGTAGACCGAAGATTCATTTGAACTATTGTCATCACTTGGCAGGCATCATCCTCGTCTGTCGGGAGTCTGTTAGCAATTTTTCAAATTTTCCTCTCTGAAACTAATGAACATAATTAAATGGAATTCGGTATTCATGTTTCTTAGGGTATCCTGCAAAAGAGCTATGATTCGATTTTCGATCCGTCAAAACCCATCGCCGCCGTTGGTAAAAATAGACCAATAAAAAAAATTGTTGACCTATTCATTTTCGTCATTAATTGAATGGTTTAGGGTGAAAGCTTAGTATTTGTAATAATATGATAATTCCCGTCTTCATGATTAAGCACGAGAACATTGTAATGCTCAAGAGATTTAAGCAATCAAGCTAGAAAATGATAAATTAGGTGATTATATTTTGAAATTTTATAACGCAGCTACCAATATGATACATGATCTATGGTCCAATTCCTCATAACCATGAAATCAAGTCAGATTTACTTTCTGGAGAAAAGCTGTTGAGGGTTAGATAATTTATTTTTCATGCAACCGAGATGGTAAAGTGCTTTTTGCCCTTTAATTACGTAAAATGTTTATTTGTATGCATAAATATTATGATTCTTAACTGAAATTTCGACAAAACATTGTTGCTGTATTCCCTTTATTCAGAAGGGAAGGAGGGGACGTTCTTTCATAATTATGTAAATCTTAATAATTTGGCCTTTTCAGCAACAGTGTTTTTAAAAAAAAGGTAACAACAAAACTACCGAACTGGGATGAGGAATCTCATATGACAAACCAAGGCAAATACATACCACAGAAACTGAAGATCGCAATGGTCCTAACTTGCGGCATGCATTTCAAAAGAAATGGAAATGGTGGGTTGAACCAGGTTTAATGGCATCAAACCTCCCTCTTTCATTGCGATCTTGGTTTCCGGTAACACAAAGCAAAACACGGCTGTGAGACATAATAATAATCTTAGTGCAACGAACTGTCACAAACTAAAAATGATAGCAAAGGATCCTAAAATAACTTTTACCCATTTAACGTTCTAAAACAGCCAAAAAGCCTAACAATAAATGAATACAAAGAATATAGAAAAAAAATAAAAAAGAATATCTGCTGTACATCTAATAGTATATTTTCATTTTAGCTGCAAATATGATAATCGGGAAAAAGGTATGCTGCATCATCTGGTTTATTAAACATCAAAGATGGGCGTTTAAACATATGGCTGATTCCTACTGAGTCGGCATGGTGAAATATATAAAGAATATTAATTACCTTTGATCATTATCTTAGGATCGTGCTTGTTGACTCGACGTAAAAAGAATTAAGATGAAGCATTCTGCATTAGCCATTTTAGTGTTTTGTGTCTATTTTACCGGTAAGTCTTACTATACTAAACAACATAAGAAACGCACCACTCCCATTCATTTCCTTTGACTTAAAAGTTTAATAGCAAACATCTCTTTAAGTGGTCGTCAGAATGATCTGAGATTTCGGCACAGCATGTGTGGCATCCTAAACACCATTCTCAGCAAATTTAAAAAAAAACTGATTTTCAATTTAAAATTTCAAAAAATGAGTTTTTTTAACCCAAAAATGAAAAATTCACCAATTTTTAAAAAATGTTATGCTCATTCAAAGTGTTTCTAGAAAATGGGAGAGAAAGCTTAAATTTCACAAAAAACGTCCAAACTTTTCAGAAACATGCATTTTTGAATTGATCAATCTTAGACTTTGTTTTTTCGACTTCTTTATCAAAATTTCATGTCGTTAGCCCACTGGTGCAAATTTCAGAAACAATTACTTGGTTTATTATTGAATTTTGTTTGATTTATCTTTTAGAATAAAAGAATTCATACGTTTTTGTAAAATTTTTAAAAATTTCACAGAATCCTGGAAGAAAAGAAGTTGTGCGTTATATGTTTTGCTGAGTATATGATTACAACAATAATTAATATGTTCCACTATAACTCATTTTGCAATGCTAACTTTTCTTCTAGCACTTACAGTTTTCAAGATAAAGTCCAAAAACTGTGAAAATGGTCAATTTTGATGATTAAGGGGATATATTTGAGTTAATCACCTTGAAACTAGACAGAAGCATTTAGTATTTGAAATCAAGTAAAATCACATTCAGACAACAAAAAAAGTTCAAGAAAATACCATTATTCTATTTGTAGGAGCATCTCTTGAATGGGATTTTTCTTACTCTTTTTTTTTTCAAAATGACATTATTCTGTTATCAACTTAGGGCCCAGCCATTTAACTTAAAGGAGCGGAGTTGTTTTTTTCTCTAAAGGATGTGTTGCAATAAGACCCCCTTTCAGCCCACCGCGAAAGTAGAAAATAAAAACTAAGTTATTTCTATAAAAAAAATGCTTGTTGGAAAGGTTAATGTTTCTATTTTTTGAAAATAAACGTCTATAGTTGAAAAGCTCATTTTATCTTTTAGTAAATGGTGCTTGAAATGAACCATCGCAAATGATTTTACCATTGTGCCTATGAAAAAGTGGTGCAAATGAGTGATACATATCCTTTACGGAAATATAGCCTTGCACGCGGAACCAGCTCCATATTTTATTCAAAATCTTGTACAAATGTATTACTAAGACACACCTTTTTGAAATTTTCAAGCTGGTTCCGCGTGCAAGACATACTGAAAATTTTAAAAGACTATAATTTTTGAACTTGTTGTCAGTAGTTAGAAAAATGTGAGAAATCTCTCCGTTTTCTTCGTTTTTCCTGAAATTATTGTTTAAAGTAATTTAATTATATGATGAACCTTTTATAGAATTGTAAACGCTGGCTTCATGTATATTAGCACAAAATTTCTTTTTGTTGAAGCCCTACCTTGAAATGTTCTTTTTACAAGATGAAATTTTCATTCAAAATGGGTCAACTTTGAACCCTTTTTTCGAAGCTGCGTTCATGTAAAAGTATTTTAAAGTAGTTTATCACACCAGTACACTCAGTTTGCTACAAAATAAGATATAAAGTAACAGGCTATGAAATGCTTTTTATTTTTCGCCTATAGATGGGCCAAAATAGGGCTTATCGCAACCCATCCTTATATTTATTGAATTTAATTTTTTGCAGCGAAGCAATGATATATTCTGGAGAAGGATTTCTGATATATATATATATGTTACAGTAAATATGTGTAATCAGTAAATACACGTATTTACTGAAATTTAGTAAATACGTGAATTTACTAAGGCACCCAGTAAATACATGTATTTACTAAAAATAGTCAGTAAATACATGAATTTTCTGAACTTTTGAAGAGATTTTACACGTTTTTACTGATACTTATTTTGGAAGATAAAACGTTGTAGATAATCATTTTCTGTGTCAAATTTGTTATATTAATACAAAAATAATGATATTAAAATTTTACTATTCTTCACAAATTTGACATGTTTGTGACTTGTACATTTTTTCAGTTTTATGCACGTAAAAGATCCCTTTATGGACTGCATGCCAAGTAGTGCACCACATAGGCTAAATTTTCTGCCCTTTAGCCTGTACAGCTCTTTAGAAATTATTGTTCATATGTTTCCCACCTCAACCCCCATTTCATGTTCATATTATCATCTTTTTCATGTTCATTGCCTTTAGATAACCTATATAGCGTTACAATGACGTAAAACACCACCTAACTCACTTATAGTTAATATCTATTTTGTTTCTAATTCAATCTAATTTTGATAAAGTAATTTGTTGTTTGTTTCATTTTGTAGACAATATTTCATAAGACCATATTTCATTCATAAACAAAACTGACAGAAACTAGCAGCACGAGTTCAACTATCAGGGAGATAAACATGGAAGGGATGACAAAATGAACATGAAAATGATGATGAAGTGGAAGATATTTGGAACACAATTAAAAAATGCAAGGTTAATCCGGGATAAGGGATGGGTAGCATGATGTAATCATTAGCCTCCTGTAGGGGATCATATGGGACCTACTCTTATCGGGACCTGCAGTAGGGCTCTTTAACTTGCGGGGAAACGTGACATATTTCCTAACAAGATGCTGTACTATGGTTTTGGATCACGTTTCTCCATTATACCCTGAAGACCCTGGAATTTGTTACGACAGGGCCACCCAATATCTACCATCTTGGGCACACGTCATAGTTGCTGTTTGACCCAAGCCGCCTGGCCCGACATCAGATTATGAGCTCTTTATAGTAAAAATGAGCGCCACTGTGCATTATTAGGGATGTTCATCACCACTTTTATAGAAACAAGAGGCTCCCAGGAGCCTGAATCGCTCACATGGTCCTCATGTTAACCCTATGAAGACTTTTGTATAGCTAAATGAGCTGAATGTTTCAGAGGAAAAGCTTTTCTCTATCTGCAATAGTTCCATTCTAATTGAGCAAAAACACCATTATTCAACTTTAAAGGGGCTGTATTCCCTATAAAGGGTTATCTAAAAAAATTCAACGCTATGGAGACTTTTGTAGCGCTAAAAGAGCTGAACATTTAAGCAAGCAACAGCTTTTCTCTATCTGCAATAGTTTTTCTATATGCCAAAAGCACTATTTTTGCCTTTAAGGGGCTGTAACCCCTATAGGGGACATCTGACAACTTTGACCCTATGGAAACTTTGGTAGAGCTTAATGAGCTGAACATTTAAGCAAGCAACAGTTTTTCCCTATCTGCAATAGTTTTTATTCTTTAGGCCAAAAATATGAAAAAAACGTTATTTTAGGAGCTGTAACCCCTTCAATGAGTCATCTGACAACTTAAACCCTATGGAGACTTTTGTAGGGCTAAATGAGCTGAACATTTAAGCAAGCAAAAACTTTTCTCTATCTGTCAAAGTTTTCATTCTATAAGCCAAAAACGTGAAAAAATGCTATGTTTCACCTTTAAGGGTTTGTAACTCCTATAAGGGGTCATCTGACAACTTTGACTCAATGGAGACTTTTGTAGAGCTTTTGATGCTGAAGCAGTAAGGTGGCATCTGATTTCATGTATCTCTTATACTTTTTGATTTACAAGCCAGAAACAGTAGTCTGACCACCCTGGTCTATTTTTAGTAACGGCGGCCATGTTGTTTGGACGGTGGTCACCATTTGTGCAATCTTGGTAGAAGACATCCCATAGATGAAGTGTGCAAAGTTTCAAAGCAATCCCTTTAGTCCTTTTAGTCCTTTCGGAGGAGAAGATTTTCAAAGAAAAGTTAACGACGACGGACGAAGACGGACGACGACGACAACGGACGCCAAGTGATGGCAATAGCTCACCTGGACCTTCGGTCCAGGTGAGCTAAAAAGGGTTTCACAAAGCTGACTATAAAAAATATATTAACTTAAAGTATTATTACCAAAAAGCTTGTACAATTTAATCAATCCCTTAAAAAATACTAAGCATAAACAAAATTTGATGTTTTAAACCTAAAATTGAACTTAGAAAATACATTTGGTGTATCCAACTATGTCCAATAAATACGTGTAAAATGTGCAATAAAAATCAGTAAATACACGTATTTACTGGTCAACTCAGGAAATACATGTACATTTGTTTTTCCTAAATCACCCAGTAAATACATGAATTTACTGATAGCTTTAGGAAATTCACGTATTTACTGATTACACGAATTTACTGTAACATATATATTATATCATGGAAGTAATATTGAGAAGGAAGAACCACTAAGCCAGATGAAACGGTTTATCTGCGTTACCGCCTATCTTATCGGAATCCTGTTAATTGACAATAATCGTGTCATGTAGATACACACTCAGCATGTCTCGATCGGCTTTGACCTTATCGGCAAGTTCCATTTTCGACGGATATTCGCGAAATGACCAGAATCAAATGAAAACAAAGACCTCTACAATTTATCAAAAATTAAATGTACCCGATCGTGTTTTTTGTGATGGTGGGGGCGTCTGAAATAAATACTTTTTATTAAGGATGCTCGCTAGTCTTGTTTTTGGATTTCTGTCATTTTTTCGGAATCCTCTGGTTTTTACCATCAAAATACGGTAAATTTTTTTTGCCCACAAACCCCCTATTTTTTTTAAATCGATGTCTTAAATATGTCATAAAGAAGTGATTAACAAAGTTTTATCAAATCTTTTTTATTCTGTCATGGGTTTTAACAGCTGAAAAGGGTTAATGCTAAACCAGGGGGTATCCTGAAATTAAATAAAATATATTGGAAAATCTAACTAAATGTGAATGCACAAATTGTATCATAGACCTGTACAATATTATTAGAATATATTCAATTTTAATATATCTAATATACAGGTCTATGATTATATGAATAGTTATGTAACACCATTTTTTATTTTTGAATGAATTTGTGTTTTGTTCAAATGTAGGACCTGTAGATTCTCATAAAAGCAAATTAAGTTTAGTTTTTCATAATACAGATTTTCGTATTTTCAAGCTTGTCAAAAAAATCTTAAATAAAAAAAAAATTCATTATTGTAGCAGATTTTTCGTTTTGCAGAGAAACCTTCAAATAATTGAATAAATGTTTATACAAATTATTTAAATAAATTGACTTTACTTTAATCACTTAACTCCTCTAAACAACATTTAAAGTTTAAAATAGCTTTGAATTCCAACTTTTGCCGATAGAATTGCGTGATTTCAATCAAAATCTCTATTATCCGACCACATCCGACCAAATACTCGTTAGTATCAATCGAACCGGCGTCATGTCTATTTTTACAGCGTATGTTTTTGTAATCGGAGGTCACCGGGAGCACAGGTTAAATGTGATTTAAAATTAAACAACATTTTTGAAATTACAACAAATTCTTATTTTAAACAGTTGTAATGACCATAATTTTTGTCCGATTTTGAAGCTTATTGCACCATTCGATTCGTATTTGAAAGCGCAAGTTTACGATGTAGATGTCCCACCTATGGTAATTAATTACAGGTGCTCTTTAAAGGTTAACAATTTCATCCAATTCGATAAAAATCACGTGTCCGATAAGAGAATCCAGATGACGAATTGGAGTGGCGCTAACGCAGATAGTCACCAAAGGAATCTTATCGAGACAATGCTAATTAGAAAAAAACCCAAAGTTTGGTAGAAGGCTCTGCTGGTAACTAATATGTGATAATTGGTCGATGTAGTTCTTTCTCAATATTACTTCCATGATTATATATATATATAATTTATGTTAAAAATAAATAGTTAAAAACATTTAGGGATGGAACAAAACAAGCCCCCCTTTAAAATTAAATGATCGTACCCTTAGTTGAAAACCATGCATTTTATTTTTACACATTTGTTGATTTGGATAAAAGTTATGAAATGACTTCTTACATGAATAATCATTATAAGCCTTATTTTATCATCAATATTTTGTTGTCCTTCTTACACTTCACAGATATAGCAAATGCTTATATGATTGCCTCAGCAATTACTTATATTTATAACCTTTGTCTGGTTATTGGTTTTCATTGACGTTTAAAAACAAAATGGGATTAGAGGTGGTTAAGTTTATTTTTGTTTTCAAAATTCTATTTTTGAAATTTTATTTCAAAATTCGAAATTTCAAAATTCAAAATTTCAAAAAACAATTTACTTACATTTCTGCATTTCTATTCATTTCTTTTCATCATTGTTTTAAGATGTTTTTTCCTATACAACACGACATAAAGTAGAGTAAGGTGATCAGTTACACAAACGAGTCAGGGGTTGGAAAGAAAAAAAATGACATGGTTGAGTGATAGTACTTTTATTTTAGCTCACCTGGACCTTCGGTCATCACTTGGCGTCCGTCGTCGTCTGTCGTCGTCTGCTTACAATTTTCAAAAATCTTCTTCTCTAAAACTACCGAAGAGAATTCATTGAAACTTGGTATGATAACTCCTTAGGGTGTCCTGCAAATAAGTTGTGTTTCGATTTTCGATCCGTCAAAAAACATGGTCGCTGCGGCTAAAAATAGACCACGATGTCAGACTACTGTTTTTGGCATGTAAATCAAGTAAGCGAGATAGATTAAATATGATGCCACCCTACTGCTTCAGCATCAAAAGCTCTACAAAGGTCTTCATTTTGTCGAAGTGTCTGATGACCTCTTCTAGGTTGTACAGCCAATTAAAGGTGAAAAATAGTGTTTTTTATGTTTTGTCCTATAGTATAAAAAGTATCGCAGATAGAGAAAAGCTAAACGTTCAGCTCATTTAGCTCTACAAAAGTCTTCATAGGGTCGAGGTTGTCAGATGACCCCTTATAGAGGCTACGGCCCCTAAAATAATATTTTTTTCATGTTTTTTGCCTATAGAATGAAAACTAAAGCAGATAGAGAGAGGCTGTTGCTTGAGGAATTGTTCAGCCTATACAGCTTTCAAAAAGTCTTCATTGGATCGAAGTTATCAGATGACCCCTTATAGGGCTTATGACCCCTAAAACGACGATTGTTTTTGTTTTGGCCTATAGAATAAAAACTATATAGCAGATAGAAAAAAGCTTTTGCTTGCTCAAATGTTCAGTTCATTTAGCTCTACAAAAGTCTCCATATAGTCGAAGTTGTCAGATGACCCCGTAAAGGGGTTTCAGCCCATCAATGGTAAAAAATATTGTTTTTGGCTTATAAAATGAAAGCTATTGCAGATAAAGAAAAGCTGTTGCTTGCTTGAACATACAGCTCATTTAGCTGTACAAAGGTATTCCTAGGGTTGAAGTTTTCAGATGAGACCTTATAGGGGTTATTGCCCATAAAATAACGCTTTTTCATGTTTTGGGCTTACAGCATGAAAAGTATAGTAAATAACGAAAAGCTGTTGCTTGCTTAAATGTTCAGCTCGATTTGCTCTACAAAAGTCTTTATAGGGTCGACATCAAGACCAGGTCAGCGATTCAGGCTCCTGGGAGATTCTTGTTTATTATTGTTTTTGACATTTTTGTTCATGCTTTGACAACTTCACTCGTATTTTGGTAGTATGATGCAAAACTCCATTGACAAATGTACCTTTAATGATTTGGAATCGTCATACAAATTAGTTTTATTAATTTTATCTAGTCGCATTTCATTGCTCGACAGAAAAAAATCATATACTTTGATATAAAATTCAATTTTAAAAATGCAGATGGGCCACTCTTTAAACGTAATTGCTGTGATTTGGAATCGTCATACAAATAAGTCTTATTAATTTTATCTAGTCACATTTAATTGCTCGACAGAAAACAAATCCTATACTTTGGAATGAAATTCAATATTTAAAATGGAAATGAGCCACACGTTAAACTTTTTCACTAGAGACATACTGCCTCCTCCTCCAAAATAGATGTCATTCAAAAATGATAAAATATATCTGAACTTCTATTTGTTTCACAACTATATTAATCTTAATCATTTTCTAAGTTTTAAAAAAGAACTTTGCACAAACGAAAACAACACAATCAACTTTTGCTTGAATCTTGTTGATTAAAGGTATTAATGCATTTCGGCTATCGTACTTTTCAAACCTATATTGATTTGAATCTTGTTCCAGCTTGCACAAAACTGGCGCATCCGGTCTAATTGATTTTTCAATAAAGCAATTCATTAAGCTATTCTATCGATTGTCGTAACATAATTTCTAATACATGTAATTCATAGGAAAATAGCAGGACATATCATCTGATTTAACTTACATATTTTATTAAAAAAACATACACATTAGTTTGTTTCCAGCGGAATCTAAATAATAAGCACTCATAGACAAATATGGGATCTCCATCTCTCAGATGAGTGCCGATGTTGATTTTTCGTATGGTTTAGTTTTGTTTTCCTTTACCGGATTTGACACACTTGGTAAGAAATTGGAAGGATGACGGGTGTGTTATAGCAGGCAAGAACTTCTTACTCTTCCGGAACACCTGAGTTCACTGTCATACGACTAAAATTTGCGTTGTTAATTGATATTCAGTAGGTTTTGTGTTTCTGTGTTTTATATGATGTCTTTGTTTTCGTCCTGTGCTTGTCGCCCTTTCAGACTTTGAAATTCGGATGCCCCATTGGTACCTCTGCTTCTTACATGCATCATTACTCCAAGATCTTTCAGTCAGAGAATTCATATTAGAATTTTAGATGAAATATTTTGTGCTACCCGTTTTGGTTGTTTTCGTCTGTACAGTTAGTTCTTAAGCAAGCAGTATATCCAATAACTAATCTTGTTTTCACTTAATATATATAATAAAGTTATTTGCATAATTCAAATTCCAAATTTCAAATTTGCACCTTCCATAGCATTGTATCATTATTCAGTTTACTTGGTATTTCTCTTAGAACTTATTTTCTTTTTATGACTAAACAGTTGACATAATATTTAGCAAATAATTAGCTTGTTAAGATAACATCCAGAA
This sequence comes from Arcuatula senhousia, assembly GCA_963971305.1. Lineage (NCBI taxonomy): Eukaryota > Metazoa > Mollusca > Bivalvia > Mytilida > Mytilidae > Arcuatula > Arcuatula senhousia. The sequence goes on from OZ020312.1 coordinate 12,216,860, forward strand.
AGTGATGGAAAAAACATTTTTTATCGCCCAGTTGTTCGTGTAAGCTGTATTAAATATCAAATAAATCCAACTATATTCTTAATTTCTTAAAAATTGAAATCAAAATTAATATAACCTTATGATAATAATTCTTCGTGGTAGCTTTGGCTGTTTGTCTCTTCGTGGTAGCAATTTGCTGCACACTGACCCCTATTTGATGACATTATCTGATTATAAAAACAAGACTTTATGATAAACATGGTGATTTAAACTTCCCAAATCGTAACCTTTCCTATTTTGTGTCGCAAAATACCATCCGCTAGAGCTTATTGAATTTATATATCACAATTGATTCTTTATTCAAGAGCTTGCAGGACTTAAATTGATCACCTTGGCGGAGATATACAAATATTTTAATCTCTTAGAAAAGTGCGATGTTTGTTTGTCATATATTTTTTCTGACTTCCTTCATCACATTTGAAACGCTGAATTGACAATTGGTAACGCGAGGGGTAAGCTATAGCAAACAGGAACTGCTTGCTCTTCCGGAGCACATGATTTCACTCATGTTGCGACTTGAGTTCGCGTTGTTGATTTCTTTTAGTTTTTTGTGTTTTTATTTTTTGTGTTACTGTGGGCTATTCTTGTTCATGTTTACTGGACTATTTACACTCGAATGCACCGTCCAATGGCGCTCTTTGCTTCTTTAAGGATGTTTGCTTGTCAGTTTGAAAATAACAAGGCATATATAATTTTTTATATGTGATGAATTAGTCATAGGTAAAGATACAAAATCTTAGGTTGCTAAACTCGTTTTTGAGATAATAAGCGTTCAGATTTTGGCGGGAAAAGGCTTTCTCTGACTTTTTCATTGGTTTAACATAAAACTTGTATTAGTGTAAAAACCTTATGATAATAGTTCTTTGTGGTAGCTTTGGCTGCTTGTCTCTTCGTGGTAGCTATTTGCTGACATTATCTGATTATAAAAACAAGAATTTATGATAAACGTGGTGATTATACTTCCCAAATCGTAACCTTTCCTATTTTGTGTCGCAAAATTCCGTCCGCTACAGCTTATTGAATTTACATATCACAATTGATTCTTTATTTTAAAGCTTGCAGGACTTAAATCGATCACCTTGGCGGAGATATACAAATATGGGATTTTAATCTCTTAGAAAAGTGCGATGTTGGTTTGTCATATATTTTTTTCTGACTTCCTTCATCACATTTGGAACGCTGAATTGACAATTGGTAACGCGAGGGGTGAGCTATAGCAAACAGGAACTGCTTGCTCTTCCGGATTACATGTGATGAATAAGTCATAGGTAAAGATACAAAATCCTAGGTTGCTAAACTCGTTTTTGGGATAATAAGCGTTCAGATTTTGGCGGGAAAATGCTTTCTCTGACTTTTTCATTGGTTTAACATAAAACTTGTTTAAGTGTAAAAACCTATGAAGAAATAACAAGAAAGTTATGAATTACAAATACAAAAACTCGGGTATCATTCACTCTTCATGACCCTATTATGAACCGCTAATAGGGGGGAGGGCAAAATAAGTATCCATATAATCAATTTTTTAATTGTAAAGTCCAGAGTATTCCAAACTTGACCAAAATGTACCATTAAACATCTTTCAGTTCTGTTGACTTCAATACTAACAGCAATAAAATCCGGCTTGCAGAAAAATTACGATTGTTGTTATTCTAGAAATGGTGTCGATCAAATGTGGATCCTGAAGAATTCGAGAGAACTGTTGGAGATTGTTAACTCGATATCTTGCAACAGCATCAAAACTTTCGATTTGTCCACTCTTTACACTTCTATTCCACATTTAACAACTCAAATCACGATTGGCACAGCTGATTAAACGCAGCTTTTTTAAAAACAATGGAAAACACAGGTACAAATATTTGGTAGTCGATTACACTTACTTTGTCATCAATAAGTCTTAGAAAAAGAACAAATATACAGAAGACCAAACAGTCGACATGCTAAATTTTCTTATCGACAACATATATGTTCAGTTTGGAGGACGTTTTTTTTTCAACAAACAATATGGATTCCAATGGGCATTAATTGTGCACCTTTGCTTGCCGCTTTTTTCTACATTCATATGAAGCAGACTTCTTACAATCTCTTCTAGACAAAAAAAGATCGTAGACTAGCTCTTTCTTTCAATCTCACGTTCTGTTATATTGATGATGTCCTTTCACTAAACAAATCTCGATTTGGTGACTTTCTCCATCTCATATATCCCCGGAGCTTGGACACAATGGATTATAAGAAGTCTGCTGGCGGTTGTCCATAGTGGTTTTTCTAAATTGCCGTTTAATTTTGGGTTATGTCGCGTACACTTATTCCACATCTCATTATTTTCAATTCATATTCAGATCTGCATCTCGAAATCAACTCTCAAGGAAGACTTTCAACACAGCTCTATGACAAACGTGATGACTTCAACTTTCCAATCGTCAACTTCCCCTTTTTGTGTAGCATCATTCCGTCCGCTCCTGCTTATGGAGTGTTCGTATCACAGTTGATTCGTTACTCCAGAGCTTGCGGGGATTACATCGATTTCCTTGGCATGCGTCACCTTTGACACAAAATTGCTGACACAGGGTTATATTGCTCCACGGTTGCTGTCGTTTAACGGGAGACACCGTGCACTCGTGGACAAGTATGGAATTTCTATATCTAAAATGAGTGCAAATGTTGGTTTGTCGTAGAAATTTGTTTGTCTTCCTTTATCTGATTTGACACACTAAATTGGACATTAGCAACACAACGGGCGTGCTATTGCAGGCAGGAACCGCTTACTCTTCCGGAGCACCTGAGTTCACTCTTATCACGACTTGAGTTCGCGTTGTTGATTTCCTTTCGGTGGATTTTGTGTTTTTTTTACGAGCTGTTTTTGTTCGTGTTTACCGGTTTCTTCGTTGTCCTCTCGGACTTTTGACATCACTTGAATGCCCTATTGGTGCCTCTTTGCTTCAAAAATTAAGTCATGTGTTCCTGGCACAATTGCTTGGTTTTTGAGACCAGAAACGCAACAATGGTACAGTTATAAAAAATCAAGAGGAATTATCTTTTCTGCACTTTTTTTACGTCATACATTTCAGAAACAAGTACACCGACCACATATTTTCTTTTTGTCGAGAAATGTGCTAAGGCATTTAAACAGCATCTTTTTTAGCAATTTTCTTCCTTACATAAGTTATCAGTCATTTCATTCTTTCTGTTTTTGATATTGCTATTTGATATTTGATAATGGCACTTCATCCTTGTATTGGGATACTAAACCATATACATTTTGTAAAATTAGATAAACAGCGTTTCATTTCTGGACCACCAAAATGTACCACAAAAGCTTTTTAGTCCTCCAACGCATCGCAGAGTGGGGGCACAGAAATGACATGCGTCCGTTCGTCTGTGTGTGTGTGTGTGTGTGTGTGTGTATGTTTGGTGTTATGCAACTTCGAGGGCTCTCATATAGGATGCGTTTTCATGTTTGTCTCTTATTTACTTCCTGTTTACCGAAATACAAATGACAACAAAGTTCCAGACAATAAATTTTGCTACGCCTGACGCGCGTTTCGTCTATTCAAGACTCATCAGAGGCGCTCTACCAAAAATATTGAAAATGCCAAACACTATATGATTATGAAGAGCATAGAACATTAAACCAAAAATACCAAACTAGGGAACCAAATTATGACTAAGAAGATCAACCTATGTCTGGGTAGGAAGAGCCTTAGGGTTAAGACATTTTTGAAATTTAAACGGGTAATTTAAACGAAATTACTTGGACTTTTTAAGGGTGAAAATTGAAAATTGTTTGTATCAGTTTTCTCAGTAGAAACTATTCATTGGCTTTCGATATTTGTTAAGCAGCTGCAATTAGGGGTCAATTTGAATATATATATAATGTTTACGATTCAAACCATCCCCCTAAAAACATCCAGCATAAAGACATCGGATACAAAAGAGAGCTAATGTAACCATTATTGGCTAAAGACCGGCACATTTAAAATGTGACAAATTAGTCAAAAGCTCAAAAATATTCAAAAATTGCTGTTTTCATTATTTATCTTAGGATTGACAAATATTTAAATATCATATTGTTGTGTTAAGTGATAGATGTAAATGTTCATTGAATTCTACGTAGAGGTTGAGGGGGGGTTCAATTGTGATTACGATCTATATGGACAAACGTAAGACCCAGGGAATACTAGACATATATTCCCTATATATCCAAACACTGATTACGGGGAGTATTGTTTACGATGTATTCAAACTAGGTTGTGAAGACTACGTTAAAACCGAATAAAATATTTTATTTGTTGTCTTCATTATATAAATGTTATACCTATTGTGTTTGTTTTTATGGTTCCTCAATTTAAATGCCCTCTAGTAGCCACGTAAGAAACTGCAGCTAGAAATAAAATTACAACAATGTTCCAGACAAGACTCAACAGAGGCGCCATACCTACAATTTTGAAAATTACAAACACTAGTTCCAGATTATCATAAGCATTGAACAATAAAACCAAGCGTACTGCACTGGAAAATCAAATTATGACAAAGATCAACCTATGTCTTGGGGGGGTTGAACGGGGTAGGTAGAACATAAGGGTTTAGACACTTTTGAAATCTGAACGAATAACTTACAGCTTTGATGTTTTCTTCAACACAAAAGTGTTATTGCCAGAGCGGGCATTCCTCGGGGAATTAAACGTCCACACTAACCTTCACGGATGTTAGAAATTAATATTACAACAAAGTTCAAGACAAGAAATATCTCGTTTCAAACGACTACGGGTATCTGCAGCTTCAATCAACATGGAATAAAATACTAGTAATAAACAAACCACGGGATGTATTTAATTTACAACCCTTATTTCATGCAAAAAATCTAGAAATGTAAAGTTTATCTGAGGTTGGAAGCTTGATCAGAGGATTCTATATAAAAAGTATGAATAAGAAATAAAAATAAAATACAGTAAACGGCAAAAACCGGGGAACATCTGTTTCAAGTCTTTTTTCTGAACATTGAGCTCTGGTACGGGCCTTTATCTGGCTACGCAACTGAAGACCTTTACCCGTTGGTGCTAAATTTAACGCCAATTAAGCAAGCAGCTTACAATTGCCACAGAGTAAATGGGTGGACGGCTGGTTAATGTTGCAGGGGTGGATATATACATTTTCGAATGAGCAGGGTTTTGGACCAAATTTGACCCGCCCGCCAGACATTCACCATTTTATAACCTGGATTTTCACTAGTGAAATCCGGTCAAAAATCATTTGTTTATTCTGCTAACTTTTTGCTGTCTAATGGTACCAAATAAAGAAGTAATGAATGCAAATTTGAGGGAAAAAAGATTTCAAAGAGGCATGTTTCAATGAATGTAAAGGTGAAAAATTCGTTTTTTCAAACAGTCAATTTTAAACGGTATTTTGAAGACAATTCCTCACCAAAATTAAAAGAAAATTAGCCTTTTCCATACGGCAGAATTCCTACTTTCCAATGATATGAATATCTAATATGCACGAGTTTAATCTGCCCCCATTGCACCATGTTTCAACTGAGAAATTGAGAAATCGTAGCAAATTTTCCTGCTAAAAATATGCATAGAACGTGTTATATTCAACTTATCGGAAGAGACATATCTCTTCATTTTATTTATCTTAGGTTTAGTCAAGAACTTCAAAGCGACATGGTATTTTTTTTTGCGAAATGTTTAACAGTCTTTAGTTTTTATTTTTTTTAGCAAATTCCAGTGGCATTCCCTGTCCAATTATTGGCCATTTTGGACGTCTTAGGATACTGAAAATTTCAAATATTCAAATACATTAATTGAACGCGGACCTCGAAGAAGACACCCTTTAAATACATACTGATTTTTTTTTTCGAAAAGGGAGGGGGCACTTAAGTCTCAACTGACCCGGCAAAAATGTTTCGTCCCATCTATCTAAAGCAGAATAAATTCCGGGCATACGGCATGTAACTTTTCGTCCTCAACGCATTAATATTTGTTAAACTTATTAATATTGTTTTTAAATCAGTTCACCAAAAATGGTGCACTAAATCACAATAAAAGCTTGAATATAAGACACAGAAATTTTAGAAAAAAATTCTCAGGTACTATTGGTTGATAATTGTATCTGAAGTATTGATGCTGATGTCCCTGCCGTAGTCCCACCGCCCCATGACCAATTCTCTGCTGAGTACTTGCCTAACCAGCGAAGTCCCCAGTTCCTTAGATTATACTAAGTATCTTAATAAAAAAAGAAGGTAAATCGTAATAGTTATTTGATGAAAAATAAATAGACAAGGACCCTAGGTTGTTTCTGGCTACACAGACACCCGGATTGTGGTATATACCTAGAGAAAATACCTCTGACGTGTATAAGTAATCAAGCGTTTTATGCATGCATGCTAGTCAAATTATTGTTTATTGTGGATTGAACTACGTGTATATTGTTCTCATGGTAATAACTTCTTTTTAGAATTCGGTCTAAATGAATAATAAACCCTAAATGACATTACTTATTTGACGTAAAAATGAAAACATATTATTAAGTACCTGAAAAAATAAAAAAAATAATAAAAACATTAGAATTGTTTTTTTGTTTTTTTTTTATAATGTGTTGGTTTTTTTTTTTGGAGGGGTTGGGGGGTTGGATAAAAATGCCGAAGTATCTTAACGTAGTTAAATTTACAAAATAAATACATGTTATGAGCACAATATTATGCATCACTTGGGGTAGGATAGAGGGGTCATGTACCCGAATACCCGTCAAATTTAAATGGATGATTCTCGCGTCCCGAAAATTATAAAGAAAATACCAATCACGGTAAGGGGTTTTCTCGAATTCCTGAACCAAATACTAGAGTCCCGGCCTTCATAATGGCTAATCCCGGATTCGCGACCCAGAAATCAGCCAGCGCGACGCTGCTCTTGCATAGGCCCAATGTTTAAAATAATAAAGAAGTCAACAGACAATATTTTGACATATATGTATCGAGATCGACCGTCATTTATAGGCATGATACAATCCGGTAATAGATTTATTAAAATTGTTTGCGATTCAAATTGAGAAACGGCACATGCATATCAACCAAGAACAATCATATCTACTACCGGTCGATCATTTAAAGGAGGCTTGTGTTTTTTCTTTCTAAAATTGAATATTTTAGCAGAGGAGTTAAGTAAAATTTTATCGAAAAAGCTTTCTGAAGGTACGTATTAAATTTGACTAAAAAAATGTCGCCATGTGTTTAAGCGCTCTAGATAAAAAATTAAGAAATCAAGGTCCACATCGTCAAGTTTAGTGGGCTGTCCCTTTGTCGTCCTTGTTTTTATACCATATCTGCAAATTGATTGCTTCTCTGGAACTAGGAAATCACCATTGGGTATAAAACATTATTATCCATAGGTCAAAGGCTGTTATTGACCGTGCGGGAGCCCTGTTCATGTAAGAGGGATACAGGGTTATTTTCGTGGAAAGTTTCAGACGTATTTATTATGCGTTCTTTAGTATTTTCGAGTTGGTGAGGTACGTTGTACGTGCTCCGTTATTATGTGTTTATTTTTGTCTAGTGTTTCGTGATTTTCGTGATTTTGTCTAGTGTTTCGTGATTACCCTCATCAAAGATATATTTTTTCAATACAAATTTTCAAAGTTAGTAGTAAAAAGAAAAATCAAAAGTGTTAAAACAATATTGGCACAAGTAGCTTTAAAGGTGAGATCAAAGGAACATTTACGCCGATCGGTATACCCCAGGTATTTTGTTTGATAAATACAACACTACACATATTTACTCATTAAATTGTACAATAAAAAGTTTTAAATTGCTAAAATTCTGAAGAGATTTTAAAACACTAATACATTTATCATAGGTTAATAAACAAATGAATAAAATAAAAAACAAATAAATAAATAAATATTTTTTTAAACCACAATTTTAAGGGAGATAATCCAATCTTAATTTGTTTCAAAAAATGTGGTATAAACTCGAATAACCTCACTTTTCTGACCGAACTGACCAATACTGAACGAGACTGAACAAGAAAATTAACCAAATGACTGAACCAGTCTCACATAGACTGAACGAGTCTGAACAAGTCCGTATGCACATCGTCTGATTTTGTCTTCACAGGACTGAACAAGACTGAACCGGGAAAGTTGATTTCGATCTGAAAAACGACTGAAAATCTGAAATAACCTGAACCAGAAAAAAATGGACTGAAATGGCCGTTTCAGATTTGAAATTGGTTCCTAGTGTGACCACCTTATCATTTTTAAATGATTTTTTGCAGAAAAGGGACAGGCAACATCAGTAGACTATAAAGGTTTTTGTGGCTACCCATGTTTTTCTCAGAACCAGGTTTATCAAAATCCAGTGGACTACAATGGAAGAGACTTCGTCATAAACTCATCAGACCCTACAATAATATCTGCTTATAACAATGGCACTTTTGATTTGAATTTGGAATGCTTTATGAAATCCGGTCCTTTATTTGCACAAAGGTACCAAATAGTAACATTCACCTTTAAAGTAACTTTTGTTTGTAAATATACAATGTTTATTATTACGAGTTTGTTGGGGTTAATATTTTTTTTGTTACAAATTGCTTTTTATATTGGACCTATCTTCAAAATGACCTAAACTTGTTATGCTAACAGTTGGATTCAAATAGTTGTTTTGATAAAATATGCAAAGAGGCACCAATGGGGCATTCAAGTGTCAAAAGTCGGAAAGGGCAACGACAAAACCGGTAAACATGAACAATAACATCACAAGGAAACACAAAACACAAAACCAACAGAACAGAAATCAACAACGCGAACTTAAGCCGTAACAGGAGTAAACTTGGGTGCTGGAAGTGTAAGCCGTTCCTGCCTTCTATAGCACACCCGTCGCACTGCCAATTTCCAATTCAGTGTGTCAAATCCGGTAAAGGGAGACAAAACAAAACCCTTTGACAAACCAACATCTGCACTCATCTGAGAGATAGAAATTTAATATTTATCTACGAGTGCCTGTTGTCTACCGTAGATTTTTTTTTGCGTGAAGACAGCAACCGAGGAGCAACATAACCCTGTACTAGCAACTTCTGTGCCAAACGTGACGCTCTGCCAAGGAAATCGATGTAATTCCCACAAGTTCTGGAGTAACAAATCAATTGTGATACGTAAACTCCATAAGCTGGAGCGGACGGAATGTTGCTACACACACAAGAAGGGAAAGTTGACGATTGGAAAGTTAAAGTGATCACGCTTGTCATGGAGCTTTGTTAAAAGTTTTCCTTGATGGTTTATTTCGAGGTGTAGATATACAGTACTTGAACCGATCAATGCAACAGTTTTTGCGATCCGTCACGCGTCATCAATCAGTCATCAATCAGTCATCGATCCGGTCTCAATCATTCACCGATCCGTCATCAATCAGTCACCAATCCGTCATCGATCAGTCACCAATCCGTCCGATCCTATCCGTCAAATGCATCCCATGATGCAATTTACCAATCCGTCACGCGTCAATTCAATCTAAAATACGGAATTTTAAAGTTCGTTTCGCTTGTTGTATCACGTGACTCCTTGATCGAATGCATAAAATCTTTGAATAAAATAGAAATTTATATAAATAAATGTTAAAGCGGGACATAAGACGTGTTTTATATCAATAATTAAACATAGAATATTACAATGTTTGGTCTTAACAATTCTATAATGGAAATAAATTTTCCTTATAATCTCTTAAAACTGGTAAAAGATTAACCTTATTTTCAAAGTTAAAGATATGAAGTTATTCAAGTTTTCAAAATATTATAGCATTTATGTGTCAAATCTGATGAAAATAGTTGTTTGAAAACAATTTCATGTAAACTTTATTCAACCGTCATATAATTTTATGCTCAAATATAAGATTTTACTAAAGTTTCATATATTTTACATAAGAAATTTGTAAATGTGATCTATATTCCTTTGCGAACAAATTGTCTTTATTGTCTCTTTACTATATGAACCTTATCTTTTAAGTCAGCAATATGTAGTTATGCAACTCTTCAAGTTGTCTTAGCATTAATGTGTCAAACCTGATGAAAAAAGTTGTTTCACAAACATTTTCTTGGCAATTTTATAAACCCGTCATATAATTTTATGCTCAAATATAAGATTTTACTATAGTTTCATATATTTTACATAAGAAATTTGGAAATGTGATCTATATTCCTTTGCAAACAAATTTTCTTCATAATCTCTTAACTTTATGAACCTTAATTTTTAAGTCAGCAATATGTAGTTATGCAACTTTTCAAGTTGTCTTAGCATTAATGTGTCAAACCTGATGAAAAAAGTTGTTTCGCAAACATTTTCTTGGCAATTTTATTAAACCGTCATATAATTTTATGCTCAAATAGATGATTTTACTATAGTTTCATATATTTTACATAAGAAAATTGCAAATTTGATCTATATTCCTTTGCGAACAAATTTTCTTTATTGTCTCTTTACTATATGAACCTTATTTTTTAAGTCAGCAATATGTAGTTATGCAACTTTTCAACTTATCTTAGCATTAATGTGTCAAACCTGATGAAAAAAGTTCTTTCGCAAACATTTTCTTGGCAATTTTATTAACCCGTCATATAATTTTATGCTCAAATATAAGATTTTACTATAGTTTCATATATTTTATATAAGAAATTTGCAAATGTGATCTATATTCTTTTGCAAACAAATTTTCTTCATAATCTCTTAACTTTATGAACCTTATTTTTTAAGTCAGCAATATGTAGTTATGCACATTTTCAAGTTGTCTTAGCATTAATGTGTCAAACCTGATGAAAAAAGTTGTTTCACAAACATTTTCTTGGCAATTTTATTAAACCGTCATATAATTGTATGCTCAAATAGAAGATTTTACTATAGTTTCATATATTTTACATAAGAAAATTGCAAATGTGATCTATATTCCTTTGCGAACAAATTTTCTTCATAATCTCTTAACTTTATGAACCTTTTTTTAAGTCAGCAATATGTAGTTATGCAACTTTTCAATTTATCTTAGCATTAATGTGTCAAACCTGATGAAAAAAGTTGATTCGCAAACATTTTCTTGTCAATTTTAATAAACCGTCATATAATTTTATGCTCAAATATAAGATTTTACTAAAGTTTCATATATTTTACATAAGAAATTTGCAAATGTGATCTATATTCCTATGCAAACAAATTTTACACAGTGAATTAAAAAAAAATAATAATAAAATTTTCTAGATTATTGATATCTCCTGAATTATTTGTTCTTAATTATTTGTTACAAATTGTTGAAATAATTGTTCTAAGCAGAACCTTTTTACATTTTAAAGATTTTTTCAGCACAGTTTCTGTTTTTGTATTTAAAAATCAGAACAAATAAAATACAATTATTTTAGTATTATTTTTATAGAAGAAAAGAACACTAACTTTGCCTATTTAGTTTAAAGGAAGTACTATGTAAACAATTATTAAATTCATTAAATTAATAATATTAACATATTTAAATAGAAAATGTATATGTCTTATATTTAACACTATAGCATAATTTATTTAAAACAAATTAAATTAACGCCGTGACTGGTTTGTGTTGCGTTATATATGTTATAAACGTATTGAGGTATAAACGATAACTTCGTTTCACAGAAGAGTTTTCTAATTATACCGATCGATCGTATCAGTCAAAATAACGGATCGATAGCCCGGTTACCTATGGTATCCGTCATCCGTCCAATCCGTCCGATCCGTCATCAATCAGTCAACAACGCGTCACCAATCATTCACCAATCCGTCATCAATCAGTCGTCAATCCGGTCCAAACGCGTCATCAATCCGTCACCGATCAGTCATCGATCCGTCAAAGTGTTGCATTGATCGGTTTAAGTACTGTAAATATGAAGCAGACTTCCTGTAATCTGTTGTGTCCTTTATCTTAAGTTCTGGAGGAAATATGAGATGGAGAGAGTAGCCAAATCGAGAATTGTTCAATGAAATGACATCATCAATATAACGGAACGTGAGGTTAAAAGAGAGATTAAAACTTTGTAATTTATTCCAGACTTGAAATTGAAGGTAACCTGACCCATGCCCTATATAGGTGTGCTAAATATGTGAATGATGACGAAAATGGTGATATTGTTATAGGTTGGGAAACAGAATTAGGTATGTTTAAATAGTGCCGATTTAATTTATTTTGAAAAAAAGAAACTATTCAAAAATTTAACGGATTTTTAATAAATGTTCAGTATTTTAGTCAATAAAAAGCGATTACGTGTTTTGACATCAATAATTTCTTCAAAATAGTAATATCGTTCTCTTGATACTGTCACGATTTTTCATCACAAGCACTAGCGCTATGCAACGGCAATTTAAGACCATATTATACTGAAAAAGTCTTAACATAAAAGTAGTCAGACCCGTGTTGACTTTCAGTATGTGTCAAGACTATGTGCTTTGCAGACAATTCAGACGTGTTCAAATAATCCTGCCTTGAGAAGTTTTAACAAAACATGTTCAGATGTGTTTATTTTTATTTTTAAAATGTCCGTTTCAGACAGTTTTTAGGGAATCAGTAAAGGGTTTTTTAATACTGAATAAGGACAACTTAAATTAAAGATTCAGCGTCACGATTAATACATTTAAATGTGAATTTAACGTATATTTATCTCAATTCTGCATTTCTCATTTTAAAGAGGTCTTGGAGAATTACCCATCTATATGTGAAGTTTGTAACGGTCAAGGATTCCTGGCACCATTTGTAGCAAAAAGTAAGTCACGGCTATTAGTAAACGATAATAAATCAAATGGTGGTAAATGAATGTATGAATAACATGAGATAAAAAAAAAACGCACAATGCCAGAAGGTAGAAGAGGTCAGAAATTGTCTAGTGACAACACTTAATTTTCTTTAATTTTCTTCTGGAGTAACTTCTTATCAGCTGGTTGTGAAAAACATCTACGTTTTACAGAGGATTGTAAAATCTCAAACGTGATTGGTCAATTCCAAGAGAAAGCGTGGTTTTTAAGCCTTTTCTTGCAAGATCTTGTGACTGTTTAAATTGTAATTATTATATTATTGAATTGATACTGTTTATTTACCAATTTAAAATCTATAAGTTTTATCAATAGCAATACACAGCAACAGATACCAAACGAATTCTAAAATTCTATCATCTAACTATCTCAATTGGCAAATCAAATTTACTCGAAACTACTAGTATATAAGAAGCTATATTGCCTTTTCAACTTTTAGCCATAGCCAAAATGTATATTTAGTTTTAGAGAAACATTAGTGAAATCTATTTAACAAGAATTAAGATTCACATGATATGATTCAGGTGTATATTTATTATACAGTTGAAATAAAAGACAAATCCACTTCACATTGTTAGGAATTTTCTGAAAACTTGTCTGATTTGTTGTAAATATCAATTAGTTAATAAAAACGATATTTTGTAAGATATAACAGCAGCAAATGTACATAATGCATACATATATCTTTAGCATGTTCTATTCAACAAAAATTGTTTTACTTGTATATAAAGTGTAAGACATTATTGTACTTATTATTTGAATAATATCAACCAATATGGACAGATTTCATGAAAATGATTATACAGATATGTACATTTTGTTTTCAGAGGAAACTGTTGGTATGTAATAACAAATCAAGTATATGTACTTTTATTGCATTTCCATTAAAATATGATTTATAAAATTTTAAAGTTCGTTGGGCTGAGTTGCCTGGCATTCCTACGCAGGTATCATTAAAACAAATTATTTGTTTATTCCGTATTTAATGTAGAGATTTTTTTCATCAGCCGTATTTGAATGAAAAACCTTGGAAGGAAACAAACATAAAATCGTACCAAAACAAATACGTCAATTCCAGCACCGATGATAGAAAACATTTACTTTTATCATTCAATATAAAATCATCAACGTCTTGAACATTATACAAAAATAAGTTTAGAAAGATCAACAGAACCTATATTTTTAATAACGATAAAATGTACTATATTAATGTCAAATTCCGTATTCTCGTGTCATTTTTTGTTCCAGTTGAGAAGTTAAAACTAAGTTATTAGTTTTTGTTTACATTATTTAACGAAATACATCGTTAGTCCGAAAATAAATTCGGAAACTATGTCACTCAGATGTTTGTTCGACAAAAAGGTTTAGTACTTTCATCCTTAACCGGGTTATTGACCCACACTAAATCGATCGTTGGTAATTTAACGTTCATCAGGACAGATCGAACTTTTATGACGAAAATCTTAGTCTTTGTATATCAAATACGCTGTATTATTAGAACAAAAAAGGGAGATAGTAGGACCAAGATATAAACAAAGCAAACTTAAACTTTAATATTAACACATTTTTAAGTTAACGATAGTACAGTTTTCCTGTACATTTCTTCTCGTTCAAATTGTATTTTGAATCACAACAAAATATTTCTATTGTACCTTCCAAATGACACCCGACTGAACTCTTTAAGTTAAATGATAATTGAATCGAAGGGTGTAAGTGATATTTACATAAAATCGACAATACTTAAAAAACGAAAACAAAAAAACAATTTAAGAACTAACCATGAAAAAGTACCGGATTTTTGAAAGGATTTATTATATCTAGGAATTGTTGGTATGACAAACTGGAACTGACAACACTTCCGGACCACACTAGTTCACTTTCGTTTAGACTTGTTGTAATATATATTTTGTTGTTGTATGGCTTAATTTTATGTCTATCGAATTTGTCTTGACAATTTTGGACTTACAACATTCCATTGCCCAATCAAATAACGTTGATCCCTTCTTTACTATATTGCAGACTGCCGAGTTGGTGAGTATGACTAACGTTCTGAACAATCGTGTCTACACTGGTAGTAACTGTAAATGTTTAAGTGTTGTTTCTTGGGATGATGTTCACTACTGCATTACTGACAAGTATTGTACATGTAGAAGTAAAAAATCTATAGATAATGCAATATTAGCTTTGGAAAACATATTTTTTACGATAGATAGTGTACACAAAAGACTGCTCGTTGAGAAACAGTAGTGACAAAAATGATACAAACCAATCTTTGTATTAATTCATACATTCAATATTATTATTAAGAAAATCCATTAATCTTTATTAGGGATGGTACATGTTACTATTTACAACAATATAGTTATAATATGAAATAGGCATTACCTAAATGCGAGCACAGCATAATTCTGTAAAATAAATGTAATGTTAACATGTTTAGTGCCATTTTTAACATTGTTTAATGAACGAATAAAAAAAAGATTTTATTTCGAATCGATGCAGTCAAATAAAATTTGAAATCATCGTAGTTATTTTTGTTTTGATTCATTTTCTAGAACGTTCAATTTGGGACGAGATGCTTGGGGCGATTGAACGTTAAATAAAAAAGCAAGAAAAAATCGATTAAATTTGGTTACTACAAAAAAATGAAGCAACTCATCGTCATCAGAATATTTTTCTAAAATATATACATTATTACATAGATAATTTTTGGAATGCGACTAGCAAAGTGGGTAATTATTTTTAAATTCACTCCGTACCTGTAAAATTTGAGAGCCTTTCCGGACCATTAAAAATCAATATCAGCATTAGGCAAATTTCTCGCGGGAACAAATACCGTAGAGCTCTCCGCTCGAGCGGGCACTTCGTGCCCGCTTGCGAGCTGTTCTCGCTATTATTTATGAAATCGTCTATGTCTCCTTCATCTAAAATCTTTAGTATTTTTCATAATCAGTGTTTTAGCACAAAAGGTACATTAACGTTTATTTCGGGTAACTAACACGCTGCATTTACGTAAAAGTAATATACATGTAAGAATGTTTATTTTAATTTAATTTAACAGACCAAACGCTAGGTTTTATCATTAATTTTTGCAATTCATTTTGAATTGTTCGGGATTAACGTAAAATTGAAGTTGTAACGTAAAAAATACTTGCCCATTTATTATTTGCTATTATATAGCGTTAGTTAAAGTTAATTAAACGTGTTTGTTTTTATACATTAAAACAACTATTGATATTTTTTTCAGTGATAGTGCCAACTGGTAGGTTTATCAAGATACAAACTGATAAAAGCTGGAAAAGAATAGACGAGTAAAACCCAAAGTCTGGACTTGATACATTTCAACCAACAAACACAAAATACAGACCCTCAACTCCTAACCCCTTCCCTAACTCCCATAAAAAGAAAACATTAAACTAACACAGTTCTCTATAAAAGAGGTCGAAATAATTAAGTCAATCAAGTATATATTATTTTTGATTGATTCTTCACATCTATGTGGAATAAATCAATCAAATTATTGTCTGGGCTGGAAGGGGCCAACTAAACTAAACACAACCTTTCTTAGAATGTAGGTAGATCCTAGCCTTGTTTAAAAAATTGTCAGTTCCGTTCAATGAACTGCATTCGTGTGCATACAACTTTTATTAACTCTTTAATTATGTCATGCAATGTATATGTTTTGCATCACAGGTTAAGATAATAAGCAGTTAAGACAGTTAAAATATCTTTAAAATTCTTAGGTTATTTTGCTTTTCGTTTCTTTTCAGACATGGGGTGTAATCTACCACTTGTTTGTCCTGTTACTAACCCAGAGGTGCAGGTTCAATGCACGTGTGAGGATGAAATCTTTGGCAGCGGATTTTGTTGTCCTGATAATTGATTGATAAAGTCTTTTTTTTCTTTTTGAGAGAAGGATTGTGAATTTATCAAATAAGCAAAGGTGTACCAAAATGGGTAATCAAACATCATTATACCAAAAAGACAAAGACAAATTCGGTGGACAAAAAATCATCACAACGAAACAAATCACAAAACAAACAAAAACACACATAACAATTAAATCGCATTTAGCAACGTGAAGTCAAGTTGAAACGAGAGTAAACTCAGGTGCTCCGGAAGAGTAAGCTATGTATGCTTGCTATAGCACAACCGTAACGTTGCCAAAGATCGATTTATTGTTGGTCAACTCAGGAAAGGATGACATTACCAAACTCTATGTCAAACCAACATCTGTGCTCATCTGAGAGATTCCGTATTGGTCTACATGCACATGATGCCTTCCCTAAAATTTCTTGAGTCATGACAACAACCTTGGAGCAACGAACCCCTGTGTTAATAATTTGCTTGTCAGCCGTGTAACTCTATGAAAGAAGTCGTTATACTCCCCATATGCTCTGGAACAACGAATCAATTATAATACGTAAACTCCATATGCTGGAGCGGACGGAATGTTGATACACAGAAAGGAAAAAATTACTACCGGTATTGGAAAGTTGAAGTCATCACGTTTGTCATAGAGCTTTGTACAAAGCCCTCCTAGTGTGTCAATTTTGAGAAATAAATCCAAATATGAAGCGGATCTCCTAGAACCAGTAGTGTTCTTTATCTCAAGTTCCTCTGGATATATGCGATGTAAATAGTCACCAAATCAAGGATTGTTAATTAGTAAAAGAATATCATTAATATAACGAAATGTGAGATTTACGGATAAAGCAAGTCTAGATCCTTTTCATCTAGAAGTCCGCTTCATATGAATGAAGAAAGCAATTTGCAAGCAATGGTGCACAATGTGTGCACATCGGGATACTGATTGTCTGCTGCAAAATACGTCCACCATACTATACAAATATGTTGCCGATAAGAAAGTTGAGCATCTTCTGTAAATTCGTTTTCTTACTAGACTCATGGTAAAAAGTCTAAAACGTCTTCTAAAAGTACAGAACATTGTCTTATGTTGATGACAGAATCTGAGCCTTTATATTGAAATTAAAACATCGGATTTTTATTGCTTAGATCATATTTTTAGAAGTTGTTTTAAAATACTTTTAAATCACGTAAATTTCAACTATGGTATCACATTTTATTCTCTGTTTTTTTTTATTCAAAACATCGCGGAAATGTTTCCGATTAGTATATCGATGCGTATTTGTATATTACCAAACAATTGAAATAAAACATATGTGTTATCAAACGAATATCATTAACGGTAAACCGACTTATCTTCGCGAGCGATAAATATTAGCGGATTTCGTGAGAGACAGAAATTCGCTAAAATAAATCGTCGCGAACTATCTCAATTTAATGGTACATGTAAGTTAATAGTTTCTACGACAAATCGTGACAATAAATAGACGCAAAATAGCCCCATGACACTAAAACGCGAAATATTGTAGTCTTGAAAATAAATTGGTTAACAGTATTAGAAAGATATATGCTCTTTATTATGTACTGAGTTTTAGGTAAACATGCAGTATTGAGGCTCGATTGTCTGCTAACTTGTGTAACCAACTACTATGGATTCATTTATTTTCATGGATATCAATGTTCATGGTTTGATGGAAAATGACCATTTAGTTGATCCTAAATTTCGTGGTTCTGAAGTCTGCAGTATACAGATATCAAATTGATTGTAAAATTTCTTTTTCGTGTGATATTAAATTTTGCAGGTCAAGGTTATTCACAAAAACCACGACATTTGATATATATATGAATAATAATGAAACCCAGTAAATAACTGGTTGCACATTCGTTGGAATTGGATATAGAAACGGAAATAGGGATTATGAATTAGCTTTTGGACTTAAAATCCCCAAAATCTTCCAGAAGCAAACACTATAACATTCTAAATAATAACATTTTAATCTTAAATAAAGAATATTAACAAGTCAATACCTATTTGATTTCACGCATTAAGTAAATGGTGACCTTCAAAGCAAAAACATCTTAAAGTATTTAAATTGTTCTGCAATCGAAATCCTAATTCCGACATCGCTGTTAAAATCTTTACATTGTGAACGTTCTTTGAATAGACCCAAACATGTATATCTCCTTCTTTGCATTGTCAATGGCCGTGCAATATGCTTTGTTAACATCCAGTTGTTCTCTTAAATTACTTAAATTGTTTCCAAAAACAGTAACATTGCATACTATTCCCAATCTTGTTCGAATAGGTGTTCCAAAAGTAATTTATGTACAAAGAGGATCGAAAGTCCCTACAATAAATTTAGAATTAAATTTCAAAATCGGAATGTTAGATTCTTTTAAACGATAAGACATTATTTCACCACACAGTATCCTCTCTTCCGGAAATATCGACATAGAAACATTAGGCGATTTAATTATTTGTTTTAAATTGTTACATGTAACAAATCTTGATCTTGACTTTTCTAAGGTTAGGTTACATCGTGGGTCATCAAAAGCTTTGTCTGAGTTGTTATCCATATTGTGCTTGAAATATAAAATGTTCTGAAAGGATAAAACAATATAATGTTCTGAAGTTTTTTAAGAGACTGCTATCTGACCATACAATAGCAACATAATAGATAATTTTGTTAAAATCATGGTGTTCCCAAACACTGTTGTTTGTATCAAGTCAAAACGATTGAAATCTCCAATGTTTTCATGTTGTAATTACATTATTACTTGGAACTTCAAAGTGTCTTACTCAGTCGATATTCCAAACACCAAAACTACCCATGGGTGTTTATTTAAGTATTTGCCTAATACATGTCCTTAGACTTAAAAGCAGTAGAATAAAAATGAAAGTTTTTGGTCTTTTAAATATTTATGAAGTGGAGATGACTTGCTCTTCCTTCTTTACTTATGGATTTTGACCTTCCAATGATCTGATTCAAATGCTGTTGATGAGAGGTTACTACTTGAAATATGCACACAGTGTATACAGCATAACCAGATTAACCATTATTATAAAGTTTTTGTATTTTATTTGTTGTCTGATTATTATTTTATTACAGGCAATAACATTCTATTGCCTGTCATTTTTTACAAAGTGACAGAGCGACACTCTGGGGTGAATATGGAACTATATATCGTCTTATGTTGTAGAACTGCGTCATGAAAGTTCTACCATTTGTTATACTTAACTTAAAGCTTGATCTTACAATAGTATGAATAAAAAATGGTTCTATGTCAATGGTTATTTATTTCTTGTTTATTGAAGGTATCAAATTGAATTTTATGTGTAAAATTGTCGAAAAATTCCAGAACTCTTGATAATCTACCTAAAGCCTTAATTTATTGTTTGGCAAATAAGGACTGTATACTTTAAACTAATCTTTTTATTCGCAACCGAATATGTCAAAACACAGGTAAGGATCACACTTTTTGTTTTGTTTTATAAAACGTTAATTTTAAACTTTTTGTTCTTTTTCATCCATCTTTGTGTCATTTCAAAATCTAATCTTTTACTCGTTTGAAACAGGATAGTCTCATTTTAAATACTCAATGTCAATGTCTACTTTTAAAATTTGACACCGATTATCCTTGTTTAGTACTTCTTTTGTTATCTTAAGGTAACAACTATGTAAAAGTATTTAACAAAAATTGACTGGATATTTTATTCCGTTGTTCATGTTTTTGTTTTATCACATCTTACCCTTTGCATCATTAGCTTTGCACCTCCAATTTCTATCCTTCTAACTCATGATCAATTATTTGCGTCAACAGTCCCAGCATAGAGAGATACAGTTTGCAATTGTTGTACTCTAGATGCAAACTCTCTTTATAGACCTGTACCTGCATATTCATTTTCGGACCCTTATAGCCCTAACAACAGCCGTTTCACCATTGTAGACAACCACGAGAAACATAAATGCAACCTGCAAATAAAGATATTATATCTAATAATTCGTAAGAATGAGACAGAGTGAAATGATTATCAGCATATATACCAAACAACACAATAATCAGAATACAGAGGAAAACGCTAATTTTTCTCCGATACTGGTCTAATTTTTGAATTGTACATCTTCCTTAGTATTTTGTTTACTTCTTTAAGAAACGTCTATGCTGATAACGCACCAATTCACAAATAATGGCTTTATTTTGTATTGACTTTGGTTTGATTTATCATTCAGTTTTAAAGAATTGAGAAAAAAATTAAAAAATAACAGGGTTCATTTAGAAGTGGTGCGTTATTTGTGCTGCTGAGCATATTGCTCTATTCTATAATGTTTATGAAGATCTAGAAATGTCGTCGACTTAGTTAAAAGAAAAAACTCACAATTTACTGACCATCTCTACGAACAATACGAAACGCAACATACCTTCAAAATCTTGGATACGAGTTTTAAAAATCAAAATTGAAAAGAACACTAGGTTTCTGTCCTTGTACTGAACATCGTCGATATCCTCGGTGCTGTATTCGGCTTCCCTGTTCAAACGCTTTGGTTTCGAGTACTTTTCGTTCAATACTTTTGGTTTTTGACCTTCCATTGTTCTGATTCAAATGCTGCTGATGAGAGTTACTCCTTGAAATATGCATGTACAGCATATCCAAATCAACTGTTTCATACTAGTTCTGGTATTTGTATTTTTAACCTACATTTTAAAACATTGTCTGTGAGGCGTTTCATTTTGAACTTGCGATGAAAACTGGGTTTTTGAAAGCTTTTGATATAGAAATTGAAGTTTAATCTCTATGTAAAAACCAGGAAAATCGTACATGTACAAATAGTTTTAGGAAATACAAGTTTAGTTAAAAGCAAGTATTCAATACTTAAATGTTCTAGTTTTGGTCACTAAAATGTCTTTTCTTACTCACGATATTTAACTATTGTACATTCTGAACTATATTATGTATACAGCTAGTTCTGTCATAACATCGAATATTCCATAAAATTGTTTGAACGTACAAATTTGCCATCCTTAATTGCCGCGTAAGCCTTATACGACGGATGCTGAACTAATTTTTTTAAATGTGCTTGGTAAATAGTCTATTCCTTTATCAATGTGGTCGGTGATACCCACAACCTTGTCATAGTCATCTAAAGCTATTCGTTGTAAGACAAAATCATGGCTAAAATATAAAAATTATATCAAAGCTATTTGATTACATACTGGGACATGTTTAGGGAGATTACCAATCTATCCAAATTTAATCAAATATCCTGTATCAAAAAAGTGTTTTTCCAATATTCATTATATGTTGCTCTTTGATTGCTCCCTTCACTCAAGAAATTTTATAAAAGATGTCATGCGCTCATAGACAAAAATGGGATCTCTATTTCTCAGATGAGTGCAGATGTTGGATTGTCATTGGGTTTTGTTTTGTCTCCTTTTATCGGATTTGAGCTTCTGAATTTACTTTTGACGGGTGTGCTATAGTAAGCAGGAACTGCTTACCATTCCGGATCACCTGATTTCACTCTTGTTACGACTTGAGTTTGCATTGTTGATTGCCATTTCGGACTTTTGACATTGGAATGCCCCATCGATATCTCTATGTTTCTATACAGTTTAAAAATGTAGCTATCATGTGACTGTGCTAAATCTGATTTTAGATATGCTCTTTGTGATTATGTTGTTACTAATATCAAAGATCCAACGGTAATGACCTATTTGTAAAAAAGAAAAAAATTAAGACCCTTTACTAAGGTAAACTGGAATCCCTGCTTAGAAAACTACACTTCCCTCTTACTCTAAGTCTTGGATTAAGAAATAAGGGATAAAAACGAAATCTGTAGACAGCTTTATATATTGATAAATTCATGTGTATTGTTATTTAATTTTGAAATTCTTTTGTATATTTTCAGTTCCTTGTATAAAGTTATAGAATTAAGTTTCGTTTGCCGGGTTCTACGCACGTATATGTTCCGGGAAGTAAAGCTGTATAAAGTTAATATTACATTGAGGTTTTAATGCATGACTTTAAAAGTCCCACCACTTTCATTACCGTACATTCTAAAGAACCAAGTGTTATTGACGATCCGACTACAACTTCCACGGTGCTTTTAGCTGCCCCACATACAAAATTTACCCACAATTTACTGGATACCAAAATATCTCTATCATCTATACAAACCTCGTATTCTTACGGCTTCTAGTAAGTGTTTTCTAAGCAATATTTCTAAGGTTTTCTTTCGTGATATCACTAAAACATATTTTGCTTAAGACAACTTAAAGCTGTTTCCATGTGCAAGATATACTCTAAAATTAGCATGGACTTCAGTTCTTCGCCTCATAGTCAAAAGATTATTCATATCTAAAAATTCTTTGTTTTCTTCATAGTCTCAAAATTAACATACATTTCAATACAAAATTGGTTTTGTAAAGTAAAAGATATCTAAGAAAAACCTTTAATAGAATTTTCAAACTCTGTCGTTGAGTAATTTAACACAAAGCATTGACTTTATTGGATTCCCTTCAATATATCCTCCAGAATTGGAGATTAAAGAGACCACCAAATCAAATTGTTTCACGTCTCTTGGATTTGCACCTCGAATTTGACCCAGGTGGTCATCTCAGTACAACAATTACGATAAAAGAGACGATTTTAATTTTCAAATTATTAATTGTCCTAATCTACAGAGCAATATACCTACTTCCCCTGCATACGGTGTTTTTATATTTCACAACTTATTCGATATGCCAGAGCTTGTATACATCTCACAGATTTTTAGTTCAGACACCAATTTCTTCGTGACCGACTTTTGGATCAGGGCTATAGGAAAATACGATCCCTAAAACATTTCTTTCTTTGTTATCAGCCACTAGTAGAAAAGTTCAAAATTGAGTTAAAAGATATAGTGATTAATTGTTTTAATTAGTGTTTGACTGGTCTGCTGTACTGAGATGATCACCTAAATATCCCTATTTTTTTCTCACAACTATGTTGTGTTCTATGGTCATTACCGGATCCTAAGATCGCATTGGAAGATGGAGGTTTGACGCCATAAAATCTGGTTTAACCCACCATTTCGTTTGAAATGCCTGTACCAAGTCAGGGCCATTGCGATCCATCAATTCTCCGGTATGACTGATTCGTTTTTGTCATTTTCTCTGGATAATGAGATTGATCATTCAAGTTCGGTAATTTTGTTATTACCTTTAATTTATACAGGTCAAGCTTTAGCCGTTCTCCTAAACATTAAAAGGAGAAATGGGTTATTTTTGTTGTTGTTGAAAAATAAATCAAAGCTGATAAATTATCAGTTTGAATTTCAAAATTGCTAAAACTCTTAGATTCTCCCTACCCAAGCATAGGTTGATTTCATTTTAAATTTTGGGTTCGAGTTCCGCATATAAATAAAGGTAACAACAAAGTATAAACAATAGGTTTCATGCTCTTCATATCAATATAATGTTTGGCATTTTTAGCAGAGCGTCTCTGATGATTCGTTGTTTGCGTAGCAAAATTTTCCATTTTTTCTTGTCAAAATTACAAACGATTATTTATTTCATTGAAAGGACAAACTTTTAAAAAAGCACATTGCCTTCTATCAGTAATGACCAAACATTTAAAGGGCCTTAGTTTTTATTCTGGTCAAAAATATTTCATTTCGCGCTTAGTACGGAATAATTATTTAAGGCGTCACGACAAAATATGTTCATCTGTATAATGCAGAAACCATTCTTCAAAATATCTTTCTCTAAATCATTCAGTGATGCGAAATTTTGAAGAAAAAAAATGTTGCTTTGTGACCATTCTATAAATTAGAGGAAAAACTCTAACTGACCCTCTTATCATTTTCAATTGATTTTTGCAGAAAAGGGGCAATCAACATCTGAAGAAATAGTTCGTTTAACCAAATCAGTAGACTATAACGGGTTTTGTGCCTACCCTTGTATGCCACACTCGAAGGGGGGGTCACTCGCTATATATTGGGTTTGTTGGGAGGTTCTGACAAACGGGGGTATTTTTTGTATATTTGTCTACAATGGGATGTGTAATTTAACTGTGTCGCTGAAGGGGTGTGTAAAATCTGGTACCGAATGGGGTTATAATAAGCAAAGATCATTCTACCATAGGGTTCTAATTAAATCTATAAATGATATGAGGTCAGCAGCATCTTTATTGGAATATAACAGTTCCTCCCTGTCATTTTAAAGCTGATCTTATCCTTATTATATGAATTGCATCCCTTATCATAATCTCTTAGTTTCGCACTGCAGGAAATAACATCTGGAACGAACAAATTAAGGGGTGTATAATTTTGTATGTTGCTCTACAATGGGGTTGCTGAAAGGCATTAAGTCTATAAAGGGGCTGCTTATTCAGGAAAAAAAGTAGTCTACGAAAGACCTCCATCTGAATCTCCTCACCAACAATGTTTCAAGTACCAACCCCGGGATGTCACAGAACCAGATGTATTGATTTCCAGTGAACTACGATGGAAGATACTTCATTATAAACTCATTAGACCCAACAAGAATATCTTTTTTTATACCAATGACACTTAAAATTTTAATTTCGAATAATGCTTTATGAGATCCGGTCCGTTATTTGCACAAAGGTACAAGTAATAATATCCTCATTGGATAATAGCTTCGGCGGAAGTACACATGATCTATTCCCATTCTTTCAACATTCACGCACGAGGATGGACGTGTTTGAGGCTAGAGCTGTAAAGGTAGATGTTGATAAAATATTTTTATTTAGACTTATATATTTTTAACCAAGAGGGTTAATTAGATACTTGATAATTTAGACCAAGAGGGTCAGTAATGAGAATTAAGACCAAGAGGGTCAGAAAAGAGAATTAAGACCAAGAGGGTTATAAATGAGAGCCAAGAGGGCTGAATAGAGAATATAGACTATAGAGATGGTCAGATATTTAAATGTGCCTGCAAATTAAATAATATAAATAATCTAAAGAATATTTTATATAAGAAATAAAATGTGTATTAATTTCGCGGTTTTCACTTCTCCGTGTGGTTTTGAACCACGTGGTCGAGTTTACTCTATCATGAGTACGGGCATGCTCGAATGACCTTCTGCAACTGGAATATATATCTTGCAAATAATTGTTAAACATAATATTGTAGCAATAGGATTGCATGTTTAAAAGATTTCAGTTGTTTAAGCCAGGTTCTTCTAAATGAGGGTTGGCTGCCATGCATTATCGGTTTTTAAGAAATTAGGAGCCCAGTTGTTAAATCGTATTTATATGAATGTTCAACCATCCTTATCTGAGTAACATATATAAAATTGTACAAATGTCATCAAAAATGAAATTTTTAAATTTTGTAAAGGTGTGCTCGAATAGTACAATGATAATCAGACGCATCTAAAATGTTTATGTAAATACAATCTAGTTAAGACTCATTGTGCGCTTTAAATAGGCATGGTAAGTTGAATCTTATCAAACAAGTTTTGAACAAAATATGTCATTTACTTATAATCCGTGTATTTCTTGAAAGTTTTTGTATTGGCTGTGCGTGGTGCCTTTTTTCATTTGGAGGATTTGAATGAAAACGAGTCAGTGGTAACAGCTTTGTGTGCGTATATAATTTTATTTTATTATCATTCATTCGTTTATTTGTTTACTGGCTACTATTATTGATTGAAAACAATTAAACCGGTTTTCTATTAAATTTCTATTTTCAGATGGTGTTGCCAGCCGTTTTGAAGAAGCGGCATTCTTTGAAAGATGTAAATATTTTGCCAGTGATAAAAAGAATTAGAACGGGGAAGCCGGGGTCCTTGAAAGAGTTTGCACGAGTAGCAAAGGAGACGAAAACGGAGACGTTAAGTTTGGACGACTTAGCTGAACATGTGAATAATATCACAGGAGAAGAACTTGGGGAACTTTTGTTGTTGGCCGGCAGAGATAATAATGTAGATGAGGGCAGATGGGCATTACATTGCATCATATTATACAGCAACGAGTTCGGACAGCCACGTGGTCAGGATTTGTCTGAAGAGGTTAGTAAGATGTAGCCAGAGAGATACGTGTAATTTAAAAAAAAAATTAAGATGTAGCCAGAGAGATACGTGTAATTTAAAAAAAAAATAAATAAATAAATAAAATAAAATAAAAATAAATCTAATATAATCTATGTATAATAAAAAAATAAAGTAAAACATTAAAATAAAATAAAATCGGAAATGTTTTGTTTAAAATGATAGATTTTCAAATTTGTTCTCAGAGTTTGTATATAAATTATATAGTTTATTTTCTTTCAAAAATAAATTAGATTTTTTGTTGATTTACATTTTGTACAGAATTCGAATGGACTTTACCTGTGTGAATTTCATTTTGTTTTGTGTTTTGTGTTACAATCAATATCGGAAGGGGTGTAAATGCTTTTAAATGGAAATATTGTGAAGTTCAACGTATTTGTTCGCGTGGTATTTGTTTTCATGTAATTCACAGTAAGGTATAAATACGAAATTAATTATCCGCGAGATGAAACATTATATATATTTAATAGACAAATAGGTAGAAACGTGAAGTAAATACCCGTGAACTTATATGAAATCGGAAATTCGTGAAAATAAGTACCCGCGAGAATATGTACGTTTGTAGTCGTTTTTTAATTATTGTTAGAATGTGAAATTACACCCGAATATCAAGAATGTGATGTTGTACTAATTTCTCGCAAGTTATATAATAATATTTTATTTACGATATAAGAAAATTTGGGGGGATTCGATAATTCGCTGTGTATTGATTGATGCGTTTAAAAATGCTCTGGGTGCTAATGTTTATTTTGATATTGTTTATTTTGTAGACTCCTGCAGCGTCCGCTAGTACGTCTACGAGTACAGTCGCCCCAGATGTTCAGCCTGTTACCAAGAATTCTGGGAAAAGGAAAATGGGACTCACAAGACGACAATGAGAATTCTTTAGAAGATCGCATAGCATCTTTGGAGAAGTCAACCAGAGTTGAGGTGCTTCAGGAATTGAAAGAGAAGGTGAGGGTATTATGTTTGCAAGCGGAACCCAGCACCTCACTAATTCTCCTCACTTAAGAGGAACTTGCTAAGGTAGCACGGCGGGCAGGTAATGATGAAGCAGATACGTATGAGGAGTTGGCGAGACAGGCCAATCGCCATCAGTCAAAGCTTGATATGTCGGAACTATGTCTCTCTGTGTTAGGAGGAAAGGCCGCGGATGTTGTTACAAAGGCAATTTCAAAATGTTTTAAAGTTGAAACATCGGAAAACCAGAGAAGGGAAAGAACTCCGCCTAAACAAGAGGATTCCCCGCTTCATAATCTTTATCCGCCTTTGCCACAAAATCCTTATGCTTTCCAACAGATGCCGATGCCTTACAAGTATGGTCAGTCTCAGTACTATCGTGGATTTAATAGTGGTTACAGGGGTCGATCAAGGCCATATAATACTCGTTCTAGGGGGCCGTGTCATTTCTGTGGTGAAACGTCCCACACAGTGAAAGACTGTCAGGAGATGAAAATGGCTAAGGAGACGAAATTTAATAAAAAGTGACGTTTTAAAATGGATTGCCAATTAAAGCTGTGTAACCACTTGGTCTGAATTTTGTGGACTTATTTAAATAATAAATAAAACTATTCGAAATAATAATAAATAATAATAAATGTATTTTGTTTTTGTGCTTCTAAATTCAGTTTCTGGTTTGCATGTGACATAAGGAATGCGATTCTGTCGTTATTGTTTCTTAATTCCTATTGCGTACTATCAGTTAGGTTTGGTTTGGTTACATCGTACTAACCTATAGGCTTTACCTCATTTGAGTTTTTTGAATCAACGAGAAATGGTTTTAAAATTAAGTCTTGCGAGATATTTCAAATATTTTGGTATGTCATGACTTTTTAAGGCCATAAGAACTCGGGCAAAATGTCACAATTTTAGATAATCGTTAAATATTTTCTATTGACCTTTAAAGTACAATTGAACCAGAATTTCATAGAGAATGATTGCACTACAACACAGTGACTAGGATTTGCTTAGTTGACCTTTAAAAATCCATTGTTAAGCCAGTCGGTCATTTAGTCCTTGTCAATTATGTCCAGATGGACCCGTTACCTGGCTGTTCCGTCAGATAATCTACCCCATTATGCATGTAGATAATGCATGTATTTTGTGTTGATTTATAGAACTCAGAAGGACTATAGCTACTTTCGTGACTTTTTGGTCTGTGTCTTTTGTCAATCTATCCATACACTGGTATAATGGTGTATACGAACTCTGTCTGATGGATGGTTTCTAGGAAATTTTATTTTATAATTATGATAGGATAAATGACGGGTTATATATACTTAAGATTTATGATATAAATATATATATAATATAGCTTATGTTTAAAAGAGTCATGGTCATTTGGTTCTTGAATTACACCTTAAATAGTACTAGTAGTGTGTAAATGCACCTTTATGAATGCAAATAGTTTTATCAATAGTACGGACACTTTATGGATATTACCAAAACCATGTTTAGGAAGTACCAGTCACGGGGAAACCATGTGTCCTTCTTTATTTGAAGGTTTTAAAGAAAACTGGCAAAAACAATATAATATTTGATACTTACTTGAGACTCCTGTAATTTTTTAAGAAGCAAAGAGGCACCAATGTGGCAATCCAAAAGCCCAAAAAGAGCAATGACCAAGCCGACACGTAAAAATAAAAACAAAACCGAAAAAAAAGTAAATATGTCAAGGTTTTGGGGGAATTTAAAGCTTGTACTTCTTGATGAGGTTTCTTCGTCGACAATTCGAGGGACACTGATGCCCTAGTGGATTACCACGTGAATTGTAGGCGGTGTACACATGCTGGTTTATTTGAGTTTAATGGTGTTATTCCCTTTATTTTAATACAGAAAAATGACGAGGAAATGGGAAGCAACAATTCATCGTTTGTTCGGCTACCTAAATGGGAACTGGAAAGTGGTTTTAACCCGGAGGTGGTTAAGGTTAGGGAAACGCCAGCATGGGTAACACTCCAGGGAGAAATCCCTTCGTCAACTATTCATTGTCCTTCTGCTGAAGAAGTGTTAAATGGTGCAGGTTTTCAGGTTAATGATTTGGGACTTCGGGACCCTGATGGTTTTGTGAGTGGACAAATTCATGAACACTTTTCTAATTGGCAAGATATATTGAGTAAGGAAATTTGTGGTCAAAATGGAAAGGTTTTGGATTGGATAAATAATGGACTGAATGTCCATGAATTTTTCAAACATTTTAAAGGTAATTTCAAAGGAAAAGCGTACGATTGTGATTTGCCTCCAAAGCAGTACTTTCAGAATTCGAATAATTGCAGACAGTTTGTTGACTTTATAGCTAATGAACTCTGTGAGAGGATAGCTTCAGGTTCGATTCGGTTATTAGGTAGGGTTGGTGCATGTACGCCACCAAGAATAGTCATGCCGCTTACAATAGAACCAAGTAAACACCGACTCTGTCATGATGAGAGGTTTTTGAATTTATGGATAAAGGATTCTCCGTTCCACTTGGAGACTCTTAAGGACATCCCTAGAATTGTAGGTCAGAATGCATTAATGGTAACTTGCGATGAGAAATGTGGATATGATCATGTTAAACTAACAGAGAATTCTCAAACCTACTTTGGTATACAATTTGGGGGGTTTTTCATGACCCACACAACGATTCCGTTTGGGTTTAAGGCATCGCCCTTTATTTATCAGTCCATTGGCATGGGAATAACGTCTTTTATACTGCAATCGGTCTATTTGAGCAGTCAAATTACAGTGACCGTTTATCGATATGTGATATACGGTCAGTGACAGTATATCACTTTTAGTACACGCCCCCTTTCCGAGGCATGCTGTAAAACAAGGTCGAATATAGTATGGTACAAATATTTTGAAAAGAAGAATTTTATTGGTAATTGGCTAATGACCGATAGTGTGAAGCATGAAGATTCCGCCACACAAGCCCCTTTATAAGGGATACTTTATTATATTATTTTTTTTATGGAACTTGATAATTTGTAAATCACAAAATTAGCAGTACAACCTCTATACATACACAGTGTTTGGGTTTTTTTTAGGGGGAGGGGTTGCATTCTAGGACACATCAGCTACATTAAAGAATTAAATCAAACTCTAATAAATATGTATAAATAAAAGAAACCTTTCGTATGAGTAGGAAAATGAATATTGGTATTAGTGAGCACAGATCGAAAGCGGGTTATTTGCTCTAGCAAAGATCTCTACGAATTTGTTCCTAATGCTGTTAAAGAATTTTCATGGTCCGGAATGACGATTAAAACCCCATAAATCACCAATTATTTAATATATAATTTTAAAAAGGATAGTATGTGAAAATTTTCATGCAACTCGGATTGAGAAGTCAGGACAGAAGCAAGGAATTAGAATACAGATATCCGTGGTCCTTGATTTGGCTCTCCTGTTCGAACTTTTTGGTATTGATTACTTGTACAAATGCATTTTCATAGTTTTGGTTATTGATCTTCCAATGTTTTGACGTGAATGCTGTTGATGAAAGGTTACTCCTTGAAATTTTGAAATCGGCATAATTAAATTAACCGTTTATTCCCGTATAAATAAATTTAAGAAAAGTATTTGTTAGGTGTGCGTTGAAAGAAAATTAAAAACTATAAACTTAAATGGGTGAGAAATAATTGGATGTTCTATCATGTAATTAAATATGCCCAATTTATGTAGGCAACTTCTATCAAATCCGTATAAACCGGTAAACAACATATATAGAGAGAGCTAGTTGAGTTTGCAGTTGGACGGACTCCACGTGCTTTTTGATTGACAGGTGTAAATATTAATGCGCTGAAATGAATACCCGAATTTAAAATACTTTTGATAAAAATATGTAATCTTAATATTTTTAACGCCGAATGTATTTAATAAATTTATTACATTTTATTACAAGAAAAACAATTATTTTTATTTATTTTTTATTTCTAGCATAATGATATTAAGCTGCATTCTTACATGTAAGGCGCATATTAGTTAAAAAACGGTAGCATTAAATTTTTGATTTTAAATTTATGCTTCAGTATAAATATATCATTTTTATTTTATTTTTTTCAAATTTCATTACATTAATTTTCTTTAGACCATGAACATTTGTATCATAGTACATAAACCATTCCATGTTATACAGTGTGCCCCTTACCTGGCGACACAGGTGTTATGACCATATTAGGAGAGGGGCCCGCGGTAGGATCATTTATCGATTTTTTTATTTGTGTTTTTTTTTAAATAAAGAATACTCCAAAGAAAATACAAAATATTGCAGTATAAACACAATAATAGTACACTGACTCGACATAAAATTGTATTTATACGAATTCGGCTCGAAAGCTCGGGAGACCCTCGCGTTTTCCTGTTTCTAAGCCTCATCCGTATAAAAATTTTATGTCGAGTCAGTGTACTATTATTGTATATATCTCAGAACCTTAGATGTGCTTAACACTTTATATATAGATGACCGTTTTGCTGTTACGAAGGGGGATACGGAATTGACTCCTCGAGAAAACCTTGCTGAGGGTAGAAAATTAGCGTATGTTTTATTAGAATTACTGACAAGACTTGGGTATACACTTTCATTGAAGAAATGTTCATTGGAACCTTCTTCTTGCAAGAAATTTTTGGGATTTTTTATTGATTCGATTAGACAGGCCTTTTTACTTCCGGAAGACAAAAAGATGAAATTTTCTGAATTAAGGGAGTTTATGCTTCAATGTGATGAGATAGATTTAAGGACCCTTCAGAGGTTCTGTGGAAAGTGCATTTCGATGTCACTTGCAGTACCAGGGTGTAAACTGTTTTGTTCCGAGGTTAATGCGGCAATATCTTATTCAGTTAGAAATAGTAAACCGGTAAAGGTTTCCAGTGCTCTTTATGCGGAACTTAAATATTGGCGGTTTTTAGATGGTTGGCCTGGTTGTTGCAAATGGAGATCAGAGTTGCATAAATGTATCGAACTTTCTACAGATGCTTCTGGGTATAAATATGGTGTTGTATCGACTGTTGGGGTACAGGAACAACAATTAAGTGACTATTGGGATATCGGAGATTAAAGGCCAATTCATTTTAAAGAAGCGGATGCGATTCTAAAGGCCTTATTGTCTATGAAGGATATTTTGATTGACTCTCGTGTTGACGTTAGGACCGACAACATGGCTGTGATTGGGTCCTGGAGAGGACAAGGAAGTAAATGCCCATTATTGACTGACGTATTGAAAAAAATATTTGGTTTTGTGGTTGATCATAACGTGGACTTGCATTTACAATTTGTTCCTTCGAAACAAAATGTAGCTGATGGCCCATCGAGGAAGCTTGATCTATCCGATGCGATGTTGAGCGAGGCGTCCTGGTGCTTGGTTGAAGAGAAGTTTGGCCCACATTCAACAGACCTAATGTCATTGGACTCTAATATTATGAGATCTGCAGATGGAAAAGCCCTACGTCATCTTACGCCATGGTTGACTCCGGGTTCTTCTGGTGTGAATGTATTTGCTCAGGACTTGAGTAAGGAGTTGAACAATTATGTATACCCCCCCCCATTTGTACTAATGTTTCCTGTGCTGTGTTTTCTAAAGGAGCAACGTGTTTCTTGTACGCTCGTTGTCCCAGAGGAAATTCCATTGCCAATTTGGTGGCCGAAGTTGAAATGTTGTTCTGTAGATTCAGTTTTGATTGGATGTAAAGATCAAAAGGGAGTTATTAAAGTCCCTAGTAAGAAAGGTTTTGTGTCAGACAATCATGGTTTGAAATGGCCGTTATGGGCATTTAGGATTTCTTTTGTATAAGTTTCATAAATAAAATAAAATGATTGTAAATCTATGTGTGTTCTAATTTATAGGTTGTTGAGTCGTCCGTTCAAGACATAGATTGGCAGGTGATACAGAGACGAGTTAGAGAGTTGGATGAGAGAACAGTTTCCTCTAAGTCGTCGAGGAGAAAAAATAGTCTTCATGATGTGTTCGAACAATTACTTAGGCAATCTGGTAAAAACTTTTTGTCTTGTACTCCAATAGATTTCAGAATTTTTTTGATCTGGAAAGATAAGTTTGGGAAGACAATTGTTCATAATGTACAGTGTAAAAATTTAGGGAAAGAGGGTAAATTTGATTGTATCTGTCCAAGACGATTGTCATCTGGAACTCTTGAAAACATTATTGTGCAGCTTAAAGCAATATTTGAAGAGGCATGGTTAAGTAGAACCTGGGATAGATTATCTCAATCTGGAAATCCGGCGTCTGCACCATTAGTAAAGAATTATTTAAAACTTATACTGGAGGAACAGGCAAAGGCCCATATATTACCAAAACAAGCTAAACCGATATTTTTAACAAAAGTGAAGGCTATGGTTTCCTTTATTCATAGGGAGTATTTGAGTAATTTGTCAGTAAAAGAAAAAAAATATTTTTCTATCGTGATCAAGCATGGTTTAAGTTGCAGTTCTTTGCAGGGGATCGTGCTAGTGATCTTTCGATTGCTGTTGCACAAGAAGTAAAGCTTTTGAATGACGAGTCTGGCATTGTGTTCCGGCATACGTTTGGAAAGACTTTAAGAGGAGAAAAGGGGAAACACAACACATTTGTTATAAAGAAATGTGACGATATTGAAATCTGTCCGGTAAAGGGATTGATTGACTATGTACAGTTTTGTAAATCATGTGGAGTTGATCTGTCTACTGGATACCTGTTTAGAATAAGAACGGAAGGGGGTAGAGTACTTGACCAGGCGGTTAGTTATTTAGTAATGTACGAAAGGCTAGTTTATTACTTATCAACTCTGGGTATTTATGAGGGTGAGACTCCACATAGCTTCCGTTCTGGGTGTGCAGTAACTATGGCTTTGTCAAATTCTGCTGGCAGTGTTGAGCAAGCTATGAATCATGTGGGTTGGTTTGGAAAGACTAGTGCAGAGTATTACAGCCGTATGAATACCCTTATTGATGCTGGGGTGGTGGCATCAAATCTTGCAAAATCGACAGGGCAAGCTGAAGATTATGAAATTAAATACAGAGATGAAGTAGATTATTCCGCACTGAAGAATTTGTTATAAAATTGTGAACAAAGAGGGATAATTCAAAATATATTTTGTGTAAATATTGGGTTGAGAATAAATTTTTGTAGGCAGGGACAACATTTAATGCCCTTTTTCGGTAAGGTTTTTTCTTTCTTTTTGAGTTTCGGGAAGAAGTTTTCTATTGTTTTTTTGTTATTCTAGGCGAATTGTTTAAGCAGTAGTGAGACCATGTGAAGTTTTTATTGCCCACAACTTAATGTGGACTGGGCGCAAAAGATATGGAACACTGGGGATAGGGTATTATCCTCATTGGATAATAGCTTCGGCGGAAGTACACGTGATCTATTCCCATTCTTTCAACATGAACAATGGGGTTTTCATGTGAATGAATAGCGTAGACGTAATTTATGAGATTTCTGATTGGGTCTTCGTCGGAAATTTTGCATCCCCACC
Organism: Arcuatula senhousia; assembly: GCA_963971305.1. Classification (NCBI taxonomy): domain Eukaryota; kingdom Metazoa; phylum Mollusca; class Bivalvia; order Mytilida; family Mytilidae; genus Arcuatula; species Arcuatula senhousia. The sequence goes on from OZ020312.1 coordinate 12,252,072, forward strand.
CCTAATGGTACCCTCCCTATTCCTACCAAAATGTGAGGATAATAATTATACTGTTTTAAATGATATGCGTCGTTAATGGGGTTTTCTAGGCTGTATATATGATATGCTTTCAAATGAAGTATATAAGCATTTTGATGAAGTGAATTTGCTGATGTTTTATTATTTATTTTTTCTTCGTCACATTTTGGTACGACGAGGTGGTTGATATCTTATTGCGTTCGGTTCTCTTTGTGAAGTTTTTATTTCCCACAACTTAATGTGGACTGGACGCAAAAGATATTGAACACTGAGGATAGGGTATCATTCTCTTTCAAGGTAAATTCCGTTTGTGAATGAATAATGTTTATAAATACGACTTTGTTGGTATAAACACTTTAATCTGAAAACAAAATATGCATTGTATTGAAATAAGATCTTTTTCTTCTAATGACTTAAATTTAACAGTTGAATCTAGTTTTCTTGAAAGGCCTTTGTAATTTTATACAGGCGAGGAAGTGAAGGTAAACTGACCCCCATGGATAGTAAAGGTGTGCTAAATATTTTAATGATGACGAAAATGGTGATATTTTTTTATGGCCATGTAACAGAATATGGTATATTTAGACAGTACCTATTTAACATATTAAAAAAAATACAAACCATTAACACTATCAAGATTTTTTAATTAAATGATCAGTATTTAAGTCGAAAAAGGGGTTTAGAGCCTCTTTGACTTTCAGTAGGTGCCCCGCGATCGTGTGCTCAGATCATAATATCTTAACAAGTCTACTTGACTGCAGGGATTTACGTCGAAAAAGACTGACAATTAACCAAAACATTGGCCAGATGTGTTTTTAGTTTGGTGTCCTAAAATGTACGTTTCAGACAATTTTTAAAGTACCAATGAAGGCATTTTAAATATTAAATAAGAAAAACAGATTTTAATTGTCAACGATCAGTTCAGTTGTCAAAAATATTTCTATTTCGCGCTTAATACAAAAATAATTATTTTTAGGCATCACGACTTGATATGTTCATTTTTATAATGCAGAAATCATTCTTCAAAATAGTTTTCTCTAAATCATTCAGTAATGCGTAAGTTTGAAAAAAGTTGTTCTGTGACTATTGTATAAATTAGAGGTAACAATCTAACTGACCCCTTACAATTTTCAATTGATTTTTGCAGCAAAGTGACAAGCACCATTTAAAGAAGAAGTTCGTTCAACCCCTTCAGTAGACTATAAAGGGTTTTGTGTCTACCCTCGTATGCCGCAGAACCCGATATATCGATTTCCAGATAAATACGATGGAAGATACTTCATTATAAACTCACCAGACCCAAAAATAATATCTTTTTAATACTAATGATACTTTAAATTTTAATTTCGAATGCTTTATAAGATCCGGTCCTCTATTTGCACAAAGGTACAAGTAATAATATTTTCTTTAAAGGTATCTTTCATTTGTGAAACATACGACTTTGTTGGTATAATCACTTTAATCTAAAAACAAAATGTGCATTGTAATAAAAAACGTTCTTTTTCTTTGAAGGACATAAACTTGTTATGCTTAGAGTTGAATTATCATAATGTTCTATATAGGCCTTTGTAATTTATTACAGGCAAAAAATTGAAAGTAACCTGACACATTCACAGTAGGGGTGTGCTAAATATGTGAATGATGACGAAAATGTGATATTTTTATCGGCCATGTAACAGAATATAGTATAATAAGACGGTACATATTTAACTTATTTTGAAATAATATGCAAACAATTAAACATATCAAAGTTTTCTATTTGAATGTTCAGTATTTTAGTCGATAAAAAGTGTTGCCTTTCAGTAGGTGCCTCGTATTCAATTAAGTGGTGCTCCGATCAAAATATCTAAACAAGTCTTAATTGATTGCAAGGATTTACGTTAAAAAAACTGACAATCAACCAAAAAATGCACAGATGTTTTTGAATTAAGTGAATTAAATTAATAGATTTAAATTGTCAACGATCAGATAAGTTGTCATTCGTGTGTGTTAGAATCTAACGCCCTCTTGATAGTCCTTTTTAGAAAGTTCGGATGTGCAGACCTGAGAATTTAATTATGCACTACAGGTTTATGACTTCCGGGTCTGCCTCGCCATTGATAATCTGTTGAAATTTATTTAATTCGTCAACTTGTTAAAACATTTAAAAAATGTCTGCCAAAGTCTTAAATTACTAAAACATACGTTAACAGCTACGAACCAGTTTATTTATATCGTGAAGGGGAAATCTCGCCAAAAACGGATAGGAATTATAGCTCAACGTTAATCACACCATGTGGCCGACCCACACAGGCAAACTTCTCTTATAAAAACGAAAATGAAAGAATGGATTGGAATCGGAATTCCGGATGACTTTTTGAAAAGGGCTTTACACCTGGCCCGTAATGGGCAGTCCGTTTTGATGATGGAGAAAACCGGCGACCTTGGACAGGTAATTGACAAACCTAATCAAATACCAGTTGGGAAGTCTCTTGTTTTGTAAATTATAAACGGGATTCGAACATCACCTAGAAGGTTATCGGAAAGAGATCAATAGTGTGGTATTTAAACAAGTGCTTTAGACCCCTTGGACAACCGAGCTCCCAGTTGTTTTGTAAATGCAAATAAAACTTGTTTCTCTCAATTCTGCATCTCTCCTTTTAAAGAGGTTTTACTGGATTACCCGTCTATCTGTGAAGTCTGCAACGGTGAAAGATTCATGGCAGCATTTGTTGTAAAAAGGCGATGTTATTTGTACGGGACTGATAAATCAAATGATGATAAATGAATTAATAAATAACATGATTATTTTAAAACGAAACACAGTGCTAGACAGAACGTTTCTAGCGACAACAACAAATTTTCTCTAATTTTCATCTACATGCAGTTATAAAATCTCTTCAGCTAGTTGGAAAAATATTAAAGCACTGTATTCGTAGAGAATTGTTTGTATCAAAAAGTGAATGAACAATTTGTAAGAGAAGGCTATGCTTATATGTTTTTCTTGCCAAACCTTGTAACTGTTTAAATACAGTGCTAGACAGAACGTTTCTAGCGACAACAACAATTTTTCTTTAATTTTCATCTCCATGTAGTTATAAAATCTCTTCAGCTAGTTGTAAAAATATTAAAGCACTGTATTCGTAGAGAATTGTTTGTATCAAAAAGTGAATGAACAATTTGTAAGAGAAGGCTATGCTTATATGTTTTTCTTGCCAAACCTTGTAACTGTTTAAATACAATTTCATTGGTTTGAAATTAGAAAAGATTTACCCTATTACACTTTTGCATAACATGAAACAAATCTAAATATTATTCATTTTATAAATTGCAACAGACAACAGGAGGTACAGTTCTTGAACCGATCAATGCAACAGTTTTTACGATCCGTCACGCGTCATCAATCAGTCACCAATCAGTCATCGATCCGGTCTAAATCATTCACCGATCCGTCATCAATCAGTCACCAATCCGTCATCGATCAGTCACCAATCCGTCCGATCCTATCCGTCAAATGCATCCAATGATGCAATTTACCAATCCGTCACGCGTCAATTCAATCTAAAATACGGAATTTTTAAGTTCGTTTCGCTTATTGTATCACGTGACTACTTGGTCGAATGCATAAAATCTTTGAATAAAATAGAAATTTATATAAATAAATGTAAAAGCGGGACATTAGACGTGTTTTATATCAATAATTAAACATTGAATATTACAGTCCCTAAATGGTAAAAGCTTCCCAATCTATAGTAAATGGGGGGATGGTAAATGAGGATGAGGATGGGGATGGTGAATGGTAAATGATATATGGGGAATAGTATAGTGTATGGGGATGGTGTATGGGGAATATTATCGTGTATGGGGATGGGGATCGTAAACGGGGATGGTAAATGGGGAATGGGGATGGTAAATGTTAAATCGAATTTGATTGGTCTACCGAATGGTAAATGATATAATAATAGAATAATTGTAAATCTATTTGGTCATTTTTACTGTAGATGATACGGTAGATGTCTGTTGCATTAAATATATAAAACGAATATATTTATATTACTACATGTACACGAGGACGATTAACATATATAGCTGTTTTGTTTGTTGAGTGTATGAAAATAACTTTATACATTAAAGCAAGGAATTTCTTGATTAAAGACATTTTTCATTATTACATTTTTAATAACGGCATTTTTACGATAAATTTGTACATGTATCTTTTATTTGAATACTCATTATAAAAATAAGATATATAACTAAAATAAATGAAAGAATTTTATAAACGAAATGTTCGATATCAAATAAATTGTGACGTTAATTTCGCCGTATATATATTTGTATAATGAAAACAATGAAAAATTGTTTACATTCAATTTAAGATTTTAATTCTGAGTATTTTAGTTAATATTGAATAATAATATATAGCATTTAAGAAAAAAGCAACGATATTACACCTGATACGTTTTTTTATTAGATTTAAAAACTTTTATGCCCAGAAAAATTGAAAATATACATAGCCATATGCATAACTGTATCAATTACTTCAAAAATAAGGTTCATAGTTAAGAAACTTTAATGACAATTGATTTGCATAAGAGAATTAAGAACACACAAGTTTTATATGATTGTAAAATATTAGTTACTCAAGTAAAAACTGATATTTGAGTTCCAAATTATATGCCGGTTTAATAAAATTGACAAGAAATTGATTGCGAAACAAGTTTTTTCATTAGATTTGAAACATATATGCTAAGATAAGTTGAAAATATACATAGCCATGTGCATACATGTATCAATTATTTCAAAAATAAGGTTCATAGTTAAGAAACTATAATGAAAATTGGTTTGCATAGGAGTATTAAGATCACACTTGCAATTTTTATATGTAAAATATTAGTTACTCAAGTAAAAACTGATATTTGAGCTCAAAATTATATGCCGGCTTAATAAATTTGACAAGAAATTGATTGCGAAACAATTTTTTTCATTAGATTTGAAACATATATGCTAAGATAAATTGAAAATATACATAGCCATATGCATAAATGTATCAATTATTTCAAAAATAAGGTTCATAGTTAAGAAACTATAATGAAAATTGGTTTGCATAGGAGTATTAAGATCACACTTGCAATTTTTATATGTAAAATATTAGTTACTCAAGTAAAAACTGATATTTGAGCTCCAAATTATATGCCGGTTTAATAAAATTGACAAGAAATTGATTGCGAAACAAGTTTTTTCATTAGATTTGAAACATATATGCTAAGATAAGTTGAAAATATACATAGCCATGTGCATACATGTATCAATTATTTCAAAAATAAGGTTCATAGTTAAGAAACTATAATGAAAATTGGTTTGCATAGGAGTATTAAGATCACACTTGCAAGTTTTATATGTAAAATATTAGTTACTCAAGTAAAATCTGATATTTGAGCTCGAAATTATATTCCGGTTTAATAAAATTGACAAGAAATTGATTGCGAAACAAGTTTTTTCATTAGATTTGAAACATATATGCTAAGATAAGTTGAAAATATACATAGCCATGTGCATACATGTATCAATTATTTCAAAAATAAGGTTCATAGTTAAGAAACTATAATGAAAATTGGTTTACATAGGAGTATTAAGATCACACTTGCAAGTTTTATATGTAAAATATTAGTTACTCAAGTAAAAACTGATATTTGAGCTCAAAATTATATGCCGGTTTAATAAAATTGACAAGAAATTGATTGCGAAACAAGTTTTTTCATTAGATTTGAAACATATATGCTAAGATAAGTTGAAAATATGCATAGCCATGTGCATACATGTACCAATTATTTCAAAAATAAGGTTCATAGTTAAGAAACTATAATGAAAATTGGTTTGCATAGGAGTATTAAGAACACACTTGCAATTTTTATATGTAAAATATTAGTTAAACAAGTAAAAACTGATATTTTAGCTTCAAATTATATGCCGGCTTAATAAATTTGACAAGAAATTGATTGCGAAACAAGTTTTTTCATTAGATTTGAAACATATATGCTAAGATAAATTGAAAATATACATAGCCATATGCATACATGTTTCAATTATTTCAAAAATAAGGTTCATAGTTAAGAAACTGTAATGAAAATTGGTTTGCATAGCAGTATTAAGATCACACTTGCAAGTTTTATATGTAAAATATTAGTTACTCAAGTAAAAACTCATATTTTAGCTTCAAATTATATGCCGGCTTAATAATCTGACCAAGGCGCTGAGCATGGGGAACAGAATTTAATGTCATTGTCTCATTGCCCGGATCAGACACGCACTATGGTTGTTGAGTGCGTGGGGGAATTAGCTCTATTCTGGATTGTTCATTTAGTTCTGTATATAAAGTCTATTCCAGCATAACAACACATTTAATATTTACAAATAAAGTCAACAGTATAAACAAATAATCATAATTTCATTTAAAACAGTATATCCATTAAATCCTAAATAATAGACATGATAGAGAAGGTAGTCTGTCCTTAGTAGTTGAAATATGTAGAAAGCATTTTAAAACACATCTGACTTGCTTCAAAATCAAACTCTAACTGTCCTTACAAAATCCAAAACTATCAACTCAGATTAACAATAAAAACATAATACAAAATATATCCTTAACAACCAAATACTTAGATAAAAAGCGAATAATTAATCTGTCTAGTAAATAAGAATTTTAATGACAATAGCTTATATCCTTAATGGTATTTCACACTTAATACAATAAAAGATTATAACAGAATTAATGTCAAAAATGAATAGAACTTGATTAGCCCTTTATCGCTTCCAATTTACACTAATCCAAAAGAATTTATCTGTGGGAAAATAATTTAAAGCAAAGTAATTGAATGAATAAAATATTTAAAAGTGAAATAATTAATTTGATGAAAATAATGTTAAAAATATTCAAAAATATATATTGAAACTAATAAAATGAAAGGGAGAGATTTACTACGGAAATATTTGATTTTTCAGTGCACAACGCCTTGTGCACTGGTCATACATTCTCCCCTCCTGCACAAAAATTTTCTCTGAAAAATTCATGAAAAATATATCCTTTCATAAATTATATATAGTCAATAATATACAAATAAACAAAACATAATAAACATACTTAATAAGATAAAGCATAGACTAACAAGTGATTGATTAAATACATATAATGAATATTTGAACACAAAAAACTGAAGTATTTTTTTTTCACTGAATATGAACACCTTGTCCTTTGGATTAAAACACAAATAATTGAATAACTTGTCCTTTGAATTGAAACACATATTTGAGTACTTGTTTGTAAGTTTGAATGCTTGTCGCACAATATATTATTTGGATCACATGGGAACGTCTTCCTCATGTTTGGTATCCTTCAAAGTCTTTATATTTTCTCCATGGCGTTGTAAATCTGCTGACAGACTCTTCCATATTCGGATGGAATTAAAAGACACTGTCTCCTACCACAGTCACCCTTGTGGTTAGGAGACTCTATAAACTCCAGGGAGGAGTATTGTCGAGCAATATTCTTTCACAAATTGCAGTTCACAGGCCAGAACAAACAATTTGTGATTTGGCTTTCGCTCCTAGTATTTTAACCTGCAGTGCTTACAGGCCAAAGCACTGCAGATTAATTGCCTTGTTCACAGGCCAGAACAAGACAATTTCTTAATATTTTGTCTTTCGCTCCTGTCAACCTGCATTGCTTACAGGCCAAAGCTTTGCAGGTTGAACTTGTCCTTGCGGGGACAAGTGACACATATTTGAAGTTTCCTGGGGAAAACTGTACGCCAAAGACATGTACCGGTATATTGAAGACTGGTCTGCTACATCTGATCTATATATGTATACATCTAAGAATTCTGCATTGAGTTACAACCTTGACACATGTGACACATAATGAAAAAAAATCTTATTGTGACATAGAATTTCTTATTCTGACTAAAAAAAAAAATGGAAATTAAGAAATGGATCTGTAAAAAAAAACCTAAAATCTGTCAGATTTGTGTAATGGGTTTAACAAAAAAATAATGATAGAGCTGCACACTGTCATATTGTTATATTGCTTTATCTGTAAGAAATAATAATTTGTAAAACGTTTAGATGTTCTTTAAAGCAGGGTCATCACTCCTACTTTAAAGAACCACAAGAAATGAAGTTGGGTTGATGAGGACAACCCTCATTTATGTGGTGCCTAAATTATATGCCAAAATATAGATATATGTACAGAATCATCATGTACCTCAATGAAGACAGTGTTTCGCCTTAGCAATATTAGCAGTACAATGAGTTGTACTTGCATGATGTTTGACTTCAGTGGCACATAAAAAAAACTACTGTAATATTCAGTATGAAAAATATTGAAATGAACCAAAGAAAAACAAAAATTGTAAATGAGTATGATGTGTGTAAAAAAAAAATCTTTTAATATAAACCTGGAACATGACCATTTGCTTTAACAAAATGTTCTATTAACTTAGTTTTCAACATTTGAATTCCATTTGCAGATGATTGATTTTCTGGTAACACCACCCTATGTTTTGGAGTTAGACGATGTGTGAATTTGTGTGTCCTAATGTCATACTCTGAAACCGGTATAAAGTGTTTTTGTTTTAATGGATTTTTGGATTGTATGCAACTAATTTGTGCTTGTTCAATACTTTTAATAAATGCTTTAAAAAGATCACATGGAAGTCCATGACTCATTAACAAACGATTAAATTGTTGACCATTTGGTCTGTTCAATAAATATCTTGATTCCCTTTGATCCCTATCTACAGATACTCTGACTATTTTTGTGTTTGGTGTTGCTTGTGAAATTGAATTTACTTGATTCTGTGTTTTATCAAAGAATTTTCTTTTGTTATCTGGTCTTTTCCTACGCTTGCCTTTAGCATTGTACAATTTGTGAAAATTTTGCTTCAAACCTTCTGGTATACGAAACCCATTTTGCCACGACGTTCCTGGTTGACCAGAAATCTTGACCTTGTATATAGGTTTGTTTTGATAAAGACTGTACTCATATATTTTCTCAATATCTCCCTCTTTGAAAGGTGGTAACTGCTGTTGTGACTTTTTGTTAGATTTTGGTCTATTGTGAATTAAAGGTTGTGAATGAGTTTTTACTTTGGTTTGCTGTTGTTCTTTCGCATTGGTTGTGATTGTTGCTGAGGATGCTTATTGACCTGAGTCTGAATAATGTCATGTTGTTCACCTTCCTGAGTTCTGGGAGGCTCCTGGCTTCTGTCCACTGTTTTGGTTGGATTCTGAGTTCCCTGATCATTAGCATCTACCAGTACCTCTTCCTGGTCTTGACTTTGTGTTTGAACATCTATATCCACTAAGTTGGTATCATGTTCATCTAGTTCTTCCGGGTTTAGTTCAATGTCTTGGTATTCTGGTATAAAATAATCGGGTCTGTCTACCGGATCATGATATTCTTTTAACCGCTTGGCATGAACTAGTGCTTTCATTGTAACTCTAGTGGAATCTCTTCTTATCTTAAAAGTATTATTTGGACCAGTATATATTATTGTGAAGGGTCCTACCCATTTTTGTAGTAATTTTGGAGACTTGCCCTTTGGTACTCTGCTGCAGTATAACCACACACGACTTCCTGTTGTAAGTGTTGTTTCCGCTGCTTTCTTATCATGTTGAGTTGCATATTTGACTTGCTTTTGCCTCATATTTTCTGTAGCGACCTCTCTGTATATTTTAAGCTGGTCCAAAACTCTCATTAGATGTAACCTGGGTTCTCTTGCCATATTAGGTTTTGGTGTTAAAGCCACATCTATTGGTAACCTCATCTCTTGGGAGTGTAAAAGAAAGAATGGCGAGAATTGTGTTGACTGTGTTGCCGGTGTTGATCTGTAAGCCATCATTACTGCAGGTACAAATTTTGTCCAGTCTGTCTGTTCCTTATTGCAGTAAGCTCTTAATGTTTGTGCTATGAAGGAATTCATACGCTCACAAGCAGCATTTGTTTCTGGATGGTAGGAGATTGTGTAATGTCTAGTTATCTGGAACAACTCGCAGAGAGTTTGGACAAGTTTTGACATAAAGTTCTGGGCTCTATCCGATACAAGTGTTCTTGGTGCTCCATATCTACAGAATATTTCTTTGAAAAGGACATTTGCTACTTCTTTTGCTTCCATTGATTTTAAAGGAAAGGCTTCACACCACTTTGAATAGCTGTCCACCAGTAGGAGTAAATACCTGTGCTTTTCTGGGGTAGCTGGAAGCTCCAGAAAGTCCATGTGCCACCTGGAGAAGACATCTTCTATTGGCAGAGGTCTTAATGGTACAGGTTTCTGGTGCTTTGAATTTTTGGACTGTTGGCAAATTTCGTACGTCCTTATATAAGATTCAACATCTGAATACATATTCGTCCAATAGTACTTTGCTCTTAGTGCCGCATAGTTCCTTTCGAATCCCTGATGTGCTCCTCCAGCAATACAGTCATGGTATGACAACATGAGGTCATGTCTTAGTGTTTTAGGTATGCACAACTGCCTGACAACACTTTGTTCTGGTGTTAAACCTTTAGCTCTTTCTCTATAAATATGAAAAAGGATGCCATTCTTGCCTATTTCATAAAAATTTGCCTGAGCAACTAAGGAGTTGGCTTGTCTTTGGTTATATGCTTCAGGAACCAGTCTGTTTTTCTTGAAGTTGATGATTGCTGCAAAATCTTCACAGTTTTGTTGTAATTGCTTTAAAGTTTGGTGATTTGGCATAATCTCTTCATCTAGGTTATCAGCTGGAGTATCTATGACTAATATTTCTTGAACTTTTGGTTTGTTTTCCCAAGCATATTCAAATGTGACCGATGTAAATCTTTTCTGAGTAGCTTGAATTGATCCAATGGCTGGAAAGTCATCATCCTCTGTTTGCTCGTCTTCTTCAGGATAAATTCTTCGTGAAAGTCCATCTGCATTTTGGTTTTGTGTACCTGGTCTGTGCATGATTTTGAACTTAAACTGCTGAAGAAATAAAGCCCATCTTCCTAATCTACCCTGTGCATCTCTGTTTGTGTCCAACCAGCGAATTGTGATGTTGTCTGTGTAAACCGTAAACTCTGCGTTGGAAAGATATGCCTTGTAGGATTTGATAGCTTCAACAAGTGCTAAGCCTTCTTTGTGGTTGATGTGCCACGCTTTTTCACGCTTGTTTAATGCTCTTCCACCATAGGCGATTACGTGTTCCAGACCATTGCTGTTGATTTGACCCAAGACATATCCAATACTCGAGTCACTAGCATCCACAGCAAGGGTAAATGGTTTTTCAAAGTTTGGAAATGCCAGAATTGGTGCTGATGTTAGCTTGTCTTTTAGTTTGTTAAAAGCATTTTGTTGCTCATTTGCCCATGTAAATTGTACATTTTTGCCCAGCAGATTATGAAGTGGTGCACAAATCTTACTGTAGTCCTTAATAAACTTCTTGTAATAAGCACACATTCCTAAAAATGACCTGAGTTGCTTAACTGTTTTTGGTATTGGGTATTCCGAAACTGCAGAGGTTTTTGTTTTGTCAACTTGAATGCCTTTTTCATTGATAACATGCCCTAAGTATTTAACTTCTTTAGCTGCAAAGTGACATTTTGCTGGTTGTAGCGTTAGTTTTGCTTGTCTGAGCTTTTGAAAAACTAATTTTAAATGGTATAAATGTTCTTCAAAGTTCTTAGAAAAGATTAAAATGTCATCAATGTATATGAGTGTAATTTTGTAGTTAAGTTCTTTTAAAACTTTGGTCATTAGCATCTGAAATGTACTTGGTGCATTTTGCAAACCAAAACATAATCTTTTAAACTGGTAAGACCCTTGGTGTGTTATAAATGCTGTCTTGTGTTTTGTTTGTTCATCTAGTGGTACTTGATGAAAGCCTGAAGCCAAGTCAAGTACACTATAAATCGTTGATTCAGCAGCTGCTATTGTATCGACTACTTCATCCAGTTTTGGAATTGGCCATGAAATAACCTCTGAAATGGCATTAAGCTTTCTGTAATCCACAGCGAACCTGTATTGACCATTTGGTTTCTTTACAAGCACCACAGAGCTTTGATATGGTGACATTGATTCTTCAATAATGTCATTACTAAGCATTTCTTTTATAAGTTTCTCTGTTTCAGCTCGCATTTTGGGTGTCTGAGAATATCTTTGTGTTCGAACTGGTTTGTCTGTTGTTGTAACAATTGTATGATAGTGCATATCAGTTTTTCCAATTTCAGACGCATCTTTTGCAAAAACATCTCTGTTTTCTCCTATTAAGGTTTTTAACTGTATGAATTGGTCTTGTGACAAATTCTTTTTGTCAATATTTATGTTCAACTCCTCTGCTTTTACTAAAGGAGTTTTGCCTTTTGTAAATTTCTCATTTTCATAAAAGCTAAAAATAGGTTGGCTATTATGGGAAAATATTTTTGCAATGACTGTATTAGTATTAAATGTGATATCTTGGTTTGTTGGATTGATTAGGTTATAATTTACTTTGTTGTCTTGAACACAGCTTAAACTTCTACTTCCTATTATGTTTTTGTTGTGCAGTGTTTGTACTGGTTCAACTAAAACTGTGGAATTGTTCTTTAGCTTTGAAACTGATAAAGGAAGCACACATGTTGTTTTAGCTGGTATTGTTACAGCATTTAGTGTTTTCCCAAAAGTTGTATGTTTTTGAGCCTTTGATTTTGATAAAAGTGGTGCCATTGTTAAGCTGTTTTGGAAACTGACTGTTTCATCTCTATAATCTATAAAAGCATTATGAGCTTTTCCTAATATGACTAAAAATGAGACATTACAGATGGGACCAAACCTAACCTGTACAAAAGTAAACCAAAATTAAACATTAAGGTTACTTTTCTGGTTTGCTTTGGTTTACTTGGGTAAACTACATAGTAAACCGTGGTTTGCTTTTCTAGTTTGGTTTGCTTTCTAAAGTAAACTAAACTTAGTAGAATAAACCAAACCAAGCCACTAGTTTGGTTTACTTTTAATCTTGTTTAGTTTACTCTGAGTAAACCAAACCAGCGGCCTGGTTTGGTTTACTTTTTATCTTGTTTAGTTTACTCTGAGTAAACCAAACCAGCGACCTGGTTTAGTTTACTTTTAATCTTGTTTGGTTTACTCTGAGTTTACTATTAATTTTGTTTATTTTAAGTATCCCAAACCAGCGGCGTGTTTTTGTTTAATCTCAATCTTATTTATTCTATAAATATTCAACAGTCTTTCACGCAGATCGGCTAGTAAATAGTTTATTCATTACTGCACATGCGCGCTCAAAGTAAACCAAACTAGCTGTCTGGTTTGGTTTACTTTGGCCATGTTTAGTTTACTCAGAGTAAACCAAACCAACGACCTGGTTTGGTTTACTTTTAATCTCGTTTAGTTTACTTTGAGTAAACTAAACTTGCTGCCTGGTTTGGTTTACTCTGACGTAGTTAGTTTACTTTTCTTTACTTTGGATAAACCATACTAGCCAGATAGCTGGTTTGGTTTGCTTTTGAAAGTAAACTTAGAAGTAAACAATGGTTTACTCAAAGTAAACCAAACCAACATGACAGTAAACAAATAGTAAACTTTTGGTTTACTTTCTAAGTTTGGTTGGATACAGGTTTGGTTTGGACCCATCTGTATCTAATACATAAAATGAATGTGCCATCTGTAAGCCATTTACATCAATTGACAGGTCGACTTTGCCTGCAATATTATGGACTGTGTTACAAACACCAGTCACACTAAGGAGATCTGACTTATAGATGCTAAGAAAGTCATACCTATTGAATGCTTTCCTGAGTATACTTCTATTAACTACAGAAATATTTGCACCAGTATCAACCAAATCATTTGTGTGCATTTTGCCTAACTTAATATTAACCTTATTTCCATTGTCTAATGCTGCTTTAATTGAAGCAATGAAAGCTGTACCGTTACTTGTAGCCATCTTGAAGAGTTAAAATAAATATATAAAATAAAGTAAGTATCTAGTAAATTGTATTTTGACCAATGAAGTAAAAAAAAAAATTGCGAGAGGTTTTTTAAAAAAAAGTGTTGGCTAAGGAGTTACAAAATGAAGTTGAGGAAAATGCAAGGATTGGTGCTAAAAGCCTATTCACTTAAAAGAAACAACCTATAAGAGAAAAAAATAGGATTTGTGTCACAATGTGATATTCAAGGCTGTACTCACCCTCTAACAGCATAGGATCTCGTTGTTCTGTCAACTTCCTCTGTTGCTGATTCCCTGCACTTTCCCTGTTTTAACTTCACTTGCAGCTCATTGCCAAAGCCCGGTTCTCTGCCACTCTCTGACCAAGGCGCTGAGCATGGGGAACAGAATTTAATGTCATTGTCTCATTGCCCGGATCAGACACGCACTATGGTTGTTGAGTGCGTGGGGGAATTAGCTCTATTCTGGATTGTTCATTTAGTTCTGTATATAAAGTCTATTCCAGCATAACAACACATTTAATATTTACAAATAAAGTCAACAGTATAAACAAATAATCATAATTTCATTTAAAACAGTATATCCATTAAATCCTAAATAATAGACATGATAGAGAAGGTAGTCTGTCCTTAGTAGTTGAAATATGTAGAAAGCATTTTAAAACACATCTGACTTGCTTCAAAATCAAACTCTAACTGTCCTTACAAAATCCAAAACTATCAACTCAGATTAACAATAAAAACATAATACAAAATATATCCTTAACAACCAAATACTTAGATAAAAAGCGAATAATTAATCTGTCTAGTAAATAAGAATTTTAATGACAATAGCTTATATCCTTAATGGTATTTCACACTTAATACAATAAAAGATTATAACAGAATTAATGTCAAAAATGAATAGAACTTGATTAGCCCTTTATCGCTTCCAATTTACACTAATCCAAAAGAATTTATCTGTGGGAAAATAATTTAAAGCAAAGTAATTGAATGAATAAAATATTTAAAAGTGAAATAATAAATTTGATGAAAATAATGTTAAAAATATTCAAAAATATATATTGAAACTAATAAAATGAAAGGGAGAGATTTACTACGGAAATATTTGATTTTTCAGTGCACAACGCCTTGTGCACTGGTCATAATAATTTGAAACACATATGCTAAGATAAATTGAAAATATACATAGCCATATGCATACATGTATCAATTATTTCAAAAATAAGGTTCATAGTTAAGAAACTATAATGAAAATTGGTTTGCATAGGAGTATTAAGATCACACTTGCAAGTTTTATATGTAAAATATTAGTTACTCATGACAAGTAAAAACTGATATTTGAGCTCCAAATTTTATGCCGGCTTAATAAAGATTGCGAAACAAGTTTTTTCATTAGATTTGAAACATATATGCTAAGATAAACTAAAAATATAAATATGTTGACTTTTATACAGGTTATGCCTAGACCTATATGTCATACATTGGATGTAATTAGAAAAGTTCAAGATCAATTTTTACTAAAAAGTAGCGTAATATATTATAATTATTATTATAGACATTATAATTATATGTTTCTTAGATTTTTAATAACATGGTTTCATTAAAAGATGATAATAACAGCTTTAGTTATTTCTAAAATGAAACATTTTCAATTATTATTTAATATTGAAAATATTAAAATGCGATAGTAAATTTTGTGTTATGAAAATAAGTTATAGTTATTATTTCTATGTCACCCGTATGTTATTTATACATGTAGTAAACGAAATATAAAAACATTAATAGATATTAAGACTATTAAATATCGCAATAATTTCCTGAAAACAAATTAATACATGTATTATCGATAAAAACAAACAATTGCATTATGGGTATGGGGAATATTGAATGGTAAATGGGGATGGGGATGGTAAATCGTGTATGGGGATGGGGACGCGAATGGTACATGGTGTATGGGGATGGGGATGGTACATGGTGTATGGGGATGGAGATAGTATATGGTGTAAGGGGATGGTAAATGGTGTGATGGTAAATGGGGAGAGAGAGGGAAGCTTTTACCATACAGGTACTGTATAATATTCATACTTACTTTTTAGTATGTGCTTGGTCATTAAACGTTTGAGGAAGGGCGTCTGTCTGTATCTTGATATGCTCATTTGTCTACTTACAAAATAAAATAAAATACTTTGTATTGTTTTATGAATCGACCATTCAATAAGATGCAAGCAAACAGCCATTTCATAGTTAAAACTTTCCACTTTCTGTGGAGAAAAAAAATTCTAAGTAATTATATACCGAATTGATCATACGAGATATGGCAGTGACTTTTGTTTTCTTATCGTACATCTTTATTCTAAGGGGTGATATCGTGAACGTCTCCTTCATTGATGCAACAAATAATAAGAATCCATCAGACGAACTTTGATTATTATCAAATAAAAAGACCTCACTAAATCATCTTCATATTAAAGTAAGATTTCAAGATTGAAAAAGGCCTTGGTACCATCATTATTCAAAAGTTTGCTCTTTTTTTATTTACTTAGATTAATCTAGAGTTGAAAATGAATAACATATCATCTGGTATTACCAAATGTTCATTTAAACGCTATTTACACAAGAAAGAAATTATAAAACGTCTACATAAAACATTACAACACCTGCTGTATGATTGAATGTCTGGATTTTGTGAAATTTGTCTGGGTTTTGTTTTATGTCACCAGTTGCTCTCCTCAAAACGAATGATACAACACAACAACAGCTGTTTGTTACTCAATTATCTTAATGTTTTATGTTTCGAAAATAATAAAATTTACCGTGCATATAATTAAAATGCAGCAATTCTATTGGTTAATTGACTCCTTGAATCGTCTTTCATACACCGATGCAATGTCACTTGTTTCACGTTGACGTAGCCAGGTAATAATGACCTTACTATATGCACAACTAAAATTTGTTCTTATCCAGGAAATATCAATGCGCAAATAAAAAATACACAAACATTCACCTTAAAAAACAAAACGAAAAATCAGAAACAAATTAAAAAAAAAACATTAAAATGTAACCTAGCGCGCTTCATTCAAATTGTGCTACGGTCAACGGTTTTACAGGCCAATGAAGCATAAAAAAACAAACATTCAATTCTTAAAAAAAAAACAATATCGATGTCAATTCCAAATAGTATTTTGTATTTTAATACCATCGAGCCGAAAATCGTCTGGAAAGAGATTTTACCTTAAGCCCCAATCACACTCACCACGATCTTACTACGCTCTCCGCGACCTCCACGATGTATTTTGAATTAAAAAAAGGTTATAAGATCTCTACAGAGCGGGAAGATTTAATAAGCCATATTTCAGCAATGTATCTGTATTTGAATAATATTTAGATGGGAAGATTCAGTTTATACTGATATTTCTGGGCGGGGGATCTCAGTTTATACTGATTTTTACATAAATTTGGGTTCCAATTTAAATCTTTAAAATGCACACCCCTGTCATAAATTACTAGAGTAACCCCCAGGATGTCATCATGAGACCAATCTTGCAATTAATTTTTTAAAGATACAGTGACATTGATCCCCTAAAATTTGGTTAGGAAAATGAGTATATACTAGATTTCCCCCTTTCGCAAACCCATACTGATCTCCCCCTTTCATATAAAGGCTCTGTTTAGTCTTGTTTTATTATATGTTACTGATTTTTATCATTATGTCTGTAATGCACTTTGAGAAACAAACTTGATCTATTTGTAAGAATTGTTAACAAATTCACTTCATTTCTTTTTTTTTTATTTTTGGTTTAAACTTTAAATTGTCTAGAATCTGTTTAATTATGCTATTCTTATTTGGCTTGTTGTTTCATAATGTGACGTATTGGAAAAAAGCATAAACATCTATTTGAGTTAAAATTAAAAATTTTCAAAACAGGCACTGTAATACAAATGACAACAAAGTTCCAGACAATAAATTTTGCTACGCCTGACGCGCGTTTCGTCTATTCAAGACTCATCAGAGGCGCTCTACCAAAAATATTGAAAATGCCAAACACTGTATGAATATGAAGAGCATAGAACAGTATAACCAAAAATACCAAACTGGGGAACCAAAGTATTACTAAGATATTCAACCTATGTCTGGGGTAGGAAGAACCTTAGGGTTTAGACAATTTTATAATTTAGACGGATAATTTAAAAGCTTTGATGTATTCTCCAACTCAAAAGTGTTGGTGCCGGAGCGGGCTAACCTCGGGGAACTTAAACTCCACCAGCAGTGCTAACCTTCACGTGTGTTCGAAATACAAATGACAACAAAGTTCCAGACAATAAATTTTGCTACGCCTGACGCGCGTTTCGTCTATTCAAGACTCATCAGAGGCGCTCTACCAAAAATATTGAAAATGCCAAACACTGTATGAATATGAAGAGCATAGAACAGTATAACCAAAAATACCAAACTGGGGAACCAAAGTATTACTAAGATATTCAACCTATGTCTGGGGTAGGAAGAACCTTAGGGTTAGACAATTTTATAATTAAGACGGATAATTTAAAAGCTTTGATGTATTCTCCAACTCAAAAGTGTTGGTGCCGGAGCGGGCTAACCTCGGGGAATTTAAACTCCACCAGCAGTGCTAACCTTCACGTGTGTTCGAAATACAAATGACAACAAAATTCCAGACAATAAATTTTGCTACGCCTGACGCGCGTTTCGTCTATTCAAGACTCATCAGAGGCGCTCTACCAAAAATATTGAAAATGCCAAACACTGTATGAATATGAAGAGCATAGAACAGTATAACCAAAAATACCAAACTGGGGAACCAAAGTATTACTAAGATATTCAACCTATGTCTGGGGTAGGAAGAACCTTAGGGTTTAGACAATTTTATAATTTAGACGGATAATTTAAAAGCTTTGATGTATTCTCCAACTCAAAAGTGTTGGTGCCGGAGCGGGCTAACCTCGGGGAATTTAAACTCCACCAGCAGTGCTTACCTTCACGTGTGTTCGAAATACAAATGACAACAAAGTTCCAGACAATAAATTTTGCTACGCCTGACGCGCGTTTCGTCTATTCAAGACTCATCAGAGGCGCTCTACCAATAATATTGAAAATGCCAAACACTGTATGAATATGAAGAGCATAGAACAGTATAACCAAAAATACCAAACTGGGGAACCAAAGTATTACTAAGATATTCAACCTATGTCTGGGGTAGGAAGAACCTTAGGGTTTAGACAATTTTATAATTTAGACGGATAATTTAAAAGCTTTGATGTATTCTCCAACTCAAAAGTGTTGGTGCCGGAGCGGGCTAACCTCTGGGAATTTAAACTCCACCAGCAGTGCTAACCTTCACGTGTGTTCGAAATACAAATGACAACAAAGTTCCAGACAATAAATTTTGCTACGCCTGACGCGCGTTTCGTCTATTCAAGACTCATCAGAGGCGCTCTACCAAAAATATTGAAAATGCCAAACACTGTATGAATATGAAGAGCATAGAACTGTATAACCAAAAATACCAAACTGGGGAACCAAAGTATTACTAAGATATTCAACCTATGTCTGGGGTAGGAAGAACCTTAGGGTTTAGACAATTTTATAATTTAGACGGATAATTTAAAAGCTTTGATGTATTCTCCAACTCAAAAGTGTTGGTGCCGGAGCGGGCTAACCTCGGGGAATTTAAACTCCACCAGCAGTGCTAACCTTCACGTGTGTTCGAAATACAAATGACAACAAAGTTCCAGACAATAAATTTTGCTACGCCTGACGCGCGTTTCGTCTATTCAAGACTCATCAGAAGTAAACGAAGTTTTCATGAATACATAACATGCAAGAACATAATTTTTTGTTTCCCAAACGCAAAACATATTCTACGTCGGTTTTTAAACAGGAAATAGATAAGCGACAGTCCTGAAAACGCATCCGACAATATAAAACTCCTACCTAAAGCTTAATACCAAATATCAAAAGCCTGCAAATAGAATACATTGTAGGTTGATAGTTAGTTATTTCTCTGTGTCACGTTGACTACGGTACAATGTATTAACAATGAACATGTATAAGGAAAGGCAAAGGATGTGCCTGATAGATTGAAACTTTTGTTATGAATAATGAAATTCGCATGACCTTAACATTCTTAAATCTTTTATGCAGATAGAAGATTTGATTTACACTGAATGTGCATACAAACACCATGGGTTTCCCTTCTAAAATTTTTACAAACATCTTTTATATCCCATCCGCACTATATATATATAATAAAGAAGAATACTCTTGAACTAAAATTCATTACTAATAATTGTCTTTAAAATGTTGAAAGCCTCGCCTTTTCACAGTTATTAATAGTGCAACGGTTTTAAAACTGGGGGAAAGCTCAGAACGGGGGAAAATGAGTATATGTTAACACATACAAAAAATGGGGGAAAACGTAGTATGTACTCATTTAACTTTAGGGGAAATCTAGTATATACTAGATCTTCCGGGGGGAAAGCTGAGTATATACTATTTTTCTGGGTGGAAATTCTAGTATGGGGGAAAAACTAGTATGTAACACCGGTGTTACATACTAGTTTTCCCCCTACTCATCTTCGCCCCCGAAAGAATCAGTATGTACTGTGATTTTCCCCCTAAAAATCGGGTAGGAAAAATGAGTATATACTAGATTTTCCCCTTTTCGCACACCAATACTAAGGTTCCCCTTCATATATGGGCTCTATGTAGTCTTACTTGTAATATGTTATTTTATTATCATTATGTCAAAGTAACATTTCTAAAAATGCTCTTATGGCGGTAAAATGTAATGCGTACAGTTTTATTTGATCTATTTGTTAAAATTGTCAAAATAATTGGGGGGGGGGGTTAGTCCTAATTTACTTGATTATGTTTTGTAATTATCCAGGACAAAGGCTAGTGTCAATTTGTTTTCGCTTCATACTGTGCACTCATTTGATAGCTTACTTATAACATTACAGCCAACTAGTATGTTATAAGGTATGACATGTAAGATTTGAAATAGATTAGACTTCAGAAAATAAACAGAAGTTGCAAATATAAGAACACCCGCAACAGTTGTTTTGGGCTTTTTGTTTTTGTTTTGTTTTTTGTTTTGTTTTATAGATACTTTTTCCTACTTTTCGGAATGCAACAACAGATACTTGTAATTTTATTCAAATTAAATTTCATGCAATACATTTCTAAGAGAAACCGTTAAAATAGTCTTAAATACGAAAGAATATGGAATATGTGCCAGAAAGACACGATCCACATATTGAAATGATTTTGATAATTAAACAATGCAAAATTTCACTGCGTGTGAAGCGCTTTTCTGGATTAACCTTCATCAGACACGCTAGGAGTAAAAAACTTGGAAAACCGGCAGTATATTATATTTGATAAAACAAAAACAGAAGCCAAAAACATTACAACAATGACCAAACAGATAAATTTATCAATTCTTAAAGAAATAGCCAAGCGTTGTCAACTTTTGGAAATATGTAAACTGTGTCTTTCCAACACATATTCCAGTACTCGAAAATATAGAAGAGCATACAACTGAAGCACGGGGAAGCTTTCTACGACCTCCACACGGCACTAAAGCCAAACTCTAAAATAATATTAAATACGAAAGAAAATGGAATATGTGCCAGAAAGACACGATCCACATATTGAAATGATTTTGATAATTAAACAATGCAAAATTTCACTGCGTGTGAAGCGCTTTTCTGGATTAACCTTCATCAGACACGCTAGGAGTAAAAAACTTGGAAAACCGGTAGTATATTATATTTGATAAAACAAAAACAGAAGCCAAAAACATTACAACAATGACCAAACAGATAAATTTATCAATTCTTAAAGAAATAGCCAAGCGTTGTCAACTTTTGGAAATATGTAAACTGTGTCTTTCCAACACATATTCCAGTACTCGAAAATATAGAAGAGCATACAACTGAAGCACGGGGAAGCTTTCTACGACCTCCACACGGCACTAAAGCCAAACTCTAAAATAATATTAAATACGAAAGAATATGGAATATGTGCCAGAAAGACACGATCCACATATTGAAATGATTTTGATAAATAAACAATGCAAAATTTCACTGCGTGTGAAGCGCTTTTCTGGATTAACCTTCATCAGACACGCTAGGAGTAAAAAACTTGGAAAACCGGTAGTATATTATATTTGATAAAACAAAAACAGAAGCCAAAAACATTACAACAATGACCAAACAGATAAATTTATCAATTCTTAAAGATATAGCCAAACGTTGTCAACTTTTGGAAATATGTAAATTGTGTCTTTCCAACACATATTCCAGTACTCGAAAATATAGAAGAGCATACAACTGAAGCACGGGGAAGCTTTCTACGACCTCCACACGGCACTTAAGCCAAACTCTAAAATAATATTAAATACGAAAGAATATGGAATATGTGCCAGAAAGACACGATCCACATATTGAAATGATTTTGATAAATAAACAATGCAAAATTTCACTGCGTGTGAAGCGCTTTTCTGGACTAACCTTCATCAGACACGCTAGGAGTAAAAAACTTGGAAAACCGGTAGTATATTATATTTGATAAAACAAAAACAGAAGCCAAAAACATTACAACAATGACCAAACAGATAAATTTATCAATTCTTAAAGATATAGCCAAACGTTGTCAACTTTTGGAAATATGTAAACTGTGTCTTTCCAACACATATTCCAGTACTCGAAAATATAGAAGAGCATACAACTGAAGCACGGGGAAGCTTTCTACGACCTCCACACGGCACTTAAGCCAAACTCTAAAATAATATTAAATACGAAAGAATATGGAATATGTGCCAGAAATACACGATCCACATATTGAAATGATTTTGATAAATAAACAATGCAAAATTTCACTGCGTGTGAAGCGCTTTTCTGGATTAACCTTCATCAGACAGGCTAGGAGTAAAAAACTTGGAAAACCGGTAGTATATTATATTTGATAAAACAAAAACAGAAGCCAAAAACATTACAACAATGACCAAACAGATAAATTTATCAATTCTTAAAGAAATAGCCAAACGTTGTCAACTTTTGAAAATATGTAAACTGTGTCTTTCCAACACATATTCCAGTACTCGAAAATATAGAAGAGCATACAACTGAAGCACGGGGAAGCTTTCTACGACCTCCACACGGCACTAAAGCCAAACTCTAAAATAATATTAAATACGAAAGAATATGGAATATGTGCCAGAAAGACACGATCCACATATTGAAATGATTTTGATAAATAAACAATGCAAAATTTCACTGCGCTTGAAGCGCTTTTCTGGATTAACCTTCATCAGACACGCTAGGAGTAAAAAACTTGGAAAACCGGTAGTATATTATATTTGATAAAACAAAAACAGAAGCCACAAACATTACAACAATGACCAAACAGATAAATTTATCAATTCTTAAAGAAATAGCCAAACGTTGTCAACTTTTGGAAATATGTAAACTGTTGCATTGAACTAAACCCTTTTATGTCAACATGTTAGAAAAGCACAATTATTTAATATTAGAATTAAGATTTTTAAAAATATATTCAAAACATATATTGTAAGCGCAGTTTTCAACCATAAATAAAAATACAAGAACAGAATTCTTTGGTCTTACCCGAGCGCAAATAATTCTTAGTCGGCCCGTTAAACGGGACATACAATGTAGATAAGCAGCAGACCAGAAAGCGCATTCTACCATAAGAGACTCCTACCTAAAGTTGCACACCAAAATTCGAAAGACTACAATTAGCAGTTACTGATATGCATAAAATGTGACAGATGCACAGACGGGCGGATACCAGGGCATTTCTATATCTCCAGTCTAGATGCTAGAATGTTTGATTTGCACTTAGCGTGCACCCAAACAATATGGGTTTCCCAACATGTTTTTTTTTTAAAATATCTACATCTCTTATATATAATATATCTTAAAAAATAAAAAATACACCAATATATTAATATTCATCAGTAATTATCTTTAAAATATTGAAAACCGCGCTTTTTACTTTCACAGTCATTTATATTGAGACGGTTTTGAATAGGGGAACGGTCAGTATGGCGGAAAAATTAGTATGTGTTTACACATACCAGATATTCCCCTGGGGGGGAACGTAGTATATACTAGTTTTTTCCCCGGGGAAAAATCTAGTAAACACTAGATCTTCCGAGGGAAAGCTCAGTATATACTCATTTTTCCGGGAGGGTGGAGATATTCTAGTATTGAGTAAAAACTGGTATGTAACACCGGTTTGGGTTAACTTTTAATTATTTTTTATAATTATTAAACTAGTGACAAATGAAACAATAAGTGCAAATTTTATTTTTCTTACATTTTTTAGCTCACCTGGCCAAAGGCCATGTGAGCTTATGCCATCACTATGCGTCCGTCGTCGTCCGTCGTCTGTCGTTGTCTGTCGTCGTCCGTCGTCCGTTAACAATTTCAAAAATCTTCTCCTCTGAAACCACTAAACCAATTTAACTGAAACTTCGCAGGAATGGTATATGACATGTTGGCAACAAACTATCCTCATTTTGAAATGATTCGTTAAAACATGGCTGCTTTTACTAGAAATAGAATATAGGGTAAAACCACTTAAAATGGCTTATAACTCAGCAACCATTACAGATAGAAAAACTCCGAAGGATCTTAGGCTCTTCAGAATCAAAAGTTCTACAAAAGTCTCCATTGGGTCAAAGTTGTCAGAGGAACCCTTATAGGGGTTATGGCCATTTAAAGGTAAAAAATAGCCTTTTTTTCATGTGTTTGCCCTATACAATGAAAAGTATCGCAGATAGAACAAGAGGCTCCCAGGAGCCTGAATCGCTCACCTGGTCTTAATGTCAACCCTTTGAAGACTTTTGTATAGCTAAATGAGCTGAATGTTTAAGCAATAAAAAGCTTTTCTCTATCTGCAATAGTTTTCATTCCAAAGCAAAAAACACTATTTTTCACCTTTAAAGGGCCATAACCCCTTAAAGGGATCATCTGACAACTTCGACCCTAAAAGACTTTTGTAGAGCTTATTAAGCTGAACATTTAAGCAAGCAACATCTTTTCTCTATCTGCAAAAGTTTTCTTTCTTTAGGCCAAAAACACTATTTTTTTGCCTTTAAGGGGCCGTAACCACTATAAGGGGTCATCTGGCAACTTTGACCCTATGGAAACTTTTGTAGAGCTAAATGAGCTGAACATTTAAGCAAGCAACAGCTTTTCTCTATCTGCAATAGTTTTCATTCTATAGGCCAAAAACTCTAATTTTTGCCTTTAAGGGGCCATAACTCCTATAAGGGGTCATCTGACAACTTTGACCCTATGGAGACTTTTGTAGAGCTAAATGAGCTTAACATTTAAGCAAGCAACAGCTTTTCTCTATCTGCAATAGTTTTCATTCTATAGGCCAAAAACTCCATTTTTTGCCTTTAAGGGGCCATAACCTCTATAAGGGGTCATCTGACAACTTTGACCTTATGGAGACTTTTGTAGAGCTAAATGAGCTGAACATTTAAGCAAGCAACAGCTTCTCTCTATCTGCAATAGTTTTCATTCCATAGGCCAAAAACATGAAAAAATGCTATTTTTCACCTTTAAGGGGCCGTAACTCCTATAAGGGGTCATCTGACAACTTCGACTCAATGAAGACTTTTGTAGAGCTTTTGATGCTGAATCAGTAGCGTGGCATCAGATTTCATCTATCTCTTATACTTTTTGATTTACAAGCCAAAACAGTAGTCTGACCCCCCTGGTCTATTTTTAGCAACGGCGGCCATGTTTTTCGACGAATCAAAAATCCCCACATCAGTTCTGTGGGGGATACCCTAAAGTACCACCAGACCAAATTTGGTTTGAATCTGTGCAGCCGTTTCAGAGGAGAAGAAGTTTGAAGAAAAGTTAACGACGACGACGACGACGGACGACGACGGACGACGACGACGGACGACGACGACGGACGCCAAGTGATTGCAATAGCTCACATGGCCTTTGGCCAGGTGAGCTAAAAAAGCTGTTGCTTGCTTAAATGTTCAGCTCAGTTAGCTCTACAACAGTCTCCATTGGATCCAAGTTGTCAGATGACCCCTTATAGGGGTTACAGCCCCTTAAAGGCGAAAAATAGTGTTTTTGACCTATTGAATGAAAAATACTAGGGTTGGTTGTACTAGCAAAAGCACCACATATACAGCAACAACACTGTCAAAGGAGGAAATAATCAAAAATCATAATTCTGTCATTTCTTCCTTTGGCATTTCTGTTGACAAAAAGAACCATGACGTTCCATCCTTGTATTGGATTCCAAAGTTACATAAAACTCCATACAAGCAACGATTTAATGCTGGGTCATCCAAATGTACAAGTAAGCCTCTTTCAGTTTTGTTAACATCAATATTGACGGCAATAAAATCAAGCATTCAAAAGTATTTCGATTGTTGTTACTCTAGAAATGGCGTCAATCAAATGTGGATTCTCAAAAATTCCAAAGAACTGATGGAATATCTCCATTCTAAGTCATTTTCATTATGTAATAGCATTAAAACGTTTGATTTCTCTACATTATATACTTCAATTCCACATTCACAACTAAAATCTCGTTTGGCACAGCTGATTGAACGTAGCTTTATCAAAAAGAACGGAAAACGCAGGTACAAGTATTTGGTAGTCGGTTATAAAAAGACTTACTTTGTCATCCAAGAGTCTAGCAAGAAAAACAAATTTACAGAAGATCAAATAATAGAAATGCTCAACTTTCTAATCGACAACATATTTGTACAGTTTGGTGGACGTGTTTTTCAGCAAACAATAGGTATCCCAATGGGCACAAATTGTTAACACAGGGGTACGTTGCTCCCAGGTTGTTGTCATCACTCAAGAAATTTTACGGACGACATCATGTGCTTGTATACAAATACGGGATTTCTATCTCTCAGATGAGCACAGATGTTGGTTTGGCATAGAGTTTTGTAATGTCATCCTTTCCGGATTTGACCAACACTTAATCGATCTTTGGCAACGTGACGGGTGTGCTATAGCAAGCAGGAACTGCTTACTCTTCCGGAGCACCTGAGTTCACTCTCGTTTTGACTTGAGTTCACGTTGCTGAATGCGGTTTTGTTGTTATGTGTGTTTGTGTTTTATGTTGTTATGTGGTTTGTTTTGTTGTGATGATTTTTGTCTGCCGGTTTTGTCTTTGTCTTTACGGTTTTATGATACAGATTACCCCTTTGGTACACTTTTGCTTTTTGCAGATAGAGAAAAGCTGTTGCTTTCTTAAATGTTCAGCTCATTTAGCTCTACAAATTTGTAGCTAGAAAATAACATATTGTTTGTATGAAATGGAAATAAAAACATTTATTGAATTACACAATTTAAAAATATATTCAAACCTCCAAAACAAGAGAATTTGATAAATGTTGAACACTTGATACATTCAGTGGTTATCAGATAGAAGCAAAGCATCTGTGACAGTTATTGGTGGCATGGTTCTCATGGTTCAATTGTACTACTATTTGTAAAATATTAAGATATAAAAAGTAATTGAAATAAAATGAAAGTGTAGGCTGTTATTATCTGTAACTCCTCATAAAATAATCTTATCCTTGAATCTTTAATTCTGTCTTTGATATATTTTCTTGGTTTCAGTCATGAAATTATTTTAGGAGCATTACTATTTTTAAGTTTTAACACAAAGTCAGCTAACATTTTATTCCACATCTCACTGTCTTCTTTAATTACATCTCATACAATTCAAACTTTTTTTATGTCATTCTGTGACAGGTAACTATTATATGTATGTATGTAAGTGGAATTCTCTTTCATTAATTGTTGTAAACAAAAATACATTAATTAATACAATCTAAATCTAGCTAATTCTTTCTTTATTTAAAACTAATAATTCGTTATATCTAACATTTAATCACATATCTGACACTTAAAGTTTTTTTTAAAAAGATTTTAAAATGAAAACAAAATAAAAAAAGACCATGTTTTAGTCATTTAAGACAAATTTCGAGACAAGACCATGTTTTTGTCATTTTAAGACCAAATTCCAGACCCGACCATGTTTCAGTCATTTTAAGATCAATTTCCCATCCAGACAAGACCATGTTTTAGTCTTTTAGAGACCAATTCCGGACCAGACCAGACCAATTAGACCAGACCAGTTTTTAGTGTATGCCATTGAAATGTGTAATAAGTGTACACGACACAGCTCACATCTCACTCAAGTGCTCCCTACTTTTGGCACAGAAGATTTTTCAATCTATAAAAAATCATATTTTAGATAAAAATTATATAATTTTCGGGTGAACATGCAGTGTATTTTACACAAATGGTATCGGTTTAAAAACCCCTTCGATTAATATGAACTCATCCAGCATATATACTAGTGTATTAATTGTGGGTTGAATTTTATGAATGAATCAGAAACTGACCTACATTAAACCAATCCAATAACAGAAATATTGAAAATAAAGGTAATAACAAAACTACCGAACTTGAATGATCAATCTCATAGTCCAGAGAAAATGACAAAAACGAATCAGTCAAACATGAGAATTGGTGGATCGCAATGGTCCTGACTTGGTACAGGCAGAGGTAAGGTAGAGTGCCCGACCAATCAAGTTAAAGATACATATTCATGTACAGTATAAATAAACCATATATTGTACACTGTGACTTTTGCAAGTACTCACTAGCCCTATTAAAACTTGATTTATCACAATCATTTGCAGAAGTGAATAACGAAAATACATGAAATTATTGATTAATTTATTGGGTATCTAAATTTATAAAGTTCTTAGCCAAACATTTACATGGTAACGCTTATCGTGCATCTGACAGACTACAATTTAAAAAAATCTTAATTGTTAATACATTTAGTTGTCTTTAACTTATTTTAAGACAACTAATCATCAATACCAAGATCATTCAATAAAAAAGTACAAAGAATCTGATATTTTTATCTTAAGCTTTGTTTTTGGAAAAAAAAAATTGAGCATACCATTTCATAAGTTATAGAAACAGAACTGGATATGGTTATATGTATAAAACAAAGTACCAATAACCATATTTTAGGGAAAAGAGAAAGAAACTTTTCAATATAATACATGTAGCAACGACATACGTTTGCAAACATCTTATACGGATCAATGTTGTTGTAAAAGTTGCATTAGTAAAAAAAATATTTAGTTTGTCGTTATAAAGAGAGAAGCACCGATGGAATTAAAATATTCCCCCTGAGGTAGCTTCCTATATAAAGGTGTACGTGGATGTGCCAAAAATATAGGTAGTTTTTTTGAAAATTCATATTAAAATTGGTGTAGTTTTAAGGCAATTTTATATTAAAATGCTTTTTAAACTTTGTATTGAAAAAACAATCTGATCTCATATAAATATGGGTCATGTTTTGTCCATTTTCATACATATATGCCCCAAACATTCGACATCAGCTATTAGCTGTAAGAAATAATCTTCATCCCTAATTATATTTGGCAATTATAAAGAGCTAATATATATATATATATGTATGTATATGCTTTAATATTTGATAAACGTAATAAATAACTTTACAGCTTACTGAATATGAATATGGGTCATAAATATTCGATTCTATATCAATATTGGTCATGAATATTGGAAATTTTATATAAAAATCAAGTTAACCCCCGGAATAGAACAGGCACTGTTACTGTTAGGTGGCATCAAACGAGCATGTTCAAAAACATGGTTCAACCCATCATTTTCTGAAATTTTTAAATTTGTAATTTCAAATGTGTTACAGCCTCATTTTGTCTTTTCTTCTTGTACGTAAGCCGTATCAGATGTATTAGCCCTTTTGGCAATTTTCTTGCTACCTTTATGAATCATATAGTCGAACTATTATCTGGTAGTTAGTATACTGAATGATTTTACTTAGCATTTGACCTGTAATGTCAATTTTAAGCTGTTTTTGTCGCCTTACTGTTTATTATATTCCATACCATCTGAATACTTTAAAACAAGTTTTGTAACTTTGTATAAAATATAACAGTTTCTTACTTTCTTTTAATTCATTTGTTTTCCTTTTTTTTGTAAGAAATTTATGTGTGCTGAAAAAAAAACCCCAGTTATTTACAATCATAGTTACCATACCGAGATTATTCTTAATGATATATCTAAAATAGTTGCAAAGAAAATAAACAAAAGCTAAAACGCTTATAAGTTCATAAACCAGGACAGATAATAATATTGAAAAACCCGAAACTAAGCTACATATATAAATAAAAACAAAAGTGTTCCGCAACAGCAAGCAGATTCTTAACCTCAATAATATGAACCTCTGATTTTGATGTGAACAAACTGCATTGGTTTCTATGGTAAGACTATGTTGAAGATTTTTTTAACCTTAGCATCCATGAACTTTTACAAAATATTATACATAAATGACGTATGTTTCTTAGAGTCTCAATTCAATTATTTTACAATGTAAAGTAGAAACAGACTTTGGGTTCCAATTTATATATACATTAACAGATTGTAAACAACTCTGTTTCTAATAGTGTTAATTCCAACACATCTTTGACCAACGACTAACAATCCGAATCATCAGGAGTGCGTTTATATTCTACTTCACTGTTTTCTCTTTCACTACAAAAGATATGTACATGACTATGTAATACAGTTGTTTTCAAATCTGCTGTCTGTTTTCCTTTGTCCAAATAGAAACCGTGCCCATACATGTATTTACAAAAACAAATATTTGAAATGCAATGAGATTTGCATTTGGCATATCTATTGTAGCGTTGTTGTTTCGAGTGCATCTTTAAAAAAATGATTTCCGATCTATTTTAAGGTTAGGTATCTGATGTATGCTAATTCAGCAATACTTATTTATAGAAAGCCATTCTTATGACTTTTTATTTTGCTATTCTATTTGATGAATCATATAAGTAATAATAATTTTTGTACAATAAAGGTTTCATTGCAGTAAATAAAAGGTTCTTATGCATGTAACCGAGTTATAAGACAAGCCCATGAATAGTTTATGATAAAGTCATATCGTCAGTGGGATGACTCTTAAACGAATTTAGGTCCCATATATCTAATTTTCTAAAAATGGATACAAAACATACTCTTTAGACATAGGTTGCAACTCGGGCATAACTGCAAAGTAATCTTTACGACGTGGAGGTTCTTTTGGTTTTGTTTCTTCTGGATCGCTATTGGTTTCGTTACTTGATTCTAAAACACGAAAAAATAGTCAGCAGTTTTATAAAAAAAAACGAGGTTCATCTTTACAGTTCGAATAAAGCGGCAACTATTTCACTTCTTATCCAGGCTATACATGCGATACTGAGCTTAAATTGTGCAAAACATTTATGCTTTATAAGGCCTACCAGCGATAGAAAACTAATTTCAGATATTTTAACGTGTTCACTTTATCAGATATATAGAGCATATTTTTCGTTTTTAGAATCACTAAAAATATATTTTTTAAAGAGCTAATTATTTCCGTTTTTAAAACACTAAAATGTAGACATTTAAAACTCGAGTCGGCCATTTAGACGACGTGTGCAAGGAACTGAAATTTTTGTTATACATGTGCAATCTACTAACTTACTTCTAGATTGAAAGGGTATTAAGGAGTCAATCATGCCTACTTTTATGTTCAGCTTGGTTATTGAACGGAAGAAAAATGTATAGAGATGACAGCATAAGCAATGTTATACAATTACTATCTTTTGTTGAGGTAAATGTGAGTGTTATTGACTTTTGAAAAACAGATATTCACTGAGCCCGAAGGGCGAGGTGAATATCTTTAATTTTTCTAAAGTCAATAACACTCACATTTATCGAAACAAAAGACAGTAATTGTTTTATTCTATTATCCAATATCTGACAAAAATATGCATTTGAAGTGTTTAGAAAAATTAAACCAAACAGAAAAATACTGTAACGACGTTATCAACTTTCCCGCCTTTTTTGTGAATATCACTTTGCCAGGTGAATATCCTTTTTTATTCACTTAGTTGATTATAATGAAATATGTTAAAAAAATATTTATATTATAGAATAATGTAAATCATAAGAATAAGGAACTTGCGATTTTTATATCTAGGCATTGCTTTGCTTTATTACAGATTTTTTATATTTTTTTATGTTTAGCTGAAACTGTGCATAGGCTGAAAATGGGCAATATATAAACCTTCTTTATAAATGTAATTATGAATATGTATTGGTAGTATAAAATCCCGAGTGGAGAATATTGACTCTCACGTTATATCTGATATTTTATTTGTGCATATGGAATCATAGTAATTTTAAAAGTGAATGTTGTCGATGTAATATCTATAATTTGAAATTTGCAATTGCAGAATATTTGTAAATTATGGAAATGGAAGGTTTAGAATTTGGTAATATTGACTATATATTGCAATTTTTTGTTGTTTTATTGGAATGAAGAAAAATAAAGCAATGTTAACATAATTTCTTGAAAACTAAAATTCATAAACTGAAGTTTCACTAGTTTCAATTCAAAACTGTTTAAATGTACTAATTTTGAATTCTACATTGTACAAAAACCGTCCAAGATAAATTAACAAGTAGTGTAAGAAGCAGAGGTACCAATGGGGTATCCGAATGTCAAAAGTCCGAAAGGGCAGAGACAAAACCAGTAAACAACAACAAGAATGGGACAAAAACAGACAACATGTAAAACATGGAAACACAAAATAACTGAATATCAATCAACAACGCGAACTCCAGTCGAAACAAGAGTGAACTCGGTGCTCCGGAAGAGTAAGCAGTTCCTGCTTGCTATAGCACACCCGTCGCGTTGCCAATAGTCCATTCAGCATGTCAAATCCGGTAAAGGAGGACAAAACAACACCCTATGACAAACCAACATCTGCACTCATCTGAGAGATCGAAATCCCATATTTGTCTATAAGTGCATGATGTCGTCCGTAAAATTTCTTGAGTGAAGACAGCAACCGAGGAGCAACATAACCCTGTGTGAGCAATTTTTGCGTCAGACGTGTCGCTCTGCTAAGGAAATCGATGTAAGTCCCGCATGATCTGGAGTAACGAATCAATTGAGATAAGTAAACTCCATAAGCTGGAGCGGACGGAATGTTGCTACACAAGAAGGGGCTTCTTTGTGCTTTGCAAAGTCATTGTGTCGTAAAATCAAATACCCTATACATTACAGAAAACATTTTTATGATTCTTCACATTAAAAAATGTAGTACATCGCACTTTTGTACTGGGCCACTGGCTCTACAGATTCATCTTAACATACTTTAAAAAAGCCAACATTTTACTTGTTTTTTGTCAAGTTTGTACAGCTTTAAATACACATGCATGTAAGTTTGCATCTTGTATCTGTGTTAATCTGATAAACAAACATGAGTAAATTTTATCATGGTAGATACGCCGTTTGCACTATCATGACTCTTTGCGTGCATGTGCTGTGAAACAAATATACAAGACTTTGAAAAAATTCTGGAATTCCATCTTTTGTTAATAAATGCATTAAGAAATACCCACTTGCTTCTATATCCTCCTCTGCAATGTGATTGCTCTTACCTGCAATAGAGAATACACAAGATTCAGATTAAGTCCGGACATTGTTCTGACCGAAAACTACGGTCGTTAAAAATGACATCACGTCAGGAAATCGAGACAGAAATAACAAACGTTCAACAATTAGCGATAGACAAATCTTAACTCACATTAATTTGTAACATTTAGCAATCAAAATGTTATAATCAGGAATGGACATTATTTTCTTTTAAAGACAGATTTAATTTGCAATTTCAAACACTTAAAAAGACAGCTGGCGTTTTATTTCAATGTCATCTTCTACAAAGATATTGTACTATCGAAAAGCAATTTGTACAGACACAATCTATTTGTTTTTCTTAATCTTTTACCTCTAACGTACAATAAAGAAAAGATATATATATTTTCATACTATATACAATTATTTTTCATGTTCCATTGACTTTTTTCTGATTTTAAGAAACAATACTTGTTTCTTAAAATCATTCTCCCAACAAGCAATAAGTCTCATAAATTGTTATCTTAAATTACCGTTTTAGGAATTTTAAATGTAGCAGTAATATATCATGCACACTCACTGCTTTCATGTCTTTGTTCAGACAAATCAGTACCGTCATCATTTTGATAGTCGACAGAGCCACCTTTTGTAAAAGCTGTGTATTCCATGTCTTTAAATGTAAACAAAGTCAAAAATAAGAAATCAAATATAGGAAATAACAAATGTTACCCAACGTCAAGGATCAATCTTAACGTCCAAGAGAAAAGACAAAGCATGGAAGGCAAACTGGTAATATTGAAATAGCTATTGTCCTGACTTGGTATCGGCATTGATAATTTATATAGCGTTGCAAGGGTGTCAAACACTCACTCACTCACTCACGCACTGGTACAGACAATTCAAAAGAAATGGTTGGTTAAAGCTGATTTTATGGCGCGCCAAACCTCCCCTTCCATTGCAATCTTAGGATAAGGTAGTAATTCAAAACACGGATGTGAAAACATAATAGGGAAATTGAAGTGGTCATCTTAGAACAACGACCAGCCAAACACTAATCATTGCCCGATGACGAAGAAGAAATTAAATTATGATATTATTTATATGACACAAATGATACATTATATATATAATTAACATGAATAATGTACTACTGTCACCATGTATATGTATATGTTGGTTGGATAAATCACTTTTTTATATTTTGTAAAGCTTACCATTATCTGAGGTTCTCATTTCTAATAAATCATCATTAGTTACAACAGAGATTTGTTTCAGTTCATTTGAAATTTAATATAGATAAACATTTAATTATAGACGATAATGAGATGTGGAATAAACGAACGCGACACAACCAACATAAACAATTGGTTATTTCAAAAATCACAATGGAAAACAGCCAGAAGTGACCGTCTTGCATTGTCAAAAGACTAAAAAAATACAAAAGATAAGATTCAATGCAAATCCCCAAATCATCAATGAAAGACCCATTTTCTGGAAATAGAACAATAATTAGATAGTTGACAAGGACAAACAACAGTTGGAAAAAGATTCCTGGCATAGTAAAGACACGTATAAAATGTAGCATTGTTGAACTAGTTTTTTTTATCCAACCTCCCATCTATTGATAGTCTTGCACAAAGCACAAAAATTACACTCTTAAAAGCACATATAGAATTATGTTTATGCGACAAGAAAGCCAAAATCATTCAAATGGTTTTATTTAGGCAATCATGATCTGTAGCCTAAGGTATTTGTACTGCATGACTCCATTTTGGAACAAATGTAAAGGGTTAAGACGTAAATATTATTAAACCTAACCTACTATATTGCATAACATGGAGAGGGATTAGCTTACAGTTATATAGTTTCCAAATCACATATAAAAATGTTAAATAGGTAAATATTGTTATATAAACTTTACCGAAATGCACAATTGATGTGATAAAAAAAAAGAATAAATGTCTTTTTGTATATTTTCAATTCTGATTATAACTTATTGAATTTATTGTATGTATATTTAAAAGATGCATGGGGAACATGTAAGTGAATTTGTAGCTTACAAGATAACTTAGCACCGCTACTTGTAAGTGCTTATCTTAAAATGTCATTGAGTCAGGTTCAAAGGAAATACGATTAATTTCATTCTTAAAAAAACATTTATTTTACAAGACTATAAAAGCATTTGTTTAGTAATAAAACAAGAGGCTCCCAGGAGCCTGAATCGCTCACCTGGTCTTGATGTCAACCCTATGAAGACTTTTGTATAGCTATATGAGCTGAATGTTTCAGCATGAAAATGCTTTTTTCTATCTGCAATAGTTTTCATTCCAAATAATCAAAAAACACAATTATTCAACTTTTAAGGGGCTGCAACCCCTATAAGGGGTTATCAGACAACTTCAACCCTATAGAGACTTTTGTAGAGCTAAATGAGCTGAACATTTAAGCAAGCAACAGCTTTTCTTTATCTGCAATAATTTTCATTCTATAGGCCAAAAACATAAAAAAAAACACTATTAAGGGGCTGTAACCCCTATAAGGGATCATCTGACAACTTTTACCTTATGAAGACTTTTGTAGAGCTAAATGAGCTGAACATTTAAGCAAGCAACATCTTTTCTCTATCTGCAATAGTTTTCATTCTATAAGCCAAAAACTCTATTTTTTGCCTTTAAGGGGCTGTAACCCCTATAAGGGGTCATCTGACAACTTCCAACCTATGAAGTCTTTTGAAGAGCTATATGAGTGAACATTTAAGCAAGCAACATCTTTTCTATATCTGCAATAGTTTTCATTCTTAAAGCCAAAAAACACTATTTTTGCCTTTAAGGGGCTGTAACCCCTATAAGGGGTCATCTGACAACTTTGACCCTATGAAGACTTTTGTAGAGCTAGATAAGCTGAACATTTAAGCAAGCAACAGCTTTTCTCTATCTGCAATAGTTTTCATTCTATAGGCCACAAAAACTATTTCTCACCTTTAAGGTGCTGTAACCCCTATAAGGGGTCATCTGACAAATTCGACCCTATGAAGACTTTTGTAGAGCTTAATGAGCTGAACATTTAAGCAAGCAACAGCTTTTCTCTATCTGCAATAGTTTTCATTCTATAGGACAAAAACACAATTTTTCGCATTTAAGGGGATGTAACTCCTAGAAGGGGTCATCTGACAACTTCAACCCTATGAAGACTTTTGTAGAGCTTAATGAGCTGAACATTTAAGCAAGCAACAGCTTTTCTCTATCTGCAATAGTTTTCATTCTATAGGACAAACACACTATTTTTGCCTTTAAGGGGCTGTAACCCCTATAAGGGGTCATCTGACAACTTTGACCCTATGAAGACTTTTGTAGAGCTTAATGAGCTGAACATTTAAGCAAGCAACAGCTTTTCTTTATCTGCAATAGTTTTCATTCTATAGGACAAAAACACAATTTTTCGCATTTAAGGGGATGTAACTCCTAGAAGGGGTCATCTGACAACTTCAACCCTAAGAAGACTTTTGTAGAGCTTATTGAGCTGAACATTTAAGCAAGCAACAGCTTTTCTCTATCTGCAATAGTTTTCATTCTATAGGCCAAAAACACTATTTTTCGCGTTTAAGGGGTTGTTACCCCTATAAGGGGTCATCTGACAACTTCGACCCTATGAAGACTTTTGTAGAGCTAAATGAGCTGAACATTTAAGGAAGCAACAGCTTTTCTCTATCTGCAATAATTTTCATTCTATAGGCCAAAAACACTATTTTTCGCCTTTAAGGGACTGTAACCCCTAAAAGAGGTCTTCTGACAACTTTGACCCTATGAAGACTTTTGTAGAGCTAAATGAGCTGAACATTTAAGCAAGCAACAGCTTTTCTCTATCTGCAATAGTTTTCATTCTATAAGCCAAAATCATGAAAAACCGCTATTTTTCACCTTTAAAGGGCTGTAACCCCTATAAGGGATCATCTGACAACTTCGACCAAATGGAGACTTTCGTAGAACTTTTGATGCTAAAGCAGTAGGGTGGCATCAGATTTCATCTATCTCTTATACTTTTTGATTTACAAGCCAAAAACAGTAGTCTGACCCACCTGGTCTATTTTTAGTAACGGTGGCCATGTTTTTTGGCGGATCAAAAATCGAAACACAAGTTTGATGCAAGACACCCTAAGAATCATTCATACCAAGTTTCATTAAATTCTGTTCAGTAGTTTCAGAGGAGAAGATTTTTGAAAATTGTTAACAGACGACGACAGACGACAGACGACGACAGACGACGACGGACGCCAAGTGATGGCAATAGCTCACATGGACCTTCGGTCCAAGTGAGCTAAAAAAATAATGTACAAATTAATGTGTCAAATTTTCGTTGGGTTCCGAGACCTGGCCAACGTCATTACTGGAGTATGGACTTGACTCTTGGTTTTGGTCATTGGCGTAATCTAACAAATGTCTATACAAAATAAAAAATATATAATATTTAAATAAAATTACACCAGATTTTTACAAGTTGATCTATTATACCCGCCACACGAATGTTATAGCTTACGTTTCATTCGGCGTCCGTTTGTCTGTCTGTCCGTCCCGAAAGTTTCCAGATGATAACTTATAAACGCGTCGAGAGATTTACAAAATATTTGATACAGCTGTTCAGTAAAATTAAGGTCAAATTAAATTTCAGGATGATCAAAAAAATATAAAGTTTTGCAATAATTTTTTACAAATTTTGACAATGCTGAAATTTTCTGATCTAAGAAGGATAACTCTATTATCTCTTTCTCTCTATATATATATTACTAATGGTGAATTTGGTGGTGGGGATATCATTTAATGTCCCATTAAAGGTCCTATTTTATGAGTGTCTCACACCCGTTTCTTCTTTTATAAAACCACCTAATAGGATTGTGACATGTGTAAAGTAAAATAAAGAGCAATGTTTATAATCGAAGTGTTTCAAATAGGTTCCCCAATATAAAACTAAAACCAAGCAATACCTTGAAGTGCAATAATCTTAGGTATTGAATTGTAGGTTGTAACGCGTTCACTTATTCCACATCTCATTACCTTTATAGGATACAGTTTTGGATAAGAAAGAAACTTTTATTTGTCATTAAACATACAGTTTGTGACAAAGACATCCAGATACAAATAAGAAAGCAAATATAAGATGGCTACAAGAACATGATACAATATGCTATATATTGTATAAGTTATAAAGGCAAATAACATATTCTTCTTCTGTCATATTGAAAAATTGTCTATTATCAGCTTTAATAGAGTTGTAAAGATTTTCTCTCAACTCACTATTAATTTTACAATTTAAAATAAAATGATACTCGTCTTCAATACACTTACACGATTTGCAAAGTCTATCTTGACGAGGAATTTTTTAATAACGGCCTTTTTCTATTTCAAGGCTGTGGTCACTGATACGCATTTTAGTGAATATATTCCTAATTGAAAATAATGGTTCCGAAGATAGAATTCCCCCTCTAGAGATGGATTTAACTTCTTATAAAGAAATAATTTGCTGGTTTTATCGAATTCATCAATTTTTTCAAGAAGTACTCTTTTGAATTTTTCAGTGACTCTATTTTTAACATTGTTTTTTAAATTTTTTACTTCTTTTAACACCTTACAACTGAAAACATTTTCTAAGAAATCTAACTCTGCTGAAATGTCTTTGACAAAAGTATACCAACTATAAATGCATTGACTATCAAGTTCTTTGGTGAGATCAAAAGATTCTTTTAACAATGGGTTTAAATCATCTGCATGAAGTCTTGTTAGGTATAATTGAGACTGAGTATGTATGAAACTTTCAATAGGAAGTCTACCCAATTCTGTTCTCACCCCAATGTTTGAAGAAGTGTTTTTAGTTCCCAATAGGGATTTACAAAAAAATTAATGAACTTTCTGAAAACTAGTCTTATCTACAAAGGAAATATAGTCTACAACTTTATTTGTCTGTGTAGCTCGCTTTTTAGCTCTATAGAAATTCAAATAATTATCCATTAATGATATCTCTGAATTATATGTTAAAATAGGTCTAACTAGTTTTTCGAATAAGTTATTCGTCACCTTGATGGGAAAATTTCCCATTGATTTAAATTTTTTTCTAAGTAAAAATAAAACTTTTCTTGCCCTTTTTGCTAAATAATCTAGACTGGACTTCAGATTACCATTGCACTTTAATAAACGCCTAAAAATTTATACTCAGATGTATTTTGAATTTTTTCATCATTAAATAAGACGAATGAATCAGAATCTATTAATCTATTTTGGATTATCATGGATTTTGTCTTTTTAACATTTAGAGTTAACTGCCACTTTAATAATCACTTAAACTATTTATACTTCTTTGAAGACCCTCTTTTCTTTCTGAAATAATAAGTAAGTCATCTGCAAATGAAAGACTTTTGAGTTAAGAAGAATAGAGGGTTTACACTCGTCCCTTTCAAATTCTGAGCTGAGATCATTAATAATTACATTGAAAAGTGTAGGACTGAGTGAATCCCCCTGTTTCCCCCTATTTACTTCAAAATATTCAGAAAAATGTCCTTCTAATTTAAGCGCAATGATTGTATTGGCTAACATAGTTTTAACTGTGTTGAATAAATGTTTTCCAATTCCAAGTTTAGCTAACTTGAACAATAATCCCTCCCTCCAAACTGAATCAAAAGCTTTTTTGAAGTCTACAAAGCATAGAAATAATTTTGTCTTCTTCTTGTGTAAGTATTTGTTAAAAAGAGATTTTAAAATAAAAAGACTGTCAGAAGTTCTATGATTTTCTCGAAAACCAAACTGGGAATTTGAATATCTATCCTTCATCCAAGTTTTACGTCTCTCATTTGATATGGCGCTAAACAATTTAGCTATACAATTGATCAATGAAATTCCCATGTAATTAGAAGGATCAGATTATCACTACTTTTATGTAGCAATATCAAAAAGGACTTATTCCATTGAATTGGAAAGTGGCCAGTTTTTAAAATCAAATTAAAGAGTTTTGCAATACTTTTAACAGTTACCTCACAACTGTATTTGAATATTTCATTTATTATACGATCTGGTCCATTTGCTTTATTTTTTCAATTTTTTTAATGCTGATTTTATTTCATTGATATTAATTGGGTTGTCAGTCTCAGAATTTTCACATAAGTTTATCAAAGTCATTTACTAAAGTTTTAACTTCATTTTCCTTTTCATCACTAATCTGGTTATCTTCTTTAATGATGTCATTAAATAACAACATAATTTTCAATTTCTCATAAGAATAATTTTTCTACCATATGATCATATGATCATTAAGATATTAATAAAGATTTTAGTTCAATACTTTTAGATTATTCATTTTGTTGTTGTTTTAAAATAAATATGTAGAGTAGATTATAGATAAAAACAATGAACAAAGTTTTACAGAACTAAACACAACCAGGGATTTGTGTTCCTGTTATGATATTTTTAGAAATAGTAAGGTTTTGTGGAATTCCAATTCGATGATGTTTTAAAATATTGCATTTGAACAGATATTTTTAAGCAATCTTAATTGCAACTTACGTTCTAAATTTTGACACATGACATTACTAAAATATGGACTTGACTCTTCGTTCTTCTCGTTGATGGAACCTTAACAGTAAAATATTTGTAAAGGTGACGAGTTATTGCTTCTTATTAACGTATAATGCACTAGACACCACAAACATTTCATATACATGTGCAATTACAAATTTAAAGATATTTTTTTTCGAACTGCATTTGATGCGCGTTTTGTATATAAAATATTCATCAGAGACGTTTGTGCAAATGCTTGTAACATGAATAAGGCAAGCCTATTATAAAATTACGACTTACTAATCAAGTAGGAAGCTTATTATCGATAGATGATATTTTTTCTCAATATGCCAGAATGGAATCGATCGCAATTGATATAGGATTGGATTATATCTTCAAACAATGCAAGACGTTTTGTTAAACATACTAATATTTGATATCGGTTGAAGAAACATGTCCATTTGTTGTATATAAAGTAAAGTCTAATTATAACACTAAGGTTGCCTACCGTCATCAGAATTTCTCTTTTGTAAAGATTGAGTTTTATCCACCATGGCATAGAATTCATTATCTCCTAAAAGAGAAAAGAACTACCTGATTAAAAATTAAAAAGAGTAAATTATTTTTTTTTTAATTAAGATCAACAACTCTCACACAATATATCATACATGATTGTTTTCTTATGTGTTATTATGTACGGTAGGTCCATATTTAATGTTCACACTTTTCACCATGTCCCCATATATTAATATGTATTATTTTCCATATTCAACTGAACTCATTTTGGCCATCGAACTATTATTGTGTTTTGATATGTTAATGTCATCTGAACATGCATTTAACGTAGAGTGGACAAAAATAAATGGGTGTTGATATTGAACATAAACTTAAAAAATGGTTATGTGTGCACCTAGATGGTTTGATAATCTAATAAAATACAGCTTTCAAGACAATCACACATAACAAATGTACATGTAACTGAGTAAAACGATTAAGTTTGAACTCACCAGAGTCAGTTTGAGCAGCTGCATCACATGACTGTTTTATCTGATCTGTGAAAAAAATGCTGTCTTAAAGTATAATCTGTGGATAGAGATTGTCAATTTTTTTCTTTGATGTAAATTTGATATATTTTAGCACTTTTTGACATTATTGTTTTAAATAGGTGTTTTCGTTGTTTTGCAAGTATTTACTTAAAAACCTTTCAGGAATACATTTACTCCAGATAACTTACACCAGCAATATATTCTAATTGCTCACAAAACCACAACAAGACTAGAAGATGTATCTATGAGCCACAGGATGGCGGTCCTCTTCTTGAAATATCATTGAACGTCAACATGCTGTTCCTGAGATATGGACCTTTACCAAGATGATAATCAAAGTTGTTAATGCCTAAAATAGGTGGCAATGACCAAATGTCTGGAGGGTTGTTTCGTGCCGCCCAAGCCACAGCAACACATCACTCACCCCCCAACATGAAATATCCAAGTCATTGACCTTAACCACAATATTAACCAAAGTCATTCATGCATAAAATATAGGTCACAGTGACCTAATTCCTAGGTTCACTTTGGTTTGGTTAAATTATTATACATCAGTAATGATTTTCTGAGATATATGAATGTAATGTGGAATAAGTGTATATGCAACAAAGCCCACATAAAAAGCTGCAATTTGAAAATAACTCAATGTAAAACAGCCAACAGCCTTCAATGAGACCACTGCTCGCTGTTTTGCGATTGACCCAAGTTTAGAATAAAATTCATATAGTTAAAATCAGGACTTGAAAAGGTAAAAAACCTGATTAAACAAGGGACAATAAACATTAAAATGACATCTACAAACAAAACCTTTGTCAGACTTCCTTCCCTAGGACATGCACATATAATAAATGAAATTTCGTAGTTTTTTCTATTTGCAAGCGTTGAACAATTTGACTGGCCAACAGTTTCCAACTATTTCTCCTATTTAAGGGCTTACGATACAAATACTGGAGTAGATTATATATGCAGTTGAAATTTATTTCATAATATTTGCACCAGCTCTTTATTTTGTACGTTGACGTGATTGAGACTTTTAGCTTATATAGCTTAAATAAAAAATGTATTGGATTGATTTGAAAATGAAACTTATCGTCATAAGATAACAAATATGCATTATTTCACTGTATTCATTTCTGTCAAATCCTCTGTAAAAGCTCAAACTAATCTTTATATGAAACAGATTTGTAGAAAATGGCTTTATTTTATGAATAAGGCATAAAAATCATTACCTTTGTATAAAAATGAGACAAAATCAAGCATAAGAATGACATGCTGTTAAAATTTTGATAATCCATTACAAACCCATGCCTTTATGAACATGAAAAAAGAGAGTAAAATAACAAAGAAATAAAACTCGTTTTGCAAATCCAAAATATTGCATGCAACTACTTTGTTTAAAATTTTGATACTGACTTTGCAATTATTTTGTTCCTTATTAAGGATCTGAATGTGACACAATCATTGACAAGTGTAAACTTTAAGCCTGGAACTAAATTGTACATGTATTGTGGTGCTATTTTTGTTTGTTTAGGGATAAACTTTATGATTGGCTCTGCTTTTGAGTCTCCTTCACCCCATATACAGCGAAAAACCAACTTTTACACCAATGAAAAATTTCGGTTGACATTTCCACAATAACAGGTAGAAAATTATCGATTATTCTATTTGGTCTTTCGTGTTGTTTTTTTCCATCTTTTACCTTATTGGGCATTTTTGTTTCAGCGTCTCTGGTGGTTCTTCAACAAACACAACGCGTATTAGACGCAGTTTAAAAGCACCAGCTTTGATCCCTTTTTGTACATATTTGGTGTTGCAGTGTTCTTAATTTGGAGAATCGATTACAGTATTTTTTTACATACCATCTGTTGATGTACTTGGAGGACTTGGACATCTTGCTGCAAAGATATAGATTATGTAAACATAAAGAAATGACTTAAAAGCCATAAAATCATCAAAATGGAGTTTCTTTGCTTATGATTATCCATTAAAAGTACTTATTTCTACAAGCATCGATTTCAATTTCTATGCGTAAAAGTTCTCGACGCCTTTTTTTACCTGTTATCTGTCCACTGCACTCAGAAACAATCCCACACCATAGATAAACATAACTTTCCCTTTGTTTTGTTTTTACAACGGAGATTTCGCATGGTTAGTAGTAATTCAGTGATGAAGATTCATTACTCCATGAAATTTCCTAGCACGTAGAACCTTACCAATGACTTACGGGGAAAAATATTGAAAATAATGCATTTTGTGCAATCTTATATATCAACATGCACAAACATTTAAAGTGTTTTACTTTAAAACTCAAAGTAATAATATACTTGTACTTCGGGTGCAATATTTTGTAGTTTTAAAAGTGTGAAAACATGGATATTTGCGCACATGTGCTTGGATCCACGCTTTTACGGAACTTGGATAATCAATCTTAATGTCCAAGAGAAAAGACAAAAACATAGAAGACACA
This sequence comes from Arcuatula senhousia, assembly GCA_963971305.1. Taxonomy (NCBI): domain Eukaryota; kingdom Metazoa; phylum Mollusca; class Bivalvia; order Mytilida; family Mytilidae; genus Arcuatula; species Arcuatula senhousia. The sequence continues at coordinate 12,296,639 of OZ020312.1, forward strand.
CCGGAAAAATATAGATCGCAATAGTCCTGACTTGGAACATAAAGAAATAATAAAAACTCTGTTGAAACATTTGTTTAAAGTACCATGTAAAACCACTTATAAATAAAAAAACACAGAGAAACCAAGAATGATGAGGATTGTGTACTCTTTCTTTTATTTTAATGAAATTTATTGCAATGTTTAGTGTAATGACTGTAGTACCTAATGTCTATATATATATTTAATATATCTAGTCTAGTTCTTTGTTAAATTATATTTTATGAACATGACTACCTTACCTGCTTCGTCTTTACAACTTTCAAACTGGGTTTCTGGATCTAAGATAAACAGAAAAAAATCAGACATTGAGTGGATAGGTCAATAGCATAATAAACCCAAAAATATAAGTAAAATACCAAGGTTTGAATGATATCTGTTTGACCACTTATACACCTTTATGGTGTTGAGGACACCTGAACCAAAAAATGACGGCGAATTCAAAAGGCCATTTTTAAATGGATTAATACTAGGTTTATACTTTTTCTAGCGTTTGAATATTGGACAACCTTACCAGGCTTGTTTTAGAAATATTTAAGGCAAAGAAAAAATAGCATAAAGTCTTGTCTTACATAAGATCTACGAATTTAAATTAAAACAACAAAATATGCCAGATTTACGTCAGAGTTATTAAAAATTGACATATTTTCAATAAACCTTTTGATCAATTTAAACGCTCTTACTTTTGTACATGGGCAGCCGAAAACCAAAAGCGTCGGAAAGGAAACGTTCTATTCCTAAATTAGATTGTTGTTTTGTCTTCCTTTACCGGATTTGACACGCTGAATGGACTATTGGCAACGAGACGGGTGTGCTATAGCAAGCAGGAACTGCTTACTCTTCCGGAGCACCTGAGTTCACTCTTGCTTCGACTGGAATTCGCGTTGTTGATTGATATTCAGTTATTCTGTGTTTCCATGTTTTACATGTTGTCTGTTTTTGTTCCGATCTTGTTGGTGTTTACTGGTTTTGTCTCTGCCCTTTCGGACTTTTGACATTCGGATACCCCATTGGTACCCCTGCTTCTCTTAGAACAAGGAAACAAAACCAGCACCTGGGATATTGACCTTACGCGTATGATATAACAGGGAAAAAAATCCAGCCGGAGTTTTAAAACAGGTCTTGAATTTGCAATATTAAAGTTATTAAAGTCATTTAATTATTAAATTCATTTCAGACAAGTCTAAAGACCAAGATGCTAATTTGAGACAGACGATTATCGGACCTTACATGTAGAAAAAATTAAAATAAAACATACAGTTATATTCTTCGCGTGACAAGTGTTGAGGTTCACCTATAAGACATCACAATTCTCATTGAAAAGTACCACACATGACATAGTTGTTAATTTTTATTTCCCACGTCAAAGGTATAGACAAACTGTTATCGATTACAAATATGTAAGTTGTAAAATGTACTTAATATTAAAACCTGAAAAAATTTAATAATTTTAGACAATCAAAAGATAACTGAATTTTTGTTTTGGAGATTTGAAAAGAAAAAAATCACACTAAAAAGACATACCGTCCTCTGGCGCACTTTGAGGACTCGGGAATTTTGCTGAAAATACATAAATGCATAGAAATACACAGTATTGTGTACCACACATAAATTTCACGCAACGAACGTTTGCATCGGTTGTCATTTGCAGTAGATTTTATGGTACAAAATTATCCGGGAAAATTATCCACTACATTGCATAATTATGCGGTTTCCCACTGTTTAAGTACATATATATTACCCTACATGATTCCAGACAGCAAACAAAGTTTCATTTTGACATGGTTGAAGACACATGGTACTTTCCGTCACGTACTATTTACACATTAATGTACAAATTGTATTTAACGATAATAATGTATACAATATGGAAAATATATACTTAAGATAAAATATCAAAATAAGGCATGTTTCTTAAACTTACAAACGAAACACTAGCTTTAAGACCCACTAGTCAAAAAGAAAGTTATTAAAAAAATAATAATCCATAAATGAATAGGATAGTTGAGAGATGCAGACTCACTAATTGGACATTCTACTGTCAGAAGTCCAATAGGAAACCAAACCGGTAAACACACACGAGAACAACACGAGAAAATACAAAACATGAAAAAAAAACACAAATTAAACCGAACAGAAATCAACTACGCGAATTCGAGTCGTAACAGGAGTGAACTCATGTGCTCCGGATTCAATTCAAAGTAAAACAAACCTCGTTGCTCGGGTAGGCTATCTTGATTTTCTGTAACTCTGTCTGGAATTAGACATTATAGAAACTCATAATAATAAGTGTAAATGGTGAACGAGAGACAACCTAAACATATCAGCGGTAGTCTAAAAACCCACAAAGGAAAAAAACCAATTGGTCTCCATTGTTTATTTTCAATTCGAGCGATGTAATTTCTTCTCGGATAATTATAAGCTAAACAAGGGTTGTACGCAGTTCGATTTTAATATTGAAAAATCAATTCATCTTAACATGATACCACAGATGAACTGACACAAAATGCCATATCATATACTAGTAGATAACCTCGGTATATATTTGTGTAAAATGCAGCTATGTCAATAGTTTAAAACAAGTTCTTACTTGTCATGGACAGTTAAAGACATGTCAAAATAACCTTTAAAGTTGCATTCGCACAATCAGTTTTCTTTCAAACTTTCTATAAGATTCTTTAAATGGAGAAAATATCACCTGAAATCATGCTGCTCACACTGGTCATTTTTTTGTTATCGATCAATATTCTACCCTTTTATTTGAAAATCTAGCGCTGTCAAACAGTGATATGGCTAATAGATTTTCGTTTTGGCGTACACACGATAAGAATTGTGTCACATCGTATGAAGGAAATAGTGCGTCATCCAAAATCTGATTCGAGTTTTGACGCCGCCAGAATATAGAATATAGCGTTCACACGATCAAACATTTTGATGGGTGAAAGTCTTAGCCAAAATAGCATGGCAAGTTTGATGGAAAAGCAGATCGTGTGAATGCAGCTAAGTTCTGTTATAGATTCTATTCATTCTTTGTTGAATATAATACATAATCAGTACTTGTATCGATAATTTTAGCATAATATTACATTTACAATAAAGACACAATTAAGATGCGTTGCATGCGCGATAGAGTTTAAAATATATATATATTTTTTTAATATTTCGCCAATGAACTGAAAAGCACAATTTTCCGCAAATGTTTTTATTACTAAAGGAGAACGAGGATCGTTTTAGGCAAGTTTTACTAAAAAAAATAATGAAAACCACAGAAATGTACATAGATCAATAATATACAAATTTTGTCATAAACAAGTATCATTCAAAAGCGCTTAACAAGGTAAAAAAATTAACAAAGCATGACAGAAACAAATAATAATAACCGTCCTAAAAATAACGGCTGAAAATTGCGTTTTCAGTGGCCAGGACATTTTGTTTACTAATGATGTTGATAATATCATGTCATTTTACTTTGAAACACTTTTATTTTTTTTAGAGCCTCTATATGTTTTTCAGAATATTATTGTTAACTGCAGAACGTTTTAGTTAAAATGATTCACGAGCTACTGATTTAATGTTTAGTACAAATACAATTTACCTTCTAGGTCATTTTCTGCATAATCATCTGAAATGTTAAATGGGATAATAAGTGCAATCTTAAGATTTGTAATGCAATGGTTGATATTTTTGTACACAATGCATATCTAAAACTGCATTATGAAAAACTTATTTAGGCAAAGCATAGCCTATTGAAACCTCTTTGCCAATTCATATTTTAACGCGAACAAGTGATCTTCTTTAAGAATGTGTTTTTTTCCTGATTAAATATATACTACATCATTGTAAGAGTATCCTGTGATATGTCCATATGTGATTATATGTTGATTATATTTATTTATTATAAAGATTATATTTATGTTCTTTAATTGGTATAAAGAGTAATTTTGCTCTATGTCAATCCTAATATACATTTTCATAATGATTTTCATTCCATCCTAGGCATTTAATTTGTTTTTCTAAGTTAAAGATGCCTATACAAATAATATGTAATTTGATCGAAATATTTATAATATTCATGATCACGCCATTAAATCAAACAAAGCTATTTCTAATTATGATTGGACTTTCAACAGGTTTCACCCTGACACATTTTATCAGCACGTCCATATCCTTGAGGGCTTTTGATTGGTTATTTTTCACATATTTCATCATTGATATCGATATACAGCATTACCAAATTCACCGTTTCTATACCCGTTTTGGTATTTGGATTTCTTAATGAATCAACATTATTTTTTTTTGTCATCGGGGTAAGTGCTAAATAATTGGCCAGTTTTTAATATCACACGCGGGGCGTATGCCAAATAATTTGTCTTGGTTTTAATCACGTGGCGTTGCCCGCCAAAATATTTCGGAACTATTTCCGACTTATGGAAAGTTTTATCTTGACAACCGTAAACAAAACAAACACTATATTTGTTTTATCAAATATACTACTGGTATAGCTGCATATCAAATCTAGCTTTAGTTTAACCCAAATTTGACAGTTAAAAATTATGGTTAATTGTTTTACTTGATATTTTGCGCAATCAAACAAATATATCATGCTTTGCAAAGTATTTGCTAAAAACTACAAGTCTCGAGATGAAATTTCCCACGACTTCAGGGACATTAACAGACTGTTGACTTGAAATTTTGTAAATACTCATTGAAAGCATGATAATTATGTCCGAAAGCTTATTTATTATAAGTACTTATCAATTATACATGTAGGTGTTTAATGTCAATAGTGGTGTTTCTTTGTCATTTTTTACAAAGGTTTCAACCACCTAGCAAGTTCTATTTTAGTTAAGTTTAATAGGGTTTATTCCCATGTTTAGAGTTTCGAGAAAAAGTCACTAGTAGTTAGTTCAGTTACATGTTCCTTATTAAGTTTTTCGAGATTAGGCAACCAGTATCAATCAAATTTCGAAAGTACGAACATTCTTATCAATAAAGACTCTCCTAAAACTTAAATAAAACATACAGATTTCTTCAAAATCCTCCATAGGCGACCCAGCTACACCTGTTGATTAAAATAGTATTCTTTAATTATTTAAGCATAAGGAGTTTTCGTATTTGGGGAAAGCATGATGAAAATTAAAACACAACTATTCGGATCAAGGACGCTTGAACGCTACTGTTCAGATCATGATTCAGATTCATACAAAAAAATGAGCAACTATCTCATCTCTCAACTTTATCTGTTAAGGATATGTAAAATTTTGTTATTTTCAAGGAGGTGTTCAAAATTTCTCAAAGTGGCAAATAAAATATATTTTATTTACGACAAATGTGTGTACAAATAGCAATATTTTTTTCGTCTTTAAGTCGGCTGTAAAATAAATTGTTATTTATTTAATAATTTGCACAAATTATATCTTTCCTCTTTAAACGGTGAACTAAACTGTAGTTTATAGATTTTTACTTGCATGTACTTGGTTGGTTTAAAAATGCTTTAGCGGAAATTAATTGATGGCTCTAGTTGCATAAAATGACAAATCACTTGATTTATTTTTGCAATTTAGAAAACAGAATTATCTGTATTTGGTCCAGTAGGAAATATCTAAACTTCAACTATCCAGGCGTTCTGTAAAAGCAACAAATTTATTTAAGGAAACCTTTGAAAATATAATTGAACATTTTTGTAGGTTTGGTTGTTTTTTTTTCAGCGACAGCTTGATCTGAATAGAAGCGTTCATGATCTGAATAGAAGCGTTGAACACCGTTGTTCTTAATAGTTGCGTTTTGAAAATAAATCATGAAATAGAAGCGTCATTTTTCTTTACCCTACCCACTTTTCTGTGGGACATACCCTTAATTAAAGTTAAAAAGTGTAGTTTAAACATATTTTATTGATAGTATCAAACATATATACAAATAATTAGAACAAAATACAACAACAATGGGATTCGGAAACAAGCAATTAGCTTATATTAATCCGTCTCCCTAATAAAACAAACAATTTAAACAATTTACGTACATAATGCATGCTTATAAATAACAATACCAATAACATTCGTTTAAACATCAAAATATATGTGAATATAGTAAATAAACTTAAAGGCATATTGTCTACGAAAAATTATTTTTTTTGTAAAACCAAAAAATTGTCGTCAGACTATTCGTTATGTTTATTTAGAAAGATACAAACGTTCAAAATACCACTAGGGTACCTTATTACTTCAAAAATTGACAAATATAATTATAATATTTGTAAAGCTTTACAAAAATTCATATTCATGAGATGTAGATGAGCTGTAAGCATGCGCACTATACTTTCTTTGATTGAAAACTTCCATAGTTCTTGCACGTGGTGCATAATCTGTTTCTCGAAGTTTTAGCTCGGAAGAAAATTAAAACGGAAACCGAATATTAGAACTACTTAATGAATAAAACTGACAATTATTGCCCGTATTAAGTTTTTAATGTGATTTAAAAGGTAAACACGAAAAATATTGGTATTTTCTCAACATATCAAGGTATTCAGGGACAAAACCCGAGATTTCGATTAGTGTCCGCGTTAAAACTACTCAGTCTAAATCTGTGTCAATGTGACGTAATGGAGGTAAATAAAATATCAATCAATATTGTCGAGCTATTTTGATCAAAATAAACTACTTTTGAGGCAAAATTTGAAGCAAATTTGTTTTTCAATACTCATTTTATTGCATTTCGGTCTAATTAACACCAAAAAATTGGGGGGTAAAAAAAATGAGTTTGCCGTAGACAATATGCCTTTAATTCGTAAAGTAAATAGAATTAAATATGGTAATATTATAAGAAAGAGAAAGATACAAGATATTGGAGGAGAATGAAATAATTGTTGAAATGCAGTTTAACAGAAGCGTTTGCTCTGAACAATATATTTTTGTACAATTTTAAACACATGAATATTTTCTTCTAAAGATAAAGTATCTGACCCATACAATAATAAGTTTATATCAATAGAAGGATTTAGCGTATGTAAGGTTAACGTGCGTAGCTGATAGTACTTTTGACATTTAAAAAGAAAATGCAGGTGCTCATTCAATGAGCTGCTGTTCATGCAAAGTCTTGCATGTAGAACTTGTCCCTGTCTTGTCCCTGTATAATACTACTTTGGACATGACTTTTTCTTAGTCTCTAGTCTGCGTTTAAAAATACCCAACGAACCAGACTTTCGTATCTCCATAGTCAAACTGTTCCACAGACGTATAGAATAAGGTAGAAAATAATCGTAGTATAGGTTTGTGCGTGTGCGAACGTTAGCAATATTGTTAACTTGACGAGTAAAATGACCATGTCTATCTCCGACTGAATTAGGTACAAAGTCCCATAAATAGCATGGGGTTTCCTTGTTGATAATCTTATATAATAAAATAAGACGATGTTTGTCCCTTCTGGCCGAAAGTGTCTCCCATCCCGTATCTTGATAAAGTTTTTTCTAATGATGTGAGTCTTGTCCCACTCGTAATGACCCGCATAGCTTCCACTTGAACGCTCTCTAACTTATTGATTAAATGCTGGGTATGGTTCTGCCATATGACGTAAGCATACTCAAGAATTGGTCTTATATAGGAAAAGTACATTTTCTCCAAGACATACCTGTCAAGGACAAAACGCATCTTACGTAAGATATTTAATCTTGTATATGCTTTTTTGACAATATATTCGATGTGGTCATGCCAACAACCATTTCTAGAAAAATAAATGCCTAGGTGTTTGTGAGAAGCAACCTCTTGAATATTATGACTGTCCATAGAAATAGGTGGATGTATCGGCTTAACGGTTTTACGAGATATAGTTATTGTTTCGGTCTTATTAGGGTTAAATTTAACTAGCCACTGTTTTGACCAGTTGTGAATCTTTTCACGATCTCTATTTAGTATGTCAGCAGCAGTTATGGGATTGTCTACGGTTATATAGATGCTGGTGTCGTCTGCAAACAGTTAGACACATGCATTTAAATCATCTTCTATATCATTAATGAATAACAAAAAAAACAAGGGTCCCAGTATAGAACCTTGGGGAACGCCTGCTTTAATAGATTGCCAAAAAGAACTTCCACCACTGAAAACCACCCTTTGCTCCCTCCCTGAAAGATTATTGTTGAACCAGTTTGACACTTTCCCACAAATACCGTAGTTTTGCAGTTTATATAACAGGCCTCTGTGCCATACGCGGTCAAATGCCTTGCTTATGTCACAAAAGACAACTCTTATTTCTTTCCCGCTACCTAATGCTTTCCCAATATCGTTGGACATACATAATAACTGATTTATAGCAGAGTCGCCTCTGGTAAACCCCGACTGACTAGGAGTAATTATCTCATTTTGTAATAAGAAATTATGTACATGTTTATATACACATCTCTCCGTACATTTTGAAATAACGCTAAGTAATGAAATGGGTCTATAATTTTTGACTTCGCTCGGTGATCCACTTTTGAAAACTGGTGTTACGTTCGCCTTCTTCCATTCAGTTGGGAAATAAAACAAAGATAACGACATGTTAAAAAGTTTACATAAAGGGTATTTTAAAATAGACGATGCCTCCTTCAAAAGTCGAGGATTTATTGCGTCAGGCCCGGAGGCTTTATTAACATTTAAAATGGAAAGAACATCTTCTACATCACGTTCGTCTAAAACAATATTTTCTAGTTTACATGTATGTTCTCGTATTGTGATGTCAGGAAGTGTAGCATTTGTTTCATTTAATTGAGTCTGCAAAGCAAAAAAGTCATTAAGACAGATTGCTCTGTCGACATCATCAAAAACTAATCTATAGCCAATAAGAAGTGGTGGTACGTCTAATCGTGCTGGTTTGATTCCTGATATCTTATTACAAATTGTCCACCAAGATTTTGATGAACACCTCTCGGTGGACAATTGATCAATCAATTTTGTGCGGTATTTTTCACGAGCGAGTCTCACATGTGACGTCACATTATTTCTTACTTTCTTAAATTTGTCCCAGTCAGTAGGTCTACCAGAACGTTTTGCTTTAGTATGTAAACGGTTTTTCGACCTAATAAGCATTTTATCTGGCTTGTGAGCCATGCATGATTATCTTTCCGAATAGTTACAAAACGATTCGGAATACATGAATCCGCTGCATGTAAAATACAACCGGTTACATCGCTCACAATTTTATCTATATCATTAGTGTTTAGTATATAATCCCAATCGTCCTATACAGATCTGATTGCCCTGGTTATAAAGCCAAACTTTACGTTTAAATGTCTTATTAAACTGGTTTGGGGAAATTAACAAAGCCAATGACAGGGCAATGATATCGAATTTTATCAAGAAGTGGTGGGCCAATAGTAACATATGGTACAAAAAACTGATCATCTGTAATTAAGAGATCAATCAGTGAAGACGAATGTTCCGTAAAATTTTTAGGCTCTTCAATAAGTTGCTGCAAACTGAACCTAGTACATATACTTTTCATTTTGGGGTTTGCTAAAAAATGATTATCATTAAAATCACCATTAATAATAATATGATCACAATTTATAACATTTCTGGCAGATTCCACCGAGTCCTCAACCTTTCTCCAAATATCAACAGGACCACCAGGAGGAATATAATATGTCCCGTATAGAAATTTTTTCTGGTGAATACTAACTTCAAGCCAAATGACCTCTAAGTCCACTGGCTCTAAGTCTAGACGTCTAATAGCATGAATATTCTCTTTAACATAAACAATAACTCCACCCCCATTTTTATCGATGCCCCTATCCCTCCTAAATGGCCTATGATAATTTAAGAGAATAAGCTCTTCATCAGTAACATTTGTGTTTAACCAAGTTTCAGAAAATGATAAAATATCAAAATCAGAATATTCTGCAGTAATCACATCTAACTTTGGTACAATACATTGGATATTTAAATGTAGAAAAGATAAGGACGTAGAAAATGTCTCGAATAAGCTTTGAATATCTGAAACTCCAGAAATATCACCTTGTGAGCTTGTCTCACTACAATCATTTAAAGGACCTGGATGAGTTTCTAATCCCGAAATTATAAGTAACATTTGAATAATGAAAATTACAAAAGAAATATTTGCAGCATTTAACATGTTCGCATAACCAATACAAAAACTTTTTTCGAAGTACAATTTGTTTTCTTCACATTGTATACCAATACATTACAATATAACAAAATTAACAATCTCAGGGCACGAATTTTATATACACTAAAGTATACTAAGGCACGAACCATTTTCTTTTGGTGGGGGGAGGGCTGGGATTTTTTTCCCAAAAAAATATTAATTCCAATTTTTACAGAAAAAAATAAAAATGCTCCAAATGGAGCTGAAAGAAAAAATAAATATTCATAAATTTCCCCCCAAAATATATATATACATCCTTTGAACTCAAATGATAAAAGCCTGATTCTTTTTCTGGCTCGCTTCGCTCGGCATACATCACCTTATTCATCATTGCCTTTTACTAAACTTATAATGCTACGAAATAGTATCACTTTCAATTTATGTTTAGACGTGCAAACATCGATAGTTCTGTTCTGTTATGGTATAAACCTCTCCTGTATGACTCCTAATCAGGATAATTAAAAGTTAAAAGTAATTTACCTACACACGTTTGTTGCATTATACCCATAAATGAAGTTGAGAATGGTGTAATGTTTTAGACTGGTCCGTCAGTTTGTTTACCCAAGGTATCGCTTATTTCCATAACTGAATATTCGGAAACTATTGACCTAAGGCTTTCAATATTTGGAATTTATCTATGGTTGAATACGTTTTCTAATCTACATATCGTCTACAGGTCTAAGTTTTTTTCCCGTTGCTTTCAGAATATAGGCTCTATATCATTTTGTGATGTCTGTCTGTTTCCATGAGCTTCAGCCGCCATCAGACACCCTGGTATGAAGAATGAACATTTGAATTGTGTACATCTTAGACACTGTTGTGCCGCTTGGCAAATAAAATCATAAATATATTTTTGAAAAACCTCCCTATCCCACTGGTAAATCCAGAAATGTCTATAAGACGGAATTGGTCAATCTTTACAGATTTCTTATATTTCCAACTGCATTCTTGTGTTGTTTTGTAGTTCATGTGATGGCATTTTTTAAATGAATTATGATATCTAATATATCATGATTAGCTTTCAGGAAATCACAAGAATGGATGATTTGCATCATTTACCCAAGAGCTTTTGAGGCCTTCAGCGATTCCCATGTCTGTTTAGTATGCTAGTTATTTCGCATGATCCCTAACCAAATCAATAGCTTGTTTTTCTATAATCCCTTATTGGCTTCAACTTGTACCTTTCTTTGTCTTATTTCAACCCCTGACTTGCTGTTTCAGGGAAATTAACTTTTGAAAACTCTTAAGCCAAAATGTGAACCTACAAGATAACCATGCAATAAGTCTCCTACGTGACAAGGATACCAGGACAATTACAAATAATATTGCTTTCACTTCTAGTCTTATGAACTTTTAGAAGAAGATTTCACATATTGAAAAAAGTATATTTATAGAAGAAACATATTTTGGATTTTGGATATCCAGCTATTCGACTTTGTCTATTGTCCATACTGAATGTTTATTTTGAGGGATCCTGGTTTTTAATTATTTACATTTTTTTACTTTGTGCTTTCAATAGAGGTTTGCTGACATATTCGCCATTTCTCCCTATATCCCATTATATGTTTATAATATGCATGTATTCAAACTCAAAATACTATAGTCCAATGTACATTTCATCTCCTTTCGAGAGTTTGTCTGTTTGACTTATTCCACATATGATCACATATCCCATTTGTCTTTAAAACATATGAATGTTACTCAAAATGAGAATAAATTAGTCAAAGAACTGGCCTAATTCACACAATTGATAAAAGACCTGTAAACTTACAAATAGAAAAACAAATGTAAAAAAACATATACATTTTCTGAATATGTCTGAAAAAAAAATTATGCTTTTGCTTTGGGTAGAAAAAAAATTGTAACTTTGATTTGGACAGAAAAAAATGATATCAGGTTACAAAATCCCAGCCCCCCCACTGTATGAAAATGGTTCGTGCCTAAATACACAAGCAAAACTTCATTTACATTCAATAAAACTTTCGGACCAAGTTTATGGGTCATCACAAAATTACCCACTCTAACACGGTATTGCTCTTTACAGATACCTATGATTAATTATGTCACACCAGAAAGGTGTGAAAAGAAAAGTAAAGAGTGAGTTTTACGCACGTGTTTTATACAATTCATTGAATCATACAAGTTCAAAAATAATACATTCAATGTCAGAACGATATACAATAACAACTGCATTTCAAGCGGAGGTATTGGGAGGAATAAATAAGGATTTAAAATGGCATAGTGCAAGATATAGCCATATATAGGAAAGTATCTAAAAATTGGAAATAAAGTGAATGTTTAAAATATGAAAAAGTAGTGGAAGGGAATATTCATATCGGTGAATGAATCAACGCCACAGGGATAAAGAAAGTAAGTTGATCTTAAGCACTAGAAACAAAAACTTTTTAAAAAGTGACTTTAATGGCAATTCCAATAAAATTATAAAGTTACTATCTTCTCAATGACCTTCAATGGTTGAAAATTAATTATTGAAAATTATATGTTCATAAATAGAAAATATATTTATATTTTCTTGAATTTGTTTGAAAACTCTGCAAAGAACGATTAATCATTTTACAATTTTGAATACGTGACACAAAATGTACTCGTATGGAAAAATATGTTAAAATGTCACATGCTTTAGTATTAGTCACGTGACCATTATTATTACGGTATGGTTACGCTTCATTAACTGATTTTACTACGACCGAGTAAACAATAAAAGTTTAAAAAATGACAATACACAGATATTTAGACAGTGAATAACAAAAGCGAATAAACACTTTACATTTAATAATTCAGTTTAAACCATTACTCAAAAAGTTTTTTGGAGCATCTGGAGGGTAATCTACCCACGTACTGCACCAGCATATGACTGTGCGTATTGTTGCACTGCTTCGGTGTCCTGTCTGTCAGTCTGTGGTTTGGGTGGCGGATAAGCTATGACAAATGCTTCTGGAAAGTTTTCATTGATCGGTTTTTTCAAGGCGATATCAGTCGTAACAGTAACAATTCTACCGCGGTGAAATTTCATGAATATTTTCCCATCTATGGTCCATGTTTGTGAGACAAACTTTTTGTTTTTAAGTTGGCGAGCTCTGTACGCGATACTATTGCGTGTCTTAGTTAGGTCTTCATTTATAAGGATATGCTTATAATATTCACAATCTTTGAGATCTTTGCTTGCCTTTAGAATTTTTTGCTTTACAGTTTCATCTTTAAGACGCACAATTATTTGTCTAGGGTTTTGTGTTTTCTTGTAAGGGTTTCCAACTCGATGCGATCTGATTATTTCTCCCTCATTTAGATCAGGAACAATCGACTTAACAATATTTTTAACTATATCGGTGGTATTTTCGTCTGTTGACTCAACGACACCATTTACACGTATGAGCTCACGCCTTCCATACTGCTCTAACGAGTCGATTTCGGCTTTGAGTTGGGTGTTTTCAGAACGAAGCATATCAAGTTGGTATTGGAGGGGTTGGATTGTTTCTTTAAGGCATTCTTGAATTTCCTCCTTAACTAAAGATCTGATATGCTGAGCAAGTTCATCTTTGATGGCTAATTTAATTTGGTGTGATATGGCTGCTATATCTGCTGAGTGTAACATAAATGTAGATGGTTGCAGCTGTGAATGGCTCATACTAGGTGAGATATAAGTTTGTTGATGTGTTTGGAAGTCATCACCATGGTCATGGCTATGAATAATGTAGTCGGAGGGAGACGACATGATGTTTTGTCTTTTATAATCTGGTCTTTCAGAGGGAGAAGGTTTGCTGTCCCTTCTAAATCGTATAGGATTAATGTTATCGACATAAGAACCATTAGGATTCATTTTAACGTTATAGTCAGTGTTGTTTGTAAACACAAAAAATGGCGGCTACGGATGACGTTTTTGGTTTAAAAGTTTACATATACTGATGAGATGTACTCACTTTATACACATTTCAAATTTCTTAATGTATAATAATCGACGATTTTTTTCCGCAGCCTCATTTGTGATGGAACTTACATCCCTCTGGTTTGATTTGTAGAAAAACTAGATCATTAAAATGTCATTTTCACATAAAAAACTAGAATTTTATGCTCTGGGCTTGATACACGTCTTATCCTTTCGGGCATGCATACATGTTGAAAAGTTTAAAAATAAACGTCTAAAATGGTCCCGTAAGGGTTTTTCTTTTAATAAAAGCCTACTGGTAGAAATATAAAAAATAATTAGATGATATTATTCATAATTAGCTTTTGGGTGTAAGCCTCTAAAAATCGCAATGTCAGAATGAGGTAAGGTAAAATAAAACGTAGACCATTTTATTTAGTCAGAACCATTGTGATGTTAACTTTATGTTATTGCCTTATACCGTATAGCGGGTAAATTTTGCGGCGTAATGGTCGCGAATATAGCGAAAATTAGAACCTTGCGAAAATTTCCGGCTATACGGTAATATATTTTTCTCTTTGACAATCAAGGTCGATCATTATTGCTCAGTTTTACCTTGATTGTATTTGTTCACTCTAGTTTAGAAATTCAACAACAGACAAACACATACCACTTTCTAGTTCACTTGGATAAGTTAAACACATTGCTGCAAAAATTCTATAATTTCTATTATTTCTATTAGTATTTTATGTTTCCATATTTTACATGTTGTCTGTTTTTGTCCCGTTCTTGTGGGTGTTTACTGGTTTTGTCTCTGCCCTTTCGGACTTTTGACATTCGGATACCCCATTTGTACCTCTGCTTCTTTCTATCAAAGCAAAGGAAATCATGAACAAATTTCTATGTCCCCCACCCAGCGGTAAAAATTAAACACCAACTCTTAAAATAGGAAACTGGTAAGCGACAGACTTAAAAATGCATCCAACCGTATAATACATATTTTGAAGCTGCATAGCTTATGAATAATAGTAACGTAGAAATCTAAAAAACATAATTGAATTTGACTTAAATAAAGGTAATAACAAAACTACCGAACTTGAATGATCAATCTCATAGTCCAGAGAAAATGACAAAAACGAATCAGTCATACCGGAGAATTGGTGGATCGCAATGGTCTTGACTTGGTACAAGCATTTCAAACGAAATGGTGGGTTTAACCAGGTTTTATGGCGCCAAACCTCCCTCTTCCATTGCGATCTTAGGATCCGGTAATGACCATAGAACACAACATAGTTGTGAGACACAATAGGGATATTGAGGTGATCATCTCAGTACAAAAGACCAGTCAAACACTAATTAAAACAATTAACTACTATTTCTTTTAACTCAATTTTGAACTTTTCTACTAGTGGCTGATAACGAAGAAATATTTTTTTAGTGATCGTATGAGACGTATTTTCTTATAGCCCTGCTCCAAAAGTCGGTCACGAAGAAATCGGTGTCTGATAAAAAAATCTGTGAAATGTGTGCAAGCTCTGGCATATCGAATAAGTTGTGAAATATAAACACCGTATGCAGGAGAAGTAGGTATATTGCTCTGTAGATTAGGAAAATTAATAATTTGAAAATTAAAATCGTCTCGTTTATCGTAAATTTTTGTACTGAGATGACCACCTGGGTCAAATTCGATGTGCAAATCCAAGAAAGACGTGAAGCAATTTGATTCGGTGGTCTCTTTAATCTCCAATTCCGGAGGATATATTGAAGGAATCCATCTACCAAATGAAGTGTTATTGACAGAAAGGACATCATCAATATATCAGAATGTAAGATTAAATGACCTTGCCTCTTTCATCTTCGTGTTCTTTACGAGTCCCTGAAGAAATTCAGTCTCGTAAGAGTATAAAAACAAATCGGCGAGGAGAGGAGCACAGTTTGTGCCCATTTGAATGCCGATTTGTTGTTGAAAAATCTCTCCTCCGAAGGTGACAAATATGTTGTCAATGAGGAAATCAAGCATACTGCAAACTTGTTTCAGTGTGTAACAAATTTTATCTTTGAAAGATGTTTTTGAAAAGAAGGTAGAATTATAACCCAAAACAACAAAATTCCTAGAGTTTGAAAAGGCTTTTTCGAGAAGTTTTTTCAGGCAACATTTTAGTTTTTCGTGTGGCAAGGTAGTGTATAAAGTTGAAAAATTGAACGTTTTCAAAGAGTGAACCTCAGAAAATCATCTAGATTTAAAATGATCTAACAAATCTTTTGAGTTCTTCAAAATCCACATATGGTTAATTCCACTACGATTATAAATAGTGTCGCAGTATGCTTGTTGACCTTCTTTGACAGCAGACAAGATTTTAGTTAAATGAACGGACAGCTCTGTAGTTGAACATGATGAAGATCCAGCTATATACCTTTCTTTGTACGGATTTTTGTGAAGTTTAGGTATCCAGTACAAATATGGTAACTCTTTATGTTCCTCTTTCATTGGAATATTGAAAGAGGACATAAAAGAGCTATAGTTGGCTATGATTTCATCTTTGTTAAATGTAGTCCGTGTGTATGTAGCACTAGCGGAAGTGTTACCATCAATGCCTAGTTCTTTTATTAGACAATTATAATAGTGTGCTTTACATACAAAAACTATATTATTGGAAGCCTTGTCTGCTGGCGTGACAACATACCTGTCATGTAAGGAAGAGAGACAATTGAGAGCTTCACGATCTCTAAATACAGAAGAAGGCCAGGGGTTCACACATTTGCGAAGTTTGTCTACTCGGCTTCGTACAAGAGATCGGATAGTCCTTACCCAGTCCGACAGTCTCAAAGTCAAAGTCAAAAATCAAAGTCTTCTCGTCAGCAATAAAAAAATCAGACATGACAAAAGTTACAAATATTGAGAGCTTAGGAATTGTAGCAGCAAAGAAATCTGCTAAGAAATGTTTATATTTTTACCCTTTAAAAGTTCGTACTCCGCTCATTAACAGGAAGCAAGCAGGTAAACGACAGACCTAGAAACGCATCCCAAAAAAAATGAGACCCCTACCAGCTGAAGATGCATACTAGCTATCGAAAGCCTTCGGATGATATTAGCTGAGAAATCTGCAACCCTTTTCACAACATATCAAAATATTTCTTTTTGACAAATATCTAAAGAGTGTGGAAAAATCGGTATCATCATCGCTCATAGTTGTGAAACCTTTTTCTTTAACTGTTAAATTAAATTATTTTCATTTGAAAGCTCTCAATTTTTCCCATGCCATTGTACTATGAATGACGTATACATGAATATATGCGAATTTGGAACGTCAGGCCTATTATGACGTATAAATTGATGCAAATTTGGAACGTCACGCATTCTATGACGTATGAATATTTATGCAAATTTGGAACCTCACACTATCTGTGATGTAGATGTTAACCAATCAACATGAAGAACCAAAAATAACGACGAATCAAAAACATTGGAAAAAAGAATAAACAGCTACGGATCATACACCATTAGCCAATGAAAAACGCAGAAATGGGGTTTTCTAGAAGTATTGCATCGTGCGGTGTATGATTCGCAATGAAGTCTCATCGCGCGGGAACAAGATAATGTTGCACAACAGTTAGAGAAAAAGAGTTACAAAATGTTCGGAGAGACACAAACACGGGTTGACTTCTGGCATTTCTACGTTTCCGCTCCAAATTGTGGCGGTGGTGAAATATAAGTGATGTGACTAGTGTATCTTCAAATCGTTCAGTATTTTTGATTGCAAAACAAATTTTGAATATCGAAATTTACACTATCTAAATTGAAATTTTTGCATCTTTTAAATTTCTTAAGGTATGTTCATAAATAGCAACACCCGCATTTACACGCATTTAATCATATATTACCACTAATATTATCAACTTCTAAAGGTGCAGATGGAACCCTCCTTTGATCTATAAAATGAACAGAAATAAAGATTTTAGATGATCCCAAATTAACGTGAAACATTACAAAGGCAATTTTGTTAACGTTAATTCAACGTTGAAAATTAACATTAAATTAGTGTTAATCGAGCTTCGATTGTTTATTTGACGTTAAAGTTTAACATATGACGTTGCATAATTCAACAGGAAAATTAACGTTTAAAATTTTAACACTAAAGTAACGTCAATGTTTCCCACTAAATTAATTAAAAAAAATTTAACGTGAAACTAACGTGAATTTCACATTAAATTAGTGTGACATTAAAACGTTAAATAAGTGTTAATCGAGCTTAACGTTAATTTAACGTTAAGACAAATTGCATGTGTATATAGAGATAAAAATTCAATATGAAATATTTATAATCAATATTAGCCCTTGTAGTTTGGACATTCAAATTAAAATTATTTTCAATTGCCAATGGAGTAAACAGCACAACGTTGCAAAATTTGGACACTAGAGACAGCGGGTGATTTGAGATGTAGAACACTAGGAACGCGGGCGTAGGTCACACAGAAGCAGGTTTTAGGTAGCAATTATCTTGGATTAGATAAGTTTCTTAAACGCGATCTAATGTGGTTCTCCGTTTTAAAATGTTGTATAATACAATGCAGTATCACAATATTGGTTGTAGATTTATTCGCTATGTAAGGTTTACTAAAACATAACCACATTTATATTATAACCTACTTTTTCTGCTTGATTTTGGTAGGGTGCAATGGGGAATTTTGAAGTAAAATAGCAGAGTTATTGCGATTCATTATAGGTGATATAATCGAACGCCTGTTTTAATTTGTAACGTGTTACATACCATTTTTGGGGTCTAGAGACTGCTCATGATTATCAATATCTGAAAAGTAATTGAACATGTTCAAGCAATTTTAGATAAAACGTTGAATTAGATTGTGTTAATTCATATAAAGCTTTTCTTTTCAAATCGGTTTCGCACTAAAACGTCGTTCTTTCCGTTTACTTTCCTCGTAATGGCGTGTCCCTTCTTTTATGACTTTTTGGTGCAAGTACTTTTCTTTCAATTGTTTTCTATGTTCTTTTATGGCAAATCAAAAGCTACTGATGAAAAAACATTTTTTTTAACATTTATGTTATGAAAACCTAATTGAAAGTTTTTTATGATATGCATAGATTTTGGTTTTTCATTGTTGATTTTAATTTTGTTTCATGGACTGATGTTAGAAATAATGAAAATCGAATGTTTAATTACATTTTTTGATAAAATTCATACTTGTCTGGCTCTATAGATAAGAGTATAAATCTTAATATTCTTTTCTTTTAGTTCAATTATATTATGTGTTATAGAAATACTTGTAAGATTATTTATTACCTGGTACGTAACGCTGAACTACAAATGTTGTTTCTTCTTCGTGATTGTTAATTTCTGCACCTAAATTTTACACAGAAGATGTACTACCTCAATAGGTGTGTTGTTATACTGTAAACCGTGAAATTTTCGCGGCAGCTTTAATTTCGCAATGTTCGCGTAGACATTGCTATGATGAAAAGTAAACGATGCTAATATATTTATTTTCCATTGGAGTATATGGACAATAACATAATTCGGTCGTCCTACCGCAAAAAAAAGAGATGGCGCGAAATTTTACTGGTTTACAGTCATTTGAATGGTCAAGTAGCCCAGTGATTTATTTTGAACATGAACAACAGGTTTATGTATTGTTAAGAAATGATTGAATTGAAAGCACAAAATATAGATAAATGTTTCATCTTTTAATTCAAAGAGCTGAATAACCTTTTTAAACTCACTTAGCCTTGAAATTAATGATGTTTTTGCCCTTCATATGATATTCATAACGAGAATTTCTTAGTGTAGCGGCCCACATTTAGCCTACTCCTATCGAAAAAGCAGAGGTACAAATGGGATATCCGAATGTTAAAGCCCGAAAGGACAGAGACAAAACCAGCAAACACAAACAAGGACAGGACGAAAAAAACAGACAACATATAAAACACGGAATAACATATAAAACACGGAAACACAAAAACTACTGGATATCAATTAACAACGCAAATTTTAGTCGTACTAGAGATTTCTCAACTTCATACGGTTGCTTTCGTACAACGAAAGGGGAGCGGTTATTGGTCATGCACTCAAATTGAGATGAAAACAAGCTTATTGTGCACAAGTTTCCCGTAGTAAAGCTAGAATTAAAATATATTTTTAGTTTTGAATTGATTTTTCTTTTTATATTTTTCAAAAATGTGTTTTTAAATAGAATATGAACTCAAATTTTTGTTTGGTCTTTAGTTAGTCCAACGAATCGTTCTTTAAAAAGTAACCGTTGAGTAACGGTTGTGTTACGTACCGCAGTGACAAGTGAACCTTTCTCAGGGATTAGCTCTAAGATTACCATTTTTAAAATTTTAATCCCCCTAGCGGCCAGGTAAAATTTGAAGAATAAAGTCATTACCAAGAACTAATTTGAAGGGGGGATACGATTTTTTTTGTCAGAATTATTTTTGCGCAGTGCGCCAAAAATATTGATAATAATAATATAAATGCTGGATGTCCGTACGTGTGTGTACATGTGGTCCGTAACATTTTTTTTGGCATCAGATAAATGTATCATGTATTTGCAGACAGGGATCTCATACATATAATGGTAGAATACATGTAAGTTTTCAGGTCTGTCGCCTTCATAGGTTAACCGAGCCAACTTAGATTTTTTTTTGCACTCGGCAGGGGACCCAAATTCCGTTCTTGTTCAATTAGCAGAAATTCTTCTTTATAATATTTTTTCTTCAACACTCTAACCGTTTAAATCTTTTTCTTTACTTCTGGTTTTCTTAAAATATTTTTCCTAAAAACTAAAATTTATAATGAGAAACAATACAACCCCTCCTTTCTCCTTTTCAAGTTTAATGGTTGGCACTTTTTTATAATAATATTAACTATACATTTTACTCAGATTCAAATGCATCTCAACTTTGTATAGTGTTGGGGAATTCACTTTATCTGTGTACTTAAGCGGTCACAAAGACGAACAAATGTCTATGTCGAGCTTACTGAACTTAGCTCTTCTTCTTTCTAATATAGATAAATTAACGAATTCGTATTCAAAATTTCATTTAACCCTTTACAGTCTTAGTCGGCTCGGAAAACATGAAGTGGGTATAACTCAATGACATTATGCTAAAGCAAAATTAATCCCAACACAAGACGCAGAGGATATAAGTTACAAAAAATTTGAACAAACAGATAGAGACACACGGATGGACGAAGGACAAGTAATTGGGAATATTTCCCCCCTTTTTAGAAGTGGGAGTATAATAATACTTTTCAATGATAATGATAAATTTCATAGAAGAGTAACTAAAGAAAAAATCTAATCGGCTGTTTTTATAGCAGGGCTGTTAAAAAAACCCAAATATTTATTAAGTCAAAAATTAAATGTAACACTCAATTAATCCTAATGCACATTATTATATCCCCGATTGAAAATTAAGGGGGTATTCTATTGAAGGGGTGTTCGTCTGTCCTTCCATTAAATCTCAGGATACCCATTTAATATTAACAACTCCTCCTAAACTTTCTAACAGAATTTCATGACAAATTACACAATCCGTCATGACAAACTGAAAATGTTCACTCCTACCTATTTTAATTTGTTATGGGTGGCGGATGGGGGACAGGGAAATCATTTGTGCCAAGCTGCTCACAGGTTTCTAGTTTTAGGTGATCTTTGAGGAGTTGAAGGTGTTTCGAATTTAAATACTATATAATGCTAAAAGACAAGTATAAAAATGTCAATAACTGTTAAATCAAAGGGTTTTAAACACATGTATGTATAGTTTTGAATTTTATTCCCTAATTTGTTTATTTCATGTACATTATTACAATGTTCCATTTTTGGAATTTTAATGAAAAAAATATATATATATTTAAAATTTTATTGAACTTGAAATTTGAAGATAGTATTTACAGTTACAAAGGCCATACAGGATAGATACTAGTAGTTTTAATAAAGGTTATAATCGAGTTATCGACATACATGAACATTTGTTCATCAATAATTTCTCCCGAAAACGTTTTACGGTTATGATACGTAGCAACCGTGCCTGATACGTAGCAAGTCGAGAAATCTCTACTAAGAGTTAACATAGGTGCTTCGGAGGTGTGAGCAGTTCCTGTCTGCTATAGCATACCAGTCGCGCTGCCAATTTCAAATTCAGCGTGTCAAATTCGGTAAAGGAAGACAAAACAATACGCTATGATAAACCAACATATGCCCTCATCTGAGAGAAGGAAATCCAATATTTGTCTCTGAGTGGATGATGTCTACCGTAAAATTTCTTGATTGACGAAAGCAACCGAGGAGCAACATAACATTGTGATAACAATTTGTGTGTCAAACGTAAGGCTCTGCAGATGAAATCGATGATATAATCGCAAGATCTGAAGTAACAAAATGATTGTGATACTTAAACTCCATAAGCTGGATCGGACGGAATGTTGCTACACAAGAAGGGAAAGTTGATGTTTGGAAAGTTTCAATCATCACGTTTGTCATAGAGTTTTGTTGAAAGTTTTCCTTGAGAGATTATTTCGAAATGAAGATCTAAATATGAAGCAGGCTTTATTGAATCTGTTTTGTCTTTTATTTCAAGTTCTGGAGAATATACGAGATTTAGAAAGTCACGAAATCGAGAATTGTTTAGTTAGAGGACATCATATATATGACCGAAAGTGAGGTTAAAATAGAGAGCCAGTTTACGATCTTTTTTTTTTAAGATTGTAAGAAGTCTGCTTATATGAATGACGAAACAAATCAGCAAGCAAAGGTGCAAAATTAGTACCGATTGGAATCCCTATTATTTGCTGAAAAACACGTCCACCAAACTGAACAAATATGTTGTCGATAAGAAAATTGAGCATATCGATTATTTGGTCTTCTGTATATTTGTTATATGTCTTCAAGATATTTGTACCTGCGTTTTCCATTCTTTTTGAGAAAAAAATCTGCGCTACTCAGTTGTGCCAATCTTGATATAAGTTTTTCATGTGGAGTAGGAGTGTAAAGTGTAGAGAAATCGAAAGCTTTTATGCTGTTACAAGAGGAAACTGATTTAGAGTTTAGACTCTCCATCAATTCTTTCGAATTCTTCCGGATCAACATTTGATTGACATCATTTCTATAACAGCAATCGTAATATTTCTGGAGGCCGAATTTTATTGCCGTAAGTATTGAAGTCAACAGAACAGAAAGAGGGTTAGTGCTACATTTGGATGACCCTGCAATGAAGCGCTGTTTTTTATGGATTTTTATGTAATTTATGAATCAAATACAGGGATGAAATGTCATCATTGGTGGCACTAACAGAAAGGCTGAATGAGAAAATGACAGATTTGTGATTGTCAACAGTGTCGTAGCTGTGTATGTGGTGCTATTGCTAGTACAGTCAATCCCTAAAACAATCAATATAGTGTTTCTTGCACACAGAAATGAACTTATTTGGTGCTTTGTCTGCAGGTACAACATATTTGTCATGTAAGGTGCCCATTAACCTTTCAAAGAATTGATTCTTTTCGAAACCAACGAATTACATATGGGGTCTTTAATGTACACGAGATATTGCTCCCCAATGCACTGGGAAATAATATTTTTTCGTCCCTTCAAAGGGACTAGCATCACTCCTCGTGACCATGTTCGGAAGTTATGCCGAAAAATAGAATGAGAGTAGGCGAATTGGTTCATGAAATTTTCACCCCAGACGACGATTGAACCTCCAACATTGGTATAAGTAGCCCGAAACGTTAAGCACGTAATAACGGCAGTCAAGATTAATTGAATGCAAAATATTTTGATGTTAAAAAAATAAAAAAGAGTAAACACAAAACAAAATTACATTAAATACTAGAAGAACAAATCTTACCTCGTTTGGGTAAAACAGGAGGACTTTGTCTAACATTGGCTGAAAAAAATGAACCCTTTTTTAAACTCTATCCTTGATTGTTTATTTAGACTAAAAATCTTTGATGAAACGTAGGTATTTTTTGCTTTGCAGCTTACTAGGGAGTTTTACATCGTGACTATCAAATTGTAAATGCATGACTGCATTTCTTTGTTAAATCATTATTTTTGAACAGGCAACTCAACAATATCAAGAAGGTGCAAGCCAGGGATCATGTGCCCAGCCTTAATAAAAAGAATTTATTTCTAAGTGCTTTCTGAAATTGAAGATATCTGTTAAATCTTTCCTCATAACCTTTTGATATAAAAGCATAAGAACATTTTTAAAAGTAAATTGTTGTTTTACTTTGGAAAGAAGTATCGAAAAGCCAAGTAAAATAGTATATTTCTACATTTTTGCAAAGGGAGACACATGTTGGCAAAGTAGGCCAATTTTTGACTTTCTTGTTTTCTTCAATCAACATAAAAAAATATGGAGCAACCATTTTATTTTTATTTTTTAATGCAATATATAACCCCACTATAATATGAAAAAAAATTAATGACAATATTTTTAACTACATATAATTTTACGTGTATATCTATCATTTTACTTAATATTTCAATTAAAATCAACCATTCTTTTAAGGGGTACAGAACACCTAATGGAAATAACTCTTAAATATCAGTTGAACGTTTTAATCAGGCACCTCTTCTCAAGGAAATCAAGCTTTTAAGTGATCAAAATTAGAAATTTTGAAACTCCATTATGTTCAATAAAAAAATTAACAGAAAACTTATGGTTCAGTTTTCTTAAGATTTTGTAATTGCATTTATATTATTAAAGTATACATTTTAGCAAATTTTATTGAAAATTAAACGACACAATTTTATTTAAGCAAAAGTGTTCTGTACCCCCTTAAGTCTTTTTTTCTTTTTTCACCAAGTGAGAAACATGCCTTTTTCAATTAAATTTAGAATGTGCATGCCATTCCGCATTTATTGACAAATTTTGAAGATCTTTATTGACGGTAAAATGGTGTATGTAGCATGTACCTCCTTAAGGTTAACTTTGTTTGTATCATTCACCTAACAAATATCAAATTATTAGCAGAAAATCCTTTAACGGCTATATCACAGTTAAAATTGATATCGAAATTTTGATTTTCTATTGGGATCACACAGATAAATGAATTGTGGGAAATAAACAAAAGATATTGATTTGATAAAACTACACAGAATCGTCAAAAACGTTTACATGAATTGGCTAATATAAATTATTATATATATAATGTTTTTTAAATTAACTTCTAAATCATGAAAAGGAAACATCATTTTCATTTGTAATATATACATATATATTACTTGTATGTATGAAAGGATGGCAGAAAATGAAAATTTTACAAAACTTGTAGCATACCTTAGTTTGTAGCTAATGAAATGCACTTTCAGAAAAAAAAATCTTAAGTAATTCAGCATGAATTAGAAAGGTGTTCAAACTTGGCCTACATGTATTGTTTATGAATAATAATTTAGAGAAAATCTCAAGATAGACCTTTTTTCGATAAATGCAAAAGGAGACTGAGTTTGACAAATCATCTCATATATTTCTTGCTTACCACGACAATTTTCAATTCAAATTTGCGTTTATTTTGAACACATATTTTCAGTTGTTCATCTTTTTCTACAACATTTAATTAACCTGAATACTACATTTATCAAGTCATTGATTTTCCAAAAATATTAGCAGTCACATCTCAGACGAAACTTTTTTGTAACGAAATATACCTAACATTATAAAATGGTGAGGTGAAATGAGACATTATAACAACCCATCCTTTGAATTAATATAGAATAAATGACAGAAAAATCTTCACTTCTCATTCGTTTTGTAATCTTTCTGTCGGTCCAAATCTATGATGAGAAAAAGGAATGCGAACTGGTTTCCGAAATCGAATAAGAGTTTCTTTTCCAAAGAGGCACCACTAGATATTTTAACTTAAACAAGAGGCTCCAATGAGCCTGAATCGCTCACCTGTCTTAATGTAATAATATTTAACATTCCCAACTGCCGTCATGACAGGAACCTATTGGAAAGCTCTATAAGGCTGAGCATTTAAGCAAGCAAATGTGTGGCACAATCTTCTATGGCACACAATCTTTCACATACAATCCACTATTTTTTTGCATTTAAGGGGTCGTAACTTTTAATGTAGTCATCTGACAATTTTGTAGAGTTCAATTAGCTGATCATTTAAGCAAGAAGAACTTTTTTCTCTATCTATTATCGTTCACAATCACTATATTTGGCTTTTAAGGTGTCATAACTACTATAAGGGTCATTTGACAATTTCAACCTAATGGAACATTTTGTAGAGCTAAATTAGCTGAACATTTAGGCAAGCAAAACCTTTTCCATATCTTTATCCTTTACAATTTATAAAGCTAAAACCACTATTTTGGCGTTTAAGGGGTCATCGGACAATTTTGACCTAATGGACAAATTTATATATCTCAATTAGCTAAACATTTAAGCAAGCAAAACATTTTCTCTATCTACTATCGTGTTCAATATAAAGGAAAAAAAAACACTATTTTTAGGCTTTTAAGGGGCCATAACTCCTATAAGGGTCATCTTACAACTTCGAACTAATGGACAATTTTGTAAAGTTCCATTAGCTGAACATTAAAGCAATAAAAATCATTTCCACATCATCTATCGTTCATAATCTATAGTATAAGGCCAAAAACACTATTTTGGCATTTAAGGGGCCATAACCCCTATAAGAAACCAACTGACAATTTTAAAATATGGACAATTTTGTAGAAATTACACAGCAGAACATAATGCAATTGAAATAACTTCAATATCTTGTATACTTCTTGAGTTATAAGACAAAATAAGTGCAAAACACAAAAAAATCAAGAAAAGGGGCATTAAATCCCAGATATGTGTACAGCATGTAGTATGCATTTTGAAAAGCATATTTTATATTTGAATTAAAAACAAATAGTAATAATGTTCTTTATAGCATGTAATAGAGTCATTGTGATTCATTACAAACGTTTGTGATAATTTACAATGTCCTACATACCATTTTGGGTTAGAGTCTGCACAAGATGATCAATATATTAAGAAAATAATTGGATGTTTTAAAGCAAATTAAAATAAATCATTAAGCTCAGATACAAGTTTTATGAATATCAAATTAAAAATGTGTTTGTTAACTCATGCAAAACATTTCTTATAAAATTACAATTGCAATGAAATAATTTTCATCAGTTTATTTCCTTGTAATAATGAACTTGATCCCAGTTTTGCGCTCCTATCAAACATCTTCGGAGCA
Organism: Arcuatula senhousia; assembly: GCA_963971305.1. Lineage (NCBI taxonomy): Eukaryota > Metazoa > Mollusca > Bivalvia > Mytilida > Mytilidae > Arcuatula > Arcuatula senhousia. The sequence continues at coordinate 12,323,921 of OZ020312.1, forward strand.
AGTACTTTCTTTCATGATGTAGGCTTTCGACCTTCCAAAATATTCAAAATAGAAATTTACGGTTCATCTGTTACGACTTGTCCATCTTTATATTCGTTTTTTGCATTGTTAACATCAGTTTTTATTTCAAATATACTGATGCAAAAAATAACTAACAAAGAACATACAATCATAACTCTTGAATGAAATTCATACTTACATTGATCTAGAAGTTGATAAGTCTTTATATGTTTTTTTACTTTTACTTTTAGTTCATTGATATCCAGTGTCACTACATGTCAGATTATATGTTACCTGGTATGTAACGCTCACCTCCATAGAATTGTTCGGCTTCCCTTATGTCCATTTCGTCACCTAAATCTTACACAGAAGGTGCACTACCTTAATATTTGTGTTGTGAAAATGGTTCTATGTTTATATGATACTTGTTTATATATAAATATATACATTGTATAAGGCAAAAATGTTTGATACAAAATTGTTTTGCTTAATGAACCACATCAAAAAGAAGTTTCATTCATTCAAGTACATGTTACATCCAACAATTTACAATTTGATTAGTTTTCTCACAACCACCTCAAGTTAACTTAATGCATTTGTATCATGGCTTTAAAACCAAGCTCTGTTCTGCCGTTCTGCCATTTTGATAAATTACATGTACTTGTATGAACTGACTGCAATGTAAGAGGGAAGCCCGACAGATAATTTCAAAGGCTTTGATGACGTCTACATTCGTTTTAAATTAATTTGTCGATTGTACAAATTCAAAATCATTAACAAACACGCCAAGATTTCTTTGTACACGATTTCATTCGTTTTACAATACTTTTTACACACTACAGTTTATCTGTACTGCACACGGTTTTTAATCTCTGTGCTGGTTTGTGCTTTTTTGTTCGAATTTTTTTATTAGTGTAACTCTCTTTTGACACCGCTTAGTTTTTGACGTTCCAATAGGTTGGATTCAAATGATTCCAATAAGAGGTTACTATTTTAAATATACATCGGGATAATGACTTTGTAAATTTTGAATGTTGTTTTTTATAATATTGAAAAAAAGTACATGTTATGCTTTACTTAATATACACAAAAATTAGTTTTCTTGTTGGGATTCACTTTTAGAAAAAAGACAAGGACTTTCTTTGATAAACAAAAATCCATGTTTAAGCATTTTATTAAACTTTAAAATGATGCGTTAAAACATTTTCAATTTTCCAAATTGTAAAATGGAGCTAAGTAAGTATTTTACTCACCTCCTGTATATTGTAAAGGATAACATGTACTGGTTTCTAAGAAAAAAATAAAAAGAATTTTATGTTTTCATATTTAAATGATAGAATAACATTAGACAAAAATAGTAACTTTATTTTATTATGTATGAACATATTGCTTTTACATTTATAACATTTCAATAACAGCAAACGTTATTTGGAACATGAGTCTATAAAATATAATAACGAGTTCTAACACGTGTTATTTTGAATAATTTGTATATTTACCCTTCACAAAACACTAAATGGACAATGATCGAAATGTCAAATATAATATATGCCTCTCAATTTATCAAAAGCTTCATTTTTATATACACATTTTGGTAATTAAAATAGTAGATATACACAAAATAAATACTTTTACCCTTTAAAAGTGTTTATTCCTATTTTCTTTTAAAATGGAATAAAATCCGTTGAACGTTTAGCTTAATGAAAGCTTTGTTTTCAATCTATATTGTTTTTCTTAAATATTTTAAACATATGCATCGCAACAACTGCATATTAGATTTTAGATTATGGCTTTAAAGTTTCTGAATACTGTGATTTCATTATTATTCGTTGGGGCTTACTATTTGTGGTTTTCCTGGTTGGCCTTGACTCACAAAATTTGATACCCAACTAAAAGGAAATTTTGCATTGATCTGTATGCTACAGACCTTAGAACCACGAATTTTAGAATCCACGAAATACAAATGACAACAAAATTCCAGACAATAAATTTTGCTACGCCTGACGCGCGTTTCGTCTATTCAAGACTCATCAGAGGCGCTCTACCAAAATATTGAAAATGCCAAACACTATGAATATGAAAAGCATAGAACAGTATAACCAAAAATACCAAACTGGGGAACCAAATTATTACTAAGATATTCAACCTATGTCTGGGGTAGAAAGAACCTTAGGGTTTAGACAATTTTGAAATTTAGACGGATAATTTGATGTATTCTCCAACTCAAAAGCGTTGGTGCCGGAGCGGGCTAACCTCGGGGAATTTAAACTCCACCAGCAGTGCTAACCTTCACGTGTGTTCGAAATACAAATGACAACAAAGTTCAAAACAATAAATTTTGCTACGCCTGACGAGCGTTTCGTCTCTTCAAGATTCATCAGAGGCTCTACCAAAAATATTGAAAATGCCTTTTTTTATCTATTTGTCATCAAACCACAAAAATTGGTACCTACGAAAATAAATGAATCCACAGTATCATAATTTCTTTAAATTTTTCAAAGTTCATCTTTTTCTTATTTTCGGATTTTTGGACAAGATTGGTTTCATTCTTCCATGTAAACTCTAATCAAACGCAATTTCAAATATTATTTAACTAAATTTGGTTATTGAAATGCCACACGAGTGGTATAACAGAGCTATGTTGATTTTTCATCCATTTAATCTTTGTACTAATACACATTTTTATTCAGATAAAATGCCTTTTGTTTATGCTTGGCTAATGTTAACCTTAAATAATTCAAATTAATTAATATCGGATAACGAAAAATGTTTGTGGTAATGATATCTAATATTGCTTTTATATCTCTGTTAGCTTGAAATCAAATATAAAGTTATTAGAAGAAAAATAATCTTTTTGCTAAAAACGTTAACTTGGCAATTTTTGAATTGAATCATTATCATTTTAACCTCGTCTTTTCCATATGAAGAATGCAATGTTCGCTATTATCATTAAAGATCCAACCACAGTGAGGACAGTTCCGGTAATCTTTTCTGGGTATTCAGGTTCTGTCAAAGTCGCGATGAACGCTTTGTCTACAAAACAAATCAATGATAACCATTAAAAGTTGAATTGCTTTAAATGTCTTATTAATGATTTAAAAATATTTTACACTAAGATCGTAAGTAGGTCCTGCTAGTATGAAATTAGTATGTTGAGTTTAACAAAGAGTTTTATCCTCTTTTAATTATTTGATTGCTTCAAAATAAACAAGGTCGCTTTTAAAAGGATAATAGAGGTCTGAGGTCTAAAGTTAATTCATACTTCAATGTATCTTAGTGAACCTTCAGAATATGACATAACAATTCTGCGTTCTTACGACAAACTGGATAGAATAAAAAATTCAGTTTGTAATAATTTAATCAAGAGCTAGTTATCATAAATACCGATGAACACAACAGTCATATTGCTATGCTATTGAAAATGTCCTGATTTGGTACTTTTTATTATTATTTTAAAACATTTTTTGAAGTAATGGAGAATTTAACAAGGTGTTGAACGTTAAATCTAAGAAATACCTATGACTTTCTCCTTTAGGTTAATGGAAACTGCCAGTTTGCCATTGCTGTTTTCAGCCACAAATCGATAGGTACCAAAATCATTTTTTGTCAGGTTTTTAATTGAAAGGGAACAGATATGTCCATTAGCATGCACAGTCTTGTTATATACAATATCTTGAACAATAGAAAACATAATAAACTTGTTGTATTTTAATCCATTTAAAGGTGACGTGTTGTTCATCCCATTCACTTCTGAATACCAATCGTTGGACTTGAGTGGCAGTATACTAACAAACGAAACAGGTATCGTGACATCGGTTCCAATATCTCCTATCTGGTTTAGATTGTTAATTGCTGTTAGGTGAGGAGGGCCTGTCATGAAAAACAACACATAGCGATGTTTTTGTCAAATATCACAACATGCATAGAGTGCAATTATTGTTATCAATTAAAACTTTCATACAACAGAGTTCTAACGTTAGAGTTCTAACGTCGCATGTACTTTGTTCATTAGGATAATATTTATTTGTGGACTTACATAATGAATTAATTTGAACACCACTCACTAATGCATGGTTTATGTATTATTCAATTTACCACTTTGTGAGATGTACCAAAGGGGCAATCAAATATCAATAATCCGAAAATACAAAGACAAAATTTGTAGAAATAAAATAATAATATCAAGACTAACCACAAAACATACAAAAACACATATAACACCAAATGGCAATCAGCACTGAACTCAAGTCGAAACGAGAGTATAATCGGAGACATTTTTACTCGATTGTTTTTTTTTCATTTTATCTCCATTTAATCTTGTCCGCTATTTTTTGCTGATTTGTATGTCTCGTGCTCATCAACATAACACTCTAAGACTACATATATGTGTGTGATGAAAGGGTGTGTACCCCAAAAAACCTACTGGATAAAAACAACACCTCATTAGGTAGGAGAATTACGGGGACTATTACGGGAAATGCATTAATTATTCTACCTGTATTTACCTTAAAATAGTTATGTATAAAAAATATGTTAAGAAATGAATGGACAAGAAAACCCGATAAAATATATATAACAATGAATGCTCTAGATATTGAAATAAATCAAATGACTGAAAAGTTTGAAAAATGATCATTATTTCTAAATAAAATATACTTGTCTTCATGATTTAAAAAAAATAGAGAAAAAGATAAATAAGATATTATGAAAATTTATGCTTTTAAATGAAAAAAGATACAATAAAATGAAAAACGTAACTAAGTTCAAAACTTTGATCAATTATTTTTAATGTTTCCAAATATTTTTTTTCATTATAAGCATTATATTATATGAAATCCTTCTTCATGATATTTTGTTCTGTTGTCAAAACACATGTACATGTAATAACATTTTACTGTTTTCCGAAATCTTAATTAGAAAGCAAAATGGTATACATCCTCTATAACATTTAAAACACAAATTAATAACTTTTCTGAGCAATGAGTTCAGTTTCAACAATAGATTATTAGTTGACTAATGAGTCAGTCATCAAAAGTATAAAACATGGGTAATCCATCGATTACGAAGTTCACATCGTTGCGCATTTTTGTCACTAAGCGGGAATTAACTTAACATTTCAAAATTTTAAGACCTCAATCCATGCTAAAAGTGGTCACAACCAGGATCTGAGGCATGCATCTTAATTAAGCATCTCTATGTGCACCTGTCATACCACTTTAGATGATGTGGTACTTGTAAGTAAGCAGGAATGGACTTGAACCATTCTTCTGTTAGTTGTCACCCATGCGGAAAATATAGGTCACAGCCAGCATCGGAAGCATGAATTGTGCTTAGCATTACTATGTGTACCTACATTTGTACCAAAACAAAAATATTGATATTGCACTTGTCAGTAAGCGGGAAAGGACTTAAACCATTCTTCTGTAAGTTGTCATCCATGTGCAAAATATAGGTCACGTCCAGCGTCTAAAGTGTTCATTGTGCTAAGCTTCACTAGGAGCACCTACCATACCAATATCATTGATATGGCAGTTGTCAGTAAGAGTGTATGGATCTTAAACACTCTTCTGTGATTGGGTGCGTACGCTGATTCCGACGCTGACGCCGGGGTATTATATAAGCCCCCTCATTTTGGTGAGGTGAACTAAAACGAACTTTTGTAAGATATCCCTGAAAACACATATTATCAACATGCTTATTCAAAAACGTTTTGATGACCTATTAATCAATTCAAACAAATTTTGCGTGGCTTTATCATTTATCATTTCTTATACATAAAGTAAACTGTAAATTTTCTTAACTTTTAATTTGTTTCGAACCTTATATTCAAACTTTTAAAAATGTATTGATATAAATGTAAGTTATGTTTATAGCTCTTTTTATGTTCCGGATGATAACACACATAAATTTGTTTTGTCGTATAAATGTTCTTTATAGAAAACCCCCTTTTCGGAGCCCCGTTTTTTATTGTACATTTAACGCTTTCTTATTATATTTAGATTCTACATGTAGATCAACTGTCAACAGAGCATCGTGCAAAATTTTCAAGCCTTCAAAATTTTGCAGATTTCTTTCATTTACTCTCCTCTCCCTCCTTCCCCATCATCTCCTGTATTTCATTAAAAGTTTGGTTAATTCTACTTTGTACACCTGTAAACTGCTTGGCTGGGGCTTGTTTGACCCCATTTTTAAGTCAAGCTACTTTGTAGCATATATGTTATGTAAATAAAGGTAATAAAAAAACTACCAAACTTGAATGATCAATCTCATAGTCCAGAGAAATTGACAAAAAACGAATCAGTCATACCGGAGAATTGGTGGATCGCAATGGTCCTGTCTTGGTACAGGCATTTCAAACGAAATGGTGGGTTAAACCAGGTTTTATGGCGCCAAACCTCCCTCTCCCATTGCGATCTTAGGATCTTAGGAAATAATTTTAGTTATGTCATACATTGATATATTTTTTTCTTGCATTGTTTATTATGTAATACATTTGATATTGTTTTGTTTTCTTCATTTTTACTTAAATAAGTAAAAATTTATCAATCACAAATTGATTGTTGTATTGTTCAGTAGTTATATTTTAGACTAACAGTGTTTGAAGGAGGAGGCATAAATAGATAAATAAACACACACAAACGTGAACTAAAAACTTTATGTAACATACACAAGAAATATAAACTTAGAAAATTCTTCAATTCAACTAATCATAAGTTTATCAGTCTAGTGAAAGTCTATCCCTAAATTATTTTTATGAAATTTTCTAATAAATTTTTCATTATTAAATCAACAGGTGACATTAATCAATAGCATTCCTTAGAAAGTCCCATAATCCCCTACATTAATTAGATGTTTTTTAGTCCAGTAGGCGTTCGGGGAACAAACCGGTGAAAGGAACCTAAATTTTCAAAATGACAACTGTTTTCATGGAAACATGAACGGCCGTTGTGCAGGATATTAAAAAATTGCAATTTTTGTCTTAGTTCGATCAAGAAGGCTAAATGTGGCCACTAAAAAGGTCACCCTCACATTGTTCAAATTTGGGAGAAATTTGTTATTGACAAAATGCTGAACCCACAAATTATTACCCTTCTCAAATTATATTAATAGCAATATGAGAAATCTTTTGTTAGCCCTTTATCACGGGGTAGAATGTCTACGGCAAAAAATGTTCCGGCATTGCAGTGTAAGAACGAAATGAATGGAAGAAAATATTTTTATCAAAGTTTTCAAAAGATTCTGCGTATATTTTAAATAATATATCAAAATCAAAATGCCCATGCTCAACATAGTGGTTTGTTATTGATATTAGGCCAAACCGTTTTTAAATTCAATTAATGGTCAAAGTGTGAAGCTGATTCAAAGGCCGTCCATGCGTCAAAAATTGATGCATATCGAAACCTTTTTGGACAATATCTTCAAAAGGTGAGCATTTTTATGTTATTTTGTACCAGTAAAATGTTTTATTCATTCAAATGATTATATGCATAGTTTCTTAGGGCACAAGAATAGAGGCTTTATATAGAAAATACAAATTAAGAAGATTTGGAACGGCACAAACATTGCTAAGAGAATTATGCATGGCTAATACATATTACAGTACCTTCTCAATTTATTTGAAATTCCGAAACAAGTTTTAATTAATGTAAATAGAGGTAATAATAAAATAATCAAATTTAAAACCAATCCAGCATACATTCAAAGTCGAGTGTACAAACTAATACCTTTATTTTACAGAAGATTCACTTAATAACAAATATGCAATACTCAAACAATTATTTTATGTTACAATGAATAAAATGATTATAGCATATCACTAGGAAAGATATACCATACAAAACAATCCCCTGCTAGATAATTCATTTAAATTGTCCCTCGCCACAATGCGAGAAAGGAACCTAGTAATGGTATTTTGTCCGTCCGTTTGTGCGCCCGTCAAATTTTAATTGACACAATCCCCAGCTGAGATCGCAAAAGGGATTTTGATGAAATTTTGAAGCATTGTTTTCATGATATGTAAAACTGGAAGGTCATTTTTTATCGACCAGAATTTTAAGAAGTTTTTTTATTTTGTCAACTCTATTCATTTTAGTTTATAGAATACCTTTTGTAGACACAACTCCCTCGAGACTTTTAAACCGAAATTTCTAAACGGTGGGTATGTGATAATCAAGTCACATCTAATGGTGAAATATCATTAACCCCAAGCATTTCTCAAAATAAATGTCACAGCAAACTAATTTCTAGCGGTTGGTGTAGTGCTACCTAAGATATATCTATAGCGGTGAAATTAAAATTTCATTGACCCCAAATATTTAGAATTAAAAATATTGGAGTTATGTTACACAACAAAGAACTTAACCAGTGTTACGAAAGTATGGACGGACGGAAACGGAAAACTATATATATCCGATTCATATACGTGGTCCGGCCATAAGAATTGCTATGCTAAACCACTTTCGAAAGTACGGACAAAAAAAATTTAATTCAATTTCCTCTGACAAGACGTCGTGAGTGTTTGGGGTATGGAATCCATAAATAAAAATTGTTTTGTACAATTCTAGTGCTGGCGTTTTTTTCCATTGATTTTTTTCTAAATTACCACTGGTTATGTGAGCTGAGTCGGGTACACTTATCCCACTTCTCATTATTTTCTATTGTACGGTAAAAAATCATCCATTTTTAACTTCTTCAATTATCATTCGAATAACATATGTCACATAATGTGTGAAGGCGTTCATATAAAATAAAATGATATGCTGTTGGATTTACAAATAATTACTTAGCTTTCTCATCTTCCGATTTTGTATCATAAATTAAACCCTGAACTAAAAATGTTATATGGATTGTTTCTCATTTTGAAACTGTTGAATAAAGTATCTTTAATGATATACATGCACAAGAAATCAAAAAAACACTGCATGTATTGGTAGTTTCTGCCATTTCAAATGTTCTTGTCCCTGTTTTTACCATGCAAGGATTGGCTTATACTGTAATTATTTAATCAAGGGGTATATCATTTTGTTGTATGGCTGCTTTTTAGACAGTATTTGCATTGCCAATGCATGTACAATTCGTAAAATATATCTAGGATGTCTGTTTACCTGTTTTTTAGTCTTTTAAAGATTGAAGTGAAACAAAAATGCTCGCGTTGCATATGATTGAACCAGTTTCACACAAAATGTATAAAACATAAACAAAAAGCTCTTTCAATCCTTAAAACTAGACAACAATAGGTACATCTTGCGCATACTTTCAGTTAAGAAAAGCTACCAGGAGTTGTAGAATTTTATAATTTCATCTTACCTTTCTCATTCTGAAGCGGATGTTTACATGAATTTTTACTAAAAACCATCCCAAATTTTCTTGTCCCCTTCGTACCATGCCGATTTAGTCGTAGACATTCTACCCCGTGTTTATTCAATGCGCGTGTGTACTTAAATAGTAACTGAAACTGCACACAATGGACCAAATGTAAACGGAGTTTAGGTTTAGGTCTTCCAACAAGTATAAAAAACAAAGCAGACATCATTGTATAATGTTTCAGTGTACGTTTTTATATGATAATTAAGATTAAATATTATTTTATTTGATTATTATTATTTTGTCATAAATTCAGCGAAGTTCAGATTCTCTCCCATATTTTCACTTCTTGCATGCTTTACAAACACATAAGAAATGAAGAAAAACAATTCATAAAATGAAAACTATATGTATTTGTATATAAGTTTTTCTTGATCATCTCGAAAAAAAAGAAGAAAAATACGTGCATAAGGTAAATTGCATTTATTTGTTGTTAAAATTTTGATGTTATTGATAATTTTATGGATATTTTTGCAATTGTTGCATTTTAAAACTGTATTTTTGTATTGAGACAAAAAAAATAGGACACCAAACAGCGTCAACTGACTGGTCATTAAAGGCGATGGTTTTTACATTATATACAAGTTTTATGTTTTATCTAAATTTTAAGACATTGAACCATAAACATGACAAAATACATACCTCTATATTCAAGAGTTATCGTAGACGATTGAATCACATCTCCATTTGAATCTGTGATTCCATTATCACCCAGACAAGTGTACTTTCCAATATTCTTATAGTTCACTGTTTTATTTATCATTGGGAATGAGATTATACCATCAGACTTCTGATTTATATCTCTTATGGGTTCGTCAAATTGTGAGGATTGTTTCCAGTTATGATAGTTGTAGATCTTGGGATTTCCGTCCATTTCGCAACTAATCTGAATCATGTTGGGGTCTGTCGTAGTGTCTTTTTCCGTTTTAACCCTTATAGAAGGGGGGTCTGAAAAAAGAAACATTGATTACTAATATTTAATCTTACACTTTAAGTAAAGGCAATGGATTGACTTGTTCCTTGTTTCCTGTGCTGCGAGGAAGACATTAAGGCGAACTCGATGGGAAAATTATTGGGATAGTTTGTATTCAAAATTTAAATCTGCCATGGAAGATACTTTGTTTTACTGCCGGTTTGTCATGTTGATAATCATTACTATTATCGAAACAACACCTTGTGTTCTACAGTCCAACCCTAAACCGATTTTTATTAAACTTCACTGGTGAAAGAACAATAGATTACAATGTACAATGGTGCCTTGAATTATCTGAAACGACCATTTAAGACCAATTGATATCGAAAAAGTGTCCAGACCTGTTGCCTCAATGTAAAGACAGATTTCATTGCAGCCAACTCAAACGTATTCAGTCTAAATACTGCAAAATATTAACATTTAAAAAAACTCAATAGCTATTAAATCATAACAAAGAAGCAGAGGTACCAATGGGGTATCCTTATGGTAAAAGTCCGAAAGGGCAGAGACAAAACGAGAAAACATAAACGAGAAGGGGACAAAAACAGACAACATGTAAAACATGGAAGCAAAAAATAACTGAATATCAATCAACAACGCAAACTCCAGTCGAAACAAGAGCGAACTCAGATGCTCAGGAAGAGTAAGCAGTTTCTGCTTACTACAGTACAACCGTCGCGGTGCCAATAGTCCATTCAGCGTGTCGAATCCGGTAAAGGAAGGCAAAACAACACCCTATGACCAACATCTGCACTTATCTGAGAGATCCTGAGTGAAGACAGCAACCGAGGAGCAACATAACTTTGTGTGAGCAATTTTTGCGTCAGACGTGTCGCTCTGCTTAGGAAATCGATGTTAGTCCCGCACGCTCTGAAGTAACGAATCAATTAAGATACGTAAACTCCAAAAGCTGGAGCAGACTGAATGTTGCTACAGAAGGAAGGAAAGTTGACGATTGGAAAGTTGAAGTCATAACGTTTGTCAGATAGCCTTGTTGAAAGTCTTCCTTGAGAGTCAATTTCGCGATGTAGATCTAAATATGAAACAGACTTCCTAGAATCCGTTGGGTCCTTTATCTCAAGCTCTTGGGGATATATAAGATAGATAATTTTGTTCATATGTGTCTGAGTTTTAGATGATTTTAAATGTTCATTTCAGGCAATGCCCAAAATGCTAATGGTTGTCCTAAGTTTTGTAGCTTTTTCTTTGCTTTGTCTTATACAATTTGAGCTTCAAAACAAAATTGGTATTTTTTGTTCGTGTTGAACGGATTTTTACACGTGGAGATTTATTAATTTAAACTTGACGATGTGTCGTTTTGAAGTTTTGTTGTTCGGTTTGGAATTCATTGAAAACGTCAGACAATTAGTAGATACACAAATGGAATGAAATTGAGATAAACAAGGTGCTCATAACAAATTGTAACTCAGCACTTTGGATGAAGAAAATGTTGAAACATCGGAACATGATATTTTTTTTATATATTATTAGTATCGTTGAATTGCTCTACAATTTAATCAAATGTATGCAAATTTTTTATATCTTCATGTCGAGATTTATTTACTTACAATAAACTTCCATCTCTTGACTCGTTTCAATGCGATTTACTTTATTGGTGGTACGACAAATTATTAACTTCTTGTTATAGTATCTTTTAGGATCAATTTCTATTGTTGATTCAACTCTGTACGCCCCATCTGGTTGCAGAATTGCCTCTTCATCTGTTGCATTTATAGACTCTTTATCTATAAAACATTTCACTCGTGCTGGTGGTCGGCTTCCAGACGATTCAAATGAGATATTTACATGGCGTCCTTCGTATAAAACAGGAAGAGAATCCATTCGAAAACTGGTTGCTGCAACTGTTTATATAAAAAAATTGTCTGCGTCCATTGCCTGTTATGCAATTTTGTTTAAGGCCATACGGAATTTTCTTGCATAATCATACTATTCAAATTAAATCTTTGAAATCTACTGAACAAAGTGAATTATATTGAAATAAAGAATTTCTACAAGAATTTATGATTGTTTGAAATTCTCAAATTCATCAATAAAGTTCGTGTTTATCTGATATTAAACACTGTAACTTTGTAAAAAAAACTACTACTAGGGTTTATGTTATTGACAACCATTTTGATCTTACCAGAACTCATTATTACAATAACTTATGTTACCTTCATTGAACCCTGTTAAAAGTCGTGCAATCTAAAAATGTTAATGATGAGGACAAACAAAGCAATCTCAGTAGAGTTGAAGCCAATAAGGATTAATACACATACTGTCGAGTGCGTTCAGCTTTATTATTCGTTCCTGACCACATTTATGACAAAAATGATCTATGGTGTATTTATAAGTCGAAACCAAAGCGAAAAAAAACCAAATATAAGGAACAAGCGGTAAAAAAACTGCATTTAAAAATCATATTCTTTGCTCAACTTACGATTTAATACTATCATGGATGTATCAGTTATTGGTGTTGTCAATAGCGAATGCTGTGCATAGCACGTTACATTCTTGAAATCATCAGTTCTGTTAAGAGTTAATGTATATGAGACAGCTCTTTCTTCTTTTGAGACCAATGCTGTATCTTCCAACATTAATGTGAGTGTTGGAGTCGGTTGACCGCCTATTGACTCGCATTTTAAAACAATACTTTTGTTTTCATCGGTCTGAATGATGCCATTATCTCCATTTGTAATAATTACTTCTGTGGGTGGTTCTTGATGGAAATTAAACAAAATTGTATACTGTTCGAGTTAAACAAAATCAACAAATATCTAATTTCCTGATGCATTATCATTTTTTATTGATAAATATTTATTTTTCAATATTAAATTTACAATAAAAGCATTTAAAAAAGTGATTTGTTTTTTTATTATCCGTAATAGTTTAATTAATATTAAGAAAATTCCAGAAATGATATGCCCAAATCCAAAACACCAGGTAGATTTCAACTGCTTATTTTAGCATGATACGTGTATTTTTCTTTTACCTTTTCTGTAAAGAGTTGTGGTTATTGCAACAGATTGATTTTCAGAACTACACGAGTAGTCTCCTTCGTCAGCTGACGATATTTCGGAAATCACTAGGTTGTATCCATTTCTCTTTTCTATAGAACACCGTTGTTGAAGTCCAATTGGCAAACTAGTAAGAATTTGGTCTCCTTGGGAATATTGATGACCACCTACCCCACGCCATACAACACTTTCATCTTTATAAGGACATTCCAGTGTTGCATTTCCACCATTTTCAACATAGATAGACTCCTGATAAGCCATAATTACTTGGCGAAAAAATACTGAAAATATAACAATTCATATTTTTTTTCCCACAACAATAATTTTTAAAGAAAATTTACTTTTCCTTTATGTGTACTACATTAAAAAATGTATTTTTACAAAACTAGAATGTTTTAGAAAACTTATGATTATTGTAAATTGTGTCTCTGTTTTAACAGTTCATTATCTTTCATGTAACAAGTATTTTATCTTGTCTAGGTTTTCTTTCTATGTATATTCATAATCGTTGATTTTATTAATTCCTTTATTCATTTGGTTTTATTCATTTTTTATTCATATGAAATTTGTTTATGTCCTAATTTTGAATAAATGTGGCCGATTGTTTTGATCAAGAAACATATCTGTCAAATATCTGTCAAAGAATGATAAATGGTCCTTTAAAGCAAATGTTCATTACAAAGACGAAAAAAATCAATAAAAACCCAACAATATTGGTACCCCATCGATACTAATCGATAATTATTATACACAATATTTTTTTTCATATTGTAGTGATTACATAACATTTGATAAAATTATGTTCCATTTCGTTTTGACAGCATTATATTTAATTAATGCTTTCTAAATGATTTATTTCCGTAAAAATGTTTGAATTCAAAATAACACATGTTATGCTCCAAATGAACTTTTTGTCGGGTATAACAAAGGTAAATTCGAAAGTTTAGACGTTTAACTTTACCAAACCACGTTAAAAAAGATGTTGTCCAACAGAGTTCACATTCAAAACTGTTAATTTTGAGCATTGGCTGACAACAATTGAAGATCCTATACTGAATGCTATAATATATAACACGTTTTTCCTCTATCACATTAGGCAAATAGTAGTTTGAATTGCACGAAAAAAAAATGAAAATAAAAATCAGAACTGATGGCTTTAAATATGTTAAGATTGTGAACTTATAAAATTAATAGGTGTATGTTAATGTTGGTCAATGATTATTGTGCAATTTTCACAATAGCTATTCATTTAAAACTTACTGATGACCACCAGACAAGTACATCTGGAAACTTTTCTACCATTGAGTTCCATGATTCTATAAATAACCAAAACAGTCATTGAAAAAAAAACAGCCAAAAGAAGTATTTAAAATGAGTTAGAATAGATAAAAATTACTTAATCACAATGTAAAGTGCAACATATAAATAGCAATTTCTACGCATAAAAAAATTTGTTTTTGAATTTGTCAGTTTAAACATTGCGAGATGTAGCAATTTTCAATAAAGACCTTATTGATATTTATATTTTTTTAAACAGGACACATATTTAAAGACTTTGTAATAATATTTTTGTTATGCTTACACGAGTTAATATTGCTGGATTTATTAAAGACATCATGCACTCATAAACAAATATGAAAATTATATCATTCCTATGAGCATTAAAGGTGTCTGTTTTAATTTGTCCTCCTTACTGGATTTGACACTCTAAATTGTTGAAATTGCTTATCATTCCGTAGCACTTGCTTTATTATAACTACGAATTTAGCTTGCTTTGTTTATTGCTATTCACTTTTTGCTTTTATGTTGTTCGTTTTTGCGTGCTGTTCTCATTCAGATGAACTGGTTTTGTCTCTGATCCTTCTTATTTTTGATTTTCGAATGTACCATTAGTACTTCCTGGTTTCCTTTTACAATGCGAAGAATAATTATCAGTTTTTTTAATTTTCCATAGAACAAAGACCAATCATATTCAAGGTACCGTATACGATCACAAGTCCAGATTTACCATATAACACATACCATGGAACAATCTAATTCAAACTACCAACTACAATACCCGTACATGGTACCATGCATGCATAACGCATAGGTATATATTATATATTTTGCATTTTTAAAATTCTATTGTACGATATGGTGTACATGTAAAGCAATAGTTCATATCCGGAACAAGCAAAACACTAAACCAGTGCACTATATTTTTTGCATATTCAGGATTTGTTACTCGATCAAAATTGAACTTTGATGCAAAAGATTTGAATTAAATATCTCACACCGGTTTTGAGAAAATTTAAGTTGAGCTGTCTGTTTTTACCTGGTTAGGTACAAATGCAACAATTGGGATAAGTCAAAAGAGTTAGTGGTGCAAAAAAAAAATCTGGGACATAATTGTTATTAGTAGATATAATAAAATGAAATTTAGCAGTATGATTAATTAAATACACATTAACATTTATCAGACAAAAAATTCGTGATATCATAAAAAGTGTGCTTTTTTAAAATTTTTGATGCAATGTCCAATATTTGGAAATCTATGAATAAAAGTAGTAAAAGGACATCAACTTGACATTTTGCTGCATATTTTGGGTATTAGAAACCCATTCTATGGAATCGGAGACAAAGGAAGGTCTTAAAGCAACAAACGAAAATTCTTACCATTTCCGGCGTAGAACTATTTAATGTTCCAAGGCAGTAGCGGAACCAGAAATTTTGAAAAGGGAGCCCACTGACTAGCCTAGAAGGAACCATTTTAGTCATGGTTTTAGTAATGATTTCCTATAAACCAACCATTTTTTTCCAAATATAAAGAAGAGATTCGGCCACCCTGGCAACGCTCTAGATCCGCCACTACTATGGCAGTAACACAGTGGGAAATAACTTTCTGTTTATCGTTCATGTAGGTTATTACACAAAGTGGTCATGCATGCCAAATTTCCGTAAGTAAATATATGATTTAGATCGCTGATATTTTGTATATCTTTAACTCTTTAGTCATTTGAGTAAGTATAGACGGTGAATTTATTTTTTAACAAAGCATTATTTTAAAACCAGGTATCACTATTTAGCAAAAGCTTAAGGAGTTACTTGACATGATTACATTGTTTAGCAGTTACGTGTAAATAATACCTCATTAAATAAACTATTAATTATACACAATTTCTTAAGTGTCAATAGAGTGAACATATTTCTTAAATAAAATAAAGTGATATTTTAGATATTAAAAAAAAATCATATAATTTCTTCATTTACCCTAAAAACTAATCAATACATTAAACTGATATTTTCAAATTCCTTTCTTAAGTTTTCCACCAAAAAGTTCTATTTGCCTTTCGTAATTTCTACCCCATTTTTATTATTATAAATGACAATATCACCAATATACATGAAACGTTCAATTTTAACATTCACTTTTTTATCATTTTCCCAACAGTACACATACCATTAATTGTGAAGCTTAACGTTTCAGGGGCGGTTTGAATAAAAATAGCAATTGACTTACTCTACTTTACCCGACCGAAATATTTTTAAAAAATATTCGCATATCTAATAATAGTCTAATATAAATTTCAACCATCTTGACATAGATCGAAAATGTCTTTAATGGCGGCCTATCAATCGCATATAAATTAAACAATACGCGATGACATGTTCTTTTTAGTGTCTTTCTTGCTTATATTATTTATTGACATAAGCATAGATTATCAATGCCTAAGGTCACACGTATATGATCTATAGAGTAGTGATCGACCATCTCATTTGAAGAAAGGGTTTTGTTTTTTTTCTAAAAAGTACTTCAATTGATGTTTAATGAAATAGCAAATTCTGATGGAGCAAGGGTTAAGAAAAAATAATCTAAAGAAGGATTTCTGATTTATAAATTGATGGTAATAATGAAATAAATATTAATTCAAGACGCCTTTAATGAAGCAAAAAACCCCAGCCTCGAACTCCTTTTTAATCTAAATGGGAAGTCATTTCAAATTTTGCTTTTAGAAGTTAAAGGAAACATTTAATATTTCGAAATCATGTTCAACCAAGGAATTTTTTAATATAAAACTGAAGAAAAGACGAAATATATATGGTTATATCTTTAATATATAATGTAATCTTTATTTGCCAAATTTACACGTACGGTTACAGGCTAACATAAACACAATAAACATACACAATACGACACCAATAGTTATAACAGAACCATGGCTATTCGATCGAAAATATTGAGATGTGAAATATGTCTACGCCACACAGCTCACAAGCGGCAATTTAGAAGAACCACCAGCAGCCTTCAACGAGGCCATTAGGCGCTCCTCTCGGTTCTGCAATATGCCCATGGTCTAAATAAGATGCATATAATTCAAATCAAGTCCTGAAAAAGTCACAGATAGACCCATAATTAAATATCGGCTTATATAGTTGTTTTTTTGTGCACAAGTACAATGTGCTTTTGTTACAGCAAACACTTGGGATACTCTGTTTAATATTATCTTGAAGACTTGCAACCTCACTTGCAACAAAACCCAAGATATTGAAATTCAAACTTTCATCTATTTTCACATATGCCTTTAAAGGAATTTCATCCCTTTATGACATTTTTGCAAACGTTAAAAATCCGTGGCATGCTCATATACACCCTATATATTTTTATTAGTACAATTTCAAAGTTAAAATACAAACGCCAATCAACTTTATGTTATATTTTAAATGTGTATTCCTAAAATGCACATTTCGACGTAATTTTACACCAAATGGTATTTGCCAGTGATAGAAATCTGAAGTGAAAATACACTTCAAACAGAACATGATTTAACGTCTTTAATGTTCTTAGAAAAACTTTGACCAAAAATTATGTTCAGTTTAAGTTGTGTGTTCTTTAAGTTGGCTTGATGTCTTACAGAAAAACATATTGTTAAAACATATTTATTAAAATGACAAAACAAAACAAAAAAGGGGATCAATCTTTTCTGGTCAAAATTTAGGCAACAAACTGAAAAAAGGATGCTGCCCTTAGAAAATGGAAATGGTATCGACACTTTTTGCGTCAGAAACTTCAAAATTTAATGGCGTATTAATTTGTGCGAGCAATGGTGTTTGTTCTCTGTCCAAAACATCACTTTTCTGAAAAATCCACTTTTGAAAGAAAATGTCCTTTCATCACTATAAAAGTTCACTGACATGTTTTTCCTTCTCCACACAAAACTGTTACTTAATAAGTGTTATGATCACACAATTTTTATGACAGAAATGTCTTTCTGGAAACAGTTTAAGCCCATTTTTTTTTAGTTTTACGAAAAAGACATTTTCTGAAAACTATGAAAAAAGATTTTTTGTCTTAAATCTTTGATAAACCTTTTTAAACAACCTAATTTAATCATCATCGGAAAGAAAAAGTTTTTATTCCATGCGGGTTGAAGACAAAAATAGCATTTGGAAATAAACATGGTCAGAAAGTCGGGAAAAGCAGACATTTCTAAGCAGGCACTAAACCTGCAAAACCCATTAAAAACTCATATTTGTCGTTTGATGTGATTGACAACGCGACAATTTAAGGAAGTGTTATGTGTAACATTCTTTGAAAATAAGTTTTGCTTAAATTCTCTGCTTCTTTTTTGCTGCCCGAAACTTTAGTTCAGGATCAGGTAAATTCAAACAATACTATGTACCCATATTTTTGAAAAAATTCTTTATTTTCAAGGTTTGTAGATGCAAATTGCTCTAATATCCAAAGGTTCTTGTGTGCAAAAGATCAGAATATCTCATTAAAATATAAAAAGAGGGTGCCATTTTAAAATGGGTGGTGCTTAACTTTTGGCGGACTGTTTATAATAAAACAAGGTAACAAACACGGCACCATCAGCAGAGTAAATGTAGTAATGTTGTGTAAGCATATGTCAATGAGTAAACTAGAATGAAAAACTGAAAAACCGTGAAAGGTCGAAAGCTAAAAGATATTGAAAATAAGCCAAACCGAAATCAACGACGCGAACTCAAGTCACAACGAAAGTGAACCGAAGTGCTCCGCTTCCTGTCTTTGATGACAGTTTATTTTTATTGTTGTCACAAATCTAATGACATAATAAGATTTAAACAGCTCTTAGTTTCTTTAAAACAGATTTTAAAAGTGTATTAAATTTGTGAACAAAAGGTACATTTTTATATCAATCGGTTTCAATACACCTGGCTTAAGAACACCTTTTCTTAGTTTAAAAAAAATCATCGTACAGCTGTATTACTAGTATAACACATATTTGCAATCACATGGAGAATTTCCTCGACTCGGACAGCAATTCACGCCAATTTTGCTTAAACTGGCCTATGGTCTAGCAATCATACATTTAAAGAAGCAGAGGTACCAATGGGGCATCCGAATGTCAAAGTACAAGAGTGCAGAGCCCAGCAAACACATACAAGCAAATGAGCATAAAACATATAAAACAAAGCAATACAAAAACCACTGAATATCAACTGACAACGCGAACTCTAGTAGTTAATGAGATTGAACTCAGGTGCTCCGGAAGAGTAAACGGAGAACACCCGTCGCGCTGCCAAATTCCATTTCAGTGTATCTTATCCGGTAATGGAAGACAAAACTTCAATCTCATTTCTAAGTTCAATCTCATTAACTACTAGAGTTCGCGTTGTCAGTTGATATTCAGTGGTTTTTGTATTTCCGTGTTTTATAATTTCATAATAACGTTATAATTAACCTGTATGTCTTTTTTGTTCATCCCTTATATTGTTTAGACGATGATTATCAATAAAAGTTCTGACAAATGAAGACCAATTTGCTTTTTCGTTACATGTATTACAATCTTTAAGAAGTGTCTAATAGACATCAAAAACAAGTTTGGGTTTCTCACTTTCAATGCTTACCCGCTATTTTAACAGAATGAAGATGCAATAATTCTTCAAACATAACAGATACAAATATCTGGTAGTCGATTACAGTAAGACTTACTTTACTTGCCATCAATGAGTATAAGATAAATATTCAGGAACCGCCTACTCTTCCGGAGCACCTGAGTTCACTGTTGTTGCGACTTGAGTTTGTGTTGTTGATTTCCGTTCGTTAGATTTTGTGTTTTTTGTTTCTTCGTGCTGTTTTTGTTCGTGATTGCCGGTTTCGTCGTTGCCCACTTGTACTTTTGACACTCAAATGCTCCATTGGTGCCTCTTGGCTTCTATCATAAATAGGCATGCTTTTTTGGTCTACGAGTAGCAATTTCAAAAAATGGATAATGTATGGTGAAAAACCCAAACATCTGCAGTTTAATTCTAAGTTGATGAAACGAGACTTTAATACATTAATTGAAATTTAAATGGATATTAAATTTGCACATTAACATTGGCAATTTTAATTTGAAACAAGACATAGTGGTAGTGCATTAATAAAAAGGTAAAATAATGCTTTAAAAACGCAAAAAGATATAACAACCCATTTAAGCTATTTAATCGCTTGCAAGAAATTACATTGACAATTATTAAAATGGAACACACTCATTGTTGATAAATTATTACAATCTATATGACTGGTTTCTGTGCATGTATCTGTATCATTTGAGCTTTAGCAATTTCATCTTAAAATACCGTCAACTATGTAATGTTTCTTTAATCAAAACGTATAAATATTTTGCGAACTCGTGTAGGTTGAGTTGGAAAAGTGTGATTTTAACGTAAATATGATGAGAATCTACAACTGCATTAGCTATGATTATAGGACGGTTGCATTTTCATTTTTGTGTAGCAAGTAAAATAAAACTATAAAAAACATTTAATGTATTAAAAACGAAAGAATATGGAATATGTGCCAAAAAGACACGATCCACATATTGAAATGATTTTAATAAATGTACAAAAGCAAAATTTCACTGCGTGTGAAGCGCTTTTCTGGATTAACCTTCATTTTGCTGGATTTTGTAGTCTGCTGGATATATTTTAAAACAATATTGATGATGAAGAAAAGTAATAGAATAAATAAAATAAACATAAACTATTTTTGCAAACATGACGTTAATTTCGTATCTTCAAGACTTGTCAAAGACTCTTTTTCCATAAAAGTGAAAAGAGCAAAAACAACAAATACAAATGATGGCATCAAAATGTAAACAGAACATAAAGAATATCAATGTAATTCTTTTTTTCTCAATTTAAGAAATTGAAGTGCCATATGCAACAATTTTGTGACATAAATGTCCTGCTGGTTTTAGTCAAAATGATAATTATTTATTTTATGATAAAATGAATGATAACTTACGCAAAAACCTGTACGGTAAGTTAACTTGAAAAGCAGAAATAAATTTATTTAAAGTTAACTTGTGACTGGTCATGCGACAGGTTTGAGCAAACGCGCAACTGGTTCCAAGTTAACTTTAAAAGCAGCCATAATTCCTTGTCTATTTTTACAAGCAGTCGCGTTCTTATGACAGGTCTGGTCAAGTCAACCTCGTGACAAGTCTGCGTTATAGACTGAATGTTAAAGCTTTTTAAGTACAAAGTTCATGTTCTACCACTTAAAACGACGTCAAAATATTTTCAATGCTATAAAAGATTTTTAATAACAAATTGAATGATTGTTTTATTAAACTGAGTCAGTTTTGAACAGACCGGTTAAAATGACTGGTCTGGTAAGAACAGACACGACTTTGTGACAGGTTATGACCAGTCATAAAAAAGCTGTCGCAGTATGCGTTGACCACTCGCAATTTAACGCAAATTACTGTAAACCAACTAATTTTAGCGGATACTTTTCTTCGCGTTTTTTCTTAGCAGTACAATTTTGCGGCAACTTATTTTCGCGTTTTGTCGTCAGTCGTGAATATTTTTTTTTATCTAAGTTACTCAATTTATCAGGAAGAAATAAAAATAAATAAAATATATTGTGAATGCATACGCATATATTTGAATCGTAATTAAAAAAATCGATTGACTTAGATCAATGATTATGTAATCAAACCAAAATCTACTAGTAATCCTTGGTCATTGTGAACACTTTTCTGTAAATATATCATTAGATTTAAAGTACTTTGGGAGAGAAAGTATTAAAATGTTTATTAGACAATTTCTTGTTAAGCAAAAACTGTGTGTTCAGCGGAAAAAGGAAATAATTCGGAGTTACTAGTTTTACTTCCCGATCCAAATTTAGAGGACGATCCAGATAAAAACTGTCACAGTTGCTAATTCATCAGTTAAGGACATTATTCTTACTCCAAACAGAAAACGAAAACGCGGGGATGACGGACATTACACTGATGAGCAGAGAGCCAAAATAGCAAAGTATGCCTGCGAAAACGGGAATACCAGTGCTGCCAAACATTTCTCCAAAATCTTTGAAAAGAGTATCACCGAAAGTACCGTGAGATCTATGAAGAAGCAATACTTATTGGATTTATATAAAACCCCTGATAAACAAATTCAGACTCTTTGCAGAAGTCCTAGAGGTAGGCCGAAATTGTTAGGACAGTTTGATGAGGTGGTTGATTACATTAAAAAACTTCGCGCCTCTGGGGCTATTGTAAATAACCAAATTCTAATTGTATGTGCTAGAGGGATTTTAAAGCATGAATGTATGCTTCTAGAATTTGGAGGACATATTGAGCTTCACAGGTCATGGACTGAATCGTTTTTGAGAAGAATTGGATTTGTGAAAAGACAGGGCATAAAGACAGCCCGAAAACTCCCATTGGACTTTGAGGAACAGAAAGTTCATTTTCTAAAAGATGTATCGAGTATTATTTATGAGCATTACATTCCCCCAAAAACGTGTTCTAAATTTCGATTAGACGAACATCAGTATCATACCTTGTAGAAATTGGACAATGGAACAAGAAGGTAAGATCGAGCAATTTCAACCTGTCATATTTAATTTGTTTATTTTGTATTCGATTTCAAGTGTTTTCAGTAGGTTTTTCTTTGCCACTTTTGTGCCCTTTCTGTCCACAAATACGACAATAAAATAATTTAAAATTATTAACATGAACTGAATGAAATAACACCAAATAGAAAATCTAAGAAAACTATTGAAATAAATTAAGAAAAATATTGAAGCAGCTTTATGACAATCAAAAAGATGATCGTAATATTTTTAATATTTTTCACTATAAGTGTCCGTATTTTTTTATTCCAGGTGCAAAACAGGTTGAAATTACAGGTCTCGAAGACAATCGTCAAATAACGGCACTTTTAACCCGTACAGTGTCTGGAGAATTACTCAAACCTCAACTTTTTATCAAGGCAAGACTGAACAATGCCACCCGTCTGTGAAATTTCCGAACGGTTAGGGCATCCATTATTCTGAAAATCACTGGTCCAATGAGAGTACAATGATACGATTTGTTGATAGGGTATTACTGCCGTACATTCAAGAACAACATGATATTCTAAACTTACCTCTAAAACCACCCGCATTGGCCATATTTGATGTTTTTGCAGCTCATAGGGTAGAATCATTTATTGAAAAACTTAAAAGTGCTGGGATCAAGATAATATATATACAAGGTGGTTGTACAGAAGAATTACAACCATTAGATCTGTCCGGTAACGCTCAGATAAAAGAAGAGGTAAAGTTTAGTTTCATATCATGGTATGCAAAGCAAATCGGTTTGCAATTAAAGGCAGGTAAAGACATTAAAAATATTAAAATTGATTTAAAGTTGTCTACAATTAAACCAGTCCACGGTCAGTGGATGATCCAAGTAATAACAAAGATTTAAGATCAAAAGGACATAATTCGTTTCGGTTGGATTAGAAGCGGTATGTTAAGCGTTAAATAACTGTCTGATCAATGAGTGTTTTGATAGCAATTGACACCTGTAGATTATTGATTTTATTGTTAAACATAATGACACTTTTATTGCATAACTGTATATACAAGTTGTATTGATTAATAAAAAAGTATGAATTGAAATTAGTTCTGTTTAAAAAGTTATTCGCGGCGATTTATTTTCGCGTTTTTTCGGCGCCCGCGAAAATAGTGAAAATAAATAGCTCGCGAAATAAAGTTGGTTTACAGTAAAGCAGACATAAGCAGACATGGAAAACAGTCACAAAGTTAACTTTATGATATTTTTTGTACAGGTTATGTGTGCACCCATCTGTACAACTGTACATCTATATATAATATACAGTTGTCCGTATATGATTTGAATCAAAATAACATTATTGAACATAATTTATTACTTACAAATGCAACAGTGCAATGTTTTTTTTCTATTTCGAGCAATGGATGTAACGGACGAAAACAGGAAAACTGCTGTTACAGTAGTGTATTTGTTTGTTATTCAGTATTTAAAACAAGGTAGGCGTACCTATGTTTTGTTTGTGAAAATTGACAACCTATTGCAAATTTTCGTTTTTTATATTCAATTTTTTATTATTTTCCTTCTTCACCATTCGGAAAAAAATCCCCCCTAAAAGGTAAAAAATGCATATTTCGGATTTTCAATCGATAAATATAACTTTAAGGCCAGGTATTCCCAAATTTATTTTTATTCACTTATGCAACGCTGCGTTTAATCTGAGTAAAACTGATTGTAGATTGAATGTCGTCTGCACTAACTTTAACAACATTAATTTCGATGTTTACACATAGATAATTTCATAACATATATTCGATACTTAATGTAGAACTTGTATGGGAAAAGTGTTCACTCCATTTGTTAATAGCTTTTGTTTAACAAAATCATATGGAGATACTTTTTTTCAAATATTCTTATGAAGACAAAGAAAATATACTAATCGATATACTCGCAAATAAAGGTAATAACAAAACTATCGAACTTGAATGATCAATCTCATAGTCCAGAGAAAACGACAAAAACGAATCAGTCATACCGGAGAATTGGTGGATCGCAATGGTCCTGACTTGGTACAGGCATTTCAAACGAAATGGTGGGTTAAACCAGGTTTTATGGCGCCAAACCTCCCTGTTCCATTGCGATCTTAGGATCCGGTAATGACCACAGAACACAACACAGTTGTGAGACACAATAGGGATATTGAGGTGATCATCTCAGTAAAGCAGACTAGTCAAACACTAATTAAAACAATTAACTATCATATCTTTTAACTCAATTTTGAACTTTTCTACTAGTGGCTGAAAACAAAGAAATATTTTTTTTAGTGATCGTATGAGACGTATTTTCTTATAGCCCTGCTCCTGCTTGTTTTAGTAGTGACGGCATGAAAGGTGAGTGCGGGGGTAAACTACTTAACATGTATGCGTACATGACCTGCACCAAAATGAGGAAAGGCTTTAGGAAATATGTTGTAAGGGGGTCTTGTTTTATCAAATAAATTTGAATCTGATCAGGCACCATAATCAATTCTAAGTTATTCCTGAAGAATATTTCATGTGCTGATACACATATACATAACTGTATATAAATTGAAAATTAAAATGACAACAAGGATTCATACAATAAATTTTGCTACGCCTGACGCGCGTGAAGTCTATCCAAGACTCAACAAAAGCGCTCTACCAAAGATATTGAAAATGTCAAAAACTATATGATTATGAAGAGAATAGAACAATACGACCAAAAATACCTAACTACAGCGATTGAATCGTGTAACTTTCCCATTCACTCTATACACGATTACCCCGTGCACGATACACGAATGAGCGATACACCATACACCATTGATAGATACACGATACACGATGAACGATACACCATACACGATACGCGATATGAAATTCAAGAATGTTTGCTGAAACGAAAATGCGATAATCTTGTTTAATTATCATATTTAAATCTATATTTATGTGGGGATTGCCACATTTATTTCTATGAACTTTCCTCCATGATCTAGATCTTTCTTAATTTAATAAAAACAGACGTCAAATGGTCATTTTTCATTAGACGATAAAACTGAATGCAACGCCCCTGTCGCCTTTAATTTTTTTCCAATCTTCATAAAGCTATATATTTCGAAAACATGCTTGCTCTGGTGCTTTGATCCGAACTAGTTTTAAAATTTCAATAAATGTAACCGTATTCGTTTTTTAATTGTAACCCTTTTTATTTTCTTTATATACGTATTTTATTAAAAAAAAATAAAAGTTTTCTTTTTATAAATTTTTCACGTCTGTCAGTTCTTTTCCTTGTATATTGTATTCAGTTGCAGATCAACTTTATCTTAAACTATAAATCGTAATAAACAATATTTATTAAAGAAAAATATCATCTTTCAAGATAGTGCTTATTTGATTTTGCTTAAGTAACATACATGTACACGCAACAAAAAGTTAAGGGGATGCATGCACAAAGTGTACAAGTACCTTTTCTGATACATTAAAGACAACACAGAAGGAAACGGGTTCATCTGAAATCGAATAATACAAGCTCTTTTCGTCTTCATATACGATTTTTTTAAAAGATTTGTCATGTCTGTAAGTTCGTGTCCTTGTATAGTGTACTATTTAAATTCGAAGCTCAACATTATCTAAAACTATAAGTCGTGTTAAACAATACCCATCAAAGAAATATGTCATCTATCAAGATAGCGCTTATTAGTTTTTGATTTTGCTTAAGTTACATACATGTACAAGCATCGAAACGTTAAGCATGCCGTTCTACAAACATGGGATGCATGCATGTGTACATGTACTTTGCTAATGCATTAAAGACAACACAGAAGGAAACAGTTCCATCTGGTTACGAATAATTCAAGCTCTTTTTGTCTTCATGCACATCGTCGGAATGTAGCGACAATAGGAAGTAAATTATATCGGCTTACCTTAAATATGTCGACGGAACATCCCACTTTTAAGAAGAAATGTTTTTTGTTTGATGTTTTATTCATTTTAGAATTTCTTGCTTAATTAAGACTTATAACATTTTTTCTTTCACACTTTTTCTCTCATAGAAAATGTATGATATAATTTATCGCAACAAACTTCAAGCAAATTTATTTCGCTACGCCCGTAGCGCCTTGTCTAGTTTAGCCTCAAAGGTGGCCCTCTATTCATCATGCAAAAACCCATTTTAATGAAGCAAATGTGAACCGATGTGGCAATCGACTGACATAGGTCCGAAAGACTAGATCGAACACAATATTTTTGACAATTACAACTACAACCTAATCCGTAGCATTAACATCAACGGAGCGGGGTTGATTAAAAATCCCCACCAGCAGCACCAGTGTTTAAAAAAAAATAAAAGTTCTAGAAATAAAAATTCTGGTTTCGTTAATTAGACTTTTCAGAGACGCTGGAATCAGAATTTTGTAAATTCCAAAACAAATTTAAAAGCTCGGTCCTTTTTAAGCTCACCTGACCCGAAGGGTCATGTGAGCTATTTCCGTCATTTGGCGTCCGTCGTCCGTCGTCCAACTTTTCAAAAATCCTCTCTGAAACCACATTGTCAAATGTAACTAAACTTGGATTTTGGGTTGTTCTATAGTATGTCCTTTACAAAATCATCGTTCAGATTTTTTATTTGATGAAAACATGACCGCTGTGGCTAAAAATAGAACATAAGGGTAAATTGCATTTTTTTTTGCAAATAACTCAAAAATGGTAACAGATATCAAAATTCTGGCATAAGGTAAAAGTGATTAGCACCTCAAGATCTACCTACCCATAAATTTTCAAGAAGATCCAACACCGATGTAGGAGTTATTGCCCTTTTTCCGGATTTTTTTTTTTCAAAATTTTGCACCTATTTAGCCCTATATCTTAAAACTATACAAGATATTTCAAAAATTTAAATTGCATATGATTAAGCACATCAAGATCTACATTTCATGTAATTTTGGTCAAAGCTGTAAAACCATTTCTTTAAGGAGTTAATACTTTTCTCCTGAATTTCAAAGATTACCTTGTCTGACACCATACATCCAACTTCAACCAAACTTGCCACAGTTGTTACATAGCATATATGCTACAATTCCATCGTTCAGATTTTTGCTTCGTCAAAAATTATGGCTGCCATGGGTAAAAATAGAACATAGGGGTAAATTGCAGTTTTTTGCTAATAACTCAAAAATGGTTACAGATATCAAAATTCGGATGGAAAACAAATGTGGTCAGCATCTCAACATCTTTTTCAAAATTTTTCACTTATTTAGCCGTATATCTTGAAAACTATACAAGATATTTCAAAAATTTAAAGTGCATATGGTTTTGCACATCAAGATCTACATTTAATGAATTTAGGTCAAAGCTGTAGGACCATTTCTTTTAGGAGTTATTGTCATTAAAACAACAAAATTTGCCATTTTTCTCCCGAATTTCAAAGATTAATTTGTCTGACACCCTAAGACCAACTGAAACCAAACATGGCACACTTGTTTAATAGCTTATATGCTACATTTCTATCGTTCCATGGAAAAATAGATCATAGGGGTAAATTTCGTTTTTTGCAAATAACTCAAAACTGGTTTCAGATATCAAAATTGTGCAAGAACCAAAAGTGATCAGCATATTAAGATCTACCTGTCCTGAAATTTCAGAAAAGATATGACTGCTGATGTAGGAGTTATTACCCTTTTCCTATTTATTATCCAAATTTTGCACTTATTAAGCCCAATTTCTTGTAAAACTAACCCAGATATTTCGGAAATTGAAATCGCATATGGTTAAGCACAATAAAATCTACAAAATATATGTATCTGTGCAGTTCAGATGAGCGATTCAGGCTCCTGGAAGCCTCTTGTTTCCGGTAATTTGTCCATCTTACAAGTGTACATGTATCACGTATAAATTGACCAGCGTAGATTTTACAAGTAACTGCTAGTAATTTCGTTTGCTACCGGGTCAGGTATTCAGTACATGTAATATACATGTCATTCAAATAACATCCTGTCTCCTGCGTCTCCAGCTGGTATTAACACAAAATATTAGCGAATTAATTCACAACATGAAATTTTAAATACACAAGTAGACTTTAGAATTATGTTCACACATCGGAAATATAATAAAATAAAATCAAATCAAAATCGTTTTATTCGTCCACCTTATGCATGTCATGTTTGCAATAATAATAGGTGTTGAATTATGGAATCATAAAGGGTCAGAATTAATGCAAAATGTAAAATTTGTATAATAAGATTTAGAAATACAAATGGTTAGCTAAAAAAAAATTACAGAAGATCAAATGAAAGATATGCTCAACTTTCTTATCGACAACATATTTGTACAGTTTAGTGGACGTGTTTTTCAGCAGACAATATGTATCCCAATGGGCACAAATTGTTCACCATTGCTTGCCGATTTGTTTCTTCATTCATATGAAACGGACTTCTCACAATCACCTCTAGAAAAAAGGACCACAGACTTGCTCTATCCTTCAATATCACATTGTGTTATATTGATGATGTCCTTTCACTAAACAATCCTCGATTTGGTGACTATTTACATCTCATATATCCGAAGGAACTTGAGATAAAGGCCACTGCATATTTCAGAAGGTCTGCTTTATGTTTGGATCTATTTCTCTAAATTGACACCCTAGGAAGGCTTTGTACAAACTCTATGACAAACATATTGACTTCAACTTTCCAAAAGTTAACTTTCCCTTTCTGTATTACAACATTCAGTCCGCTCCAGCACATTGAGTTTACGTAACACAATTGATTCGTTATTCAAGAGCATATTTGGAGTACAACGACTTCCTTGATAGAGCTACACGGCTGCAAGCAAATTGTTAACACGGGATACGTTGCTCCAAGGTTATTGTCATCACTCAAGAGTTTTTACGGAAGATACGTGCCTGTATACAAATACGGAATTTCTATCTCTCAGATGAGCACAGATGTCGGTCAGGAGTTCTAGTAGATTATACAAAAAAAAAATCATAAAAAAAAATAATTTTCAACGCGTCTTGATTTTTGAGAAAATTGTACCGATTCTTTGTACACCATATACGTATGACCTTGAACATAGAGTTTGGTAATGCCATCCTTTCCGGATTTGACCAACACTAAATCGACCTTTGGCAACGTGACGAGTGTGCTATAGCAAGCAGGAATTGATCACCTGAGTTCACTCACGTTTCGACTGGAGTTCACCTTGATGAATGCGGTTTTGTTGTTATGTGTTTGTGTGTTTTATGTTGGCGTGTGGTTTGTTTCGTTATGATAATATTTTGTCTACCGGTTTTTTCTTTGTCTTTACGGTTGTATGATGTTGATTACCCCTTTGGTACACATTTGCTTCTCTCATCTTATTAAAAATAGTAACTTACATTTCTGTGTGAATATTAAATAATCCTCGCGTATACTTGTTTTTAAATATAAATCACTTCTGTATCAATTTTGGTGTTCGATCCTCTGCCATCGTGTGGTCAAATCATTTTAAATTACGCCTATATTTATTTTTAATGATGCGTGAAAAAAGGTAAGACAAAAGTCACAAAGTTTAATCGGTATAGATTAGATGTATATAAATACATGTAGCCTTAGACTTGGATAATATATAGGTCTTAAATGTAGCTATTAATAAAAATATTGATAAACAATGATAATTTACATTTTTGTCAGTGATTTTTGTGAACATTTGAAGGTGAATGACTGTGAGGAATCTTAACCCCCTTTAAGGGGGGCATTACAATTGATCTGTTTTATGTTCTGATCACGTCTAAAACCCTTTAGTTTATATTATTTTACTCTATAAGGTTCAGAGTTGATCGAACACATGATTTATTCGATTAAAATGCAGCTTTTATAGTGCTTGTTTGCTCCTATCAATCCTTCCGTCTGTTATCTATTCCGTTAGTAATAGCCTATTCATATCCCGGTCGAAGAAGGCTTAGAAAGCTAGGAGTCTGAAATTTCTCAAAAAAGTAGTTTAAGTGTCATTAACGTTTTATTTTTTGTTCCAAGTTCCCTAAGGTTCATTACTTCAAATAAAAAGACCTCCGATAATAATCATTTCCTGATTCTACGGTTTGTGCTCGATGTCCGTTATTATCATGCTTATTTTTTGAATTTTAGACACCATTTTCGTTAATGAAAGCTACTGATATAAAGTAACTTAACCTTTTTTATTTAAATCACCCGTTCTTAAGATTATGTTTGCTAAAATACTTCATCAAATCAACGAACAGTTAGAACCATAAATCATTAAATAAAGGAGTTAAGAGAGCTATACTTTCTGGTTTCAAAGTAAAGTAAACAAGAAGACATTAAGTAGACGACCATTTGAATCTGAGAAGGGGGGCTGGCAGTTTAGATCGAGACTGATTTTTTTTCAAAATAAAGAAAATTTATGTTCTACACACTATACTTAAGAATCTACGGACATATTATTTATTCTAATTCTTTGAGGCAGAGGCCAGATTAATGGTGACACCACTCTTTTCTCGTCAATAATCGTGATTCAGTCAGATCTAGTCCTTCTTGGGGCTGGGGGATATCTAAAGAAACAAATTTCTTTTCTTAATCCAGCATTAAGATTTATAAATATTGTTTTTGCTGTCGATAATATTTATTTTGTTTGATCACTTTCTTCGATAGATTCAATTCGATCGCTGAATGATTCTGATAAAAAAAAACAACCGAAACGAAATTGACTTGTACACCAATCTGAATGCTAATCTATCGTGTATACACGATAAACCATTGGCTTTTCATCACACGATAAACGATTGACCGATACACGATACACCATTACACCATACATCATACACGATTGACCGATACAAAATGCATCATTACACCATACACGATGCACCATTACACCATACTCAATAAAATGTGAAAGTTGCACGATTCAATAGCTGTAGGGATGCAAAAGATGATCAACCTATGTCTGTGGTAGGAAAAACCTTGAGGTGTAGTAAATTTTAAAATTTAAACGGAAAAAGCAACGCTTTGGTGTGTTCTTAGGCACCAACCATTCTTTATATGGTGGTGGTTGGGGACTTTTTAACCTCATAATACTTTTTTCCTAAAAATGCAAAATCAATTTTTTTCCAACATATTCAAAATATTTTTATTTTATCAGCAACATCTTTTTTATTTGTTAATTAGCATGTTCATTTACATTGTTTGTATTATCCCTACATTTTTCGTATAATTTGTATTCCTGGTGGTATCTTCCAAATCTCACTCTGTTTAAAAAATGTCTCACTATTTGGCCTCGCAATGCATTTTGTACTGCTATACTTTGCTGTAAAAATGACTGTGTGACTCAGAATTACTTAGTTTTTATTGTTTAAATTCTTTCCCATTTTTTAACGTACATCTGTCATTCTTATCACACTTCCCAATGTTACCTTGAGTTAATGTAGATGAGTGTTCTTAAAGCATACAATAGTCTCTATCCATGCTATTCCTAATCAGATCTTGTCTTCCATCGATTGATCTTATACTTGCATGACAGTAAATAGGGTATAAATAATATTAGGAAAGAAAGGTTTTTCGGAAGGGGTCTGAGGCTCAAGGCTACTAAAGGCTCCAAAAATGGAACTAAATCCTAGTTGTTGTGCATTCCTAGTGAGTAATTTGGTGTCAAACATTATTTTTGGTCAGTATTGTGGACATATCAGGACACCACACGGAAGGGATATATAAAGTGATGAGCAAAGTCCATCATAACAGTTAATATTGTTAAGGAGCAAATATCTTGACTTCGCTGTACAAAGTTTGAGCAGTTTATAGGAATCAACCTGTCGGGTTTGTCCACATACCTAAGCACTTCTCCTACAGCATGTAAAACGCTAGACAGGTTTAATAAATCTTTACATGAAGAGAGTTTATCATATGTACAAAAAAGAATTTTCGTTGCTGTAGGATAATTTTAAGGGGAGATAATTAGAATTCAACATTTTAAATGTAATATTTAATAGGAGATCTCGTAAGTGCAACTCCTATATCGCTTGATATGGTTTTGATGAAATTTAAGATAAATGAAGTACACCATATCGAGATGTGCTAAAGAAATGTCAAATTGCAGATATCATTCAGGAGAGATGATTGGACTTTGTTCTTTGAAATATAGATTCAACTATTATGAGGGTGTAGCCATTAGTGAGCTCGCTCACAGTATTCCTTGTTCCTAATGTCATTTAGTAACAGATCCTTCATTCTATTTTGTTGAGCTGACTTTCTAGCTTCTTCTCATTGGTCTCTGATCTTCATTTTAAATACAAATGACAACAAAGTTCCAGACAATAAATTTTGCTACGCCTGACGCGCGTTTCGTCTATTCAATAAATTATTGTAATTACATGTATTTTGATGATTACATAATTCATTTCTTGACAATGTTCATTCAAACATGTATCAAGTAGTTTGTTGGTAATTCTCCACCGAAGATGAGCCGATGTAGTCTTTTGCATTTCTCTAGCTTGCTGTCCTTTATAATATCCGACTTTTCTTTTGATGAGTATTTAGATACTAAGTAGTCTAGATGATTTGTAAATTATGTTCTAGCATTCAGTAGATGCAGTAACAGCTAAAGTTTACCAAATAAAGAAATTACCTTAAAAATTCTCAGCATTTTTGTTCAAATTCGCATAGTGCATTTTATTGTTATAATTTTTCTTTTTTGAATTTGTGAATTTCAAAAAAAACAGGTACATCAAAGATTTTTAATTAATAATTTATTTGAAAAAATACCATACCCGTACCATAATAAAATGGTTTGTGCCTTCAAACATAAAAGTGTAAATTGAAGTTTTTCAAGATATTTAAAATGATTAAGGAATGTGTTACGCCAAAATGTATAATGTTTTAAGAAAAACCCAAACATGCGCAGTTTAATTCAAAGTTGATGATACGAGACTATAAGACATTAATTGAAATTTAAATGGATATAAAAGTTGCTCATTAACATTGGCAATTTTAATTTGAAACAAGACAGACAATGCATTAAAGTCGTAGTGCATTGATAAAAAGGTAAAATAATGCTTTAAAAACGGAAAAAAATATAACAATACATTTAAACTATTTAATCGCTTGCAAGAAATTACATTGACAATTCTTAGAATAAAATAGAACACACTCATTGTTAATACCATAACAATCTATAGGTTTCAAATTTATACACATGTGCATGTATCTGTGCCATTTTAGCTTTAGCAATTTCACCTTAAAATACCGTCAACCATATAATGTTTCTTTTATCAATCCGCATAATTATTTGGCGAACTCTTGTAGGTTGAGTGGGAAAAGTGTGACTTTTAAGAAATTATGATGTGAATCTACAACTGCATTAGCTATGATCATAAGACTTTTTTACGATAACAGTTGTAATTTCATTTTTGTGTAGCAAGTAAAATTTAAATTCAAAACTATTAAAACATTTAAATTATTTTGCTGGATATATTCTAAAACAATATTAATGTTGAAGAAAGGTAATGAAATAAATTAAATAAGCATAAACCATTTTGGCAAACATGACGCAAATTTCGTATCTTCAAGACTTGTCAAAGACTCTTTTTTCATAAAAGTGAAAAAAAAAGCAAACACAACAAATACCAATGATGGCATCAAAATGTAAACAGAACATGAAAAATATCAATGTTATTCTTTGTTTTCTCAATTTATGAAACTGAAGTGCCATATGCAACAATTTTGTGACATAAATGTCCTGCTGGTTTTAGTCAAAATAATAATTATTTATTTTATGGTAATATAAATGATAACTAACGCAATTAGATACCAAAAAAATTAGAAAATAATTTCAATATATATACAGACGGAGGCACACATTACCTGTACGGTAAGTTAACTTGAAAAGCAGATACAAATCAACTATAAGTTAACTTGTGACTGGTCATGCGACAGGTTTGAGCAAACGCGCAACTGGTTCCAAGTTAACTTTAAAAGCAGCCATAATTCCATGTCTGCTTTTAAAAGCAGTCGCGCTCTTATGACAGGTCTGGTCAAGTTAACTTCGTGACAAGTCTGTGGTATAGACTGAATGTTTAAGCTTTTTAAAACGACGTCAAAAATATTATCAATGCTATAAAAGATTTTTAATAACAAATTGAATGATTGTTTTATTAAACTGAGTCGGTTTTGAACAGACCTTTCAAAATGACTGGTCTAGTAAATGCAGACACGAATTTGTGACAGGTTATGACCAGTCATAAAAAAGCTGTCGCAAGTCCGTTTTGACCAGTCACAAGTTAACGCAAGTTAACTCAAGTTAACTTGACTTTCTCTTATAGCAGACATGAGCAGACATGGAAAGCATGACAACCTGTTGCAAATTTTCGTTTTTATATTCAAATCTATTATTTTCCTTCTTCACCATATGGAAAAAAAATCCCCCCAAAAAGGTTAAAAATGCATATTTCGGATTTTCAATCGATAAATATAACTTTAAGGCCAGGTATTCCCAAATTAATTTTTATTCACCTATGCAACGACACTAAAGCTGCGTTTAATCTGAGTAAAACTGATTGTAGATTGAATGTCGTCTGCATTAACATTAAACAACATTACGTTCAACATTACGTTAACATTGTAAAATTTCAATTTTTACACATACTAGGTAAAAAACAATTTCATTACATATATTCGATACTTAATGTAGAACTTGTATGGGAAAAGTGTTCACCTCATTTTGTTTATATCTTTCGTTTAACTTTAAATCATATGGAGATACTTTTTTCATATACTATTATGAGGACAAAGAAGATATAGTAATCGATATACTCGCAAACTTTGTTTTAGTATTGACGGGAAGAAAGGGGAGTGCGGGGGTTAATTACTTGACATGTATGCGTACATGACCTGCACCAAAATGAGGAAAGGCTTTTAGGAAATATGTTGTAAGGGGGTCTTGTTTTATCAAATTAATTTGAATCTGATCAGGCACCATCGTCAATTCCAATTTATTCCTGAAGAATATTTCATGTGCTGATACATAGATGTATAAAATTGAAATTAAAATGACAACAAGGATTCATACAATAAATGTTGCTACGCCTGATGCGCGTTAAGTCTATCCAAGACTCATCAAAAGCGCTCTGCCAAAGATATTGAAAATGCCACAAACTATATGACTATGAAGAGAATAGAACAATAAGACCAAAAAATACAGAACTACAGCGATTGAACCGTTTATTTTTCCCATTCACTCTATACACGATTACACAATACACGATACACGATTGAGCGATACACCATACACCATTGATAGATACACGATACACGATTGAGCGATGGACGATACACGATGAACGATTCACCATACACGATACGCGATATAAACTTTATATAAAATTCAAGAATGTCTGCTGAAACGAAAATGCGATAATCTTGTTTAATTATCATATTAATATCTATATCTACGCGGGGATTGCCACATTTATTTCTATGAACTTTCCTCCATTACCTAGATTTTTCTTAATTTAATCAAAACAGACGTCAAATAGTCATTTTTCATTAGACGATAAAATGAATGCAACACCCATGTCGCCTTTATTTTTTTTCCAATCTTTCTTAAAGCTTTATATTCCGAAAACATGCTTGCTCTGGTGCTTTGATCCGAATTAGCTTTAAATTGCTTTTAAATGTAACCGTATTCGTTTAAAAGTCTTGCTATATGGTATATTAAACCAATTGTCACCCTTTTTATTTTCTTTATATACGTATTTTATTAAAAAAAATATCGTCACGTCTGTCAGTTCTTTTCCTTGTATATTGTAAGTACATTTAAAGATCAACTTTATCTAAAACTATAAATCGTGTTAAACAATATTTATTAAAGAAAAATGTCATCTTTCAAGATAGTGCTTATTTGATTTTGGTTAGGTTACATACATGAAAAAGCAACAAAAAGTTAAGTGTTGCCGTTTTACAAACACGTGGTGCCTGCATAAAGTGTACATGTACTTTGCAAATGCAGAAAAGACAACACAGAAGGAAATAGTTCTATGATTTCGAATAATTCAAGCTCTTTTCGTCTTCATACACTTCGTCGGAATGTAGCGACAATAGGAAGTAAATTATATCGGCTGTCCTTTAATATGCCGACGGAACATCCAACTGAGACCTTCCATGTCGTGCATA
The DNA here is from genome assembly GCA_963971305.1 of Arcuatula senhousia. NCBI lineage: Eukaryota > Metazoa > Mollusca > Bivalvia > Mytilida > Mytilidae > Arcuatula > Arcuatula senhousia. The sequence continues at coordinate 12,361,241 of OZ020312.1, forward strand.
GATATTCAAATAGCATACGAATAAAGGCCAATAAACGTTTTATTGGAAACAGGTATAGTCCGGCAATATGTGAGACAATTAAATAAAACAAGGTTTTAATTCGCTCAAGAAAAGTAATCATATACACTTGAAAATGGGAAAATTTATTTAAAACAAATTATATAGTCACCATTTCCTTAGTGCGACCTCTCTCTTATAAAAGTCCTGTTTTTTTAGTCTTTACACTACATGCATATAAAGTATTTTTTCACGAAAGCTTTATCAAAACATCTGTATGATCTGTCTTTAAAAAGATGGGCATGCAAAACAATGACCGAAATTAGCAGGTATCGGATATTTAACCTAATAGATCGTAATAAATTTTAATCTATTTAACTATTTTATTAATTTGTGTCCTTACCTCTATTATGTGACTTTATTATTATGTCAACGGGACAGAAATCTGCATTATTTGAAATTAATTGATTTAAAATTAATCTCATATTCTATTTAGTCGAGAAACACTTTTCTTATTTTATTATCGACATTAGGAAAGTACGTCACAATATGTTAATATAAAAGTTTCCGTGACTATTTCTGGGCGGCAAATACCAAAGAACATGTAAGGGAGGTATAAGTATATGGCGAGTGGCGAATGCTTCTAAATAAATAGAGCATTTTCCCTAGGTGGCTAAATGGGGCTTGTCTGGTTATATAATCTGAAACTTAGCTTTACTGCTGGCGATATTAGGTCAACGTGCATGCATGGAGTCTCAGAGTACCGTGCTTTGTGCACGTCAAAGAACCCTTTATTGTCTACCTTAAGTGAATCATAAAAACCAAATTATCACAACCTTCACTTTTCACATGCAAGCGATTTTATTTTTAATCTAATAGTATGATAATGTGTAGAACAATTTCATCCTTTTCTCTTCTTTTTAAATAGACGATAAATACTTTCATGTTTTACAAATAGTCGTAATAAGTTTGTGTGCAGTCCATAATTTGAAAGCGGGGGTATCAGTTAAGCAAAGAAATAGCATAGCTATTGAATTATGATAAAGAAAAAAATTACCAAATCATAGTTACTCTAAGGTTTATCTAAATATGATTTTTCAGGAGAGTGGACCTTTTATCATGTGACTGTATTTCATTATTTCTTTTACTTGACCCTTTTCCTTTTTTTTCTATTAGTTTTAAGAAGAAATGTTCTTTGTTTGATGTTTTATTCATTTTATAATTTCTTGCTTAATTAAGACTAATAACATTTCTACTTTCAAACTTTTTCTCTCTTAGAAAATGTATAATATAATTTATCGCTACAAACTTCCAGCAAATTTATTTCGCTACTCTTGTAGCACCGTGTCTAGTTTAGCCTCACCAGTGGCCCTCTATCCATCAAGCAAAAACCCAAGCAAAATTTGAATGAAGCAAATGTGAACCGATGTGGCAATCGACTGACATAGGTCCAAAAGACTGTAGATCAAAAACAAAATTTTTATTTTGACAATTACATAATAATAATACTTTATTGACATTAAACCCTGTCGGGTTAGGCAAATACATATAATCAAGACAGCTAAAAACTATACAGACAAAGTACAAATGACATATACAATTAATTACGCTAATATTAAACATTATAACCCAAATATTATAACCTTGACCAACGTGGATCTCATTTTCGCAATTCTAAAGACTGCTTTATAAAATCTACAACTATGGACAAAATAGAATTATCTGGATTTAAAATTAGTTTAAGTTTATCAAGTGGTTCAAGTTGGTTAAATTCTGGTTGTGAAACTATAATTAAGGTCTTTCCCTTTCTGAAGGAAAGACCTTATTGTATTTCTTCTGATTATTATTATTATTATTATTCTTTTCAGTTTCCGACGCCAAAAGAAAAAAAGTTTCTTGACCGATCTTAACGAAATTTGGCACACTTATTCAGTTATGCCTGGAATAGATAAGGTTCACCCTGTGAGCGCCAGCTCCTTATAGTTTTGGCGCAATAGCGCAAAACGCTGTTTACCCTTGTGATCAGATCTCCTCCGAAACGGTAATAGTTATCAAGATTCTGTTTAGTGAAAATGGTAGCTTACATCCTGGTGATGATTTATTATGCAAAAAAAATGCTGTAATTTACTTCCTGGTTGCGCGCGAATGGCGCCAACTTGGCGCAAAATATTAATGTTGTCCGATTTCGATGAAATTTAGTTTCCAAGTAGATTAGAGGGTCCTGATTACGAATATGCAATCAAAAACTTTTTTGCGTTTACCATTGCCAAAATGGCGGCCGTCAAACGGTTTTTTGCTTATAACTTGAAAACCGTTAGAGATAGTATAGACAATATATGAACAAAAAATGATTGTCTTGAAAAGACCTACAATTTGAGTCCAAACAATGTATGATTCGGTTGAGCGGTTTTGAAATAACGGCCGAAACAAGTTTTCGCGAAATACGTTTTTTGCCAATAACTTGAAAACCTTAACAGATAGCATAATCGACATGTGTATGAAAAATGACCGTCTTGACAAGACCTATCATTTAAGCCCAAAAAGTACATGATATGGTTGAGTGATTTCAAAATGGCGGCCGAAAACATCATCCTTTGAATTATTTACTTAAATAACATTTAAACGGTTATAGATAATATAGTACATATATATATATATTTGTTTTATCAGTAACTGAAGAGCTTAGCTTTAAGACAAAGGTCAAAGGTGATAGGTCAACTTAACGGGAAAGACCTCTCATTTGTTCTCTGAACAAATGGCACTTTAATTTGTCTTAAAAATTGTTTCCTTGGTTCCTTATTTAATGAACATTCAAGTATAAAATGATATTCATCATCTAATACTAGACATTTTCTACATACCCGGTGTTCACGGGCTATTTTCTTATAACGCCCAAGTTCTATTTCTAAGTTATGATCACTTATCCGTAATTTTGTTAGTATCCTGCGACTATTTGAGTTTGTTAATTTCAAATAGCCTGCAGGTTGTAATCCAGTTTTCAGTTTACTATATAAATGTAGCTTTGAGGTATTGTCTAATTTATTAATTTTTTCAATAATAAGTGCACTGTAAAAGTCATTTACCCTATTTTTGCTTACTTTCTTAACTTTATTTTTCACTTCATTAAAATGTTTGTCAGAATAGTGAAAATCTTCTTTCTCAAGTTCTAGGTCATCCATTATAGAAGAAGCAAAACTATACCAGGTATATATTCCCTCTTCACTCATTTTTTTATTGATTATAAATGCATCTTTTAACAATGGGTTGATGTCTTGTGTATGAATTCTAGAATAAAAAGATAATACTTGATTTTTAATGAATGACTCCAAAGGTAGTCTCCCGAGTTCTGTTCTTGCTGCAAAGTTACTAGCAGTTTTTCTAACACCCAAAATAGCTTTGCAAAATCTTAAATGAATCTTTTCAAAATTATATTTGTCTGAAAAAGACAATCTGTCACAAATTGTTCCATTTGCCAATGATCTCTGTGTTGATTTAAAAACTGAGTAGTAATCTTCCATAAACCAAATTTCACTATTATATAAAATTATAGGTCGAATCAATGTATCAAATAATTTACAAGACACATCAACCGGTACATGTTTAAAGTTTGACATGAATTTTCTCATTGCAAAAAATACTTTTAATCCCTTTTTGGAAAGTTCAGCAATAGATCTTTTGAATTTCCCCTTACTATCGATTATGTTGCCCAAAAAATTAAACTCTTTTACCTCAGTTAGCATTTCTCTTTTATAGAAAAAATTTGGAGATGGTTGTGTGCCAACCTGGAATAGCATAACCTTTGTTTTATTTGTATTTACAGTTAGTTGCCATTTGTAACAGTATTTTTCTAGTTTATTTAAGGCACATTGCAAACCTTCTGCAGAGTTAGACATAATGACAAGGTCATCTGCAAAACTTAATGTATTAATACTCATTTCGTCAATGAAGACTGGATCACAACTTCTATCAAATATAGAATGTAAATCATTAATATAAATATTAAATAAAGTAGGGCTCAAACTGTCACCTTGCTTTACCCCTCGGTTAATGTTAAAAAACTCTGAACAATTATTTTCGATTTTTACAGAGGACTTGCAAGAACTATACATGCTCTTAATCACAGTATATGCTTTAGAACCTATATAGTCATTTTTTAATTTATACAATAATCCGTCGTGCCATACAGTATCGAAAGCACGTCTTAAGTCAACAAAACAAGAGAAAATGTTTTTCTTCTGTTTGGTTAAATATTTTGTTAATAGTGACTTCAATATAAATATACTGTCAGTAGTTCTATGGTTATTTCTGAAACCAAACTGTTCATTGGCAAATTTTTCTTCATAATAATCTACCAATCTTGAGTTAATTACAGCACTAAATAGTTTAGCCATACTATTCTGGAGAGAAATCCCTCTGTAATTATTAATATTTTGTTTATCTCCAGATTTATGAATTAAGATAATATATGATTTTCTCCAATTAGATGGATAACTTCCAGAATCAATTATTAAATTAAATAATTTAACAATAGCCTTGCAAGTGACTATTCCACTATATTTAATGATTACAATTACAACCGAATCCGTAACATTAAAGTGTTGATACCGGAGCGGGGTTAATTAAAAATCTCCACCGGCAGCACCAGTGTTTTAAAATAATAAAAGTACTAGAAATAAAAATTCTGGTTTCGTTAATTAGACTTTTCAGAGACGCTCCAATCAGAATTTTGTAGATTCCAAAACAAATTCAAATGCTCGGTCCTTTTTTAGCTCACCTGACCCGAAGGGTCATGTGAGCTATTGCCGTCACTTGGCGTCCGTCGTCCGTCCGTCCGTCGTCCGTCGTCCAACTTTTCAAAAATCTTCTCTGAAACCGCATTGTCAAATGTAACTAAACTTGGTAGGGTTGTTCTATAGTATGTCCTCTACAAAACATCGTTCGGATTTTTGATTGGATGAAAACATGGCCGCTGTGGCTAAAATAGAACATAGGGGTAAGTTGCAGTTTTTTGTAAATAACTCAAAAATTGTATAAGATATCAAAATTTTGCCATAGGGTAAAAGTGATTAGCACCCCAAGATCTACCTACCCAGAAATTTTCAAGAAGATCCAACACCGATGTAGGAGTTATTGCCCCTTTTCTGGATTTTTTCAAAAAATTTCACTTATTTAGCCCTATATCTTAAAACTATACGTCAAGATATTTTAAAAATTCAAATTGCATATGCTTAAGCACATCAAGATCTACATTTCATGTAATTTGGTCAAAGCTGTAGAACCATTTATTTTAGGAGTTATGGCCCTTAAAGCGTCAAAATTTACCATTTTTCATTACTTTTCCCCTGAATTTCAATGATTAACTTGTCTGACACCATACATCCAACTTCAACCAACCTTAGCACAGTTGTTTAATAGCATAAATGCTACAATTTCATTGTTCAGATTTTTGATTCGTTAAAAAATGTGGCTGCCATGGCTAAAATAGAACAAAGAGGTAAATTGCAGTTTTTTGCTAATAACTCAAAAATGGTTACAGATATCAAAATTCTGACAGTAAACAAAAGTGGTCAGCATCTCAAGATCTACCTGCTGTTTCAAGAAGATCCAACAATTGATGTAGGAGTTATTGCCCTTTTTTCGATTTTTTCAAAGTTTTACACTTATTTAGCCATATATCTTGAAAGCTATACAATATATTTCAAACATTTAAATTGCATATGATTTTACACAAAAAGATCTACATTTAACGTATTTTGGTCCAAGCTTTAAGACCATTACTTTTAGGAGTTATCGTCATTAGAACAACAAAATTTACAATTTTTCTCCTGAATTTCAAAGATTAATTTGTCTGACACCCTAAGACCAACTGAATCTAAACTTCATTTTTTTGCAAATAACGCAATGGTTTCAGATATCAAAATTGTGCAAGAATCAAAAGTGATCAGCATATAAAGATCTACCTGTCCTGAAATTTCAGAAAAGATCTGACTGCTGATGTGGGAGTTATTGCCCTTTTCCTAAATTTTTCCAAATTTTGCACTTATAAAGCAAAAAATATATGTATCTTTGCAGTTCAGGTGAGCGATTCAGGCTCCTGAGAGCCTCTTGTTTCCGGTAATATGTCCATCTTACAAGTGTACATGTATCACGTATAAATTTACCAGCGTATATTTTACAGGTAACTGCTAATAAGTTCATTTGCTACCGGGTCAGGTATTCAGTACATGTAATATACATGTCATTCAAATAACATCCTGCCTCCTGCGTCTCCAGCGGGGATTAACACAAAATATAAGCGAATTAATTCACAACATGAAACTTTAAATACACAAGTAGACTTTAGAATTATGTTCACACATCGGAAATAAAATAAAATCAAATCAAATCAAAATCGTTTTATTCGTCCACCTTATGCATGTTATGTTTGCAATAATGATAGGTATTGAATCATGGAATCATAAAAGGTCAGAATTAATGCAAAATGTAAAATTTGTATAATAAGATTTAGAAATACAAATGGTTACTGTCTGGAACTTAGTTGTCATTTGTATTTCGAACACACGTGAAGGTTAGCACTGCTGGTGGAGTTAAGATTCCCCGAGGTTAGCCCGCTCCGGCACCAACACTTTTGAGTTGGAGAATACATCAAAGCTTTAAATTATCCGTCTAAATTTCAAAATTGTCTAAACCCTAAGGTTCTTCCTACCCCAGACATAGGTTGAATATCTTAGTTATAATTTGGTTCCCCAGTTTGGTATTTTTGGTTATACTGTTCTATGCTCTTCATATTCATACAATGTTTGGTATTTTCAATATTTTTGGTAGAGCGCCTCTGATGAGTCTTGAATAGACGAAACGCGCGTCAGGCGAAGCAAAATTTACTGTCTGAAACTTTGTTGTCATTTGTATTTCGAACACACGTGAAGGTTAGCACTGCTGGTGGAGTTTAGATTCCCCGAGGTTAGCCCGCTCCGGCACCAACACTTTTTGAGTTGGAGAATACATCAAAGCTTTAAATTATCCGTCTGTATTTCAAAATTATCTAAACCCTAAGGTTCTTCCAACCCCAGACATAGGTTGAATATCTTAGTTATAATTTGGTTCCCCAGTTTGGTATTTTTGGTTATACTGTTCTATGCTCTTCATATTCATACAGTGTTTGGCATTTTCAATATTTTTGGTAGAGCGCCTCTGATGAGTCTTGAATAGACGAAACGCGCGTCAGGCGTAGCAAAATTTACTGTCTGAAACTTTGTTGTCATTTGTATTTCGAACACACGTGAAGGTTAGCACTGCTGGTGGAGTTTAGATTCCCCGAGGTTAGCCCGCTCCGGCACCAACACTTTTTGAGTTGGAGAATACATCAAAGCTTTAAATTATCCGTCTGTATTTCAAAATTATCTAAACCCTAAGGTTCTTCCAACCCCAGACATAGGTTGAATATCTTAGTTATAATTTGGTTCCCCAGTTTGGTATTTTTGGTTATACTGTTCTATGCTCTTCATATTCATACAGTGTTTGGCATTTTCAATATTTTTGGTAGAGCGCCTCTGATGAGTCTTGAATAGACGAAACGCGCGTCAGGCGTAGCAAAATTTACTGTCTGGAACTTTGTTGTCATTTGTATTTCGAACACACGTGAAGGTTAGCACTGCTGGTGGAGTTAAGATTCCCCGAGGTTAGCCCGCTCCGGCACCAACACTTTTGAGTTGGAGAATGCATCAAAGCTTTAAATTATCCGTCTAAATTTCAAAATTGTCTAAACCCTAAGGTTCTTCCTACCCCAGACATAGGTTGAATATCTTAGTTATAATTTGGTTCCCCAGTTTGGTATTTTTGGTTATACTGTTCTATGCTCTTCATATTCATACAGTGTTTGGCATTTTCAATATTTTTGGTAGAGCGCCTCTGATGAGTCTTGAATAGACGAAACGCACGTCAGGCGTAGCAAAATTTACTGTCTGGAACTTTGTTGTCATTTGTATTTCGAACACACGTGAAGGTTAGCACTGCTGGTGGAGTTAAGATTCCCCGAGGTTAGCCCGCTCCGGCACCAACACTTTTGAGTTGGAGAATACATCAAAGCTTTAAATTATCCGTCTAAATTTCAAAATTGTCTAAACCCTAAGGTTCTTCCTACCCCAGACATAGGTTGAATATCTTAGTTATAATTTGGTTCCTCAGTTTGGTATTTTTGGTTATACTGTTCTATGCTCTTCATATTCATACAGTGTTTGGCATTTTCAATATTTTTGGTAGAGCGCCTCTGATGAGTCTTGAATAGACGAAACGCGCGTCAGCCGTAGCAAAATTTACTGTCTGGAACTTTGTTGTCATTTGTATTTCGAACACACGTGAAGGTTAGCACTGCTGGTGGAGTTTAGATTCCCCGAGGTTAGCCCGCTCCGGCACCAACACTTTTGAGTTGGAAAATACATCAAAGCCTTAAATTATCCGTCTAAATTTCAAAATTGTCTAAACCCTAAGGTTCTTCCTACCCCAGACATAGGTTGAATATCTTAGTTATAATTTGGTTCCCCAGTTTGGTATTTTTGGTTATACTGTTCTATGCTCTTCATATTCATACAGTGTTTGGCATTTTCAATATTTTTGGTAGAGCGCCTCTGATGAGTCTTGAATAGACGAAACGCGCGTCAGGCGTAGCAAAATTTACTGTCTGGAACTTTGTTGTCATTTGTATTTCGAACACACGTGAAGGTTAGCACTGCTGGTGGAGTTAAGATTCCCCGAGGTTAGCCCGCTCCGGCACCAACACTTTTGAGTTGGAGAATGCATCAAAGCTTTAAATTATCCGTCTAAATTTCTAAATTGTCTAAACCCTAAGGTTCTTCCTACCCCAGACATAGGTTGAATATCTTAGTTATAATTTGGTTCCCCAGTTTGGTATTTTTGGTTATACTGTTCTATGCTCTTCATATTCATACAGTGTTTGGCATTTTCAATATTTTTGGTAGAGCGCCTCTGATGAGTCTTGAATAGACGAAACGCACGTCAGGCGTAGCAAAATTTACTGTCTGGAACTTTGTTGTCATTTGTATTTCGAACACACGTGAAGGTTAGCACTGCTGGTGGAGTTAAGATTCCCCGAGGTTAGCCCGCTCCGGCACCAACACTTTTGAGTTGGAGAATACATCAAAGCTTTAAATTATCCGTCTAAATTTCAAAATTGTCTAAACCCTAAGGTTCTTCCTACCCCAGACATAGGTTGAATATCTTAGTTATAATTTGGTTCCCCAGTTTGGTATTTTTGGTTATACTGTTCTATGCTCTTCATATTCATACAGTGTTTGGCATTTTCAATATTTTTGGTAGAGCGCCTCTGATGAGTCTTGAATAGACGAAACGCGCGTCAGCCGTAGCAAAATTTACTGTCTGGAACTTTGTTGTCATTTGTATTTCGAACACACGTGAAGGTTAGCACTGCTGGTGGAGTTTAGATTCCCCGAGGTTAGCCCGCTCCGGCACCAACACTTTTGAGTTGGAAAATACATCAAAGCCTTAAATTATCCGTCTAAATTTCAAAATTGTCTAAACCCTAAGGTTCTTCCTACCCCAGACATAGGTTGAATATCTTAGTTATAATTTGGTTCCCCAGTTTGGTATTTTTGGTTATACTGTTCTATGCTCTTCATATTCATACAGTGTTTGGCATTTTCAATATTTTTGGTAGAGCGCCTCTGATGAGTCTTGAATAGACGAAACGCGCGTCAGGCGTAGCAAAATTTACTGTCTGGAACTTTGTTGTCATTTGTATTTCGAACACACGTGAAGGTTAGCACTGCTGGTGGAGTTTAGATTCCCCGAGGTTAGCCCGCTCCGGCACCAACACTTTTGAGTTGGAGAATACATCAAAGCTTTAAATTATCCGTCTAAATTTCAAAATTGTCTAAACCCTAAGGTTCTTCCTACCCCAGACATAGGTTGAATATCTTAGTTATAATTTGGTTCCCCAGTTTGGTATTTTTGGTTATACTGTTCTATGCTCTTCATATTCATACAGTGTTTGGCATTTTCAATATTTTTGGTAGAGCGCCTCTGATGAGTCTTGAATAGACAAAACGCGCGTCAGGCGTAGCAAAATTTACTGTCTGGAACTTTGTTGTCATTTGTATTTAGCTAAAAAAAAGGAAAAACAAATTTACAGAAGATCAAATAATAGATATGCTCAACTTTCTTATCGACAACATATTTATACAGTTTGGTGGACTTGTTTTTCAGCAGACAATATGTATCCCAAATGGGCACAAATTGTGCACAATTGCTTGCCGATTTGTTTCTTCATTCATATGAAACGGACTTCTCACAATCACCTCTAGAAAAAAATGACCACAGACTTGCTTTATCCTTCAATCTCACATTGTGTTATATTGATGATGTCCTTTCACTAAACAATCATCGATTTGGTGAATATTTACATCTCATATATCCGAAGGAAATTAAGATAAAGGCCACTGCATATTTCAGAAGGTCTGTTTCATGTTCGGATCTATTTCTCTAAATTTACACCCTAGGAAGGCTTTGTACAAAGCTCTATGACATACATATTGACTTCACCTTTCCAATAGTTAACTTTTTCTTTCTGTGTAGCAACATTCCGTCCGCTCCAGCACATGGAGTTTGCGTATCACAATTGATTCGTTATTCAAGAGCATATTTGGAGTACAACGGCTTCCTTGATAGAGCTACACGGCTGCAAGCAAATTGTTAACACGGGGATACGTTGCTCCAAGGTTATTGTCATCACTCAAGAAATTTTACGGAAGATATCATGTGCTTGTATATATTTTCTATCTCTCCACAGATGTCGGTCAGGAGTTTAAGTAGATTATACAAAATAAATCATAAAAAAATTGAATTTTAAACGCGTCTTGATTTTTGAGAAAATTGTACCGATTCTTTGTACACCAGATACGTATGACCTTGAACATAGAGTTTGGTAATGTCATCCTTTGCGGATTTGACCAACACTAAATCGACCTTTAGCAACAAGACGAGAGTGCTATAGCAAGCAGTAATTGATCACCTGAGTTCACTCACGTTTCGACTTGAGTTCACGTTGATTAATGCGGTTTTGTTGTTATGTATTTGTGTGTTTTAGGTTGGTGTGTGGTTTGTTTTGTTATGATAATATTTTGTCTACCGGTTTTGTCTTTGTCTTTACGGTTTTATGATGTTGATTACCCCTTTGGTACACATTTGCTTCCCTCGTCTTATTAAAAAAGTAACTTACATTTCTGCGTGAATATTAAATAATCCTCGCGTATACTTGTTTTTAAATAAAAATCACTTCTGTATCAATTTTGGTGTTCGATCCTCTGACATCGTGTGGTCAAATCATTTTAAAATACGCCTACATTTATTTTTAATGATGCGTGAAAAAAGATTAGACAAAAGTCACAAAGTTTAATCGGTATAGATTAGATGTATATAAATACATGAAGCTATAGACTTGGATATATTATCCAAGTCTATAGCTTCATGTATTTATAAGTCTTAAATATAGTTATTAATATAAATATTTATAAACAATGATAATTTACATTTTTGTCAATGATTTTTGTGAACATTTGAAGGCGAATGACTGTGAGGAATCTTAACCCCCTTTAAGGGAGAAGCGTCAAGTTGGTTACTTATTCCTTATTCTAAAAACACTAAATAGGGAATTAGTAACTGGTTACTTATTCCCTATTCCTTATACCTTATTTAAATCATTCCTTATTCATAATTTGAATAAGGAATAAGTAACTGGTTACCTATTCCTTATTCTAAAAATCACTAAATAGGGAATAATAACTGGTTACTTATTACCTATTCCTTATTCCTTATTTCAATAAGGAATATATAACTGGTTACTTATTCCTCATTATAAAAAGCAGTACATAGGGAATAAGTAACTGATTACTTATTCCTTACTTAAATAAGGAATACGGAACTGGTTATTTATTACTTATCTAAAAAAAACACTAAATAGGGAATAAGTAACTGTCTATTGATTCCTTATTCTGAGAACACTTAATAGGAAATAAGTTACTGGTTACTTATTCCTTATTCCTTCGGGTCAGGTGAGCTTTTGCCATCACTTTGCGTCCGTCGTTCGTAAACTTTTTCAAACGTTTATTGCTCTGACGCCATAGTTCATTTGCAACCAAACTTAGTACAGTTGATTAGTTGGCACATGTGCTTCGAAACGTCTGTGTGTTTGTCGGGTTGTCATAGTTATTGAACTAATTGATTCAATTGATTCAATTTACATAGGTGCTTTAATGTATAAGTTAAATCATACTGAAATTTTAATCAATCAATGGGTCTTTATAGTCGTGACTATAGGCTAAAGAGCCTCTGCAGCGACTTTTAAGACTCGCTGTGTGCCATGACACACCACCGCCAGTGTTAGCTGCTCCAGAGTATCCTTTGTTATCGCTGGAGCAGGGCCCGTCTTCCACCACGGGGAGGTACTAGTCGGGATTCTGGAAGACCTGAAATTTCAAATAGAAGAGTTTTCTATCAAACAAATTAAAAGAAGTAACTGGCACGGTACCTAAAGTAGATAAATCTTTAACTCAATTGATAGATACTCGAGTATTATCTAATATAATGCAAGATTTTATTCAGATATTGTATAAAACTGAAAGCCAAACTACAAAATATAAAAATAGGGAAACAAAAAATTAAAATCTATTTTGTGCAACCTGAAAAGGGAAGCAATTTAAGCTGCAAACATCTAAAGTTGAACTTTAAATTTCAAAGAAACACTTCCGGTTCGGCATCTTCAAAAAATTTGTAAAAAAAAAAATTCAATCAGGAAATGTCAGCTTTTGATTTTTTACATATAGATAAGATGCATAAACTGAACTTGTTTCAAAAGATGGCTCTAAATAAAGGCAAATGTGTACATTTTCGATATTTATAATTGCCTCTCAAGGTTTATCTTTTTACATTTTTTTACTACGCGAACAGAAGCAAAAACAAAAAAAACGAAGAAAAGGGGGAGCTGTGGAAAAATCCCCACGCTACCAGGCCCATTGGGGGGACTGGGCTGATTTTGAAGGAAGGTCCATGAGGTCCACAACCTATATGGTCAATATCCTTACCATTTTCTGGTTTGTAAGAAATCCGGGTCCAAAAAGATATAAATTAAGGCTAAGGGTATGGGTTCTCTCCCCCTATGGAAAAATCCCCACGCTACCAGGCCCATTGGGACTGGGCTGATTTGAAAGGAGGGTCCATGGGGTCCACAACCTATATGGTCAATATCCTTACCATTTTCCTGTTTGTACGAAATCCGGGTCCAAAAAGAGTGTAAATTAAGCCTAAGGGTATGGGTTCTACCCCCCCCTGTGGAAAAATCCCCACGCTATCAGGCCCATTGGGACTGGGCTGATTTTGAAGGAGGGTCCATGGGGTCCACAACCTATATGGTCAATATCCTTACCATTTTCCGGTTTGTAATAAATCCGGGTCCAAAAAGAGTGTAAATTAAGCCTAAGGGTTTGGGTTCTCCCCCCCCCCTTGTGGAAAAATCCCCATGCTACCAGGCCCATTGGGACTTGGCTGATTTTAAAGGAGGGTCCATGGGGTCCACAACCTATATGGTCAATATCCTTACCATTTTCCGGTTTGTAAGAAATCCGGGTAAAAAAGAGTGTAAATTAAGCCTAAGGGTATGGGTTCTCTCCCCTTGTGGAAAAGTCTCCACGCTACCAGGCCCATTGGGACTGGGCTGATTTTGAAGGAAGGTCCATGGGTTCCACAACCTATATGGTCAATATCCTTACCATTTTCCGGTTTGTAAGAAATCCGGGTCCAAAAGGAGTGTAAATTAAGCCTAAGGGTATGGGTCCCCCCTGTGGAAAAATCCCCACGCTACCAGGCCCATTGGGACTTGGCTGATTTTGAAGGAGGGTCTATGGGGTCCACAACCTATATGGTCAATATCCTTACCATTTTCCGGTTTGTAAGAAATCCGGTTCCAAAAAGAGTGTAAATTAAGCCTAAGGGTATGGGTTCTCCCTCCTCTGTGGAAAAATCCCCACGCTACTAGGCCCAATGGGACTGGGCTGATTTTGAAGGAGGGTCCATTACCAGTTACTTATTCCCTATTTAGTGTTTTTAGAATAAGGAATAAGTCACCAGTTACTTATTCCTTATTTAAATAAGGAATAAGGACAAGGGAATAAGTAACCAACTTGACGCATCTCTTTAAGGAGGGGGGCATTACAATTGATCTGTTAGATCTGTTCTGATCACGTTTAAAACCCTTTAGTTCAATTTTACTCTATAAGGTTCAAAGTTAAAATGCAGCTTGTATAGTGCTTGTTTGCTCCTGTCAATGCTTCCGTCTGTTATCCATTCCGTTCGTAATAAACTTTTCATATCCCGATCGAAGAAGGCTAAGAAAGCTAGGAGTCGGAAATTTCTAAAAAAAAGTAGTTTTTGTGTCATTAACGTTTTATTTTTTGTTCCAAGTTCCCTAAAGTTCATTACTTCAAATAAAAAGACCTCCGATGATAAATCATTTTCTGATTCTACGGTTTGTGCTCGATGTCCGTTATTATAATGTTGAATTTTTGAATTTTAGACACCATTTTCGTTCGTGAAAGCTACTCATTAAAGTTACTTAAACTTTTTTATTTAAATCAACCGTTCTAAAGATTATTGTTTGCTAAAATACCTTATCAAATTAACGAATGGTTAGAACCATAAATCATTAAATGAAGGAGTTTGATCACTTTCTTCGATAGATTCAATTCAATCGCTGGATGATTCTGAAAAAAAAACAACCGAAACGAAATTGAGTTGTAAACCAATCTGAATGCTAGGCTATCGTGTATACACGATAAACCATTGGCTTTTCATCACACGATAAACGATTGACCGATACACGACACACCATTACATCATACACGCATACGATTGACCGATACAAAATGCATCATTACACCATTCACGATGCACCATTACACCATTCACGATAAAATGTGAAAGTTGCACGATTAAATAGCTGTAGGGATGCAAAAGATGATCAACCTATGTCTGTGGTATGAAGAAAACCTTTCAATTTTTAAATTTAAACGGAAAAATCAACGCTTTTGGTGTGTTATTAGGCACCAATCATTCTTTATCTGGTGGTGGTTGGGGAGGCGGTGACTTTCCAACCTGATAATATTTTTTCCTTACAAATGCAAAATAATTTTTTTCCTTACAAAGGCAAAATCAATTTTTTCCCAACATATTCAAAATATTTCTACTTTCTTAGCAACAAGTTTAATTCAAAACAGTCGTAGGGCATTAAAAGGTAAAACAATGCTTTAAAAACGCAAAAAAAATATAACAACACATTTAAACCATTTAATTACTTGCAAGAAATTACACTGACAATTCTTAGAATATAACACAATCATTGTTAACATAAATACCGTCAACCATATAATGTTTCTTTTATCAAACCATATAATTATTTGGCGAACTCTTGTAGGTTGAGTAAGAAAAGTGTGACTTTTAAGAAATTGTGATGTGAATCTACAACTGCATTAGCTATGATCATAGGTCTTTTTTACGATAACAGTTGTAATTTCATTTTTGTGTAGCAAATATTATTTAAATTCAAAACTATTAAAACATTTAATAAAGTTTGCTGGATATATTTTAAAACAATATTGATGTTGAAGAAAAGTAATAAGATAAATTAAATAAACATAAACTTTTTTTGCAAAAATGATGTAAATTTCGTCTCTTCAAGATTTGTCAAAGACTCTTTTTCCATAAAGAGCAAACACAACAAATACAAATGATGGCATCAAAATGTAAACAGAACATGAAGAATATCAATGTATTTTTTTTTCTCAATTTAAGAAACTGAAGTGCCATATGCAACAATTTTGTGACATAAATGTCTTGCTGGTTTTAGTCAAATGATAATTATTTATTTTATGGTAAAATGAATGATAACTAACGCAAAAACATGTATGGTAAGTTAACTTGAAAAGCAGATATAAATTCACTTCAAGTTAACTTGTGACTGGTCACGAGACAGGTTTGAGCAAACGCGCAACTGGTTCCAAGTTAACTTTAAAAGCAGCCATAATTCCTTGTCAATTTTTATAATTAGTCGAGTTCATATGACAGGTCCGGTCAAGTTTACCTCGTGACAAGTACGCGTTATAGACTGAATGATAAAGCTCTTTAAGTACAAAGTTCATGTTCTACCAATTTAAACGACGTCAAAAATATTTTCAATGCTATAAAAGATTTTTAATAACAAATTGAATGATTGTTTTACTAAACTGAGTCGGTTTTGAACAGACCGGTTAAAATTACTGCTCTGGTAAGAAAATACACGACTTTGTGACAGGTTACATGTATGACCAGTCATAAAAAAGCTGTCGCAAGTCTGCGTTGACCAGTCGTAAGTTAACGCAAGTTACTGTAAACCAAATAATTTTCGCGGATACTTTTCTTCACGTTTTTTCTTAGCAGTACAATTTTGCGGCAACTTATTTTCGCGTTTTGTCGTCAGTTGCGAGTATTTTTTTTTATCTAAAATACTCAATTTATCAGAAAGAAATGAAAATAAATAAAATGTATTGTAAATGCGTACACATTTATTTAAATCGTAATTAAAAATCGATTGACTTAGATCAATGATTATGTAATCAAACCAAAAGCTACTAGTAATCCTTGGTCATTGTGAACACTTTTCTGTAAATATATCATTAGATTTAAAGTACTTTGGGAGAGAAAGTTTTAAAATGTCTATTAGACAATTTCTTGTTAAGCAAATAACTGTGTGTTCAGCGGAAAAAGAAAATAATTATGAGTTACTTGTTTTACTTCCCGATCCAAATTTAGAGGACGATCCAGATAAAGCAAAAACTGTCACAGTTGCTAATTCATCAGTTAAGGACATAATTCTTACTCCAAACAGAAAACGAAAACGCGGGGATGACGGACATTACACTGATGAGCAGAGAGCCAAAATAGCAAAGTATGCCTGCGAAAACGGGAATACCAGTGCTGCCAAATATTTCTCCAAAATCTTTGAAAAGAGTATCACCGAAAGTACCGTGAGATCTATGAAGAAGCAATACTTATTGGAATTAAATAAAACCCCTGATAAACAAATTCAGACTCTTTGCAGAAGTCCTAGAGGTAGGCCGAAATTGTTAGAACAGTTTGATAATGAGGTGGTTGATTACATTAAAAAAACTTCGCGCCTCTGAATAACCAAATTCTAATTGTATGTGCTAGAGGGATTTTAAAGCATAAATGTATGCTTCTAGAATTTGGAGGACATGTTGAGATTCACAGGTCATGGGCTGAATCGTTTTTAAGAAGAATTGGATTTGTGAAAAGAAAGGGCACAAAGACAGCACGAAAACTCCCATTGGACTTTGAGGAACAGAAAGTTCAATTTCTAAAAGATGTATCGAGTATTATTTATGAGCTTAACATTCCCAGAGAACGTGTTCTAAATTTCGATTAGACGAACATCAGTATCATACCTTGTAGAAATTGGACAATGGAACAAGAAGGTAAGATTGAGCAATTTCAACTTATCATATTTAATTTGTTTATTTTGTATTCGATTTCAAGTGTTATCAGTAGGTTTTTCTTTGCCACTTTTGTGCCCTTTCTGTCCACAAATACGACAATAAAATAAAATTATTTACATGAACTGAATAAAATACCATCAAATTGAAAATCTAAGAAAAATATTGAAATAAATTAAGCAGCTTTATGACAATCAAACAGATGATCGTAATATTTTTCATATTTTTTACTATAAGTGTCCGTATTTTTTTTAATTCCAGGTGCAAAACAGGTTGAAATTACAGGTCCCGAAGACAAACGTCAAATAACGGCACTTTTAACCCGTACGATGTCTGGAGAATTACTCCCATCTCAACTTTTTATCAAGGCAAGACTGAACAATGCCACCCGTCTGTAAAATTTCCGAAAGGTTGGGGCATCCATCATTCTGAAAATCACTGGTCCAATGAGAGAACAATGATACGATTTGTTGATAGAGTATTACTGCCGTACATTCAGAAACAACATGATATTCTAAACTTACCTCTAAAACAACCCGCATTGGCCATATTTGATGTTTTTGTAGCTCATAGGGTAGAATCATTTATTGAAAAACTTAAAAGTGCTGGGATCAAGATAAAATATATACCAGGTGGTTGTACAGGAGAATAACAACCATTAGATCTGTCCGGTAACGCTCAGATAAAAGAAGAGGTAAAGTCTAGTTTCATATCATGGTATGCAAAGCAAATCGGTTTGCAATTAAAGACAGGTAAATACATTAAAAACATTGAAATTGATATAAAGTTGTCTACAATTAAACCAGTCCACGGTCAGTGGATGATCCAAGCTATAACAAAGATTAAAGATCAAAAAGACATAATTCGTTCCGGTTGGATTAGAAGCTGTATGTTAAGCGTTAAATAACTGTCTGATCAATGAGTGTTTTGATAGCAATTGACACCTGTAGATTATTGATTGTGTTGTTATACATAATAACACTTTTATTGCATAACTGTATATACAAGTTGTATTGATTAACAAAAAAGTATGAATTGAAAATAGCTCTGTTAAAAAAAGTTATTTGCGGCGATTTATTTTCGCGTTTTTTTCGGCGCCCGCAAAAATAGCGAAAATAAATCGCTCGCGAAATAAAAGTTGGTTTACAGTAACTTAAATGTCTGCTTAAGCAGACATAAGCAGACATGGAAAACAGTCACAAAGTTAACTTTATAATATTTTTGTACAGGTTATGTGGGCACCCATCTGTACAAATGTACTTCTATATATAATTTACAGTTTTCCGTTAATGCTTTTAATCAAAATAACATTATTGAATATAATTTATAACTTACAAATGCAAGAGTGCAATGTTTTTTTTTCTATTTCGAACAATGGATGTAACGTACGAAAACAGGAGAACTGCTGTTACAGTAGTGTATTTGTTTGTTATTCAGTATTTATAACAAGGTAGGCGTACCTATGTTTTGTTTGTGAAAATTGACAACCTGTTGCAAATTTTCGTTTTTCATATTCAAATTTTTATTATTTTCCTTCTTCACCATTCGGAAAAAAATCCCCCTAAAAAGGTAAAAAATGCATATTTCGGATTTTCAATCGATAAACCAGGTATTCCCAAATTTATTTTTATTCACCTATGCAACGCTGCGTTGAATCTGAGTAAAACTGATTGTAGATTGAATGTCGTCTGCACTAACATTAACAACATTAATTTCGATGTTTACACATAGATAATTTCATAACATATATTCGATACTTAATGTAGAACTGGTATGGGAAAAGTATTCACTCCATTTTGTTAATAGCTTTCGTTTAACTAAATCATTTGGAGATACTTTTTTTTCAAATATTATTATGAAGACAAAGAAAATATACTAATCGATATATTCGCAAATAAAGGTAATAACAATACTACCGAACTTGAATGATCAATCTCATAGTCCAGAGAAAACGACAAAAACGAATCAGTCATACCGGAGAATTGGTGGATCGCAATGGTCCTGACTTGGTACAGGCATTTCAAACGAAATGGTGGGTTAAACCAGGTTTTATGGCGCCAAACCTCCCTCTTCCATTGCGATCTTAGGATCCGGTAATGACCACAGAACACAACACAGTTGTGAGACACAATAGGTATATTGAGGTGATTATCTCAGAACAGCAGACTAGTCAAACAATAATTAAAACAATTAACTATCATATCTTTTAACTCAATTTTGAACTTTTCTACTAGTGGCTGATAACGAAGAAAGAATTTTTTTAGTGATCGTATGAGACGTATTTTCTTATAGCCCTGCTCCTGCTTGTTTTAGTAGTGACGGCATAAAAGAGGAGTGCGGGGGTTAACTACTTAACATGTATGCGTACATGACCTGCACCAAAATGAGGAAAGGCTTTTAGGAAATATGTTGTAAGGGGGTCTTGTTTTATCAAATTAATTTGAATCTGATCAGGCACCATAATCAAGTCTTAGTTATTCTTGAAGAATATTTCATGTGCTGATACACATATGCATAACTGTATAAAAGTGAAAATTAAACTGACAACAAGGATTCATACAATAAATTTTGCTACGCATGACGCGCTTTAAGTCTATCCAAGACTCATCAAAAGCGCTCTACCAAAGATATTAAAAATGTCAAAAACTATATGATTATGAAGAGAATAGAACAATACGACCAAAAATACCTAACTACAGCGATTGAATCGTGTAACTTTCCCGTTCACTCTATACACGATTACACCGTACACGATACACGAATGAGCGATACACCATACACCAGTGATAAATACATGATACACGATTGAGCGATGCACGATACACGATGAACGATACACCATAATCGATACGCGATATGAAATTCAAGAATGTTTGCTGAAATGAAAATGCGATAATCTTGTTTAATTATCATATTTAAATCTATATTTATGTGGGGATTGCCACATTTATTTCTATGAACTTTCCTCCATTATCTAGATCTTTCTTAATTTAATAAAAACAGACGTCAAATAGTCATTTTTCATTAGACAATAAAACTGAATGCAACGCCCCTGTCGCCTTGAATTTTTTTCCAATCTTCATAAAGCTATATATTCCGAAAACATGCTTGCTCTGGTGCTTTGATCCGAACTTGTTTTAAATTTCTTTTAAATGTAACTGTATTCGTGTAATAGTCTTGCTATATGGAATATTAAACCAATTGTAACCCTTTTTATTTTCTTTATATACGTATTTTATTTTAAAACAAAATTTAAAGTTTTCTTTTTCTAAATTTTTCACGTCTGTCAGTTCTTTTCCCTGTATATCTGTATATTGTATTCAGTTGAAGATCAACTTTATCTTCAACTATAAATCATAATAAACAATATTTATTCAAGAAAAATATCATCTTTCAAGACAGTGCTTATTTGATTTTGCTTAAGTAACATACATGTACAAGCAACAAAAAGTTAAGTGTTGCCGTTGTACAAACAGGGGATGCATGCACAAAGTTTACAAGTACCTTTTCTGATACATTAAAGACAACACAGAAGGAAACGGGTTCATCTGAAATCGAATAATACAAGCTCTTTTCGTCTTCATATACGATTTTTTTTTAAATTTGTCATGTCTGTAAGTTCGTGTCCTTATATAGTGTATTTAAATTCGAAGATCAACTTTATCTAAAACTGCAAGTCGTGTTAAACAATACTCATCAAAGAAATATGTCATCTTTCAAGATAGCGCTTATTAGTTTTTGATTTTGCTTAAGTTACATACATGTACAAGCGTCGAAACGTTAAGCATGCCGTTCTACAAACATGGGATGCATGCATAAAGTGTACATGTACTTTGCTAATGCATTAAAGACAACACAGAAGGAAACAGTTCCATCTGGTTACGAATAATTCAAGCTCTTTTTGTCTTCATGCACATCGTCGGATTGTAGCGACAATAGGAAGTAAATTATATCGGCTTACCTTAAATATGTCGACAGAACATCCCACTGGGACCTTTCATGTCGTGCATACATGTAGATATTCAAATTGCATACGAATAAAGGACAATAAACTTTTTAAAGGATACAAGTAAAGTCTGGTAATATATGAGACAATTAAATAAAATTAGTTTTTAATTTTCTCAAGAGAAGTAATCATATACAATTATAAATGGGAAAATTTATTTTAAAAATTTACTTAGTCACAATTTCCTTAGTGCAACCTCTCTCTAAAAAGGCCTGTTTTTTTTAGTGTTTACACTACATATCTAAATTATTTTTTCAACAAAGCTTTATCAAACATTAAACATTTGTATGATATATCTTTAAAAAGATGTGCATGCAAAACTAGGACCAGGAATTAGCAGGCATAAGATATTTAACCTAATCGATCGTAAAAAATATTAATTTATTTAACTATTTTATTAATTTGTGTCTTTACCTCTATTATGTGACTTTATTATTATGTCAACGGGACAGAAATCTGCATTATTTGAAATAAATGGATTTAAAATTAATCTCATATTTTAGTTAGTCAAGAAATTTTTTTTCTGTTTTTATTATCGATAAAAGGAAAGTACGTCACAATATGTTAATATCAAAGATTCCGGGACTATTTTTGGGCGGCAAATACCTAAGAACATGTAAGGGGGGGAGGTATTAGTATATGGCGAGTGGCAAATGCTGACGTCGGGTCTGTTCTAAATAAAAAGAGCATTTTCCCTAGGTGGCTAAATAGGTCGGTTTCCGGGCTTGCCTGATTATATAATCTGAAACTTAGCTTTACTGCTGACGATATTAGATCAACGTGCATGCATGGAGTCTCAGAGTACCGTGCTTTGTGCACGTTAAAGAACCCTTCATTGTCTACCTTAAGTAAATCATAAAAACCAAATTATCACAACCTTCACTTTTCACATGCAAGCGATTTTATTTTTAATATAATAGTATGATGTGTAGAACAATTTCATCCTTTTCCCTACTTTTTATATAGACGATAAATACTTTCATGTTTTACAAATAGTTGTAATAAGTTTGTGTTCAATCCATGATTTGAAAGCGGGGTATCAGTTTAGCAAAGAAATAGCATAGCTATTGAATTATGATAAAGAAAAAAAACCAAATCATAGTAACTCTAAGATTTATCTAAATATGATTCTTCGGGAGAGTGGACCTTCTATCCTGTGACTGTATTTCATTTCAGTTTTAACTTGACCTTTTTCTTATTTTTTTTTTATTAATTTTAAGAAGAAATGTTCTTTGTTTGATGTTTTATTAATTTTAGAATTTCTTGCTTAATTAAGACTTATAACATTTCTACTTTCACACTTTTTCTCTCATAGAAAATGTATGAAATAATTTATCGCAACAAACTTCCAGCAAATTTATTGCGCTACGCCCGTAGTGCCTAGTCTAGTTTATCCTCAAAGGTGGCCCTCTATCCATCATGCAAAACCCATTTTAATGAAGCAAATGTGAACCGATGTGGCAGTCGACTGACATAGGTCCGAAAGACTAGATCGAAAACAATATTTTTGACAATTACAACTACAACCTAATCCGTAGCATAAACATCAACGGAGCGGGGTTGATTAAAAATCCCCACCAGCAGCACCAGTGTTTTAAAAAAAATAAAAGTTCTAGAAATAAAAATTCTGGTTTCGTTAATTAAAGACTTTTCAGAGACGCTGGAATCAGAATTTTGTAAATTCCAAAACAAATTAAAAAGCTCGGTCCTTTTTTAACTCACCTGACCCGAAGGGTCATGTGAGCTATTTCCGTAATTTGGCGTCCGTCGTCCGTCGTCCAACTTTTCAAAAATCTTCTCTGAAACCGCATTGTCAAATGTTATTAAACTTGGAAGGGTTGTTCTATAGTATGTCCTTTACAAAATCATCGTTCAGATTTTTGATTTGATGAAAACATGACCGTTGTGGCTAAAAATAGAACATGAGGGTAAATTGCATTTTTTTTTGCAAACTCAAAAATGGTAACAGATATCAAAATTCTGGCATAGGGTCAAAGGGATTAGCACCTCAAGATCTACCTACCCAAACATTTTCAAGAAGATCTAACACCGATGTAGGAGTTATTGCCCCTTTTTCGGATTTTTTTCAAAATGTTGCACCTATTTAGCCCTATATCTTAAAACTATACAACATATTTCAAAAATTCAAATTGCATATGATTAAGCACATCAAGACTACATTTCATGTAATTTAGTCAAAGCTGTAGAACCATTTCTTTAAGGATTTATTACTTTTCCCCTGAATTTCAAAGATTACCTTGTCTGACACCATACATCCAACTTCAACCAAATTTGCACAGTTGTTTAGTAACATAAATG
Source organism: Arcuatula senhousia (assembly GCA_963971305.1). Classification (NCBI taxonomy): domain Eukaryota; kingdom Metazoa; phylum Mollusca; class Bivalvia; order Mytilida; family Mytilidae; genus Arcuatula; species Arcuatula senhousia. The sequence goes on from OZ020312.1 coordinate 12,385,133, forward strand.
CTACAATTACATCGTTCGGATTTTTGATTTGCTAAAAAATGTGGCTGCCATGGCTAAAAATAGAACATAGGGGTAAATTGCAGTTTTTTGCTAATAACTCAAAAATGGTTACAGATATCAAAATTCGGATGGAAGACAAATGTGGTCAGCATCTCAAGATCTACCTGCTATGAAATTTTCAAGAAGATCCAACAATTGATGTAGGAGTTATTGCCCTTTTTCTGGATTTTTTTTTTCAAAATTATTCACTTATTTAGCCATATATCTTGAAAACTATACAAGATATTTGAAAAAAATTAAATTGCATATGATTTTGCACATCAAGATCTACATTTAATAAATTTAGGTCAAAGCTGTAGGACCATTTCTTTTAGGAGTTATTGTCATTTAAACAACAAAATGTACCATTTTTCTCCTGAATTTCAAAGATTAATTTGTCTGACACCCTAAGACCAACTGAAACCAAACTTGGCACACTTGTTTAATAGCTTATATGCTACATTTCTATCGTTCCATGGAAAAATAGAACATAGGGGTAAATTTCATTTTTTGCAAATAACTCAAAACTGACTTCAGATATCAAAATTGTGCAAGAACCAAAAGTGATCAGCTTATTAAGATCTACCTGTCCTGAAATTTCAGAAAAGATCTGACTGCTGATGTGGGAGTTATTACCCTTTTCCTATTTTTTTTCCAAATTTTGCTCTTATTAAGCCCAATTTCTTGTAAAACTAACCCAGATATTTTGGAAATTGAAATTGCATATGGTTAAGCACAATAATATCTACAAAATATATGTATCTGTGCAGTTCAGATGAGCGATTCAGGCTCCTGGAAGCCTCTTGTTTCCGGTAATTTGTCCATCTTACAAGTGTACATGTATCACGTATAAATTGACCAGCGTAGATTTTACAAGTAACTGCTAATAAGTTCGTTTGCTACCGGGTCAGGTATTCAGTACATGTAATATACATGTCATTCAAATAACATCCTGCCTCATGCGTCTCCAGCTGGTATTAACACAAAATATTAGCGAATTAATTCACAACATGAAATTTTAAATACACAAGTAGAATTTAGAATTATGTTCACACATCGGAAATATAATAAAATAAAATCAAATCAAAATCGTTTTATTCGTCCACCTTATGCATGTTATGTTTGCAATAATGATAGGTGTTGAATAATGGAATCATAAAGGGTCAGAATAAATGCAAAATGTAAAATTTGTATAATAAGATTTAGAAATACAAATGGTTAGCTAAAAAAAAAATTACAGAAGATAAAATTAAAGATATGCTCAACTTTCTTATCGACAACATATTTGTACAGTTTAGTGGACGTGTTTTTCAGTAGACAATATGTATCCAAATGGGCACAAATTGTGCACCATTGCTTGCCGATTTGTTTCTTCATTCATATGAAACGGACTTCTCACAATCACCTCTAGAAAAAAGGACCACAGACTTGCTCTACCCTTCAATATCACATGGTGTTTTATTGATGATGTCCTTTCACTAAACAATCCTCGTTTTGGTGACTATTTACATCTCATATATCCGAAGGCACTTGAGATAAAGTCCACTGCATATTTCAGAAGGTCTGCTTCATGTTTGGATCTACTTCTCTAAATTGACACCCTAGGAAGGCTTTGTACAAAGCTCTATGACAAACATATTGACTTCAACTTTCCAATAGTTAACTTTCCCTTTCTGTGTTACAACATTCAGTCCGCTCCAGCACATGGAGTTTACGTAACACAATTGATTCGTTATTCAAGAGCATATTTGGAGTACATCGACTTCCTTGATAGATCTACACGGCTGCAAGCGAATTGTTAACACGGGATACGTTGCTCCAATGTTATTGTCATCACTCAAGAGTTTTTACAGAAGATATCATGTGCTTGTATACAAATACGGAATTTCTATCTTTCAGATGAGCACAGATGTCGGTCAGGAGTTCTAGTAGATTATACAAAATAAATCATAAAAAAAAAAATAATTTTCAACGCGTCTTGATTTTTGAGAAAATTGTACCGATTCTTTGTACACCATATACGTATGACCTTGAGCATAGAGTTTGGTAATGCCATCCTTTCCGGAATTGACCAACACTAAATCGACCTTTGGCAACGTGACGAGTGTGCTACAGCAAGCAGGAATTGATCACCTGAGTTCACTCACGTTTCGACTGGAGTTCACGTTGATGAATGCGGTTTTGTTGTTATGTGTTTGTGTGTTTTATGTTGGCGTGTGGTTTGTTTCGTTATGATAATATTTTGTCTACCGGTTTTGTCTTTGTCTTTACGGTTTTATGATGTTGATTACCCCTTTGTTACACATTTGCTTCTCTCATCTTATTAAAAATAGTAACTTACATTTCTGTGTGAATATTACATAATCCTCGCATATACTTGTTTTTAAATATAAATCACTTCTGTATCAATTTTGGTGTTCGATCCTCTGACATCGTGTGGTCAAATCATTTTAAATTACGCCTATATTTATTTTTAATGATGCGTGAAAAAAGGTAAGACAAAAGTCACAAAGTTTAATCGGTATAGATTAGATGTATATTAATACATGTAGACATAGACTTGGATAATATATAGGTCTTAAATGTAGCTATTAATAAAAATATTGATAAACAATAATAATTTACATTTTTGTCAGTGATTTTTGTGAACATTTGAAGGTGAATGACTGTGAGGAATCTTAACCCCCTTTAAGGGGGGCATTACAATTTATCTGTTTTCTGTTCTGATCACGTCTAAAACCCTTTAATTTATATTATTTTACTCTATAAGGTTCAGAGTTGATCGAACACATGATTTATTCGATTAAAACGCAGCTTTTATAGTGCTTGTTTGCTCCTATCAATCATTCCGTCTGTTTTCCATTCCGTTTGTAATAACCTTTTCATATCCCGGTCGAAGAAGGCTTAGGAAGCTAGGAGTCGGAATTTCTCAAAAAAGTAGTTTAAGTGTCATTAACGTTTTATTTTTTGTTCCAAGTTCCCCAAGGTTCATTACTTCAAATAAAAAGGCCTCCGATAACAATCATTTCCTGATTCTACGGTTTGTGCTCGATGTCCGTTATTATAATGCTTAATTTTGGAATTTTAGACACCATTTTCGTTAATGAAAGCTACTGATATAAAGTTACTTAACCTTTTTTATTTAAATCACCCGTTCTAAAGATTATTGTTTGCTCAAATACTTTATCAAATCAACGAACAGTTAGAACCATAAATCATTAAATAAAGGAGTTAAGAGAGCTATACTTTCTGGTTTCAAAGTAAAGAAAACAAGAAGACATTAAGTGGACGACCATTTGAATCTGAGAAGAGGGGCTGGCAGTTTAGATCGAGACAGATTTTTTTTAAAATAAAGAAAATTTATGTTCTACACACTATACTTAAGAATCTACGGACATATTATTTATTCTAATTCTTTGAGGCAGAGACCAGATTAATGGTGACATCACTCTTTTCTTGTCAATAATCGTGATTCAGTCAGATCTAGTCCTTCTTGGGGCTGGGGGATATCTAAAGAAACAATTTCTTTTCTTAATCTAGCATTAAGATTTATAAATATTGTTTTTGCTGTCGATAATATTTATTTTGTTTGATCACTTTCTTCGATAGATTCAATTCGATCGCTGAATGATTCTGATAAAAAAAAAACAACCCAAACGAAATTAACTTGTACACCAATCTGAATCCTAGTCTATCGTGTATACACGATAAACCATTGGATTTTCATCACACGATAAACGATTGACCGATACACGATACACCATTACACCATACACCATACACGATTGACCGATACAAAATGCATCATTACACCATACACGATGCACCATTACACCATACAAAATAAAATGTGAAAGTTGCACGATTCAATAGCTGTAGGGATGCAAAAGATGATCAACCTATGTCTGTGGTAGGAAAAACCTTGAGGTGTAGTAAATTTTAAAATTTAAACGAAAAAAGGAACGCTTTGGTGTGTTCTTAGGCACCAACCATTCTTTATATGGTGGTGATTGGGGACTTTTCAACCTCATAATACTTTTTCCATAAAAATGCAAAATCAATTTTTTTCCAACATATTCAAAATATTTTTATTTTATTGTTAATTAGCATGTCAATTTACATTGTTTGTATTATCCCTACATTTTTCGTATAATTTGTATTCCTGGTGGTATCTTCCAAATCTCACTCTGTTTAAAAAATGTCTCACTATTTGGCCTTGCAATGCATTTTGTACTGCTATACTTTGCTGTAAAAATGACTTTGTGACTCAGAATTACTTAGTTTTTATTGTTTAAATTCTTTCCCATATTTGAACGTACATCTGTCATTCTTATCATAGTTCCCAATGTTATCTTGAGTAAATGTAGATGAGTGTTCTTAAAGCATACAATAGTCTCTATCCATGCTATTGCTAATCGGATCTTGTCTTCCATCGGTTGATCTTATACTTGCATGACAGTAAATAGGGTATAGATAAAATTAGGAAAGAAAGGTTTTTCGGAAGGGGTCTGAGGCTCAAGGCTACTAAAGCTCCAAAAAAATGGTACTAAATCCTAGATATTGGGCATTCCCAGTGAGTAATTTGGTGTCAAACATTATTTTTGGTCAGTATTGTGGACATATCAGGAAACCACACGGAAGGGATATATAAAGTGATGAGCAAAGTCCATCATAACAGTTAATATGGTTAAGGAGCAAATGTCTTGACTTCGCTGTACAAAGTTTGAGTAGTTTATAGGAATCAACCTGTCGGGTTTGTCCACATACCTAAGCACTTCTCCTACAGCATGTAAATCGCTAGACAGGTTTAATAAAACTTTACATGAAGAGAGTTTATCATATGTACAAAAAAGAATTTTCGTTGCTGTAGGATAATTTTCAGGGGAGATAATTAGAATTCAACATTTTAAATGTAATATTTAATAGGAGATCTCGTAAGTGCAACTTCTATATCGCTTGATATGGTTTTGATGAAATTTAAGATATATGAAGTACACCATATCGAGATGTGCTAAAGAAATGTCAAATGGCAGATATCATTCAGGAGAGATGATTGGACTTTGTTCTTTGAAATATAGATTCAACTATAATGAGGGTGTAGCCATTAGTGAAATCGCTCACAGTATTCATTGTTCCTAATGTCATTTAGTAACAGATCCTTTATTCTATTTTGTTGAGCTGACTTTCTAGCTTCTTCTCATTGGTCTCTGATCTTCTTTTTAAAATTATTGTAATTACATGTATTTTGATGATTACATAATTCTTTTCTTGACAATGTATCAAGTAGTTTGTTGGTGATTCTCCACCGAAGATGAGCCGATGTAGTCTTTTGCATTTCTCTAGCTTGCTGTCCTTTATAATATCCGACTTTTCTTTTGATGAGTATTTAGATACTAAGAAGTCTAGATGATTTGTAAATTATGTTCTACCATTCAGTATATGCAGAAACAGCTAAAGTTTACCAAATAAAGAAATTACCTTCAAAATTCTCAGCTTTTTTGTTCAAATTCGCATATTGCATTTTATTGTTATAATTTTTCTTTTTTGAATTTGTGAATTTAAAAAAAAACAGGTACATCAAAGATTTTTAATTGATAATTTATTTGAAAAAATACCAGACCCGTACCATAATAAAATGGTTTGTGCCTTCAAACATAAAAGTGTAAATTGAAGTTTTTCAAGATATTTAAAATGATAAAGGAATGTGTTACGCCAAAATGTATAATGTTTTATGAAAAACCCAAACATGCGCAGTTTGATTCAAAGTTGATGATACGAGACTATAAGACATTAATTGAATTTTAAATTTGCTCATTAACATTGGCAATTTTAATTTGAAACAAGACAGACAATGCATTAAAGTCGTAGTGCATTAATAAAAAGGTAAAATAATGCTTTAAAAACGGGAAAAAAATATAACAATACATTTAAACTATTTAATCGCTTGCAAGAAATTACATTGACAATTCTTAGAATAAAATAGAACACACTCATTGTTAATACCATAACAATCTATAGGTTTAAAATTTATACACATGTGCATGTATCTGTGCCATTTTAGCTTTAGCAATTTCATCTTAAAATACCGTCAACCATATAATGTTTCTTTTATCAAACCGCATAATTATTTGGCGAACTCTTCGAGGTTGAGTGGGAAAAGTGTGACTTTTAAGAAATTATGATGTGAATTTACAACTGCATTAGCTATGATCATAATACTTTTTTACGATAACAGTTGTAATTTTATTTTTGTGAAGCAAGTAAAATTTAAATTCAAAACTATTAAAACATTTAAATTATTTTGCTGGATATATTCTAAAACAATATTAATGAAAAGAAAAGTAATGAAATAAATTAAATAAACATAAACTATTTTTGCAAACCTGACGCAAATTTCGTATCTTCAAGTTAGACTTGTCAAAGACTCTTTTTTCATAAAAGTGAAAAAAAAGCAAACACAACAAATACCAATGATGGCATCAAAATGTAAACAGAACATGAAAAATATCAATGTTATTCTTTGTTTTCTCAATTTATGAAACTGAAGTGCCATATGCAACAATTTTGTGACATAAATATCCTGCTGGTTTTAGTCAAAATAATAATTATTTATTTTATGGTAAAATGAATGATAACTGACGCAAATAGATACCAAATAAATTAGAAAATAATTTCAATATATATATAAACAGACGGAGGCACACATCACCTGTACGGTAAGTTAACTTGAAAAGCAGATACAAATCAACTTTAAGTTAACCTGTGACTGGTCATGCGACAGGTTTGAGCAAACGCGCAACTGGTTCCAAGTAAACTTTAAAAGCAGCCATAATTCCATGTCTGCTTTTAAAAGCAGTCGCGTTCTTATGACAGGTCTGGTCAAGTTAACTTCGTGACAAGTCTGTGGTATAGACTGAATGTTTAAGCTTTTTAAGTACAAAGTTCATGTTCTATCACTTAAAACGACGTCAAAAAAATTATCAATGCTATAAAAGTTTTTAAGAACAAATTGAATGATTGTTTTATTAAACTGAGTCGGTTTTGAAGAGACCTTTCAAAATGACTGGTCTAGTAAATGCAGACACGACTTTGTGACAGGTTATGACCAGTCATAAAAAAGCTGTCGCAAGTCCGTTTTGACCAGTCACAAGTTAACGCAAGTTAACGCAAGTTAACTTGACTGTCTCTTATAGCAGACATGAGCAGACATGGAAAGCAGTCACAAAGTTAACTTTATGTTAACTTTTGTAGAGGTTATGTGTACAATTTTCCATCAATGCTTTTAAATCAAAATAACATTATTGAATATGGTTAATTATTTACAAATGCAGCAGGCAGTGCAATGTTTCTTTTTCTTTTTCGAGCAATTGATGTAACGGACGAAGACAGGAAAAAACTGTAGTAGTGTTTTTGTTTGTTATCAAGTATTTATAACAAGGTCGGTGTATCTATGTTTTGTTTGTGAAAATTTGACAACCTGTTGCAAATTTTCGTTTTTATATTCAAATCTATTATTTTCCTTCGTCACCATTTGGAAAAAAAAATCCCCCCCAAAAGGTTAAAAATGCATATTTCGGATTTTCAATCGATAAATATAACTCTAAGGCCAGGTATTCCCAAATTCATTTTTATTCACCTATTCAACGAGACTAAAGCTGCGTTTAATCTGAGTAAAACTGATTGTAGATTGAATGTCGTCTGCACTAACATTAAACAAAATAACGTTCAACATTACGTTAACATTGTAAAATTTCGATTTTTACACATACTAGGTAAAAAACAATTTCATTACATATATTCGATACTTAATGTAGAACTTGTATGGGAAAAGTGTTCACCTCATTTTGTTGATATCTTTCGTTTAACTTTAAATCATATGGTGATACTTTTTTCATATATTATTATGAGGACAAAGAAGATATACTAATCGATATACTCGCAAACTTTGTTTTAGTAGTGACGGAATGAAAGGGGAGTGCGGGGGTTAATTACTTGACATGTATGCGTACATGACCTGCACCAAAATGAGGAAAGGCTTTTAGGAAATATGTTGTAAGGGGGTCTTGTTTAATCAAATAAATTTGAATCTGATCAGGCACCATCGTCAATTCAAATTTATTCCTCAAGAATATTTCATGTGCTGATACATAGATGTATAAAATTGAAAATTAAAATGACAACAAGGATTCATACAATAAATGTTGCTACGCCTGACGCGCGTTAAGTCTATCCAAGACTCACCAAAAGCGCTCTACCAAAGATATTGAAAATGCCACAAACTATATGACTATGAAGAGAATAGAACACTAAGACCAAAAAATACCGAACTACAGCGATTGAACCGTGTAACTTTCCCATTCACTCTATACACGATTACACCATACACGATACACGATTGAGCGATACACCATACATCATTGATAGATACACGATACACGATTGAGCGATGGACGATACACGATGAACGATACACCATACACGATACGCAGTAGAAACTTTATATAAAATTCAAGAATGTTTGCTGAAACAAAAATGCGATAATCTTGCTTAATTATCATATTAAAATCTATATCTACGTGGGGATTGCCACATTTATTTCTATGAACTTTCCTCCATTACCTAGATTTTTCTTGATTTAATCAAAACAGACGTCAAATAGTCATTTTTCTTTAGACGATAAAATGAATGAAACACCCACGTCGCCTTTATTTTTTCCAATCTTTCTTAAAGCTATATATTCCGAAAACATGCTTGCTCTGGTGCTTTGATCCGAACTAGCTTTAAATTGCTTTTAAATGTTACCGTATTCGTTTAAAAGTCTTGCTATATGGTATATTAAACCAATTGTCACCCTTTTTATTTTCTTTATTTACGTATTTTATTGAAAAAAATTTGTCACGTCTGTCAGTTCTTTTCCTTGTATATTGTAAGTACATTTAAAGATCAACTTTATCTAAAACTATATATTTTGTTAAAGAAAAATGTCATCTTTCAAGATGGTGCTTATTTGATTTTGGTTAAGTAACATACATGAAAAAGCAACAAAAAGTTAAGTGTTGCCGTTCTACAAACACGGGATGCATACACAAACTGTACAAGTACCTTTCCTGATACATTAAAGACAACACAGAAGGAAACGGGTTGTCGTGAAATCAACGCGAAGTACACTCATGTCATTTTGCACATTTATTGTAACTACCGACGACGTCAATGACGTCGCCGTATCTAGACGTTATATACATGAATATAATGGTTGAACAATATAGACGTCTTCCTTTATTTCTCTAGTCCATTCCGCCCATTCAACAAATCTTGGTGCCGTTCACGTTCTTAAGCAGGGATGGAAACGAAACTGAAAGCAGTTCGTGCAGGCCATAAAGGAGGAGTTACAAGATTGCTACGGAAATTCGAAGATTTCAAGCAGAAAACGGACTTCAAACTCGAGGAGTTAATTACATTATTGGAATCGCTATTGGAAAAACAGAAATTTATATTGGAAATCAACGGAAGGATTTTAGACACAACCGCAGAGGATGATGTCGCCAACGAAATGGAAGAAACAGATGAGTATATGTACGATTTAGAAACTCAAATCAAACTCGTCAAAATACAAATGACAACAAAGTTCCAGACAATCAATTTTGCTACGCCTGACGCGCGTTTCGTCTATTCAAGACTCATCAGAGGCGCTCTACCAAAAATATTGAAAATGCCAAACACTGTATGAATATGAAGAGCATAGAACAGTATAACCAAAAATACTAAACTGGGGAACCAAATTATTACTAAGATATTCAACCTATGTCTGGGGTAGGAAGAACCTTAGGGTTGAACAATTTTGAAATTTAGACGGATAATTTAAAGCTTTGATGTATTCTCCAACTCAAAAGTGTTGGTGCCGGAGCGGGCTAACCTCGGGGAATTTTAACACCACCAGCAGTGCTAACCTTTAAGTGTGTTCGAAATACAAATGACAACAAAGTTCCAGACAATCAATTTTGCTACGCCTGACGCGCGTTTCGTCTATTCAAGACTCATCAGAGGCGCTCTACCAAAAATATTGAAAATGCCAAACACTGTATGAATATGAAGAGCATAGAACAGTATAACCAAAAATACTAAACTGGGGAACCAAATTATTACTAAGATATTCAACCTATGTCTGGGGTAGGAAGAACCTTAGGGTTAAACAATTTTGAAATTTAGACGGCAAAAAGTTTGTTGCATCTCATCAAACCCCGCAAACTTTATCATCACACTTAAATCCTGACGCTGATCTATTTTCGCCAGTCTCATATTCTCAGCATGGTCAAACTTCATGTCCGCCTAGCTCTGATAATGTTATTGTACAAACCAGTCAACCCGCTACAGAGTCCGTACACAACCCATACACGCAATCTACAAGTAATACGTTCAACCACAATCTCACATCGGTATCACGCACAAACAGTCAAAGCCATCGTCTTCCTAAACTAGACCTACCGTATTTTGACGGAGATATACTTACATGGCAAACGTTTTGGGACGCATATGAATCTACTATACATTCAAATGATACACTTACTGAGATACAGAAGTTTAGCTATCTGAAAGCACAATTACGAGGTATTGCCATTCAGTCCATTGAAGGGTTTCCGCTAACTAACGCCAATTATGAAACTGCAATTGATCTACTTGCACAAAGATTTGGTCAACCTCATAAGATTGTAAATGCTTACATGAAAGCGCTCATGAATTTGCCGCCCCCGTGTTATGATCTTGGTAGTTTACGCCACTATGGAGACAAACTAGAAGCCTACGTTCGAGGACTCGAGTCTCTAGGCCAGTCGCAAGACATGTATGGTGCGCTATTAACACCCGTCGTACTTGAGAAATTGCCGCTAGATGTTAGGAGAAACATCGCCCGAGATAATGGATCTGACAATATAACTTTAATAGAACTTAGGAAAGTCATTATGAAAGAAGTTAGTATACTAGAAGTTGGTCACACTTATCAAATGCACGAAAATAATTCAACAGTTACATTTTTCACCGGTGCAAAGTCTCAAACCAAGACCCCTAGAAACACGCAAATGCAGGCAAGACGTCCGTGCATATTTTGTGAGGAATCGCACATTGCAAATGATTGTCAAAAGGTAACAGATGCACAAGGTAGAGTGTCAGTATTAAGACAGAAAAAGCTTTGTTTCAACTGCTTTGGGTCACATAGAGTAAAAGACTGCAAATCACAAGGTAAATGCCGTAAATGTCAACAAAAGCACCATACCAGTTTATGTGGAGGAAAATTCAAGTCGGAAAAGCAAGAATCTACTAAGACTGAAACTGTTACTCTTATCCGCCAAGACAAAACAACAGAATCCGTTCTGCATTCAGCGACAACAAGTTCTAATGTTATGTTGAAGACCGCGATAGCGCCAGTACAATTTCAAAACAATACCGTAGATGCTCATATATTTTTGGACGAGGGAGCACAACGCTCGTTTATTACGGAGGCATTAGCCAGGCAACTAAATGTGAATGTGGATTCAACAGAAACTATACAGCTATCAGCATTTGGAGATACCAACGGAAAAGTCCGCCATCTCAAGTCAGCGACAATATCGCTAATCATAGATAATGAAGAAAGTATACCGTTACATGTACTTGTGGTTCCGAACATAGCTACTCCAATGAAAAGTTAGTTAACTAGGAACATCATAAACTTGCCACACCTTAAAGGTCTCAAACTAGCTCACCCCCTCACAGGTGAGTCAAGGTTCGAAGTATCTTTACTCATAGGATCCGACTTTTATTGGGATGTCGTCGGAGAAACAGTCATAAAGGGAAATGGTCCGACCGCTGTTAGTTCCAGACTGGGATATTTATTATCAGGGCCAGTAACTTCGTCTACAAATAACAAGCAGTCCGCAGTCTATTTAAACATCGTTTCACCGCACCGAATGGAAGATGAGATAATCTCGAACTTTTGGAGATTAGAAGCACTTGAAATCAAATCGGAGGAAAACGACGACGACTCGGATTATTTACAGAAATACCAGAAAGATTCCATACAGTACAACGACGGTCGTTATAGCGCTAAATTACCGTGGAAACCAAATCACACAGAATTGCCCACAAATTACACCATAGCTAGGGCTAGGACGGAGAGTTCAATTAGAAGATTAAGCCGAGAGCCAAAGTCACCAGAGACATACACAAGTATAATCGAAGAACAAGTAAAGAGAGGTTTCATTGAAAAAGTAGAACACGCTAAAGAATCGGATACTAACGTACATTACATTCCACATCATGCTGTGAAAATGGACTTAACTACTACCCCGATACGAATAGTCTATGACTGTAGTTGTCGACAATCACCAGATCACGCTAGTCTTAACGACTGTTTGATGTCCGTACCACCCGTTTCAAATGATCTGACAAAACTATTGATGAAATTTCGTCTCAACACTTATGCCGTCAGTACAGATATAGAAAAGGCATTTTTACACGTGCAACTAGATGAGAAAGATCGAGACATGACACGTTTTCTATGGTTATCGGATTCCAGAAACCCAGACAGCAGCCTTAATACTTACCGTTTCAAATCTGTTTTATTCGGAGCTACCTGCTCGCCATTTATTCTTAATGCCACGCTTTTAAAACACTTGGATACATATGGAACGCCAGCAGCATTGTCAATGAATGACGACTTGTATGTTGACAACATTCTAACAAGTTTGAATACAGAGAATGAACTTATTCAGTACTTTAAAGAAGGCCGATCACTGATGTCAGAAGCCGGATTTAACCTCAGAGCATGGGCATCGAATAGTGCTTTACTGAGAGATATTGCCAATCGACAAGAGGTGTTAGACAAGGACGTGAAAACAAAAGTACTTGGGCTTCGTTGGGATACGAATACCGACAAACTTTCATTTTTGATGCAAAGATAGACGAGGAAAATGAACCAATCACAAAAAAGGAAATACTTAGACAATCATCTCGTATTTATGATCCACTTGGACTTTTAGGACCCGTTACAGTACGAGCAAAAACATTACTTCAAGATTTATGGAAGCGTAAATTTGAATGGGATGAGTCACTACCCGATGAGTTAAGTACACTCTGGAGAGAACTCGCCAGCGATTTGAAAGCTTGCAACTTATTGGTATTTGACAGGCATTATTTCAACGAAACAAGTGAACACAGCGATTTGGAACTACATGTCTTCGTAGATGCTAGCCTAACCGCATATGAAGCAGTGGCATACATCTGTAATGGTACAAGTTCATGCATTGTCATGGCAAAGAACCGCATAGCACCACTGAAAACTTTGACGTTACCACGGCTTGAATTAATGGCCGCGTTAATAGGATCTCGTTTAGCTCAACATGTTATGGAAGCGATTAAGTTCAAGACAGTTGTATACTGGAGCGACAGTCAGATAGTTCTTCACTGGCTTAACACCACAAAATCACTAAAACGATTCGTTCAGAACAGGATTAACGAGATCAAATCAATCACAGGATCCGACTCGTGGAAATATTGCCCAACATCCGACAATCCAGCCGACTTACAAACGCGAGGCTTACCGAATGACAAGCTTAAAGGAAATCGGTTGTGGTTTAAAGGACCTACATGGCTGTGTGAAAAGGATAACTGGCCGACATGGAACCATACAAACATTTCATCGTTAGTATGCAATTTGGAAACTTCATGTTATAGTTTGTCCTAACACAAGGATCAGGAAACCGTGTCAGGAGTACACCAATCCATCAGCATTGATAGATTTAGTACGTTACGGAAACTAATTCGAACAACCGCATACGTTGTAAGATTTGTAAACAACTGTAGACACAATACAGATAGAAAGCACGACGAACTAACAGTTCAAGAATTACAGAAGGCTACAGAGCTTTGGATATTAAGCGCTCAACAAACAGAATATTCATCCGAGATCGAAAATTTGAAATCGAACACCGATAACAGAGCAAATTTAGTGAAACAATTGCGATTGTATTTGGACCCGAAAAGCTTACTTCGTTGTAGCGGGAGAATTCATAATGCGCCTTTAGAAGAGACGGCGATCTTTCCGTATCTCTTGCCGAGGAATCACACTTTTACAAAATTTTTAGTAATGGACACACATTTACAACTTCATCATGCAGGTATGAAAGGAACCGTTACTCATCTTAGACAGACCTATTGGATTCCGTGTATTCGACAGTGCGTAAACGCCGTAATACACCGATGTTTAATTTGCCGAAAATACGAAGGAAAACCGTACAAGGCACCCGATCCTGCTCCGTTACCGAAAACGAGATTAACCAAGACATCGCCGTTTACAGTTACAGGCGTAGATTATACAGGAGCATTGTATGTCAAGGATAAACTAAATGGACTGAAAACAAAAGTTTATATTTGTCTATTCACTTGTGCGTGCACCCGTGCAATACATCTAGAGTTAGTGAATGATCTCACGGAAGATTCGTTTCTTCTTGCCTTTCGAAGATTTACGAGCAGAAAATCTTTACACAGTATAATGATCTCAGATAATGCCACTACTTTTCAGGCCACTTCAGAGACACTTGAAAAATTAACGAAATCGCAAAAGGTCATTAGCACCTTAGCCAACTATGGAACTTCGTGGCAGTTCATCCCGAAACGAGCTCCTTGGTACGGAGGATTCTGGGAGAGAATGATTGGGATTACAAAATCGTGTTTGCGTAAAACAATTGGACAATCTTTTTCTAACATACGATATGCTTCAGACCGTTTTAGTAGAAGTAGAAGCAATTATCAACGACCGACCGCTTACATACATTTCGCCGAACTTCGAAGACGAGGAGACTTTGACACCCGCCCATTTACTTTATGGACGTAGGATCACACCGACGCCGTACCCACTACAAGACATAGACATGGACACTCGTATTCATAATAGGGATCTATGTAAACGTGGACAATTTCAGAGACAAGTTATCGAGCACTTTTGGAATAGATGGAGAACGGAATATCTCACGTCACTTAGAGAATTCCATCGTACTACCGGAGATAACAAACGAACAATTAGTGTTGGAGACGTTGTGCACATCCAAGAGGATAAACCACGAAACGCATGGAAGTTAGCAACTGTGGAAGAACTCGTAGTGGGAAATGATGGACACGTTAGAGCTGCAGTAGTTTAATCCAGTTCAGGTCGTACATCAAGACCTATCGTTAAGCTCTACCCCGTTGAACTCAACACGCAGACGGATGACCCTACAGATTTGCCCGATGATGTCACCAGACGAATTCGAGAAGTTCCACTACGTGATGCATATAAAGTAACGAATGAAAGGATCTACAGATTGACACACCAGGGAAATAAACATTAAAAGTCATAAGTGATCAGAGTTTCAGTTACATGGACTGTAATATTGATAAGGATAATCAAGTTCAGTGATAAATTCAAATTTTATTGATACAGAGACAATCGAGTAGCATTTTTCGTTCGTATGTATTTTATTCAGTTTTTCAGCTTTTTTTCAATTTTCACATTTTCCTCTTTTCTTTGCGGCCACCAGAATGTCGTGAAATCAACGCGAAGTACACTCATGTCATTTTGCACATTTATTGTAACTACCGACGACGTCAATGACGTCGCCGTATCTAGACGTTATATACATGAATATAATGGTTGAACAACATAGACGTCTTCCTTTATTTCTCTAGTCCATTCCGCCCATTCAACAAACGGGTCCATCTGAACTTGAATAATTCAAGCTCTTTTCGTCTTAATATACGATTTTTTAAAATTTGTCATGTCTGTAAGTTCTTGTCCTTGTATAGTGTATTTAAATTCGATCAACATTATCTAAAACTATTAATCGTGTTAAACAATATTTATCAAAGAAATATGTCATCTTTCAAGATAGCGCTTATTAGTATTTGATTTTGTTTAAGTAACATTCATGTTCAAGCATCGAAACGTTAAGTGTTGCCGTTCTACAAACATGGGGTGCCTGCATAAAGTGTACATGTACTTTGCTAATGCATTAAAGACAACACAGAAGGAAACAGTTCTATGATTTCGACTAATTCAAGCTCTTTTCGTCTTCATACACTTCGTCGGAATGTAGCGACAATAGGAAGTAAAATTATATCGGCTGTCATTTAATATGCCGACGGAACATCCCACTGAGACCTTCCATGTCGTGCATAGATATTCAAACAACATACGAATAAAGGACAATAAACGTTTTATTGGATAAAGGTATAGTCCGGCAATATGTGAGACAATTAAATAAAAAAAGTTTTATTTGGCTCAAGAAAAGTAATCATATACAATTGAAAATGAGAAAATTTATTTAAAACAAATTATATAGTCACCATTTCCTCAGTGCGACCTCTCTCTTATAATAGTCCTGTTTTTTTTAGTCTTTACACTACATATATATAAAGTATTTTTCCACGAAAGCTTTATCAAAAAATTTGTATGATCTATCTTTAAAAAGATGGGCATGCAAAACAAGGATCCGAAGCTAGCAGGTATCAGATATTTAACCTAATCGATCGTAATAAATTTTAATCTATTTAACTATTTTTTTTTATTTGTGTCTTTACCTCTATTATGTGACTTTATTATTATGTCAACGGGACAGAAATCTACATTATTTGAAATAAATTGATTTAAAATTAATCTCATATTCTATTTAGTCAAGAAACACTTTTCTTATTTTATTATCGACATTAGGAAAGTACGTCACAATGTTAATATCAAAGTTTCCGTGACTATTTCTGGGCGGCAAATACAAAAGAACATGTAAGGGAGGTATAAGTATATGGCGAGTGGCGAATGCTTCTAAATAAATAGAGCATTTTCCCTAGGTGGCTAAATAGGTCGGTTTCCGGGCTTGTCTGGTTATATAATCTGAAACTTAGCTTTACTGCTGGCGATATTAGGTCAACGTGTATGCATGGAATCTCAGAGTACCGTGCTTTGTGACGTTAAAGAACCCTTTATTGTCTACCTTAAGTGAATCATAAAAACCAAATTATCACAACCTTCAAATTTCACATGCAAGCAATTTTATTTTAATCTAATAGTATGATAATGTGTAGAACGATTTCATCCTTTTCTCTTCTTTTTAAATAGACGATAAATACTTTCATGTTTTACAAATAGTTTTAATAAGTTTGTGGGCAGTCCATAATTTGAAAGCGGGGGTATCAGTTAAGCAAATAAATAGCATAGCTATTGAAAGAAGCAGAGGTACCAATGGGGTATCCGAATATCAAAAGTCCGAAAGGGCAGAGACAAAACCAGTAAATACCAACAAGAACGGGACAAAAACAGACAACATGTAAAACATGGAAACACAACATAACTGAATACCAATCAACAACGCGAACTCCAGTCAAAACAAGAGTGAACTCAGGTGCTCCGGAAGAGTAAGCAGTAAGCTTCAGAAGCGTAACGTCATCAGAATAACCAACAGACACCAACCAATCCAGACCAACTACACCCTCCATGGCCACAAACTAGAAGTTGTAGGTTGAAACATATCAACATCACCATAGAAAAGCCACAAGATCGCTTGGTTTTCTACGAAGAAACTTGGGCCGTTGTAAAACAGTGAAGGAGAATGCATACCGCACCCGGAACAGACCATCGATCGAATAGGCCTCCACACTATGGATCTACACCAATCAACACATATTAGTCCTGGAGCAGGTATAACGTAAAACAGCTCGCTTCGTATATAAAGAATACTCAGAAACTTACCCAGGATGTGTAACTAGACTGCTAGACCAACTCCAATGGCAGCCTTTACAACAGAGAAGAACTACCAGCAGGCTGGTTATGTTCTACAGGATTCAACATCAACTTGTGGACATAAACCCTGCCAACTTCATCTCTCCTGATGACAGCAAGACCAGAGGAAGCAGAAAAATCCGCCAGATACGAGTCAACAAAGATATCTACAAGCACTCATACTTCCCGCAGACAGTAAGAAACTGGAACCAGTTGCAATATACCACCACTGAAGCGGCAACCATCGAGGAGTTCAGGGCAATTAGCCACCGTGCCCTGGTCACAACTCCAGAGCTGGTAAATAACAACTACAGCAAAGAACGGTGTTTATAGCTTTAACCATTTATTGTACACAAAAAAAGCCTCTTTTTTAGTCAGTCCAGAGTTAATTGACATTCGCGATGAGTTCTACTGCTTAGCGGAAGAAGAAGAACAAATCGAGTTATTTAAAATACCCTTAAAATATAGGCCTAAAAAAGACAACATCTGTTTTGTGCTTCTAAAAAAGAAACGCAACGTGACTTTAATAATCAATTTTCAGGACAACAAAATCCGTTGTCAAAGATTTCATCATCACACGTGCATTGAACCTGCAATTCTGGATTAGTAACAGGACAAACAAGTGGTAGATTACATCCCATGTCTGAAATAAATAAATGATTCTCTCAAAATTATTAAGATTTTTTTTAAATTGTTTTGTTTTGACAGTTCATCATCTTAATCTTTGATGCAAAACGAGTACATCCGATGATCCAATTCAAGGGTTATTAAAAGACAAAAATTATGTTACACACCAGATTAACCGAAGCTGGTTCAGAAGTGATTGAAGAAAACAATATTTACCTATTTTCTGCTGAGATTATAGGGTAAAACAAGAATTTTTAATATTATATACTCATATAAAAATCTTTATTGTGATTCGCTTAGACGTTGTAACTTGACATGTGATATTTCGCTGGGTCAACTGGTAATCGTTGGGTCGCAAGGTTAGGTCACCCTCTCGTTAAAATTAGCACGTGAGACTTACGATTGTTTTTCAATATTGTATTTAGTGTAGTTTTTCCTATGGAAAAAAGTTAAAATGTCCGAAATATTGTTGAATTTTAATATTCAATTGTTTCATTAAAATATTCAATATAATATTACAGTTATCACCATAGATGAAATGTGACCCGGCATTTCTTTCCCTTCGAAAAGTAAGGTCACCCGCGGGGCAAGCGGGTCACACACCAACTAGGGTGATAATTGTATAATAGTTGAATGAATTAATTTCGAGCTTGTTAACTGAGAAATGAGGTAATTTGATATGTTTTTGTCTTCTATACTTTTCTTTTTCTGTTCAAATTTTAAAGTTAGCAAAGCCAGCTATTGTAGAACCAATTACTTAAATTATTAATAAATGTATTGATGATGCCTCATTTCCAAATAAATTAAAAGAGGCTCAGGTAGTACCCCTCCACAAAAAGAATAGCCAACTGGAGATAGGCAATTCTAGGCCTGTAAGTATTCTACCGTCGGTGTCCAAGTTCTTTGAGAGGGCAATATACCAGCAGCTGATAAATTTTTTTGAGGACATATTTCATCCGTGACTGTCAGCTTTCAGGCCTCGCTATGGATGTAACACCGCGTTGCTGAAGATAATTGAGGACTGGAAGAAGGCAGTAGACGAGAACCTCTATGTGGCTGCAGTGCTTATGGACCTCTCGGAGGCCTGCCGCATGACCTTACATTTAAAACTTAAAGCATATGGACTATCTGTAAATGCATTAATTCTTGTATCGGGCCGTTTGTCTGATAGAAAAAAAGTGTAAAATTGGTACCTACTTCAGCACATGGAAGAATATTTATAAAGGTGTACCTCAGGCCTCAATACTGGCCCTGTACTTTTTAATACTTTTATTAATGACATTTTTAACTTTGTAAGTGAAAGTACATTATACAATTATGCTGACGATAATACTTTGTTACACACAGGAGGAGACTTGGACGGGTTAGTCAAAACTTTGGAAAAAGAAAAAAAAGTAAAATTTTGATATCTTGGTTTGTCGACAATCAGATGAAGGCTAACCCGGACAAATTTCAGGCAATTGCCATTGGGAAAAAGACTAAAAGTGGGAACCTAAAATTTAATTCGGATGGGAACGAAATTACTTGTAAAGACCAAGTCAAACTCCTGGGTGTCACAATAGATTATCAACTGAAATGTGATTGGCATATATCTGAAATTTGTAAAAAAGCTTCAAGGCAACTTAATGTTTTAAAAAGGGTTGGGAAATATTTAACCAAATTGGGGTCGCTCACTATTTTTTATTTTTTTACTATGTCCAATTTTAACTACTGTCCTTTTGTTTGGCATTTTTGTGGAGAGGGTAATACTCAAAAAATGGAAAAAAATACAGGAACGTGCATTGAGGTTTATTTACGAAGACTATTGTAGTTCATATGATAAATTACTCATTAAATCTGGTCTACCTACACTGAAAATAAGAAGATTACGTATAATGGCTACTGAGGTTTTTGAAATTTTGTACAAACAGTCACCTTCATATCTTAATGATTTAATCACGTTAAAAATACTTCTTATTCTTTTAAAAATGTCAATACTGTAGATGTTTCTCAGGTAAGAGCCACAAATTTTGGATTACGCTCCCTAAGGTATGCGGGGGCCACACTCTGGAATGAGCTGCCCAACGCGATACGTGCGCAGACCAGTCTCAGCCAATGTTCCAGTCTTCTGAACAACTGGAATGGCAGCTTATGCAGATGTGGCTCTTGCAGATCTTAGTGAATTTTCAACTCTGCTTATTTTTTCTCTTCAGTTATTATGCTTAAAGTTTAGTTTTACCTTATTTGTTTTAACTTCTAGCTTCTTTTAGTTTGCATGATACTTTTTATGCTTATATATTTGTGTGTGTATGTAATAATATTGTCTCTTGTGTGTTTTAGTTTGCTATTGTCTTTGTTTTATTGCATGCATGTCTTGTCTATATATGATGTAATTGTTATTGTATAGTCGGCATAAAAGCTCTACAGAGTTTGTAATTATTACATCCGACTCAAAATAAAATTTCTGTCTGTCTGTCTGTCTTTTTAAGGGGCGTTAGGGTGTTGTTCGAAATTGAAGGACGGTATGCTTTGTTTTTTTAGTTGTATTGTATTGAGTGCGGACTTTGCTCATCTATCCTTTTCAGCTTTTTAGTGTTTGTTTATTGTATTGTATTCATTTTGGCCTTTGTGGTTTGCTCGTCTTTTCTTTTTTGCTCCCAATTCTTAATTTGATAAACAACGTACCACCTGGCACTATCACTGAAATACAATATGAACACTTGTTAAAATAGTACCAAAACAAATATCTTTTATGAACGTTAACCAACGTAAGACAAAAGCTATCAAACGGTGATTATTTTAAGTTTAAATTTTACGTTAAAGTTAATCTCGTTCGATTGTAATTGAGTTTCAAATGATAAAAAAATTGACTTGTTGATTCAAATTCAAATCAACATTCATATATCTACATTACTTTAACAATAAAGAAGCATGGGGGTTAAAGACAACTAACATTATACTTTTGTGTAAGATAATGGAACTGGAAAAGTAAACTTACAAAGATTTTCAGCTAGGAAAGGTATACAATTACATTGGGTACTTTATTAACGATTACAATCAGTTCTAAAGATTTAAAAGACTTTGTGAGGAATATTTAGTGCTTGAATTATTATAAAACTTGTTACTTTGATTGTTGTCACTAAAGTTCTTCAACGAACAGTACTTTGTGTACCGTATTAAATCTAATTCTGTTCATCTAACAGTTTATTTTACATTATCTAAAGATTTTCCACTTCTTAAAAACTTATCATAATTCAGTAGGGAATATGTTGCCGCAAAACAACTCTTAAACAGTTACTATATATACATGTAGTTGTGATTGCTTGGAATGTTAATCATACTCACCAACTCGGCAGTCTACAATAGAGTAAAGTATGAAGCAAAGGTAATCAATTAGACTATTTGCACATTAGGTTAGGATTTCATTATTTATCAAAGACATAAACGATAACATCCGAGGCTTTTCTGTCTTATATGCCATTCGATAACCGACTTATTTTACATTGCGCTATTACAAAAGGTAAAATTAAATCGATTCGTGAATTCTTCCTCCATCCACTAGTAAACCTTAAAAACTCTTAAACGGACATTATCCACTGGACAAATCTTGTTAATACTGAATTTGTTATTTGTTAAATGGTGTTAAGAGTTCAAGTTCAAATCTAGTAGTTAACCTTTAAGGACGATTCAGTAGTGTCCAGTATATAAACACTTGATTTTACTGGACAGGATCTTAATTTTACTTAATTGACTGCGAGGAATATACACTGGATTTCTACTGGATCTCTTAAAATACTTAACACTTTTAGCGGCCAGTGAATTAAGTAGTTGTTTAATAGATTTTGTCCGTTCCAGTAGTAAAATGTTCTTCAAGTGATCCTGTTTTGTCCTCAGTTTTATGTGATAGATTCATTTGGCTTTATGTATATCTTTCTCACACACTTTCATCTCGCTTTTTATCTCATTGTAGTGTCCTGTACGGTATCTTTTGTGAGGTAAAATTTAAATATTTTGTTCTTTATTAAAAATGGGATTTGCTCTAAAAACAGATTTTTCTGATAACATTTTAAATTTGTTATACATAGATTTAAATTTTGACATTAATGGTTCTTTGGTGTTTTTTTATTGTTTAAAAATGCAAGTTGTGTTCATTTCTTTCATCTTTCTATTATTTTTGGATAATATTTAAATATATTTTTATATTGAAATTGTATATTAAAAGTAAATGTTTTCTGCTATCGATTCTTGGTATTTTTTAAAGGTTTTTAATTTCAATACGGTCGTTGAAAGGATGCATATATATATGCAACAGCATAAACAAATAATTTGTTTTTATGATAACTGCTTACGGTTTCAGCTTCACGAACATGATAATTCTATCAAAGCATATTTCGACAGGGTTGCAATAAAATTACTTGATTTATTAATACTTACCAGCAGTTTCCTCTATAAATAAGAAGAACATCTTTTTATAATCATTTGTAATTGTTTACTATTGAGGTAATACATCATTAACAACGCGCAAAACAAATAGTTGTTCAATAGAATATGCTAAAGACATTTCATTTAACCTTTATGTACATTTGAAAATGCACTATCTTCAAAAATACCGTTTCTATTAACTTGTTGAAAATAACAAAGAAATAGACAAGTTTGTTTTTCAAAAATTACTGATGAGAACTAGGCTCGTCTTTTATACGAGATTCGAGATTCGAAATTTGAGATTTGAGTTTCAAAATTCTAGATTCGAGCTCGAGATTCGAGTTTCGAGGATCAAAATTCAACATACCTTATGAGTTATTTTTTGACAGAGCCAAATTTTGTGGATTTAAACAAAATGGAAGATTTCGTTTTGCAGAGTTCAATTTTAGTGATTATTTATATGAAGAAGGTAAGTGCGGTACATATACCATCTACAATATTTATTTTCGCGTGTTGTTATTTTCGCGGTTATTAAAATATTGCACAGAATTAAAAAAAATAAATGCCTAAAAAACAGTGAAATAAGTTCGCAAGTTTTGATTTACTTCGCTGCTTCTCAAATGGATGAGTCCTTAAGTGTGCCTTGTGTTATTAAGGGATATCTAAGATGATAAGCGATATATATTGAAATGATTTGCCAATACGGGTCTCCCGAAGAACCTTCATGTAGTGGGAGAAGGTTCCTCGGTCTGATTCACCAGAAACTTGAGAACCTAACACTAATGATGGTGTGTCATGAGCTGGACGACTTATGTCACACAGCGGGTTTTTAAGTAAGCAGTCGATACATGAAATAGGGATGTAAGAGTAATTTTGTTCTTGTTCCCAAACATTCGAGCGATTTTGTATAAACATAAAGATAGGAAGGATTTCAACTTTCTTAATCTGCCAATGCAGTATCTTATTTAAACCGTTAAATTAGAATAAACAGTCAGGTGATTAGAATGCACATTGATATCAATTATCTCAATCTTTTATACAATTCCGACCAAAAGTCATTTTTTCGTTTTTGCCAAATATAACATTAAATTATGACGAGTCAATATATCTAAGTTACGAATAGCAAACAAATCATCATTTTATTGAGTTTAACAAAATTCTGGAACACACCGTTGGAAATTGGATATTCTGGAATTTATTGGCCTATTTGGATGGTTATAAGTATATTGAATATTCGAATTTCGAATTTCAAATTTTGAATCTCAAACGTCGAATTTCAAATTTTGTATCTCGTATTTCGAATTTCGAATTCCGAAATATTTACGTTTTTGGAAGAACAATTTTGCCTGGTACAGGATTTTAAATCAAGCTATGTGATTTTATATAAGTATATTGAATTTCAAATTTCAAATTTTGAATCTAGAATCTCAAATGAGCCTTTCTGGCTTTTTTACGTATATGATAAATATGCGCATTTATCATATTATTTGTTTTTTAATCTTGATTGAGCTTTTATTTTACATTTTAGCTCGACTAAAAGTTTTTGTTTAGAAAATATAGATTCTTACATAGTTTCGAGCGAAAATTTTCAACCCTGAAAATTAAGTGAAAAGTCTTTGTCGGCTCGTTGAACAGGGAGTAGATCATCGACACACCTGAAAATGTATCCCACAAAATGGGACCCCCACTTGAAGCTACATGCCAAATATCAAAAGCCTACGAATAATAATAGCTGAGATATCTGTTACGAAAATTTTGATCACGGACAGACTGACAAAATGACGGACGGACCAGTCAAAAACATTATACCCTTCGCAACTTTGTTGCGTGGGGTATAATCAATAAAAGTTGTAGATATAGATAGAATTTGAATATTGCCATAAATTTTATAGGGCTGATAATTAAAATTGTATTTGAACAGTTACAAGATCTTACAAGGAAAGGCTCATTTACCACATTTTGTGACTCAACAACCGTCTACAGATCCTATATTGTTATTCAACTTGCTGAAATGAAGTTAATCCAGATTAAAAATTAAAGAAAATTCATTGTTGTTATTAGAAAATTTCTTTCCTGTTTAACGCTCTGACAGTTTTTCATATGTTCATTCATTTTCGTTTGGTGTATTAGTCGTTAAATAATACTCGTGACTTACTTTTTACTACATGTACTGGCAGGAATCCTTCACCGTAACAGACATCACAGATAGAGGGATAATCTTCAAAAACCTCTTTAAAATAAACGAAGCAGAATGGAGAAATAATAAGTTTAATTAACATTTAAATGTATTGATATTGACGCTGATTATTTTTACTTGTAAGTGCCATTTAAATTGCCATTTTAGAGCGCTAGTACTTGCGATAAAAAATCTTGACAATATAAAGAAAACAAAATTACTATTTCTAAGAAATTATTAATGTCAACACGTAATCGCTTTTTATTGACTAAAATACTGAACATCAATTAAAAATCCGTTAATTTTTTTTATAGTTTAAATCATTTCGAAATAAATTACGTTTGCGCTATCTGCACATACCTAAGTCTGTTGCCCAACCTATAACAATATCCCCATTTACGTCATCATTCACATATTTAACACACCTATATTGGGCATGGGTCAGGTTACCTTCCATTTCCACTCTGGAATAAATAACATTTTTGTTTGTATCCAACTGTTAGCATAACAAGTTTTAAGTTCATTTTGAAGATAAGTCAAATATAAGAAGCAAATTATAAGACAAAAAAGTCATACATTGTAATCATAACAAGCTCGTATTGATAAACATTATAAATAAATAAAGTATGTTGCACTGTGGCTTGTGTATAAATAAAATAGATAAATAAATGGATGGTGAAGCCACATTTAAAAGGTAAAAACTAAATAAGAAATATAAATAAATAAAACCTTTAAAACAAATAAAACAAGAATGCCCAATTTTCGGACATAAAATCCTTCTTCAGGGGCTAAAAAGTAAAAAGATGTTCACACATCGACTGACGAGGACATCTTTTTACTTTTTAGCCCCTGAAGAAGGACTTTATGTCCGAAAATTTGGGCATTCTTGTTTTATTTGTTTTAAAGGTTAACTGCTAACTCTTCCGGAGCACCTGAGTTCACTCTTGTTTCGACTGGAGTTCGCGTTGTTGATTGATATTCAGTTGTTTTGTGTTTCCATGTTTTACGTGTTGTCTGTTTTTGTCCCGTTCTTGTTTGTGTTTACTGGTTTAGTCTCTGCCCTTTCGGACTTTTGACATTCGGATACCCCATTGGTACCCCTGCTTCTTTTATTTCTTTATATTTCTTATTTAGTTTTTACCTTTTAAATGTGGCTTCACCATCCATTTATTTATCTATTTTTTTTTATAAACATTATACATTTACAAACGAAATTAACATAAAAGTTGAATGTTGTTACTTGGTACCTTTGTGCAAATAACGGGCCAGATCTCATAAAGCATTCCAAATTCAAATAAAAAGTGCCGTTGTCATAAGCAGTTATTATTGTAGGGTCTGATGAGTTTATGACGAGGTCTCTTCCATAGTAGTTCTCTACATTTTGATAAACCTCGTTCTGAGAAAAACATGGATAAGCACAAAAACCTATAAAGTCTTTAGTCGTTGCTTGTCCCGTTCCTGCAAAAATCAATAAAGATTGACTAGATGGTTAATTCAGGTTATGCAAGTTTTTTTTTTAATTTATACAAGTGTGGACTCTCATGCATACTGGATATAGATAAAGCTATAAATACAAAACGAAAGGTATTTTTTTTGTCCTACTATTAATTATAAGTTTACAAGGTTAGGTTTTCTTCTATACAAAAATCACACACCACCAAGAAATTTGATGTGTAACTGCATTTAATATGGGTCTACAATATTGATCAATAAAATGCAATAAACCAGACTTCTACATTACTTTGGCAAGCAGGACAGTATACAGCCATTTTTCATTCTATCAATATCATTTATGTCGTTTTATGTGATATATTTAAACTTTAAAAAGTTACGGAAAGGATTAAATACTTTTGCATATTTCTTTTTATCTTTTTTTTGTGAACTCTCTATTGTTTTTGCATTTTCTATCTGTTTGGTTTAGTGGCTCTGGTGAGATATGATTAGACGAAACGCGAGTACATGTATTTCTTTCATTTTACTATAAATTTTCAATGAAAGGCAATGTGTCCTGTTGAAATTTGATTAAAATTGTAACGAGGAGCTATAGCTATTTTTCAAATGATTTAGACATTAGTATATTTGAGTGATTAACCTGGGTAACGTCGGACACATTTATACAAATAAAACAAACTCCGTATGATGAAAATATTTGTAGTTAAGTAATCGTTGGTAATCGTAATTGATTGTACAGATGGGTGCACACATAACCTATTTTAAAGTTAATATAAAATCAACTTTGTTAGTGCTTCCTGTTTCCGCTCAAATCTGATGAAGCAAAACATCAAGAAAACTCATTACAGGTCAAAGCAGATTTGCGACAGCTTTTTATGCAAGCGTTAGGTGATTAGTGCTGGCTTTTGCGTTTTTTCATCCTTAACGGAGTAATCTGCCAACTGTATTCTTTCTTTTCAAAACATGATCAAATATGTTAGAGATCAATGCATTTTTAATGTCTCTATTTCTAATGACAGAAAACGAGTTTTGTTATTTTTTTTGCAATTTACAAAATGAACTTTTTAATGATGATTTTGTTTGTGCTTTCTGGAATGTGTTTCGCTTGTTTTGATTTATTTTGACTTTGAACGTTTTGCTTGTTATGCTTCGATTTTTTCTTGAAAATAAGTGTTTATGATAAGATATGCTATCGTTTTTAATATCTTGTTTAGTCTGTTACCCTGAAAATCCCGCGCTTGATCTTTCTAAAATTAAAAAAATTGAAACCTAAGGCTAGATCTTAGTTTCTTTTGAATTACATGTTCTTTACAAGTCTCCATTTTGTCGACTCTTATACTTGTTTCAACAAAGAATGGATATTGCTGTAGATATAAATTGTTATAATATTGTGGTCTTCATAAGTCGATGATGTCTTGTGGTTCTATAAAGATGTTTTAAATTTGCGAACGTTTTAAAACAAAAATCCATAAATTCAGGATTCCTTTCACTATCAGAAATCGACGTGTACGACTAAATTGTTCAATAAGAGATCGATACTTGTGGACGAATTTTGAAATTTCTTCTTTTATTATCTTTTGGTATCGATAACCCTATTTTAATCATTATTCAGTAATTAAACAGATTCATAATTAAAATCAGAAACACAGTTGCATATTTTCTAACTGTGAAATTTAAACCCCGTACGACGATGCTATACCAATACATGGAAAACAACAAAAAGCCTACTTAACAAGCTGCAGGGTTTCATGAACGAATGTTTTTTTATGAGACGAGTAATAAACTCAGATGACCAGCAAAGATCAAGAACATCGATCTATAGGAAAGAACCAACCAGATCTCTGTGGAACAGGACACCAAGAAAAGGA
Source organism: Arcuatula senhousia (assembly GCA_963971305.1). Taxonomy (NCBI): domain Eukaryota; kingdom Metazoa; phylum Mollusca; class Bivalvia; order Mytilida; family Mytilidae; genus Arcuatula; species Arcuatula senhousia. The sequence goes on from OZ020312.1 coordinate 12,413,472, forward strand.
AATTGAGATGGATTTGCCACACACTGAGAAAACTCACCGGTTCCATCACAAGACAAGCTTTGCAATGGAATCTACAGTGCAAAACTAGGATTGGAAGACCTCATGGATGAGAAACACAACCAAAGAGACTGAAGTTGAAGAATTTAAATGGCAAGACATAGTCAGACTGGCCTTAAACAGAACAGAATGGAGGCGTATCGTCAGTGGCATATGTACCACCTACGTACAAAAGGCCTTAGTTAACAAACCATCAGCACCCGAAGGACCATCAAATTTCTTTGACCTGACAAAAAGTTTTGTAATATTGTCATGGAAATCCTCCAAATCAGATGGTGCCCTCCCCATTACTAGCTATGCCATTGAGATCAGTGAATCTCGTCACAGCATGTTGGGCAAAGCAGGCACGACGGTACTAGAAGAACATCTTTAGGAGAAGAGAAATCTATCATAGGGAATGTAAAGTCGTCAAGCTACCCATCATTTCGTTTGAAATGCCTGTACCAAGTCAGGACCATTGCGATCCACCAGTTCTCCGGTATGACTGATTCGTTTTTGTCATTTTCTCTGGACTATGAGATTGATCATTCAAGTTCGGTAGTTTTGTTATTACCTTTATTTATAATATACTGTTGTTTGATATTTTCCGCCAATAATACTTAAATCTTAATCCAAAAAGGGGACATCTATCTCCGGAGGCGTAAGAATTGTTCAAGGTTAATTCGGAAAGATAGATATCTGTAATAAAATTCGAAAATGAAGGATTGTTGAGTGCAAGAATGTCGTCTCAATATCTTATAGTTTAAAAAAAGTGTAGGAAAATATCAGCTAAAGTGGTGCATAACTAGGTCCCATAGGAATACAAATGATTTGGCGATAATTTGTTTACCAAAACGTATGTAAATCTAACAAACATTTAAGAGCAGTAATAGTTGCTGCATCAGCCCAGTAAATGGAACCTTTTTGACTCTAATTACTAAAAAATTATTTACTAAATGAGTTTGAAACTCTAGAACAGATAAACTCACTCTTAGATTTATCAAAACACCATTTAACCAAATATTCAAATTTCTTTTTATACGGTAATGCAAAGAGCAGGTCGATTAGTTCATAAAGCAAAATCGTAACAATCAAAAGTATGGAAAGTTTTTTCAATAACATGAAGTTTGTCTATAACATCAAGAGACAAATGATTCAATACACGATTTACCATTTTTGTTTTGGTGGAAAATTACTAAAAATATTTATTTTTCTTACAAAAGTACGGTAATTGAGATACAACATGGGGTATAAAATGGCATGTTAAGCGTAACATTAATTTATTTTATTCTTTGCCTTTCAATAGGCTAAAACAGGGGCTTATCGTAACCCATCCTTTAGAGACTCATTTTGATAAGTCAAAGAAAATCAGAAGACAAAAAGTATTATAAACAACAGCACACGAAACAACCAAGTTAGATTCAGCAACGCAAATGCACGTCGAAGCAAAAATGTATTCATAGGAGGTTCAAAAGATTCTGCCCATTAAAAAACATTTCCAGTTGATAACGATGAATTCTTTCAAGTTCATAGGAGGTATTAACGACAATACCAAAACTTTATGACAACCCATAATTTAATAAAAGATAATATACTACATTGTATTTTCATTTAAGTGGAAAATATGTCTTATCGTTTAATAAAATGCAGTTTAATGTCATTTTAGTCATGCTCACCTGTAAAATAGACATACAGCACCAAAATGGATGATGCTAAATATTTCATCTTAAATTCTTTGACATCAAATCAACATGCAGAATCTAAAGATAATGAAAAAACTAATTATTATTAATCAATATATTGTATAATGCTTACTCAGTAGAAATCGAACACATGTTAAATTGTCCATCATGTCGTTTAATGAACCAGAAGATGCAACATTCTTTTATCCTGATTATTTTTGCTACTAAAAAGAAAATAGATTAACTGTAGGATGGAGAATGATTATATCTGTTACATATCATTGAGATAGAGTTTTATTTAGTAGTGGTGAAACTTATCTTAAAATAAATTTGAAAAGTTCAATTTTTATCTTTTGGAGTTGGGTCCATAGTCGATATTGTGTGGTATGCTTGTTTTCAACAGCATGCCAATTCTCATAATTTTACCATATATTGAGCAACTTTGCCAAAAATGCAAAATAATGACTCGACTGATAATCACTAAATTTTATTGGGAAATTTTGTTGACACAGACGTTAAAGCAGATTCTTCTATTCAATCTAAATTCATCTGTGATATGAAAGCCTGTATGTATTAAAATTTCTACTTTAAGAAAGGGAAATGTGTCATATTGTAGAAATACAAATGAAAACAAAGTTCCAGACAATAAATTTTGCTACGCCTGACGCGCGTTTCGTCTATTCAAGACTCATCAGAGGCGCTCTACCAAAAATATTGAAAATGCCAAACACTGTATGAATATGAAGAGCATAGAACAGTATAACCAAAAATACCAAACTGGGGAACCAAATTATTACTAAGATATTCAACCTATGTCTGGGGTAGGAAGAACCTTAGGGTTTAGACAATTTTGAAATTTAGACGGATAATTTAAAGCTTTGATGTATTCTCCAACTCAAAAGTGTTGGTGCCGGACTGAGGGCAAAAGTTTACGTCACAATACAACACAGAAAAGACTTGTTGTTATTTTGTAAAAACAAACTATTATTGGCAGGATTGAAGAAGACAACTTTAAAACATTTCCCGTTCAAGAAAGTGTTTATGTTCCATACAATATGAGTATTTGGACCATATGTGTATGGTCGGACCATACGCGTATTGTCGTAATGTAATCTAGACAAATATTTATCTAGTAGGCCCTGTGTTATTGTTTGTTTTATATTTATTAAAAACATAAACACTCACAATGCTTAAATATAGCAAAACCGATTTCGTTATTAAGTACAATTTTTTGCTTTCTTTGACCAAAATCAAACTAATTTTAATGTGTACAAAACGGCTAATGTGTATGTTTGTTAAAGACGAATACAAACAACTGTTGCTGGGATATCACCAGCGCGAGTGCAGAATAAAAGCAGCGACATAAAACATTTTTTTTTTAATTTGGATTCCAGACACAGAAATTAGGAAAAAATACAGACAATCAACCATACAGCAGATGTTGTTATTGTCTTAACAAACTGTTAGATTATCAGTTTTCTATGAAAGTTATTTTAAAATCAACATTTGTATATAACAGATTGGATACCTTCGCAATTTTACATTATCTTTAACAGCGGGTAAAAAGAAAACATATCAATGATATTAATCACTCCTTGGTGAAAATGAAAATCTATCTGATTGTTTCATTGATCACTTGCAATGCTGTTAATATACAAGATAGAAATTTAAGAGGTACCTTAAAGGTAGTTTTACTTTTCTAATAATAAAAACCTGGTCGTTATACCTTTATGGCATGTCTTACACGAGTTTATCAGTAACTTCAGATACCTTTTTGTCATTAGCATTTCCGATTGTTTAATTTCAAAATTATTTAAAACACCATGTTACATTCATTGAACTGCGGCTGGTCGAAATCGTCGGTACTGGATTTGGCTTTCTTGGTAGAATGTTTTTTTTTATTTGCTTAAAACTTTTTTACGTTGAATACTTTTGGTTTTCGACCTTCCAATGTTGATTCAAATGCTGCTGAGTGGTTACTTTTTGAAATGCATATTCAGCATTACGAAATTTACCGTTTTTATATCCGCTTCGGTATTGTGTTATAGGTTATGGAGAAAATTGAATCCATCATCCAACCATTGAAGCTCTGTTTTCATATCTGATATTTCTAATAACACTTTTCCCAATTACTCAAAATAATTATTGGATTTCACATTGCGTGTAAAAAAAATCAAACTTATCCCCTCATTAATTAAGCTTCCAATGTTGTGATTTAAATGCCATTATTAAAGTTACTCCTGAAAATATCGATATGAAGCATATCCAAATTAACCGTTCCTACCCACATTTCGGTACTTTTTTATTTTGAAACCACTGGGCGATAACCGCTGCTGTGGGCCAGAGGTCCCCCAGGATAATCACAAGCCTGGTCGTAAGACGTGTTTTACACGATTAACCCTAAAATTTCTAATATATTTGTCGCTGAAATTTCCGATTTTTCGAATTCAAAATTGTATAAAACACCAAGTTTCTTTCCATGAAAATGCACATGGTCGATATCTTCGTTGATGGATTTGGCTTCCTTGTTCAAAACTTTTGGCTTTGAGTACTTTTCGTTTTCAACAGTTTTGGAATTTGACCTTCCAATGTCTTGATTCAAATGCTACTAATCCGCTAAAAAACACGGCTATACGGTAATTGTACAATTTTGATATAGTTGATGTTGTATTAAAATGTTAAGTGATCAGAATTATTGATATTTTCTTATTATTTATTCTTGACTTTTATCTCCAAATGTATGAAAATTTGCATTCGAATGTCAAAGGTCTGAAAGGGCAATGACAAAACCAATATACATAAACAAGAACAGCACAAAAAAAGCATGAAATAATACAAAATCAACCGATCAAAAATTTACCACGCATACCCAAGTCATAACGAGAGTGAACTCAGGTGTGCCGGAAGAGTAAGCAGTTTCTGATTGCTTAAGCACATCCGTCGCGCTGCCAATATCCAATTCCCTGTGACAAATCCGGTAAAGGAAAACAAAACAAAACAAAGGTGTGCCAGTCTTGGTTTTAGTTTTTTTCATGTGGATTTTAAGTATAGCGTTTAGAGAAAAAAGTTTTGATGCTTTTGCAAGATGAAACTGATTCAAAGTAAAGATTTTCTATCAGTTCCATTAGAAGGATAGAATTTTCTCACACTTTGTCAAAATAAGTATCTAATACATATGTTACATAAATTAAATTAAAATAATAGGTCACCGTGCTTAATTTTTGTAGAAACTTGTACAAAAGCAGTTCAAATGTGATTTTTTCACATAAAATATATACTAATAGTTATAACTATATAATTATATAATATTATTTTATTATTTTTTTCAATTTAATTAAATTTTACGAGATGCATGTAGATTTTTAGTATATTCTGTAGAAACATCAATTTTGGTTAGTTCTCTGAAATTAAGTTATAAAATTATGGAATCAACGTTCATTTTCAAAAAATGAATTGGAAAACTGAATTTTTCTACGTTTCTTTGGCTTATATCATGACCTGGGGCTGATAATATGTCTGATATGAAGAATGGCATGTTATTAAATATAATTATTGCCGTTGCTTAAAGGACAAAATATGAGAAATACTAAATTTGGAGCAAGTGTCACCATATTTATAAAATTATTGAATTCAAGTGAAACTAGATAACTTCTTTGAGTAGTTTGGGAGAAATTTAACTATGTACCAAAAACATTTTGTGGTTTGTTTCTGTATTCAAATTGATCTTTTACACAAATAATTGAAGTGGTACTCTGTGTGGCTTTTAATTAAATTTGCCAAAAGTCACACAAACTTTGCACACTTAGAATTTTTTTTTATAACAAATTACCATTTTTAATCCACTTTTAATATTTATTATATCATCACTCAATACGTTTGGTTTTTGACCTTCCAATGTTTTGATTCAATATCCTCGGTGCTGAATTTAACTTCCTTGTTCGAAAGTTTTGGCTTTGGGTACTTTTCATTCAATACGTTTGGTTTTTGACCTTCCAATGTTTTGATTCAAATGTTCCTGATGGGATAATCAGTATCATAAAACCGTGAAGACAAAGACAAAACCGGCAGACAAAAAATCATCACAACAAAACAAACCACATAAAAACATAAAACACACACGCATAACAACAAAACCGCATTCAGCAACGCGAACTCAAGTCGAAACGAGAGTGAACTCAGGTGCTCCGGAGGAGTAAGCAGTTCCTGCTTGCTATAGCACACCCGTCACGTTTCCAAAGATCGATTAAGTGTTGGTCAAATCCGGAAAGGATGACATTACAAAACTATGTCAAACCAACATCTGTGCTCATCTGAGAGATAGAAATCCTGTATTTGCATACAAGCACATGATGTCGTCCGTAAAATTTCTGGAGTGATGACAACAACCTGGGAGCAACGTACCCCTGTGTTAACAATTTGCTTGTCAGCCGTGTAGCTCTATCAAGAAAGTCGTTGTACTCCCCACATGCTCTGGAATAACGAATCAATTGTGGTACGTAAACTCCATATGCTGGAGCGGACGGAGTAACATGCTCTTAAAAGATGCTCAATATTAGCCGACTTTACTACTGTAGCATTAAAGTGCCTTTCCAACCCAAAATTGAAAAATTCGTTTTTAACGTAATGATATTGTTTTTGATGTACATAATCAATAATCGAAAACCGTTTTTTAAAATATCGAATAATAAAAGCGTAAGAGCGTGTTAAAAATGACATTTTCACCTGTCGTTCATCTCGTTTCTATAAAATTATCAGAACTTCCGGTTACATGACCAAAAACAATGCGTGACGTCACAACATGAACGGAACTTGATATCGCATTGTAAACATATAAGACAAAGATGGAAAACAACGATATAGAAAGTGAAATTGATTCCGACGCCAGTGAATTATCACTTTCATGTGGCTCATCACCTTTTGAGGACGGGGAAGGAGATTTCACCGACATCGAGGAAGAAAATGAGCTTGAAGTGGCAGATGAAACAACCGGGGCCGTTGGCGATACTATCCAGCCATATCAGTTTGAGCCCTATCTTTCTAGTCCAGAATCAGAAACTAGTGACCAGGAAGCCGATAATGTCGACATTGAACACCGTTTAAACAATACAAATTGGTAAATTTTATATATTTTTTACGATACTGATTAGGGGGATATTTTTTACTTTACCTTCGAATATTCTTCATTGATGAACCGTACGAACGTAGATAATAATCTGCAATACTTACTTGTCAATTTATGTCCAACAAAACTCCTTGATTTTAATGACTTTAGACATGTTTGAAGGCTTGAAAATTGTATTGTTTTTAAATGTACTTTCTTGTGCATCATTCTTTCAGGAGTAAATTTCCATGTGAATAAAATATCTTCTATTTTGTCAAACTCAACCCCTCTAACTTCTGTTGTTTTTATTTGTTTTTCTGTATACCATGTACTGCTATGATTTTATCAGAATATATCATTTGTAATATAATAATAAAAAAAGTGTTACAATTTTATCAAGACCAACACAGCTGTCAGCTGTTTATTTTGTGCTTGTTTCAATGACACACATGTCATGAATGGGCACATTGTCTCTACTTTTTCAATAATTAAATTTAATTAACATGAAGTAAAACCCAGATATGTTGACATCCCTTTTTGTTCTGTAAATAAATGTACACTGAAGTTGCCCTGCGAGTGTGATGTTGGTTTTTTAAGGGGTGTGTTCAATTTTGATAGGTGCAGGTGTGGACAGTGTGAAGTCATGCCGACAGCAAGGGAATGTATTTGTTGCTTTGAGATCGACAAAGTGACAACAACAAGAGAAGAATATCCAGACCTTGAATGCATTACATCGCATCCTGGATTTAGAACTGTATGCCAAGATATTCATGTCCTCAGGGTTGCATACCTACAGTACAGACAACAGTATGGGGAAAGGCCAGAGGAAAACAACGAGTAAGAGTCTGGATGATTTTGTTTCCAGATACATATAAATCAGATATATATAAGACATTACAAAATATACATATATAACAAATTGTTATTAACAATATACAGTGGAAAAAAAAATGTAACAATTTACATTCTTGCAAGTTCAGTCCAATTCTGTTAAATTTACATAAAAGTATAAATACATCAAGAAACTTCAGTTCATTCCTCAGATACTCAAATATTTAATTCATCAAATAAAATAAGAGTAAAATAATATTTGTCTTCACCTGATGATTAATTAATATAAAAATGTCTTAACACTTTGGAACAAGCTATGTTTTTACCCTTTCTGCACACAATTCATGCAATTTATTCCTTTTTTTTAAATTAATGAAAAAAATTCCGCAACAATCTGATCAAATATCCACACTTATAAAACACACTAAAACATGAAAAAGTAACATTTCAAAATGCAATAAAAAATTATGTTGATTTTTTTTTTTCAGAAGACACCGCTATACATCATACAGACAGTTTGTAAGATGGTGCTGGCATTATTTAGGGAAAGAAGTCAGAGTAATAATTCCTGCGTGTGCAGTACGTCATATCAGGTTAACATTCCCTAATGAGGAGGGGGGGTACACTGGCTTCCACTCGACTGACAGTGACTAAAGCGACTTAACAAGTTCTGGATGGCATCGTTCCTATCTGGTCGCTCAAACTCATCACAAAGAGGAGGTGGCACTTCAATGTTCAGTTGAACTCCAGTCTCGTTCATTTGAGATACTTCAGCCAAACCAAATGTTGTTCTCATAAGAGCATTGACATAATCTGTAAAAACATGATAGTTTTGTATTTCAATGATTAATAAATAACTTTTGTATTTCAATGATTAATAAATTATTAAAATTTCTATAATGCAGTAATTAAAACTACTTTTATTTAACTAAAAGTATTATAATTTGTGTCATAAAAATATGTATACACATACACTGACATATAGAAATATATCAATAAATTTATTTACCATATTGGCATTCTACTGGTACTTTTCTGACTGTGTGTCCCCCCTTTTTGTACTTTGGGTACACAATTCTGTATCTTGGTTGCCAATCTTTAGTAACAGCCTGCTCTCTCTGGCTGTTTTCATTGAAATGAAGAGCAGCAAGCCAGAGTCTGAAAAAGAATATGTGACAACTTGATTAGAACATGAAAATATATAAATGATTAAGAAACTAACTTACCTTATGTGAAGAATAAAGCTAACAAAAACAATATGCAATAAAAATACTCAGGAAGTAATCAAAAAAAAACAAATTGGTAAGCCAATAACATGTACATCTACGTGAACTTTACCTGCACAACATTCCGTGGTAGGAAAATCCAATCATTTTGGGTGCAAAATGATTTACTACAGAATGGTAGCCTTCCAAAGCAGAGGTCTGATGATGTGGTGACAACATAGGGATATCCCTTTTCATCTGCCTGCTAGTTATTAGCCCATCTAACTTCTCAAAGACCTTCGTACCTGCAAAAAAATTAAATAAAGTCTTTTTTTTCTGCTCAGATATTTAAGTATTTAATAAACATTATTTAGGAAACAGAGTTTATTCTTATCCATTTTAAATATTTTGATGTGATTTCTTTCAGTTAATATTGATTTACTAGATAATATGATAAAGTAATTCATTTTGACATACCAGGTTTCAACCACTTTTTTTGTCTCTCTCTACCCTCAAGTGCACCATGTTGACAGGAAGGAAACAATGCTGAATGACCTTCATGAATATTGATGATATGGTTCAGAACTGAAAACCATTTGGCAATGATGGTTTCCTTGTCTAACCCAGGTGATGTTGCCGCTGTCCAATAAAGATAGTTTACCAAGCTCCTTATCCATGGTGTCAGCTCTGAGCATTCTTTTTCTTTTGACAAGGCTAATAGCTTTTTCTTCAATCCTAAAATCAAAGAGCCAAACCTTTTGCATAATTATAAATGAAAATTAAAACAAAGTTCCAGACAATAAATTTTGCTATGCCAGACACCTGTTTTGTCTATACAAGACTCATTAGAAGAGCTCTACCCAAAGATTGAAAATGCCAATGAAACCACAAAGCAATAGACCAAAATTCAAAGAATTAAATAGACCAAAATGTCGAACTGAGAAAGTATCTTTTTAAAAGTACATGAATTACACTGTATTGTATTGTTATTAGTCTACATAGTAGATTGGTAAGTTAAACAGGATTGACAGGGGTTTCAAATTAAGAAATAACGCCTATATTTTCAAATAAAATATAACATACATGTATACTGTTGACTAAAATGTTCGAGACTTACCCTTTGCAACATGCCAAACATCAAAACAGTGTGTTGTTTCCATCATATTCTCCCTTATCCATTTTACAATCTGGACATGACGATCTGTGACAATAGTCTTGATGTTGATGTCCCGAGTATTGAAGAACTCAATACTTCTTATTAATCCTTCCTTCTCCATATGGGCACTGCTCTTTACTTCATTACTCTTTAAAAAAGAAAGATATGAATAAGTTGTACTGTGTTACATATTTTTAACGTTCTCTAATTTAAATGTCTTTATATGTGTAAAAGGAAAATAATCATTTCAAATAGGACTTTTTAATTACAAATTAACATTAACCTGTTTTTTTTTTTTAAATTTTATCATGTACATTCTTTTACTTGACATTTACCTGTTTTTCCCTATCATATACATTCTCTGTACCTTTTTAATTATTTCCATATATACATTCATTTTGACATTAAAAGCAAGAATACTATTAAAGAATAATTGTTTAAACTTCCATACCTGCACTAACTGTACATCAACTACAAGGCCCTCATCAAGATCTAACATGGAGTAGCTTCCAAATTTAGCACTGTGTCCTGGGGTGTCTGATCTTCCATCACCTCCTAGCACAACAGCTCGCTCCTCCTGCACAACATCACTAACATAGTCTTTCTGGTAGTTGTACCACACATGTGCAATCGAGGGGTATAAGAAATATCTTTGATGATTCATATAAGTTGACATGCTGATTGAAGCTACCTTCATAAACTTCATCATCCTCAAGGTCTTACTAGGAACAGAACCAGAGAACAGGATCCCGGCTGATAGCATCAAATTTCCAGCTGGCTTGTTTCCAACAAATGGTTGACTAAACCATGTACGGGTATACATACATGATTCACATTTCTGTTGGATTTTAACCATGGAACCATTTACATACACAATGTCACCAGCAGTAGCAGCACAGCATTTAGTGCATACTGTAAACAATTCTAGTAAATTGTTTTCAAAAACAAAATACTTAGAATGGCGTTCTAAATGGAGATCACTGAAAAATAAAATATAAAATTATTACTTTCATTATTTTATTCATTCGGTTATAATACCGTTTTTACTATCATTTTATCTCAATTATTGATTTTGTTTAAATAGAAGATAATGGGATGTGGAATAAGTGTACGCAACACAACCTACAATCAATCTGCACGGAAAAGAGCCAGTAGCCTTGTATGTGACCAGCAGTTGTTGCTCGATCTTTTGCAATTGGCCCTGGATTAAAAATAAATTGATTTAAGCACAATCCTAAAGTACCAATGAAAGACCATCTTCTTGACAAAAAACAAATAACCTAAATTCGACAAATATTAGTACAAACATTAGCTTTCATAAAGACTCCTGGCTTTGTATGCATGTGTGCCATATTTAGATTTAATATTTATCTGTGTGTGTTGTGTAAGTCATTATAACATTACCTGAAGTCATCATTTTCTCTTGGTACATTGCCTGCTGAGGATGGTGAACTTGGCGGCTCATAGCACGGATCATTAAGGTCATCTTTCATAGGGGATGAAAAAGTCTCATCAAAGCTGCTATCTGATGACCTCCTGTTGACAATATCTTCCTTCGATGGTTTACCAAGATATTCTGGCCGTACCTGCTGAAAGGAATCTGTCATCACTGGCTTTTTTGGGTCAGGATCAGTTTGTACAGCTGAAAGTTATATAAAAACATGTCATTTAATGTGCATATATACATGAAGCATGTAATGGTAGCAATATATGTATAGTACTGATTAATAAAATAAGGAAAAGAAGTCTCTCATACAAATAATTTTTTCGTATGCTTGAATGACATACCCATCTGCGATGCACATTTAAAAAAGCAACAACTTCTAAACTTCTTATATAATAAATACATATATGCTATGAAAAATATGTTTGCTTTCACATGTTTACCTGTGCTTACTAATCTTCTTTTTGGTTTACTGTCTTGAGCATCGACCTTTCTTGACTTTGTCTGGCACTTTTTAGATATTCTATGTGGTCTTATGTTGGTTTGACATGTAAAGTCAGAAGATAAAGTTTCAGACTGAATAACCTACAATAAAAATATATGTACATATAAAAAAAAATAAATAAACAAACAAAAATTGTACATGATCATGATGATACACTTTCTTAATCATTAGACAGGTTCTTGGACCAATTCTTACAGTCCATGACCAGGGTATAAACACTTTACATGTATGTTTTTTATTAATCTTTTTATTTATTTCTTTTATTATTTAATATAAATAGGTGAAATACATACCTCAATATCAGACATAAATGACACATCACGTCCTTCAGTTTCACTCTGGTTTTCGTCCCCTTCTTCTTCATCTGATAAGGTGTCTTGTGCAGCAATAATCTACAAATTTAATAAGTAAATTTAATTAGTACCGTAAAGTAAATTATAAATAATATACATGTATAAGTAAACTTAAAAGGAATCTTTAAAAGTTCAAAACAGCAGGAAAGCCAAGTGATTTACCTTTAATGATTCCTACATAATGGGACCCTAAAAATATGTCAATGATGTTTAGGCTCTGATAAGCAGATATAGCTGCTGAGAAAACTGTTATGAATTTTTCGTTAACAGCTGCCTAACACGATTACTCTTTTACATGTTTTATAATCCAGATGTTTCATTCCATGAACATGATGAAATATATACATGTATGTACAATGTCAATGTATATAATGCCAACAATGAATAATTTCAATATTAGTTTTCCTAGCATGCATTCAGTTGTTTCATATTTGATTGTTCTGTTTTGTTAGGGTGTGTTACATGTACATACACTGTACATGTATGTATATACATGTATAAATAAATGTTCATGTAAATCTGTACATTGTACCTTTCAAGCTGTACCATTTTACAGTTCTATATTTTGTATTTTTTTAAGTACATCATTTAATGATGTTTCCTGAATATAAAATTTATGCATAGAAAAAGATACATACATGTGAAAGGCTGACCAACCGGTTTAAAAATATATATATCTAAAAGAAGTTACCCGAGCTGTCTCCCTCTTGACAAAGCCTCTCCTAAGTTTCTTGGGTGGGCTACTCTGGAAGGTTACCTCCTCAGCTGGTGATAACATTTCTAGACGAGGCCGTTTCTGTAGTGGTGTGACAGGAGTGTTGTCAACCTGCTGTTCAGTTTCAATGGCACTAGAAATATGGTCCAGAGCAGCTGCCTGGATTGTTGGCACAGAACCATCCATTAAGTTTGCTTTCTTCGGCGTCCTCCCCATATGTTCTATTTCAAATCGGTACCTGAACGGAAAGCAATCAATGCTGAAATGCTTAGAGCATAAAGCCGAATATTCCGTAGGCCCGGTCCACACTCTCTTTCTTCTCACAAAGTCGACCCATTGTCGACGAACGGCATCATCTTTGGGGAAATAATGCATGGAAACACCATCAGCATTCGTGTTTCCACAATTTGCCGCAACACATCTTACTCCCGTTCCTCTACTTGTTCCTCCACGATCTCCTCGGGGCATGATAAACACGTGAAATTAAATAAATGAAAAATAAAACTCTAGAAATCAATGAAATATGTAGCCGGATGTTGATAATCTGTTCATATTCTGACGTCACGGCATCTTTACATCCGGGGATTTCTCAATCGATACTTTAGGGGCGCTAATTACAAAACGACAGAAACACACCTGTGCTGATAAAATCGTTAAAAATGAAAATAAAACGATCGGGTTTTCGACATGAGTTTTTATATAGCATATTCTTTCTAGAAAACGATAAAAATAATTTTCAATATTTAGGCTGTAAAGGCACTTTAAATTTCTTATCCACAGGCAATTAGTTAAACGTAAAATTGAGCTTGCGTAACACAAATTTAACGTAGTTTTAACACTAATTTACATAAAAAATGTTGAATTAACATTAGTTTAAATTCTATATTGTTTAAACATTTTAACATTAATTGTCCTGTTGAATTATATCATATAAAATGTTAAACGTTAACATTAAATTAATTAACAAGGGAGATCGATTACCACTAATTTAACGTTGATTTTTAACGTTTATTCAATAACTTGAATCAACATTTACACAATTGCCTGAGACAGTAACTTGATAAAAAGGTAATATAACAAAATTATTATTATTACTTTAAACAATTTTATTTTTTTTTGTTAACACGCCGAGAAGTGCCCCCTTGAAGAATAACACATATAATATTTCGAAATTCAGAATATTTGTTGAATACTTGAATGTTTATTGCACTTTATATTACATCTGCCTAAAAGTAAAGTGCCTATATATATTTATGAAATAAAAATGTCTTAAATATCTTTATCTTTTCATTTTAGGGCATAATTTGTTTCAAGCTCGATGTAGATGATAAATTACACAGAACTTCTAATACATCCTCATGTAACCTTATATTGAAAAGTCAAAATTTGTAACAAGTAACAACTTATAACAAATGATTGAGGTCCCCAAATGTTTCGTTGGCACTATTTCCTGAAGGAATAATATTGTTTAGTGGATTAGTTCGTTATCCAACATTCCGATTTTAAAATTTCATTCTAAATTGATTGTAGGCTCATTCGATCTTCTATGTACACTCATTACTTATGGAACACCTTATCGAGCAAAGGTTAGAACAGTGTATTATTTGACTGTTTTTGGTAACACTTTAACTAATATATAAGAACATCTGAGCGTTTACGTATCATAATGTATAGCTCTTGATAGTAGGACAGACATTTATATTTGGATCATTTCCACAAACGCTCACAAAAAAAGGATTACAACAGCGATGACGGAATTAGGATTTCGTCATCAGAAGATTTAAAGAAATTAAACTGTTATTGAATTGAAGGTTTATATAAATTATTAGTCTAATCAATTGGGGACTGACATCGACTAATATTTCTAACGTGAAAAATTAACGTTATTATGAAAGTTTATGTCTAAAAGGAAAAGTGGAAGATTTGTGTTTTGTTTTATTGAAACAAACTTTAGGTATGTATGGTACACTAAATTAATGTTATGCTTCCCGAATTAGTTACTTGTTTTTTATTCCACAACTTATTATTGTATGAGCAAAAAGGGACAAATCTAGGAATAAATAGAGACATTGACACAATTACAACAATATCAAAACAAAAAAGCACAAGTAAATTATAAGCAGCAACCAAAGAATTCCGTGAAATAGTATGCAAACTTTTTAAAGCAGTTTTTGCTTGTTGCGAAAAATAAGGTTCGTTCAGGAGATATCATTTAGTTCAAAAAGAAAGACATCAGAAATATTCGAAGTGCATGTTCACTGTTAACGTAAACTCAATTGGGCTAAAGCAGACGGAAGAATACACACTTCCAAAACATACACCATATTTGAGCAATTAGAGTTACTGTTTCAGTTCGTTCAAAATGATCTTGTCAGTCTACTTTAAATGACGCCAATAATACGTCATGGCAATCCTTACCCCAGATTTTAAAAAGAATAGGTCTTATTATGCCCCGTCTTAAAACGCATCCGATTTAAACTTTAGAAATTAATATTCAATTGCACTTCTTACAAAATATTTTTTTTCAAATTATTCGTTTTTTTACATGTCAAATGAGCCCTTCATCATCCTATTTCAGAATTTACCTTATGTCAATCGTATGTTGAACAACCAGTCCTACACTCATTGTTACACCACGTTACAGACTGGATCTTATTTTCCAACAAAGTGGACATCTAACTTCCAAGTTCGTATTTAGTTCGCAAGTATTCGTATGTGGGTCTTGTACAAACGTCATGCTTTCGATTACAATCGTACTTTTTTGGTGGATTTTTTTTATTTTAGAAAGTTCAGGACTAACGTTGCACATAATAGAAATTTTCGCATTCGTGTTTCATCGTGACAGTATGACACCTGCATAAGGATCCATATTAGATTGGTACTTATATGAGACTTGTTCACAATAGGCCGAAACAAAAATCGACCTGATACCGAAATTGAAACCGAAACTGAAATCGTCTGTTTAGAAAACATTTTGTTAAACTTTTATTTTCACGGTGAAATGTTTAAAATTGCGTTATTACATTTCATACTTTCAAATCGCGTTATTACATTTCATACTTCGTATAATCATCGGAAATAATCGTAAACCCGTCGTTTGCTTACCAGAAGGTAATGCAGCCGTTGCATTATGTATAAACAGAATTTGTTTTGCCTCCTGATCTTATTCTCCACTTTATCTTGACAGCATCTTACCAACATCGTCATCGGTTCGCAGCTATTCGTATGTGCTACATTTGTATCCGTTTAGTCATTAGTTCTAATAGCGTACCTTTCAGTGTTAAATTCATATGTTACTAGGTTTGGAACGCGGCAGTCACAAAAAAACCATTTGCTGAGTTTATCGACCGTAAACTGTAGTTAGCGGTCGATAAACTGGGTTTATCACTCACTGACTATAGATTGCTGATGCTAATGATAATTTCATTTGTTAATTAATCATTAGCGGTCGATAATTGGGGTTTCAAATGCTAACGAGTTTATCGATTGCAAGCTATAGTTACAGCTGATAAGTATTGTTTTGTGTTGGTAAATGAAACACAACACGGTTGTGGAGACATGAATTGAGTTTCAGGTTTTATTTCACCTAGATTATTGCTATTTGCAATACCATAAATCTTTAATATCACGATCTACAAGAGTTTGTGGGAACCATCATGAATAATAGAAATGCTTGGCATCTGTGTCTTTTCAAAAAAGCTTCAAATGTTAATATACAGATTTGTTGCTGTGATAACCTTTCATTTTTATGAAATAAAAAACCGCAAAAAAAATATGGAATATGAAGATTTAAGTCGCAATAAAAACCTATAAGATTTCAAATTGTTGATGTTTCATTACTAGTATACCAACTTTATTTTCATAACAAAAAAAACCTTAATATGATCATTGTAATAGAAAGATTTAAATATATGTTTTATTGAGTACAAATAATGAAACAACATTCTGTTATGATATACATGATATTTTTTTCTACTAGGCCTGTCTTGTGATAGTTTATTTTATGAAATTCTGGCGTGATTTCTTTCCATTATCTAACCGCTTGTAAGATTCGACGCATTGAAAATTCCTATTTTGCCCATGATATAACTTCCAATAAAACATGCTTCAGCATCACTCAGATGCCTGGATTTTACAATACCACAATAAAAAAATATGAGTTAGTAAGTTCAGCTACATTTACAGTTTTTAAATGTAGAGCAATTTCTCAAATAATAACCAACAGTCCGTCCTTTTTCTTACGACTTTGGATCTTGTTGAAAAAAAGCCAAACAAACATCATATTTTAAACATAGGAATTTCAAATCTGCTGTACGGAATAATCCTATTTTGTCTACTGCATATCACTAATGCTCATGCGAGCAGTTCTAATGACTGTATCGTTCGGTTCTTTTTAGTTTCATCATCGTTGTTAGCAACGTTTTTACACATAGACTGAATATTAAAATAATTCAAATTCTTTTTTCATGCATGCTTCGCAATTTCAGGAATAGGCACTCTGTTTGGTTTAATGATGTTTTATCAAGTCATGCTTATATCTTGTTTAAGCAATTGAAACAGAAACTTTGTTCCTGTATAGCTTAATTGTAGAGCATCTTAAATCAACAAATGTAAAGAAAAAACACTTTGCTATATATATATTTTTAATTATCACTAAATACATTAATACTGTCTAAGAAAACCAAATAAACAATGTAATAACATGCTAGTACCTTAAAAAAGAATGAAAGATGAAGCGAATAGAAACATTGAAATCACAAAAATAAACATACTTTAAATCTGTATATTTTGTTCTTTTTTCTTCAACAATATATAAGCTATTAGTGTTTGGTGCCTTTTCGGGCAAGCTTTAGACTATTTCCGTGTTAACAAACATACCTTTTAATTATTCATATGCCTTCCCGACTTTTTTGTCGTAATTTCATTGGTAGGATTAGTCTCAGTTTACTTTGATTTCATCAACGATCTCACCAAACAATTGTGATTATTATTTCATGTAAAATCAGCATTGCTACAAAGTCTTTTTTACATTTTGTATAGTCGTTTTACATTTTGCAATATATACTTTTATCATTTTAGAACTTATCAAATTATGTAATTTCAGAACTTTGAAATATCCATCTGTACATTGTAAAATTGTTCATTTAAAAAAAATCCATCTGAAAGGTATGTATAAACTTTTATTTAGATACTTAAAAGTAAAAAAACAAAATTACCATCTTTGAGGATAAAAATCAATGTCGAAAAGAAAAGACAAATCACGAAAGACATACAAAAAGAATTGAAAAGTCAACCTGACTAAATACAGGCATATCAAAAAGTGAGTTTAACCATGTTTTTATGTAGCGCCAAACATTCTTCTTTGATTGCAAGCTTAGGGTCCGATAGGAACACAAAACACAACACGGTAATGAAAATATACAAGGGATATTCAACAATCAGCCAAACACTTACTTTACCATTACGTTAAACATAGTATTTTTTTAAATGTTGACCAATGGCTGATACCGAAGCAAGAATTTTTGGAGATCGTGTGGGGCGTTTTTTTTCCTATAATCCTGGTCTATTTAGATAGAAGAAAATTACCGACCGCTTTCATAAAACTAATTTAATAAAGCTTTTAATTCGAAACCCACAAACAAATGTGAGTCTCTTTAGAATCACAATGTCGTAGAAGAAAATGAGTTGTGGAATAAGTGTACGCGACACAACCTACAATATAACCGTAAATTTAAAACATCCACAATGGAAAACAGCCAGCAGCCTTCAATGTGACCAGCGGTCACTGCTCGCTGTTTTCCAATTGGCCCCTGGATTGAAAATAAACTACATACTGTAGAAGCAGAAATATTCGTAGGTGATTTAATTTCGTTTATTTCGTGGATAAGTGAAATCCACGAAATTAAATCCCCACGAATTTTAAATATTTAGTTTAAGAGTGTACTTCAAAATTAAAATTCCCCGAAAATTTGTCCCCACCAATTCAGCTTTTTGCTCTAAACCACAAAATTTAATCCCCACGAACATTAATGATTATACAGTATGATTCATGCCTAATCCTAAAGTGCAATGAAAGACCCTCTTCTTGACAAAAAAAACAATTAACATAAATTCGACTAAATACAAACATAAGCTTTGATAAAGATTCCTTGCCTATGACAGGCATATAAAAAATGTGGCGAAGCCAAACTAGCTCCCTGGCGCCAACCCTCTCCTATCGACAATCAATAACAAAGCACAAACTACCACACAGTAAAAATTAAATCTATAGAAGTTAAATTCAACAAGAGAGTATCTAAGACAAAAGGACACAAAGTAATTAAGGGGACGTAGAGAAACTCGCTAGAGATAACTCGAAATTACTCACAGCTAGCTAAGAAGCATCCATCGAATGATGTGAAAAAAAAACAAGTACCGGTATGTCGATTTTAAATCCGACACAACGAGATCTGTTAAGAAAAATGTTCTGTACAGATCTTCATTCGGACGACGGTGACTTATTTCTTTTCTACTTGTTATAATTTAAAACTATTGTAGATAGAAAATGCGTTTGTGGTCTTCATATGTCGATTTTGTAGTGTGATTTTATTAATGTGTCCTCACTAAAAAAGTGAGTCACTTCAGCCTGCTGTCAGGTGATTATATGAAAGCTCATCACATGCGCTCTGTCAAGGCTACTGGCCGCTCTTAAATGCAATCTTACCGGTAAGCTTTTGCTGTTTCGAGCTTCATTATCCCGCGTCTAGCACGAGGTTGTAAAAGATTTAAATAAATTTACTTTGATTTCTTCGGACAGCTTTTCTTTGTATACAACATTTATAGCAATTCTAAAACTATAGATTCATTTATTTTTGTGGAGATAAATTTTTAGTGGTTTACTGCTTTTCATTCGGAAAACAGCAGACAGGCTTCTAGACAGTGATCATTATCCATCGATGTTTCCCGATGCTTTAAGTTTTATTCTAAGAATTGTTCATCCTTATGCCAAGCGGAGACATATATTTACATAGGTCTTGAAAAAGGTCTCTTGGTATTTTTTCAGATGTACTCGACATGCTCAAGAATTATACGTTGGGCTCAAAATAAAGTTGGGTCACGGATTCAACACAGTAAAAAGAGAGAAAAACTGTTCAAAGATTTTTATATGTCACTGCAAGCTGATGCAAATTCTTCGAATTTAACCGGAAAGGTACATTTGATATTTTATGAATGATGACTATATGTAGTCTTACAAAATAAAAAGCACCAGGATGTCAATAAAACTTAATTTCGTCAAGCTTGATAATTCTTTTGGCACTCTTTAAGGCTATACCTTCAAAAGCTGAAGACATCATTTTTTTTCACACGGATCCCTTTTTTTTTATTTTCAAAGACAACTGTATAAAATTTCTTGATTTTTGTACACAAATTTGTGGTTTTTCAGGCAAAAAAAGCAATGTTAAAGAGTCTGGTTTCTAAGAAAATAAATGACGTCATATATTGTAGAAACGAGCTCACTGACCAATTGTTTCCCTATTGTCATTTCACAAAATTGACAATTATGTATCTTTACCATCACAAATCATAAAATCTTTGTTAAAAAAAGTTCTGGAGTCGCCATCCTTAAGATGTTTATGCATATTTCAAGAAATGGCATCTCACCAGAATCGAAATGATTAGATGATCGAAATCAAAATAGACAAAAAGATGTATTCAACCTGATAAGTTTGAACCAAGAAGTAAAAACTAGCATCGAGGACGCCGACCGATATTTTGTTGGAATGAAATACGAGTTGTTTTAAATTTCAATTCTTGACGATTTATAGATAAAATTAACCTTTGGAGGAATTCATTGACGAGTTCTCTCACAGCTTTTTAAAATCTTTAAAACATTAGGTTTCTGTTCTTGTAATGCACATGGTCGATATCCTATTTTTTGTTCCTTTTAGACCTTTCTGGAACGAGTAAATCTCTTTCAACATATCCAAAACTTGATTCATGGTCTGCTGATCAAATGTTACTCCTTAAAATATGCATTTGCAGTATACTCCAATTCACCATTTTTATACCCGATATTCTCAATTTTATAAAGAAGAGGTCATGTGAATAACGGTTTACCCAAGTTGCTCATTTATGCCGGACAACACTTATTTAACGCGTAGAATAAATGATGATTATTTGATATAAACATGATAAAGCTGAAAAAGAAACTTTGTTATGCCGGTCAAGGTAGAATTCATACGGTCATTTTTGATGGATGTGTATTTCATGCAGTATTGAAATTTTGCAAAATTGAAAGGTTCTAAATATGTAAAACTCATTATAATTATAATATTTTTATTATCATTATCATTATTATTATATCATTATCATTTTCTGCAAGAAATGTATGTATTTGCTTTTGTGTACCGAGCAGGTTCTTTATTTGTCAAATACGTTGAGTTATTTGTCTACTGTTTGGTTCATCATTTAGAAAGTGCTAACATTGATAAGATGCCCAATTTAGATTGGATGGAAAGTGAAGCATGTCTTTTTAGAAATGATAACTGAATGTTAGCGCTGCTGGTGGAGTTTAAATTCCCCGAGGTTATCCCGCTCCGGCATCAACACTGTTGTGTTAACGAACACATCAAAGCTATAAATTATCCGTTTTAATTTCAAAATTGTCAAAACCCTAAGGTTCTGCCCACACCAGACTTAGGTTGTTCTTAGTCATAATTTGGTTTCTCATTCGACATGTTTTGGTATTATTGATCTATGCTTGCTCTTCACATTCATACACTATTTGGCATTTTCAACCTTTGGTAGAGCGCCTCTGATGAGTCTTGAATACACGAAACGCGCGTCACGCGTAGCAAAATTTATTTGTCTGGAACTTTGTTGTAATTGATATTTCCACTGAAAAAATAGTTACGTACACATTAATCATTCTATATTTATTCTTGCACTTGATAATAACCATGGTCTACTTTTGATGACTTATAAGACTTGCATTTAAAACGAAAGAATATGGAATATGTGCCAGAAAGACAGGATCCACATTTTGGTTTGATTTTGATAAATGTACAAAGCAAAATTTCACTGCGTGTGAAGCGCTTTTCTGGATTAACCTTCATCAGACACGCTAGGAGTAGAAAAACTTGGAAAACCGGTATAATATTAGTAAGTAAGGTATCGGTTCAGGTGCGTTCTACATATATGGTTCTAATTACGGTTAAAATACTGACAAAGTTGTTACGGGGGAGATACTTTTTTCACCATATTTCAGACCAAATTGATGGGTATTTATTTGAATTATCAAAACTTAAGGTTAATAAGGACACCTGACTCTGAAAATATCTGCTCATTAAAAATCAAATTGTATTGCCTTAAATATCAAATAATGTTGTCTTTAAAGGTATCTTTCATATAAAACTAAAATAAAGATAGGTCACCAGGGATGTTTTTCCTATATAAGGGTTCAAAGTTTGACTAAATTACAATGGATATTAAAGGGATGGACATATAAAATGCATAAAATCACTGCTCAATTAAAAATCTTGCATTACAAATTTGATTTTATCAGATCAGAATTAATATTATCAAGCAAACTTTGATTTAAGAGTGAGAAAATAAGGGGTCACCAGCTTCGTTTTTAATCTGCCTGTAGAATCCATTGTATTTTACATTGATTATCTCCCTTGGTGTTTTCACAACAATGATTTATTAAGTTTATAGTCAAATCTCTGGTTAAAAAGTATTACTATATGTTTAATATTTCTTTGATTAACTCATTTATAATATTTTTGTTATGTATTTATTGATATGGTAGCATTTTCTTTGCATATTTAGATGTGCTTGGTCACATGACACCAGTCTTCATTAACCTAAATAAAAAATTTCCAACGCCTCACCGTCTTGTTAGTCTTGTGTTGCAATAATAAAGATCCCTTTTTAAAGCTACATTCCTTTGCCATAAAATGATAAATAATACATGAATATGATATGCCTTGGTGGTAGATATAAATACTTTTGATATTCTAGAAATGCATCAATGAATTTTACCATACAGAGAGTTACAGTTGAGGACTATGATAAAGTTGTTGGCATCAGGGATAACGTTTATAAAGGAACAGACTACATTTCTGGCGTATTCAAAGAACTTGTCAACCATCCAGCTTACGAGGGCTATACAGCAGTCGTAGATGGTTAATATGTAGGTTGTAAAACCAAAATTATTTGATGTCGTTTGTTACAGTTTGATTTGTTAATGTTAGTTAAATATAAATTTCAAAATACAGTTTGACGGCCTTTTCATTATTGCAGTAAGGCTTTGTAACTGCTTACTCTTCCGGAGCACCTGAGTTCACTCTTGTTTCGACTGGAGTTCGCATTGTTGACTGATATTCAGTTGTTTTACGTGTTGTCTGTTTTTGTCCCGTTCTTGTTGGTGTTTACTGGTTTAGTCTCTGCCTTTTCGGACTTTTGACATTCGGATACCCCATTGGTACCTCTGCTTCTTCGGTGTTTTGCTGAACTGTTTTGAATATCTTTTTTTAGTTTTTTTTGCTACTGGAGTTAAACTTATGAATTTGCTCTGATCTTTCAACATTAATAGAAATATTTGTATACAGTTGAAGTTAATAGAGTTATCTCATTTTATAGACTTATATGTGTGTGACTGTATTCCTTGTCAAGAATGACATCGAATCCACTGAACTACGCCACTTTGCTAAACCAAACCAAACCATTCATCATGCAAAATGTTACACTCCCTAGACTAAATCTACGAGGAGGTATCACTTACTCAGCGATAGCTACATTTTTATATAGCCTATCTGGCAAATTGGTCTAGGTGCATACACATTGCTGGTGGTGTTGCCTTAGATGTTCCAGAACGGATTCGAATCCCGATGATTGACCGACAAAGATTGTCAGTAGCAAAAACTGAAATTCTTCTGACGTCTGTTAACTATAATCATACTTGTTATATTTCAGGTTTCATTCATGTTCATTGTCAATGTTGACGATGGAGAAACGTCAGTCATACGAGCGGCCAGAGTACGACAGGAATACGAAGGAACAGGTTTATACAAACGGTTTAAAGACAAAGTAAAACAATTAAGATCAAGCAGCATATTGCGCTATGCATCAATAGTAGGTGAAACACATCGATCAACGGCGCAAAGAATTGGAAACGGGCTTGTGAAATTGATTATGGAAAGGGTATGCTTGGACAATTCTTCTTGTAATTTTTTTACATTTTCGAAGTACATATTAAACAAACAAAACAGATTATATGCGACTTAAGCATCTAAATAAACATTAAAAACATACAAACTTTTATTATTGGATTTGTTTAAAAGAATGAATTACCTTTGTTTAAGCAATATATTGTTTTATCATTTTAACACCTTATGTTAAGATATTTTGAAGATGAAATCTTCTCTCGTCCTAGAGTATATAAAGTATGACAGTTGTTCTTGTTTATGTTTCAATTTGGCCTAAATTTCCAGTAAAGTCCTAAACAGTCTATCCTAGATTTGACTGAAGTAAAACTTTAAGGTTCATAGTTTAACTTCCCTGAAAATGTATCTTTTTGTATTAATGTGCGGTTAAAACTACACACAGAAATAAATAAATGGTTAAGCAAGGCTTTTATCTTATGTAATACTGGATTAGTTTAAACCTTACATAGATTGCAAAAAATGTAAAAAAAAACCATTGTATTCAAGGCGTACAGTAGAACTCGAAGAGTCCTTTTAACGCTGATTTGTTTTTAATTTTTAGGAACTTATTCGTTACAAGAGACCTGCAGGAGGTAGTTTACCTAATTTTTCTACGCTTAACAGCCTACAAATGGGGAAGTCCAGATTTGTGACAAGTGATGATTTAAAGAAAATATTTGAATCGTCAAATATTTCAATGAATTTATTCCCTGAAGAAAGAATTGTTTGTGCATTTATGCCTTTTCGTACTGTAATATCTAATATTCACCTTATTTCTTTTCATAGCAAAATCATCATTGGAACCTTCGATCCTATGTGCACTTTAATTTCATTTGGCTGGCTGTTTAAAGCAAGCAATGGAATAGTATGTACTTTGTCTATCTATGGACAAGATTTTACAAATATAAGAGAACATATGAATATCTTTATATCACACTGTAAATTGGCTGACCCAAATGCAGACATTATTTTCTGTTTAGTTCTGAAAAATGAGTGGAAGAAAAATATTGCGAAGCCAATGATGGAATTAGGATTTTCTCTTCAAAATGATTTTCAAGCAATAAAGTGCTTTAGCATCGAAGAAAACTAATGACTTTGAAAATAGGGCTATGTCTTTTGTTCAACTCAGAATGAGTGATTTTCAAAAATCCTTTTGAAAATTTTCGGCTTCATACCTACCTTCATAGAAAAAGGCTAGCTTCGTTTGCTTGTTAAGAGATACATGCTAGTTCCCTCAGGTAAATATGCAGGTAATGGTGCTGTAGTATGACGTAAATATTACATTTAGGTGCTCGTGTATGAAATCAAAAGTTTCATTTCAATGCAATCTGCAGCGACTATTAATTTTTACGATCATTTATAATAACGACAGCCCTACGAACTGTCCGATATAGAATTAATTACCTATAATTAACTAGATACCTTATTCATTCAATTCTCGTTTTGTGTCGGTGTCTAGTATTGCCACACAGAGATGATGTGATCATTGCTCTTTAGGATTAGCCTTGAATCATATGTAGTATTTTTCAATCCCAATACAGGGCCAATTGAAAAACAGCGAGAAGCGAACACTTGTCACATTGAAGGCTGCTGGCTGTTTTCCATTGTGGATGTATTTTAAATTGTCTTAGGTTGTGTACACTTATTCCACAGCTCACGTCTAATGATGATTACAAATACAAATATTTATTAGCACAAACTCATAGATCAGTACATGGTTAAGGCACAAAGTAATAAATGAAACATACAAATGTAACAATACAGCCAATTGCAATAAGTTTTGTCAGTATGACATATCATTTTCTTAGTTCAAAGCATTCTAAAATAAATGCAGATGTAAGTTTAAAACCAATTTCAGATTTGGTATTTAATAAGGAGCACAACGGAGAATTGTTATTTATTGAGATATTTAAATTTGGGATATAACTTTTAATTTTATTGAAAAATGTATCTCTTAACTGTCTGTAGTGTTTGCAATGCAAAAGGAAGTGTTCTTCATTTTCAACTTCTTCTGCATTGCAAAATGTACATTTTCTTTCTATTATTTTTAGTTTTAGGTATCTTCCCTTCTCAATCATTAAGTTATGAGCGCTGACACGTATTTCGGAAAGAGCAGCCCTATCCTTAACTTTTTTTAAGATATCTAAATAATGAGGTCTGCATCCTTTTCTAAAGATTTTTCTAAAAAATTCTAATTTTGAAGATGTGTTGATAATTGAGTTTTGATTTTGAAGATTTTGATCATTTAACCTAATTTTTATTTGATTTAAGTAAAGTTTAAGTGAGTAATATCATTGTTAATAAAGGAAAATCCTAAATTATTTAGTACTGATTTCAGTTTGATAAACCAGTTGTTTGAATTGACTGAATTTTCAAAAACATTTTTTACTAGAGAGTGGTCTGAGTCTAAGATATGTACTAAATATTTGATACTAGAGTACAAAATTTTATCTTTTATGGGAAGTCGACCTAATTCAGCTCGACAAGCATCATTGGTAGCTTTGCAATGTACACCTAAAATTTCTTTTATAAATTTAATATGAATTTTTTCATATGGTTCAGTATCTTTAAAGTTTGAGAAAATTTCCCATATTTCACTGCAGTATGTGATAATGGGTAAAATAAGTGTGTCAAAGACTTTTTCTAGTAATTTACATGGTTTATTTAAACCAATTAGCTTTTTTGTTTCAAAATAAGCTCTTCTAGCTTTTTCCATGAGCATGTTAGTTGCCATTGCATTTTAATAAAATGCCAACAATACTGCGAGACTGTTTCTATATAAAAGTCATTATATTTGAATTGATTTAAATAGGTTTTACCATTCGAATTAAATACTACTACTTTAGATTTATCAACATTTACATGTAATTTCCATACTGAACAGTATTCCATTATTTTGTATTATTTAGTATTGGCATTTAAACAGTTTTGCAACCCTTCCCTACTCTGAGATATTAAGACTATATCATCAGCATAAAGAAGAATGTTTACTGGTACACCACCCAGGACAACTGGGTCGTATCTATTGTCATCAAGTTTTTTAGTTATATCATCTATGAAAAAATAACACAAAACATCGCCTTGTTTGACACCTCTTTCAGATATGAATGGCTGACTTAGACCATTTGAAAATTTAATCTTACACATAGTATCAGTATACATAGAGTATATAATTTTAAAAACTTTATTTGGAATATTCTGTTTTAGTAATTTATAAAAAAAGACCAACTCGCCACACTGTGTCAAAGGCCTTCCTTAGGCCAATGAAGGCAGTAAACACTTTTTGATTTTTCTGTTTATAGTTATCAGTGATTGTTTTTAAGGTAAAAATATGATCAGAGGTTCTGCTCTTTTCTTTGAATCCTATTTGGTTCTTACTTATTAGAGAATTATTATTCATGAATTCTAGTAGACGGTTATATATTATTTTGTTAAATAATTTTCCTAAGTTTGAACTAATAGAAATCCCCCTATAATTGTTAGGGTCAAATCTATTACCTTTTTTATGCAATAAAACTAGAAAGCTTTCATTCCAAGACTTTGGAAAGGTACCTTGTGAAAAGACCAAATTAAAAAGTTTGCAAAGTTGTTGAATTAATGGTGAGGTGCCATTCTTCAACATTTCATTATAAATAAGATCTGAAGATGCACTTTTACCATTTTTAAGTAATTTAATTGCTTTCATTATTTCTTCACAAGTGATTTCTTTGTTTAACTCACTTGAGAAAGAAGAACAACTAATATTTTATTTTAGATTCTCAAATTCTTGTGTAATTTTTTGCTGTTCATTACTATTTGTAGTGTCAGCTTTATTTAATTTTTCATAAAAAGATATGAAATCATCCTTGGGAATATCAGTATCTTCAATTCCAAAGGATGATTCCCTCTCTAGTTTGTTTAACATGTCCCAAAATACTTTTGGATCTTTGGTATAGTTATTGCTTAATTCTGAACATATTTTGTTTTTGTATGACTTTTCTTCATATTTGCAAAGACGTCTATATTTTGATCTTAAAGAAAAGAATTTTTTCTATACTCATCATTTTCAGGAAATTTATTCACCAGTTTTTCATAGTTTTTTACCGTGTTCCTGAGGTCTTTACATGACTCTGTGAACCAGTGTCGAGTTTTGTGTGTTTTTTTACTTCTAATATTGCTAGGAGGTTTACAAATTTTAGCAGATTTTTTGGCATTCTCTCGTAAAATAGAAGCTAAGGACTCAGTGGCTAAATTAATGTCATTAAATTTAGCTGTCATAAAATTATCAAGTTAATGTTTACTTTCGTTGCTATTTATGTTCTGTGTATACAATTCAATTGATTCTTTAGTCCATATAAATTTATATGGAAGTCGTTCTAATGAACTTTGAAAACTGCTCTTAACATGAAAATTTGTTAACAATGAACAACTAATCATACAATGGTTTGATAAAGAAGTGAAGTCATGTACAGTAAAATCAGCTACAATATTAAATATATCATTAGAAACAATAATATAGTCCACAACACTACATCCATTATATGTAATACAAGTATATTTTCCTGATAAATCACCAATTGTTCTACCATTTAGTATTTTTAATCCCGATTCTTGACATATATTTAAAAGAAGTTTACCACTTTTATTAGTTGATTTACTGTCTTGATTATTTCTTGGGGCTTATTGAATCAGCCACATGATACTTGTCCCCTTGGTATATTCTTAAATTATTATCATGTGCGACATAATCAGGGTTATTTTTAGTGTATCCATTAAAATCACCTTGAACCATAACTTGTCCTAAACTACTGTAGTGAACAATATCTGATAATAACTTTTCAAATAATGGTTCTATTCCATCTGAGTAATAATTGGAGTTTTCAGGAGATATATAAACAGTAGCAATAAAAATATTACAGTTTGTTTTAAAAAATGTATGATCTAATTTTATCCATATAATGTCAGGGCCATGTTTTTGTGGTAATTTGTAAAAACCTTTGGCTATGGAACTTTTGGCATATATTCATATGCCGCCTGAATTTCTTCTTGCTTTCTTATGCCTTAACCTTGTACTTTTATCAATCAAACAAAATTCAGGAATAGCTTTCCTGGTATCGGTATCATTTAACCAAGTTTCAACAAAACTAACTACATGAAATTTACTTAGACTGTGTATGAAATGGGGATCAGAAATTTTATAATCAGATAACCCTTCTATATTCCAGACAGCAGATTTTAATATTTTGTCTATCATTTTATAACATTCAATATCTTAGTAAAAACCCAATGATAAAATGCCTTAAATGCTTATGTTTTTGGTATTTGAACCATATCTGAACAGAATGTATCTGATAAATTTTACTTAAGAAATGTTATAATGTACAAGTGCAAACAATAAAACATGAAAATTTAATTTACCATTCAAAAAAGGTAAATATAAAAAAAAAATAATAAAATTATATATACATAAGTTTACAATAATAATCTACCAACATCTGAACAGGATGTATCTGATAAATTTTACTTAAGAAAGTTATAATGTAAGTGCAAACAATAAGACATGAAAATTAAATTTACCATTCAAAAAAGGTAAATATAAAAATAAATTATACACATAAGTATACAATAATAATCTACCAACATATTCTAGCAGGTGAGTAAACAAAATGAATCTAAACCATATATCAGACATTATATGTATCACATTTTCACAGTTTAATCAAAGAGCAACATGAACTATATGTATATAATTATGAGTTATGAATGTACGCGGTTCACATGAGGTAGTTGAGGGGGCAGTTGCCAGAACCAAGGATTTTGCCATGGTGGAAAGTTACCAGAAGGTGGCATCCATGGAAAGTGTGGCATTCCAAATCCAGCGCTGTGTGGTTGTCCGTCCTTGTACGGATATTGATTTCTATTGAATTGGTTGTTAGCGTTGTATTTTGTAAATGACTCTTGTTGAATTTGTCTCTTTGACATGCCTTCAAAGTTTTGGAGTTGATCTTTATTGTACATTTTCATGCCAATTTTAAGGTGCTTTACAATTGCCGGTAGTCCCCTTCTGGAGTTAAGGTGAACTTGGTCAAAAAACATATCATCATTAAATTTTTCAGTAAAGTGATGGACTTAAATTTTGAACATTCTTGTGTTATGACACTGTTGGCTTTGTTTATCACTACCATTGGGGTATCTTTTCTACGTATGATTGGCATGATGTAAATGTTGGCTTCTGGCCAGGTGGCAACAATGGTTGAGTACAAATTTTTGTATTCCTCGTTGTTTAATTCAGTACGTCCATTTTGTATGTCTCTGGTTCCTATGTGTATAAGAATGTTTTGAGGGACAAGCTTCCTACCATAGTTTTTTATAAAACTTTCACATGTTAGTGCCCCTCCTCGAATAAATCTTTTGATTGTGATTCCTTGAGGAGTAAATTTCTTCGGCATGATTCTACGCGAAATAGAGTCACTGAGGATTAAGTAATTACACTCTTTAGTTCCTAGGTTGGTTTGCGTGTTATCACTACTAATCATGCTTGGTGATTCTGTAAAGAAATCATCTTGGGGTTGGGATTCATATTGTTTGTGTTTTGTTGACTCTGGTTGAGGCTTTGGTTCATTAAATGTGGTGGTTTTGATCCATTTGCTGTCTGTTTTTTGCTCTACATGCTCTAGAGCAGAAATCCTTCGACTAATTTTGAGTATTTCTTCCTGCATACATTCAAGGCTTTCCAATGCTTTTGTTTGGATGTTACCTAAGTTGAGTGCGTTATTGTCACTAGTTTTGGCTATTTTATCATTTTGTTCTCTTAATAGCTTTGTGTCAATAATGTTTATTTTGGTATGAAAAGAATCTATAGTTGAGTTGCAATGTGTAATCTTCTTGTTAACACACTCTATTTGATCCTTCATTTGACCTAGTTTTTGATTTGAAGTGTGACACATATCTAAAATACTAGACTTGATTGAAGGAGAATCTGCTAACTATGTTATAAATGACTGCAAAGTTGATTCTCTGCCCTTTCGGACTTTTGACATTCGGATACGTCATTGGTTCCTCTGCTACTTTCTTTTGTTCAGTTGTCTTTGCAAACATTTCAAAAATGTTTTACACAAACATTAGATAAATGTTTACTTCTTGCAGGTAGAAAGCGATAGGGTAGGACAGAATAAATTTCTTCAAATTAATTAAGTAATAAAATTAATTTTTTCAATATTTTGAAATATTTTCTTCAAGTCACCTCTGCTTGCAGTGCGGGAAAGACAGCTGCTTAACAGCAGTCTGCAACGTAAAAAAAGATGTTTTATAATGAGTTGATAAAAATATGACTTATTTCTATTATAACTGACTAATGGAGCTTGATTTCCATAAATCTAACAGTGCAGTATTTAAAAATAATTGTGATTGGTAATCATCTTTCTCTTTCTTATTTTCTGTTCGATTATATTGTTGAAATCCTTTCAAACCCTTTCTGTTATTTAAAAATATTACATTTAAACATATACTTAGTATAATGAAATTGGACAAACAACTGTTAACAAAAGACAGTTTAATATCAGAATGAAAATAAAACAAATGTATCAATATCTAACATTTTTTTCTTTTTTAAGTGTCTTAAAATCAAATTAGTCTATATTTGGCATTTCTCTTCTTCTTTTTTGTTGGCCATTCTAAAATAAACAAATAAGCAGTTTTAGTTTATATTGAAATAATAAAAAAAAATCTTAATACAATATCAAATTTTCTCAGCTCACAAAAGAATGCACCGCTTCATATTTAATTCTATATTGCAAAATACTAATGACCAATTATGTCCTCAGAATAAAATCCTAGACCAAAGACATTTCTTCATGCATATCTAAATTTCATGTAAAGTTTCAACATAGTCCATCAAGTGACAAGGGAAGAGATGTTTCGCATATCGACAACCAAAGCTAATGTTTTAAAAATGTTTTAAAAACGTTTTGTGAAACTGTCAAAATGTTTTTAAAAAGTTTTTAAAATATTTTGTAAAAATGTTTTGAAAAACCCTAAATAAACCACGAAAAAAAATGTTTCTAAAATGTTTCGTGCTGCTTGGGCCCCTACCTGGAAAGTAATAAACCTTACTCACCTGCAAACATCTCACAGCTTCTTTGCCACAGCTTACATTTGTTTTCCGTGTGGTTCAAACTGACACCGTTGCCATCTAACCGGATTTTTAGACCAAGCTAACAAGAAAATACGTCTCATACGATAGAAATCTTTTCTCTTGATATCAGTTATTTAGATATTATTTTGATAAAATTTTTGCTGTGTGTTGTTCTCAAATTACTGCCTCACTATCTGTTTAATGTCTCAACGGCGTTACTCTCGAATCATACAATTCAAATTGAATAGAAATGCCATATTTAAACTCACAAATTCTTTTTACGTACATGTACTAATGCAAAAGCCTAGCGGTCTTCAATTTCATTATTTTCCCTTTTATAACCTTGGAATGGAGCGTTCCTGTGTGAAACTTTTGTCGATACTTTTATTAACATGTATTTATCTTTTCATATCTATTTCTCTTGCTTACAGTGTTATTTTCAAAACTTATTCGATATGCCCGGGCGTGTACAATTTTTTTTTCTGATTTGTCTTATACGACACCGTCTCCATGGTCAACTGATAAACAAAGGATACAAGAAGATATGTCTTGTACGAACCAAAAGAAAATTCTACTTGCATTATCAGCGTAAAAATTCATAATTAGGTTAAATGTATTAGGTTTGTAATTGTATTGATTGGTGTTTTATCTTGATTGTTATACTGAGACTGCCATCTTATTATCCCTATTATGATTTCACAACCATGTTGGGCTTTGAGTTACTTCCGAACTCTAAGATTGCGTTGGAAGCGCGCCATTAAACCTGGTTTAACCTACCATTTCATTTGAAACCCCCGTACTAAGTCAGGACCATTGCGATCTATAACTGTTCCGGTGTTTCGTTAATGTTTTGTCTTTTCTATTGTACATTGAAGCTGATCCTCCTAATTCAATGATTTTGTTGTTACTTTAAAGTTCTGCAGAAATTTTTGCTTATTATATGTGGCCGATTTTCGTAAAAAAAATGTGTTTAACCCATCCCACACATTGCTCAATACCGATATCACTTCAATGGGGTTTCAAAAAGCGTACATTCAGATAAAAAATGAGGTAACGACTTTAGCGTCAGAAAGTGTCAAGTGTCAGAAAGTGTCTGTTAGACAGCGTCTGATATCATTCAAAATAAGAACACCAAATCAAACGTTTGACATGTGGATGATCATTGATGTTATTAAGAAAAATCTATTTAAAATGTCAAAATGAAAGATTCGACCATTTTTTGCAAATATCAACGGAGGTAGCATTAGAATAGCGATAATACATTTGCTATTCTTTCACTCTTTTTCTTTTATAAACATATGTATATACATTCAAAATCATTACAAGAAACGGGACCGAAATCTGTTTAAAATAAACTTTTTTTTTACTTTTTAATTCTTTTACGATATACCTATACACTATTTTTTGATGATACTGATTGTATGTTAAGGCAAAGATATTTGACTGTTTCTTTTTATTTCTTGGTCAGTTTGCAAGTGAAATTTAAATAAAATGCTGTATCCTTCCACCCCATAAAATCGGTCAACCCCGTTCAATCGGTCAATTTTTATTTTGGTTTCTTTTCTCACGTGTCGTTTGCAATGACGTCATTCGGAATTTTTGCAAGAAGTCAAGATCCCCGTCTGTCTTATTCTCAAACCATTTGCCATCATGAGATTTGTAAAGGTATGTATTCAAACAAAATATAAATCAGCGCCAAAAATTGTACGTTTACCTAATGCCAAATTCACCTCGAGCTTCCAAAGGCCATAAAATAGCACGAAGTGTGTGCACATCTACATCTGGCGGCCATTTGTTTAGACTAGATTACTTAGCTACGTCACAGACAAGTATTTCCGGTTTTAAGGCCAAGCATATTAAATTTTAAGTTTCTTGAAATGACCAAGCACCTTGCATCAAATTACCGATTTTTCCGCGAAAATGTGCATAAAATGTTGGAAAAAAATTAATTTTAATGGCGGAAATGGATGAAATGATGTAAAATGTATCTAGCTATTTTCCTCTTTTTTTTCAGTTAAATGATGCACACCTATCTGCTGGTAGAGCCAAATACAGGACATACAGCCAAGAATCAATGACAAGAGCTTATTTAGCAGTCAAGGAGGAACACCTGTCTATTCGGAGGGCAGCAAAGTCTTATGGAGTGCCATTTCAGACTCTGCGAGATCGTGTGTCTGGAGATGTGGACCCTGACTGTTATGGCATGGGTAAACAGCCATTACTATCCGTTGAGGAAGAGGCTAAGTTGGTTGGTCATCTCAAGGAGATGGCATCTCTGGGTTACGGTTATACCCGTCAGGAGGTAGCGGACATGGCAACAGATTATGCAATTCAGGTCGGCAAAAAGCAGAAGGATGATCCAGGCTTCAGTATGAACTGGTTCTATGGGTTTCTTGGGCGTTGGCCGGAATTAAAAGTTGTTAAGCCAAGATCGCTGGAGGTTGCACGCGCAAAAGCTGCAAATGTGGAAAACGTAACAAACTATTTCAAAGAACTAGAGAAGACCTTAGACAAGTACAATTTAAAGGACAAACCTCACCTCATCTACAATGTAGATGAGAAGGGTCTCACAATCAATCACAGGCCTCCTAATGTTGTTGCTGGTAGTGAAAGTCATCCACAGGAAGTTACATCTGGGAAGGGACAAACAATTACTTTACTTGGTTGTGGAAATGCTGTTGGCAACGCTGTGCCACCTTTCTTTGTTTTTCCTGGAAAACGTATGAATGAAGATCTGATGGAAGGCAAATCACCAGGTGCTGTTGGAACTGTTTCTGAATCTGGCTGGTCCAACTCTACAATATTTCTTGATTGGCTTAAGAATCATTTTTCCAAATACATTCCTAAAGATCAAAAAGTGATGTTAATGCTTGATGGACACAAGTCGCACGTCTCTCTTAATGTGATCGAATGGGCAAAAAACCACAACATCATCTTACATCTGCTCCCAGCCCACACTAGCCATTTGCTGCAGCCGTTAGATGTGGGTTGTTTTGGTCCATTGCAAAAGATATACGACAACATGTGCCCCAAACTTATGAGATCAAAGGAGTGCACCATCACGCGATATGATGCATGCCAGTTGGCTTGTAAAGCTTACACAACTTCAGTCTGTGCAAACAACCTCCAGACAGCCTTCAGGAAAACTGGTATTTCTCCTTATGATGCTTCCATTATTGACACTTTGCCTCTGAAACCTTCGGAAGTGTTTTGTAATAATGATGACAGTGATGTTGTTGACAATGTTATTGATGCTGGAGGTGACAGACCTGATGGAGATGGTGAAAGTGAGGGTGAGGAGAGTGAGAATCTGCTTGTGCAGTATGTTGCTGAGAGGATTGTACCTGAGAATGACAGTGTTGTGAGTGAGAAAGGGGAGGGAGTGGTGCAGGAGCAAGATGTTGAGTGTGTTGGTGGTGAGGATTTTTTCGAGAAGAAGGTAGCAGTTGTGAAGCGTGTTAAAGGGGAGAGAAAGAAGAAAAAGAGAAACGTTCTGAGTGGTATTGTGAGTGGAAAGACAGTCACAGAGGATGAGGTTCTAGAGAAAGTTAGGGAGCACAAGAGGAAGCATCCAGGTAAGGGAGATTGTACCGAAGCAGAGACAGGAGTGACGGGTAGTAAGAAGAGAGCGAGTTCAGTGAAGGGCAAGAGTGTATGTTCAGGGCGTAGAAGAGGTAAGAGCTCTGAGGAGGTTGGTAAGTGTGGTGGCTTAGAGGAGGAAAGTGTTGGGGTGAAGAGAAGAGGGAGTAAGAAAGGGAGGGGGAAAGCTAAGAGGGCAAAGCCACAGAAAGCTGGGTGCAGTTATGTGTATGTTAGTGGTGAATCAGAGAGTGAGAGTGAGAATGAAAATGAGATTGAAGAGAAGGATAAATGTTGTGTGTGTAAGTTGTTTACACCAGTGGAGGTAAGAAAGAGTGTGAGTTTAGTGTTTACGAAGTGGGCACAGTGTGAATGTGGACACTGGGTGCATTTAGGATATTGTACGAAAGTGAGGGTGTGTAGAAGGGGTGACATCTTCCAGTGTATCCATTGTGAATGATTACAATGTACATTTCATGTTTGCCTTCATGAAACTAATAAATATATTAATATAAATCAGTTTTGAATGCAATATTACAATATGTAAAAATAACCAATCTGATATGATTTTTATCCATTGCTGTATTAAAACTTTCAAAATTGATTCATGAACTCCAATACTAAACAAAACAAAAAATATTTTTTTCTAAAAAATCAATGATACCTAAGGTTTTTATTCATGCATAAATAATTCAATATCCTTGGCCTATAAATGAGAAATCTAAAAATAAGTCACGTGACCGATCATATGGTACACATCATGTCCGCCATTTAAATTTTCAATGCTAGTTCAGTAGGTCAGATGTCAACAACAACAATAATGTAGATGGATCGGCAATAAAGGTTAGAACACTCGAGGGTTCCCTTTTCATGTTATGTCAAATGTTGATTGGAAATCATTTGTTTTACAAAGAAAACTGGGAGAAAATGCTTAAGTGACCGATCCATCGGTACGCGAGGATATTGGAAATGAATAGTGGAATGTAAATAATAAAAAGGATCTTAAAATTCCGATGTGTACCTTTTGGCTTAACTATTGATAGCACCCGGACCTAGAGCTTTTTTTTTGTTATTTGAGAAAGTGGACAATTATCTATCATTTCAATTACAATTTATAAAATATTTGATATAAGATATTTCAGGAGTGACCACCCTTTATAAATATAACTGGAATTCAGCAAAAATGTAATCACTGTGGGAGATAACAGCATTTGTTTTTAATTGTTTAATCCTACCTTTAGCAAGTACACTGTGTACATTTCCTTGTGCATACTTATGGCCAAACGTCGATTACTCGAATTTTTAGAAGAAATCAAAAATGGCATGTAACGAATACCAATGCAATTGAAATAATGTTAACAACTTGGATTTTTCACATGTTCAGGTTTTCACATGTTCACAAAGTCATCAGGAACACAACATACCAGATTCGTTTGATAGCTCGTTTTCAATTACTACTGCAGGTTAATGAAATATCAAATTTATATTTATTCTTATTTTTACATTGTGTCACACAAATTTACAATTAACTTTAAAATATGTGTTAATATTGAAATTTCCGATTGTTAAATTAAAAATTGTTTAAAACACCAGGTTTCTTTCCTCGTACTGTACATGGCCGATATCCTAGTTGCTGAATTTGGCGTTCCCGTTCGAACCTTTTGGCTTTGAGTACTTTCATGTATTCAATATTTTTGGTTGTTTGACCTTCCATTGATTTTATTCGAAACCTGCTGACGAGAGGTTACTCCTTGAAATATCGATATACAGCATAACCAAATAACCGTTTTAGTAATTGTATTACTAAATAAATTAGACGCAATTTCGGAAATAAATGTGTATCTAAATTACTTTTACTTTTATACGAAATAAAAAGCATAGAAAATAGAAGTGACAAAAGTTTTATTCCTTTCTTATTATCCCTTTACCTATGTTAGCCACTGAAGTTTTTTTTCAGTATCGCGGAAGAAATTGAAAATTATAGCCTGTTCCGCCATCAGTGTAAAGTGAAATACTTTTGATAACGATTTTTTCACTCTCCCTTAGGCACAGTGTTAAAACATTTTCAATGCCTCTTCGTAATCTTCACGATCTAACATAGAAAATGAAATTGTATTCTATAGTCAAAATTTACGTGATTTGAAAGTCTTTAAAATTAAAATTAAAAAAAAATGTTCTGAGGCATGTATAAAAAGAGCATTGTCTTATTTCTGCTTTTCAAAATGAAAACACCGTGCCTTTATTAATCAATTATCAGGGCAACAAAATCCGCTGCCAAAGATTTCATCATCACACGTGCATTGAACCTGTACTTCTGGATTAGTAACTGGACAAATAAGTGGTAGATTACATCCCATTTCTGAAAAAAAAAGATATAATTCTCTCAAAGTTATTAAGATTTTTTTCAAATTGTTCTGTACAAAAATGTATTGACTGTTTATCATTTTAATTTTTGATACAAAACGACTACAAAGTATTTAAGGTTATACAATAGTATAAAATCGGTAAGACAGAATTTTCTTAGGCTTTGTCATAAGAAGTATCTAAGAGCAAATGTTTGATAAATAAAACAAATAGGATAGATCACCGTGCTTATTTTTTGTAGAAAATTGATCAAAAACAGTTCGAATTTGGCTATTTTTTATATCGGAAAAATGGTTGATTTTGTTTTTTTTCAAATTTCAAGGGATAGATTTTTGTTATATTTTGTCAACACATCAATTTTGGTAAGTTCTTTGAAATTAAAGTATAAAATCATGGGGTAACCGTTCAATTTAAAAAAAATCAATTCGAAAACTGAACTTTCCCTACACGTTTCAAACAAATCATCTCCCCGAAAAAGTACGGGAAATGTAATAAAATGAATATAACAGTTAGGCAGTTAGGTTTTGT
Source organism: Arcuatula senhousia (assembly GCA_963971305.1). NCBI lineage: Eukaryota > Metazoa > Mollusca > Bivalvia > Mytilida > Mytilidae > Arcuatula > Arcuatula senhousia. The sequence continues at coordinate 12,452,270 of OZ020312.1, forward strand.
TACAAACTTATTTTTCACTCATGATTTATCATAGTAACAATTTTTGTATAGTGAAAAAGCAATGTTGTTGTCTATGCTTTAATTTGGTAAAATGCTCAGAATAGATGCTCAGTGTTAGATTACTCTACTACCTTAAAGATACAAATTATTTTACACATCAGGACTGATTCGGAAAGTTTTTTTTAGAAAGGAGTGGAATGAATTATAATTAAATGTATTTGCCTTTTAAGGGGGTTTGCTCCTCTCTCTTAAAGTAAATAAAAATGAATAAAATTGCATTTGTTTTATAGAACATGGACAAATGATCAAAATAAGCAAGAAAAAAATGTAGGTCCATGTGCTCGTTTGTATGCTATAAGCTATTATAATTTTGGCGGGAAATAAGTTCTCTCTAGACTTTTCATTACTTTTGCATTGCCGTAGATTGGCATCTTTAAACATTTTTAAATGTATGACAGAGTAAATAAAATTTCATAAAAAATTGTGAACTTCATATTCGGTTGACATTTTTTTGAATAAAAAGAAGAAAATAGGGGGTTCATGGGCAAAAAATTTCAAGTATAAAAGATGGACAAACCCCGAGGAACTCGAAAATCTGACAAAAATCTCAAAACATGAGGAGCAAACCTCCTTAATTAAATGTTTTTAGAAATGAACACATAAAAAGAACAGTAACCGAAACTGGTTTAGACAGTTAATAAAGAAAACAATATCCACCTGTTTTCTTCTGATAGTGATACAGGGTAAAATTATGAATAGATTATGGTTTAGTGAGTTAATATCGAGCTTTCTATCAGAGAAAATAGTTAGTAAGATATGTTTTTGTATTCTATACTTTTCTTTTTGAGTGGCGTTAAGGGAGGGATTCGAAGTTAAGAGAAGTATGTTTTGTTTGTTTGTTGTATTGTAGTTAGTTTAGACTTTGTGGTTCACTTTTTTCTCTTTTGTGCATCCAATTCTTAATATGAAAAGCAACCTACCACTTGGCACTATCACTGAAAAACAAAATATTAAATACTTGTTTAAAATGTTTAAAAACAAATACTTTTAACTTTAACCAACGTATGATAAAAAACAATCAATTGGTGATTATCTAACGTTTAAATTTTATGTTAACGTTAATCTCGCTCGAATTAGATTGAGTTGCAAATGAAAAAAATGACCTGTTGAATAAGATTCAAATCAACATTGTTAAATGTACATTACTTTAACAATAAAGTAGCATGGGGGTTAATGACACCTAACATTATGTTACATTTGTGTAAGATAATGAAACTGGCAAATAAACATTACAAAGATTATCGATTTGGGTATTTCTATAACTCCATATGGTAACTTATTTTCGATAACAATCCTTTCTAAAGATTTAAAAGAGTTTTTTGGACTATTTTTTGACTGAATCATTATAAAATTGGTTAATGTGATTCTTTTCTCTAAAGCTTCTCAAAGATTTCTGTATGGTATCTTTCGAATTCAATTGAATCTTTTTTCATGAATAGTTTCTCTTGCATTTTCTATACTTTTTCCACTTCTGAAATACTAATAATTAATTCAGTAGTTAACATCTACCGGCATAGAAAGGCTAAAACAGTTACTTTACGTGTGTTTGTTTGGAACCTAAATCATACTCACCAACTCGGCAGTCTATAGTAATGAAGGAAGGAAATGTATTCTAATTGTATTCTAATTACTCATTTGAAAGTAATATTGTTAGTGCCATTTGGCTAAGATAAAAAAAAAACAGTACACATTTAATCAAGCCACACAACAACAAATTCATACTACAACAAGTCGAAACGAACGTTTACTCAGTTGCTCTGGAAAAGTTAGCATATATCAAACCCATTAGGGTCAACATCACTTTTTTTTATCAAATGGCTTATTTCAATATCTTTTTAGAATATGTACATTGAAGACCGCATAGAATAAAGCGTAGCAGTCCTGAGATATTATCAAGTCTCACACATTTTATCTATTATTTATAATAATAGATTGCATGGTTGATTTAAAGTTACTTTTTCATGTTTTTTATATCGATTTTATATCACTAACACCCTTTTATCTCGCCTCTTATCTCATGCCATACTAAATTTTTATTTACTTAATGGTGTTCTGTAAGGTGTTATTTGCGAGGTAAAAATATGAATATTGTTTTTTTCCTTTCTATGTAATCCCAATTTTTAAAACATCTTTTCACGTTTTCCACGACTGGCAAACTGAATATAATAAGACCTTTGTATTGTTGTTTCTATAAATTGGACAGTATAAAATTACTTGCATTATAATTTGAACACATCTTAATTTCGACACATTTTATCACCAAAAAATGAACACTGTCTTTCTTGAGTTAAACTGAAATACATATTGTTGTCGTTTTACATATAACAATAACATTAAAATGGAAGCTTTTTTTTAACTTGACCAACACAAAACAGCAAACAGTTTCTACTGGTCACGTTAAAGAATGCTGGCTGTTTTTCATTGCGTTTTTTTCAACTTGTCACTTGTCAATTTGGGCTGTGTTGCGTACATTTATTCTTCTACGATTAATTTGTCTTATAAATGTGCCATCTGCTCATTTAGTACCGTAATTAACACTTGCACCACAATCTACTTATATCTATGGATCAAATTATCCCTGAGAGGTTGTAACCTATATATGTTACAGGAATACCGGGATTTCTTTTATTACTATAGAAAACAAGCGACTTATATTTTTTTGTATTCTTTTGTTGGCTTATTTAGTCGTTTTTTTTCTGTTTTTTTTCGGAGGTACATATTTTCATTTTTTTCTGTATATGTTATTTCTTTTTGGTTCATTTAATTGTTCTAAAATATAAAATATCTATCAGGGTCGACTTGTTGTTGATTTGCCGTAATAGTATGACACACGGCTATATTACATATCAAAAAAAATTATTTAGAAGATAATACCACATTAAAAGGTAAAATCCAAATAAATAAATCACCATCAAAGGTAAAAAGTAAAACAATACAGTAATGAAAAGGTGCCTAAATTTTAGGATCCATGTCCTTTAGGGGCAATTAAAAAGAAGTACAACCGAGAACCGAATGACAAGTGCTGACTCTGTGATGTACGCAAGATCGGCATTTGTCATTCGGTTCTCGTCAGTTGGTACCCAAGGTCGGCACTAATCATTGGGTTCTCGCCGTTTGATAAGCCCACTTCTTTTCTGTTTTATTCTCTTTTATTGTATTCTTGTTTAGTGGCTATTAAGGTTTTTCATTCAAATGCAATCGATGAGAGGAATGCATACATTGGAATCAAAATAAACACATATTACGTTATTTTTTATGATATCTGCTTAGGATTACTAGACAATTCAGCCCGAAGAAATTTATAATTCTATCAAAAACATATTTTAATAGTTGCAATAGAAATACTTGATTGTTTCATACATACCAACAGTTTCCTCTAAAAATAGAAAATAAGTGTATCTTTTATAATAATTTTTATTGAATTTGGTTAAGTGTTTAACATTCTTTAGATATTTCATTTACCAATTATATGAATTTGAATTTGATATATCCTCAAGAAATACCCTTTTTATTAACTTGTTTATATTTACATAAAAATAAACATGCTTTAGAGAATTTGATTCTCCTTTCAATATCTGAGTAATAATTTGGTTCCCCAGTTTGGTATCTTCATATTCATACAGTGTTTTGCATCTTCAATATTTTTGGTAGAGCGCCTCTGATGAGTCTTGAATAGACGAAACGCGCGTCAGGCGTAGCAAAATTTAATGTCTGGAACTTTGTTGTCATTTGTATTTCAACTGTATAATAAATATGCACCTTTATCATATCATGCGATTCGTAATCGTTTTTAAGTCAATTTCTCTAATGTTATATTGGCAGTGACTAAAAAATGAAGAAGAAATATAGATTCTTAAATTTATTGTATTGAGCGAATTATTTGATTTTTAAGTTAAATAACACAATTTATTACATCTTGAACATCTGTGAGGGCTTCAGGTTCAATCATAAACCAATCGGTATTGAAAATCCAGATAATCCACCAGCATTATAATTAGACGTTGTTTCTCTTAATAAAACACTGGGGAGAGGTTGACTCAGCATGAATTTTTAATTTTTCAAGCCTATTTCTTTTTTTGTCAAATGTCAATGTCTTTCTTTTTTCTATTCGGTCAATTAAAAATTCTTTCAGCTGCATATTACCAATAATGACACTTGTAGATTTTAAAAAGATTGGTAAATAAACAAATTCAATTTAATATGGTGAAATCATTTTTTTAACAACCATAAATCAAAAAATACATTTGAACAGTTAAACATGTTAAACGAGCTGAAAGGAAAGACTTCTTCCGATCAACACATGCAACATAACAGAAATTTTAGTGTTGTCACCAGAAAATTCTGATATGCTTTTTTTTAAAACAAACTATGTCATGTCATTCACCACAACGTCATTTAATAATAGATGTGACTTACTTTTTACTACATATGGTTCCAGAAATCCTTCACCATTACAAACATCACAGATAGAGGGGTAATTCTCCAAAACCTCTTCACAAGTAGAAATGCAGAATTGAAAAAAAATGAATTTGATTGTTCATTGGTTGTGACACCTTTATTGCAGTATTGAAATGGCCTTCACTGATCACAAGTGCCACTGTTACTTTAAAAATGGTATGAAATGGAGATTTTTAAATATGAAAATCAAAACAAATCTGAACCAGATATTTATTTTTTTTAACGAAATTGGTGTCAGTTAAGAGCTTTTTAATCATGATTATCTAAAAACGTATAAATTGACTGCAAGGCACTTAATTTAAGGACTTACTGACAGTCAAAAATGGTCTTAAATGACCGTTTCAGATGATTTTGCAGGCGCTTACAACATGTATGTTTTCGATAAATAGGTCTAACAATATAAAGAATCAATGTAATAACTTATGTCAAAATACATGTAATCATTTTTTTTTTCACTACACTAAATGCATCTAATTATATCAAATAAACCTTTTTACTTTGAATGATTTGTATTTTCTAATTAACTTAGTACTGTTTTAACATACCAAATTCTGTTGCCCAGCCGATAAAAATATCACCATTTTCGTCGTCATTGACATATTTAGCACACCTATATTCTGCATGGGTCAGGTTACCTTCAATTTCAACTCTGTAATAAAATACAAAGGTTTTTCAAGAAATAACATACATGTAACAAAATTAATGAGGATTAATTTCAAATGTCGAAGAGAAAATACAAAATGAGGCAGACATACCGACCAAATGGAATATCGCTATGGTCCTTACTTATCACAGGTTTTTCAAAACCTCCCACGTCCAATGATATCTTTGGTTCGGTAGTTACACTAAACACAGCACGACTATAAAAACATTATGAGATACATCTCGGTTAAACAACCAGCTAAACAAGAATCAAATCAATCACTTACAAATTCGTCTATCATATTTTTTATTTTTTCCAACAGTTGCTGATAATGCATTTTTAAGAGATCAAATGAGACGCGTTTTCTTACAACCTTGGTCTAATAGTCTAATAATTGAACATATTTGAATCGAACTGTTAGCTTTAGAAGTTTAGGTCAGTTTAAGAAATATAGAATATTATGTACTTTCCTTGATCATAAAGGAAAGTATATTATATTATTTTAACGGTTATTAAAAAGCATAAAATGTATACATGTTTTCAGTACCATAATTCATATGACGTCACAAATGGCATCACATTTTATAGCATGACGTCACAATGTTTGAGCGTTCCCACCTGATATTTTCTTGTATCATGGACTCTCCATGATACTAAAAGATTTCAGGCAAGATGAGATCCAAGGGAAAAGCCGCTAAAGAGGTCTCCATTACAGGAAGAAATTTTAAATAAAAGTAATGATCCCGACAAACTCGTGCTATAGACATATTACATTTACAAATAAAAGTTCCATCTGCATTGATTGTTATTACTTTTACCTTTGTGCGAATAACTGGCCGGATTTCATAAAGCATTCGACATCAAAATCCAAGGTTCCATTGGTATAAAAGGATATAATTGTAGGGTCAGACGAGTTTAAGATGAAGTCTCTTCCATTGTAGTCCACTGGAAATTGATAAACCTGGTTTTGTGTCATACATGGGTAGCCACAAAAACCTTTATAGTCTACTGATGGTGGTGGTTCAACAGCTTCTCCAGAATCCGCTTGTCCTTTATCTGCAAAAATGAGTTGAAAAAAACAAAGTGATCAGTAAAGTTTTTTTGTTTTGAACTATTTCTCTGAGAAATATTGAAAATGCCAAACACTATATGATTACGATGAGCATAAAACAGTAAAACAAAATATTCCAAACCGGGAAACCAAACCATAATATCTATGAAATGATAACCCCGTACATGTACGACGATGCTAGTGAAACATCTCCATCAAGAAAAGGGAAATCTATAATAGGGAAGATAAAGTCGTCACGTTTATTATAGACTGTTGTTTGAAATTTTTCGCCAATAAGACTTAAATCTAAAAAAAAATGGACATCTTTCACCGGTGACGTTAGATTTGTTCATGGTTAATTCGGAAGGATAAATATCTGTTAATAAATTAGAAAATGAAGAATTGTTGAGTGTAAGAATGTTGTCTTAATATCTAAAAGTAGTATTAAAAGTTTCGATCAGATTTTGTTTTTAGGGTCTTTTGTAATTTAGCCAAAAACTGTGATTCATAACAGTAAAGGCAACGGTCAGCTATAGGTGACGCAAAATTATTTCCCAAAAGGAATACCAATGCTTTGGCGAACAATTTTTTTTTACAAAACGCATGTGAATATTATCGAACAAATAATTTAGAGCAGTAATAGTTTCTGTATCAGTCCATTTAAAGTTACATTTTTGAGTCTCAATACTAAAAAATGATTTACTTAATGATTTTAAATCTCTAGAACATACTAATCATTCTTAGATTTTTCAAAACACCATTTAACCAAATATTCAAATTGTTTGTTTTATAAGATTAGGTGGTAGATTAGTGTATAAAATAGAAACTATCAACACTATGGAAAGTATTTTCAAATGCACGAAGCTTGTCCAAAACATTAAGATAACTTTTTACGCTCCAAAAATAATTAGTTTCATGATTTACCATTTTTGTTCTTATGGAAAGTTACTAAAAGTTATTTATTTTTTCTAATAGTAGTAAAATAATTAGATACAAAATGAGATATAATTTAGCAGACTCAGCGAATTGTTTCTTATTTAACGCCTTTCAATACACTAAAAAAGGCCTTATCGTAATCCATCCTTTATAGTCTCATTTTCATAGACGGATTCAGGGGTGTTTGGGGGCCCGGGCCCCCACTTTTGGCGGAAAATTTTGGTTGAATATTTAGGAAATCATTGAAGTGTGACAAAAGCGGGCCCCTTCTTAGGCAAGTCAGTGGCCCCCCTTTTAGAATTTCTGGATCTGCCACTGATTTTGATAAGTCAAAAACAATCAGTTGACATAATGGATACAATACAACTGCACACGAAACAACCAAGCCGAGATAACCAATACAAATGCACGTCTAAACAAATATGTATTCATGTTATTCAGGAGGTTCAAAAGATTCTGCCTTTTACAAAACATTTTGAGTTGACAGCGATGAATTCAGCGAAGTCCATAGGAGGTATTAACGACAATACAAAAACTCTATGACAACCCATAATTTAATTAAATATAATATAATATTTTCATTTAAGTGGAAAATATGTATTATCATTGGATATAATGTAGTTTTTTAATCATTATACTCATGCTTACCTGTAAAATAGACACAGAGTACCAAAATGGATAACGCTAAATATTTCATCTTAAATCTTGTGACATCAAATCAACATGCAGAATCTAAAGATAATGACAAAACTAATCATTTTTTATCTATATATTGTACAATGCTTACTCAGTAGAAATCGAACACATGTTAAATTGTCCATCATGTCGTTTGATGAACCAGACGATGCAACATTCTTTTATCCTGATTATTTTGCTACTAAAATGAAAATAGATTAATAGTAGGATGGAGAATGATTATATCTGTTACATATCATTGAGATAGTGTTTTATTTAGTAATGGTTTAACTGATCTGAAGATAAATTTGAAAAAGTTCCGCCATTTTTACCTTGGAGTTGGGTCCATAGCCAATATTGATTGGTAGGCTTGTTTAAACCACCATGCCAATTTTCATAATTTTACCGTATATTAAGCAATTTTGCCAAAAAATGCAAAAAAATGAGAAGACTAATAATCACTAAATTTTAGCGGGAAATTATGTTGACAAAAACGTTAAAGCAGATTCTTGTATTGATTTAAAATTCATCTGTGAGATAAAAGCCTGTAGGTATTTATATTTGTACTTTGACAAAGGGAAATGGTTGATATAGTAGAATTGAAAATAAAGGTAATAACAAAACTACCGAACTTGAATGATCAATCTCATAGTCCAGCGAAAATGACAAATACAAAACAGTCATACCGAAGAATTGGTGGATTGCAATGGTCCTGACTTGGTACAGGCATTTCAAACGAAATGATGGGTTAAACCAGGTTTTATGGCGCCAAACCTCCCTCTTCCATTGCAATTTTAGGATCCGGTAATGACCATAGAACACAACATAGTTGTGAGACACAATAGGGATATTGAGGTGATCATCTCAGTACAGCAGACCAGTCAAACACTAATTAAAACAATTAACCACCATATCTTTTAACTCAATTTTGAACTTTTCTGCTAGTGGCTGATAACGAATTTTTTTAGGGATCGTATGAGACGTGTTTTCTTATAGCCCTGCTCCAAAAGTCGGTCACGAAGAAATCGGTGTCTGATAAAAAAATCTGTGAAATGTGTGCAAGCTCTGGCATATCGAATAATTTGTGAAATATAAACACCGTATGCAGGGGAAGTCTGTAGATTAGGAAAATTAATAATTTGAAAATTAAAATCGTCTATTTTATCGTAAATTTTTGTACTGAGATGACCACCACTATGAAGGCATAGGTTAACGTCACAATAATACACAGAAAAGACTTGTTGTTATTTTGTAAAAACAAACTATTGGCAAGATGGAGGAAGACAATTTTAACACATTTCACGTTCATGACAGCAAGTTTATGTTCCAGACCATATTAGTATTTGGACCATATGTGTATGGTCATGACCATATAGGTATACTCATATGGTCGGACCATACGCGTAGGGTCGGTGCGAAGTAAAATACTGATATTTGACTGACTGATAAAGAACGAAAACATCCGAAATTTTCGAAACAAAAATCAAATTAAAATTTTACTAATGATTTTATAAAGTAAAATTTTTTTTATATATGAAATGATTTCATATATATTTTCCGGATTGTTCTCTCTTTGAACAATTTATGTTTATTTTAAATTATATAAACAATATCGCAAAAATGTAACGTTAGCTTTAGATTTAAGTCTCATTTCTCTTATAAGTTTTATTTATTTTATTTAGTACTCATATGGTACAAAATATTTATAAGGTTCGGTCCGTACGTATGTTCTCATATGGTCATGACCATACGTGTATGGTACAAATACTCATATGATCCAGAACATGTACACTAAAAAAGACATTCAAGAACTGAACCAAAATTTCACCATATGGTCATCGAAATGTCTAGTTTCATCGGACAAAGATTTGAATGTAATCTAGACAAATATTTATCTGGTAGGCCCTGTGTTATTGTTTGTTTTATATTTATTAAAAACATGAACACTCACAATGCTTATAAAGCAAAACAGATTTCGTTATTAAGTACAATTTTTTGCTTTCTTTGACCAAAAACAAACTCATTTTAATGTGTACAAAACGGCTAATATGTATGTTTGTTAAAGACGAATACAAACAACTGTTGCTGGGATATCACCAACGCGAGTGCAGAATAAAAGCAGCGACATAAAACATTTCTTTTTTAAATTCGGATTCCAGACACAGAAATTAGGAAAAAATACAGACAATCAACCATACAGCAGATGTTGTTATTGTCTTAACAAACTGTTAGATTATCGGTTTTCTATGTAAAATATATTAAAATCAACATTTGTAAACAACAGATGGGATACTTTGCAATTTTTTACAGCGGATAATAAGTAAACGTATTGTAACAGGAGTTTTTTTTAGAATACATGTATGCTGTTCTGCTAATTTGAATACTAGTAGAATTCATTTTTATCTTATTACTCTGATTTGCATGAAGAGCACATAACTCCCAAGCCTGTTAAGAAATTATAAGAGATCGATCACTGGATCCTGAGTCTATTATCCTATATGTGGCAATTGTGGCACAAACTAATAATTCGACAAAATAATACATTTATTGTGCACAATACTCACATTCAACGAGATAAGTTACAAGAAATACAAGGCATATTAAAAAATTAAAAAGAACATGAAACATGAAATGATTTAGAAAACATGAATTTTGAACGAAAAGAGAGAAAGAAACATCCATGACTGTATGTAGAATACTGTCATGGTCTGTCTGCTTGAAAAAAGCTGACAACTTGACATGTCAGCTCCAGGTAGGGGTTTCATATGATGGAATGCGTTACCAGGTCTGTCATTTGTCTACTTCTTGTTAAAACTTTTGCCACTTGGCGGGGATTCAAGAAATTCCATTTATTAAAAGAAATTTAAGGAAACGCTATATTTTGTGGCTATTAATGAGCGTTGTTTTTTCCCTTAACGTACAAATAAAAAAAGAGAGATAATAAATCTATTCTAGTCCCAAATAGTAACGATGATTTTCAAATGAATAATCTTATATACTTCATAGGAAGATAAGGGTAAAGTGTCACTGGAGACTATTTATGATTGTTTTAATTTTTTTTTTCATATTGTGATAATCGCCTCACAATCAGGACTACGATGTACCTTAACTGTATGCTTAAGGGTTGAATCAAATATTAAAAGCCGCATTGGATTTAATGCATTGCCAACTTTATAAATAAAGTCATAGAAATTTCATCTTTGACATGCCAAATATTTCATTTCATTCGATGAAGATAAGATGCAGTAGGCTCTTTTGCACTAATAAAACCATAAACATATGCGGCATATTTTGGCTTTTCACATGTCATTGTTGTAAACATTGTAATTTTGTAGTAAATGTCTTTAATACCCATACCTTGATAAATGCACTGGCAAAAAATCAAAATGTACTTTTAATGAAACTTTTTTATTTATTGGAGTTTGTTTATATCCTGGAGCTCAAAGATGTCAATTACTTACCAGAAAGCTCTCCTTTAAAGGGGCGGATCTTAGTGACGCATGTTTACTGAATTCATCCCTTAAGGATTTTTTGGAATTAAGTAAAAACATGAATATGTACACAAACGACTATTCCAGGCAAAATTATATAACAAAAAGTAACAATTATTTTCAAATGAATTTTCTTATGAACTTCATAGGCATATGAATGTATAGTGTTCCAGGATACTATCTATGCTTGTTTTAAATTGTTTTTTTAGTATGCTATGTTGCGATAATCGCCTCACAATCAGGACTATGATTTGTCTTAACTGTAAGCCTAAGGTTATTTGGAACTTAGTAAAAACTTTAAAAATTTAAACGGACGACTTCAAAACTTGAATTAAATTCTGATCTATGGATTAATTATTGATATCAAAACAGGCTAACCTAGATTAATCAAAACGCTGCCAGCAGTGCTAATTAGCCTTCATGGGTTGTAAAATCAATATAATGTTAGTATATTATTTTTACTTTATCTTACTGTTTCACTTTGATAAAACTTACAAATTTATCACCCGTTACTGCTGCGTATCCCTCATATGACGAATTGGTTACTAATTCTTTACAGGATACAGCCAAAGTATCTGCGCCGTCGTAAATGTCATCTCTGATACTAATTACCTTATCATAATCTTCTATCGTCACTCTTTGTATGGTAAATTCCATCGAAATGTTACTACTAATGAAAGAACCAAAAATATATGATTGACGTTTCACAAACATTAAACATAAAGGTAATAACAAAACTACCGAACTTGAATGATCAATCTCACAGTCCAGAGAAAAAGACAAAAACGAATCAGTCATACCGGAGAACTGGTGGATCGCAATGGTCCTGACTTGGTACAGGCATTTCAAACGAAATGGTGGGTTAAACCAGGTTTTATGGCGCCAAACCTCCCTCTTCCATTGCGATCTTAGGATCCGGTAATGACTATAGAACACAACATAGTTGTGAGACACAATAGGGATATTGAGGTGATCATCTCAGTACAGCACACCAGTCAAACACTAATTAAAACAATTAACTATCATATCTTTTAACTCAATTTTGAACTTTTCTACTAGTGGCTGATAACGAAGAAAGAATTTTTTTAGTGATCGTATGAGACGTATTTTCTTATAGCCCTGCTTCAAAAGTCGGTCACGAAGAAACCGGTGTCTGATCAAAAAATCTGTGAAATGTGTGCAAGCTCTGGCATATCGAATAAGTTGAGAAATATAAACACCGTATGCAGGAGAAGTAGGTATATTGCTCTGTAGATTAGGGAAATTAATAATTTGAAAATTAAAATCGTCTCGTTTATCGTAAATTTTTGTACTGAGATGACCACCTGGGTCAAATTCGAGGTGCAAATCCAAGAAAGACGTGAAGCAATTAGATTCGGTGGTCTCTTTAATCTCCAATTCCGGAGGATATATTGAAGGAATCCAACTACCAAATGAAGTGTTATTGATAGAAAGGACATCGTCAATATATCTGAATGTAAGATTAAATGACCTTGCCTCTTTCATCTTCTTGTTCTTTACGAGTCCCTGAAGAAATTCAGTCTCGTAAGAGTATAAAAACAAATCGGCGAGGAGAGGAGCACAGTTTGTGCCCATTGGAATGCCGATTTGTTGTTGAAAAATCTCTCCTCCGAAGGTGACAAATATGTTGTCAATGAGGAAATCAAGCATACTGCAAACTTGTTCCAGTGTGTAACAAATTTTATCTTTGAAAGATGTTTTGGAAAAGAATGTAGAATTATAACCCAAAACAACAAAATTCCTTGAGTTTGAAAAGGCTTTTTCGAGAAGTTTTTTCAGGCGACATTTTAGTTTTTCGTGTGGCAAGGTAGTGTATAAAGTTGAAAAATCGAACGTTTTCAAAGAGTGAACCTCAGAAAATGATCTAGATTTAAAATGATCTAACAAATCTTTTGAGTTTTTCAAAATCCACATATGGTTAATTCCACTACGATTATAAATAGTGTCGCAGTATGCTTGTTGACCTTCTTTGACAGCAGACAAGAGTGAAAAAATCTGAGAGTGAAAAAATGAACTACATGTATGTACAAACTGTGTTTAAAAATTTCACACTAAGTGTACGCGACACGCTTCACATAACAAGCAAAAAACCACAATCATGGTAAACCGCGAGCAGTCTAAGCGCTGTTTTATGCGTTTCAAACTTTTGTCGTCTTTGCTATGTTTGTCTGTTTGTTTTAACGATGCTGAAATGCTCAAATGTTATGTATTTGCTTGCATTTAACTTTAACTTTCATTTACAATTTGTTATTGACTTTTTATGTAAATTTTCATTGACTAACTAAAGAAGCTGTTACCTTACCGTGTATATATACTTGGTCAACAGTATTCCTCTAATTCAGATTTATAAAATTATGCTATAAATGTACCTACGCATCAGTAAGCGGCATGCTTCAAATGATTTCTAATGTATTTTCTATTTGTATATAACGGTAATTGGCTGTAGCGTTGTATGTTTTTAAATATACTATTGTGCGTTCATTTTTTCTCTCAAATAGGTAAAAGGCTATTTTCATCTAATCGATGCATAAAATTTTGAATAACTGTTAAAATAAAAGATATTATTTGTTTCAAAAACAGATTTGAGTGGGATGAAATCTTTGACTTAAACCTCAACACTACAAATGCACATCTACACCTTCTTCCTGGTCCTGCTCATCTACACCTTCTTCCTGGTCCTGCACATCTACACCTTCTTCCTGGTCCTGCACATCTACACCTTCTTCCTGGTCCTGCTCATCTACACCTTCTTCCTGGTCCTGCTCATCTACACCTTCTTCCTGGTCCTGCTCATCTACACCTTCTTCCTGGTCCTGCACATCTACACCTTCTTCCTGGTCCTGCACATCTACACCTTCTTCCTGGTCCTGCACATCTACACCTTCTTCCTGGTCCTGCACATCTACACCTTCTTCCTGGTCCTGCTCATCTACACCTGGCTCAGCTGTGATAAAACAACAAAAATCATCATTTCGTTTTTTAAATCAATCTGAATAATATATTAATGTTTTGAAAGAGTAACAGACATATCAAACCAGCAAGCATCCACATTGACATTTAATTTCGACAAAAAATTGATCTTTTCTTTCAAAACAAAAGCTTTGAGTAGGTCCAAAAGGGAAAAATATTATAATATATTGGAAGCAATGACAATATGTTCCAATGATAAGAAATGTTACAGGAAAGTAAAGATTGTTTTTACCATAGAAAAGAGTTTAAGACACTACGATAATGTGTAGAATTGGAGAGGTACCAATTGGGCATTAGAATGTCACAAATCTGAAAGGGCAAAAACAAAGTCAGTTATTGCCAACAAGAACAACAAAAAGAAACAGACACAACAATAGCCACAAATAAACAGTTTGATAGCAACCAATAACACGGATTATAGTTGCAACGACGAGGTTGAACTCGGATACTTCCGAAGGGTAATCAGTTGTTGCTTGTTGAAACATACCCGTCGTATTGCTAGCAGCCATCTGTACAAAAACATGTGAAAGATGACTAAACCAAACTCTAGATCCTACCCACGAGATGTTTTTCTAGTCATCTATATTATGAAATAGGCAAGGAATTCCAGAAAAATCAATTATAGAAAAAAATGTTTATTGTCAGGGATTCGAAATCGACACTCTAAGTCTTCACAATATCTATACTTTTATATTTCACGATCAACAAGATTTTATAGTGTCATCATGATAAATAGGTAAGCTTAACATCTGTTACTTTCAAAATATCTTAATTTACTAATATCAAAATTGTTGCTATGACAGCTTTTCATTTGAATAAACTTAAAATATAAAATATAAGTTTTAAATATCCATTTAGAAGGTATAGTATTTAATTTTGTTTGGATTGCTTAATATCAACGTTGTTGTCACATCAAAATAGAACTCTTTCATCATCTGAAATTAAGTGATCATAGTAATTAGCATGTAAAGTATATATAATAGAATGAAAATAATGAACCATTTATGCATTTTGTCATATATATGCTATTGTAAATGCCATATGTTACATTTTATGATAATTCGGGAGTAAATCTAACATCTAGCAGATATAAAAAAAAATCACTATTGTCTGAAATGTGCTTCATCATCACTAAAAAAAATAATTGGATTTAACAATAAGAGTAATATCACTTTAATCTCAAACGGACCTGAACTATTAAATTTTAAAACTCTTACAGTTTTGGAATGTTTAGGAATTTCTCAAATTATAGCCAAGATACCGTCAATAATCCTTTTCTGTGGATTTTGATAAAACTTAACCAGACAAAAAGTCTTCACATTTTGAGTATAGGATTTTGTGAATGAAATTTTCCTGATTTTTCCTCTGAAGATGATTATTGTTCATGTGAGCCATTCCCAAGGCTGTATTGTTCGGTTTTTCTTAGTCTCAACATCAATGTTAGCAACGCTTTTACACCTCCTTGTACTTAATATAAAAAGATTTCAAATCCTTTTCTCTTCAGGAAATACAAACAATGAACGTGCATGTTTAGAACGTGCTTTTGACAAGCAACATAAAAATAAAAAAAAATAAAAGATAAACGTCAGAATAGAAAAAAATAAATATGGAATGATAAAATAAGCTTTTAAACGACAGATAATTCGGTCTTCACTGAAAGAAAACGGAAGATTGTTTAGTTTTTAGATTTTGACTGCAAAAGTTGATAAAGAATGACTCAAATTTGAGGTATATGAAAAATAACACATTTTTTTGTCGACATTTTCCTTCTAAGTCATGAAACTTCAGCTATTTTCACAGTTGCCAGAAAATGTAATTGTACATAAATATTCAACATCAAGCATCAAGAAATTTTCACTTTCAACATGTTCAATACTCCCAGACTCAGTAAGTACATTTTAACTATTGTATTGCATTGAACTTCACAAGTAAATTATAATATATTATGCAAGGTTTATTAAGACTTAGAATAGCTTCTTTCTGAGAAATCTGACTGTTTTTTTTTTTAAATTCAATACCTAATCTTTTAGAATGTAAATTTTCTTAGATGCCTGTTAAAAGATGTACTTAAGGTGGGACGATACCAAATGGCATATATCCAAATTTTAATGAAAATTTAATTTTCAGCCCTGAAATAGTCACAGATAGATCCCCTTCTTAAACAAGGAACAGAAAACATCAAAAAAACAAGTACAAACGAAAATAAACATTAACAAGAATCGGACGTAAAAAGAAACATCATAAAACACAGATCTGAAATACAAAAAAAGTGAATAACAATCAACTTATAAACAAGACATGTTATTAAAATATTCATTTGTATTGATACTGTGTAAAAAGGTAAGTTAAGTAAATACTTTTTTAGCAAGAAAGAAACAATATGTGCCAAAGGGGTAATCAAATATCATTACACCGGTAGACAAACATTAAATCAGTAGACAAAAAACATTACAACAAAACAAACCACAGAACAAAAAAACACAAACATAACAAAGAGTGCGCAATTCTGGCTTGCTATAGCACACCCGTCACGTTGCCAAATTACAATACCAAAAAAACTAGTATAAAACGGTTGATTTGGTTATGCTGTATATCGATATTTAAAGGAGTAACCTCTCATCAGCAGCATTTGAATCAAAACATTGGAAGATCACAAACCAAAAACATTAATGAATGAAGAGTTTTCAAAACCAAAAAGTTCGAACAGGAAAACCAAATCAAGCACCGAGGATATCGCATGTGCATTTCAAGGAAAGAAACCTGTTGTTATAAACAATTTTGAATTCTAAAACTGAAATTTCAATGACAAAAAATATTAGAAATTTATTGGCAGAATCGTGTCGATTTAGTGTTGGTCAAGTCTGGATAGAACGACCTTTTAAAAATATATATCAAACGAACATCTGTGCTTTTTTTCATGAAATCTGTTCAAATTAAGCATTTTATGAGCCTAAATTACGCTCATAAAAATGATGGTCCAGGTGTCCTAACGATGCATTTAAATTTTCTACCAATGGTTTAACAATGCTTGTTGTATGTAAATTTTACGGTATACTCATGAATGACAAAATAAATCTCTTTAATTATCGACTTCCATATATTTGTACTTGCGTTTTCCGTTCTTTTTGATAAAGGTATGTAAGTGGGATTTTAAATGTGAATATATAGTTGAAATGTAGAATGTGAATAACACAAATGATTAAATGCTATGATAAGATGAAAATAAATAAGAGTTGAGAATTTCCATCAACTCTTTTGAATTTTTTAGAAAACATATTTAATTGACGCCAAGTTGACAACATCTAATTGCTTCGAGTAAATTTTTAAAATAAGGAAAAAAAATACAAGAATCATCAGAGGCACTCTATTCTAAATATTTAAAAAGCCAACACTATTCAAACTTATAAGAGCATTTAACAATAAATCTTGAAATATCGAACAGGAAAACCAAATTATGACTCTAGATCAACTAATTTTTGGGGTAGACAGAACGACGGTTTTACGACAATTTTCAAATTTAAACATATTACATATAGCTTTAATTTGTTATATTAGCAGAATAAAAAAATAAATGTGGAATAAGTTATCGAAACACAATTACGTATCTGAAGCAGTTTCTAGATTTAGAACAAATGCATAAGAAAAACCAGTCCTAAAGTTGCAAAAGAAAACCCCATTCTGGAAATAAACAATAAACATAAAGACGGCGAGTAAAATATTTATACCTTGACAAAGATCCCTGCCTTAAGAGAAGCATAAATGTATTTAAATATTAAGTTGCGATGGTCAACTTGCCTACGAATATAATTACAAAAGGTCAGTGTACTTGAGTTGTCAATAAACCATTTGTTATCTCAATTTGATCTTTTCATCATAAAACGTTGTTTAAAAGTGTTCGAAAGAGACACTCTCTTTTTTTCAAATGTAGAAACATTATGATTAAAAAGTAAATTTGTACCAATGCGACAATCAAGGAGTCGTTCTACACGGCCAGTTTAAGTTGAAAACGTAAAACAAAATATGTAAACAACGTTCAATTATTGTTTTCATTTTCAAAATTGATTATGTAATTCATATCAGGCGCTATTTTTGATCACAGCATTTTATTTGAACACCAACAATATCAAACGTTTACAAGTATAACAAAACAAAACATTGTCTAAAGTCTTCACCCTGCCTGAATTGTTGTTGTCTTGTTACATCGGACAACCTTGCTTAACATCTGTCTGTACTTTGAGTTACTTAGTACATAAATAAAAGGATTAATTATAGAATTTACTTGAGTGAACGAAAAAGCGATCTGTGGTATTGGTGAGTCCAAATTAAGTAATCTTGACATAGGAAAAGGTAAGGTGGTAATGAACAGTAGAAATGTGAGAAGTAAGACAGTTATACACGCCTTTATCTCAGTTGCAACAAGATTCTAATTAGAAGTTTGGGAACTTGCACCTTCACTGTGTTGAATTTTCCTAGATTTTCTCCAAACTCTAACAACAACGATACAGACAATCAAACTTGAAATGAATATCAGCAGAAAAATAAGCCCGATCAAAATTTGGCAAATAATAAATACAGATTTAAGATCCTCTCCGAATACGTTATACAAGTGACAAAGTTCCTGTTTAAATTGTTTCGAAAAAAATGTAAATAAAACTACATTTAATAAGAAGGCACTTAACCATGAACCCCAACAAAGCGACATTTCCTGACATCTTGATACATGTTCATTGTTTGTAATTCCTGATGAAAAAAGGATTTGAATTCTTTTTATATTTAGTCCTAAGAGATGTAAAAGGGTTGCTAACAACGCCGTAGAGACTAAGAAGAACAGAACAACACAGCCTTGAGAATTATTCACATTAATATCAATTATCTTAAGAAGCAAAATCTTGAATATTCCGTTAAGAAAATCTGTTATTCCTATGCTCAAAATGTGAAGATTCTTTGGCTGGTTTTGTTCTATTAAAATCCATAGTAGTATGATTAAGGATGGTGTGTTGCCTATTATTTGAGAAATTCCTAAACCTTCCAAAATTGCAAGCGTACTGTTAAAGTTAATAACTCAGACCCGTTTGAAAACAAAGTTCCATTATTCATATTGTTATATCCAGTCATTATTTCGAGTAAACTTTTTATAACGTCAAAAATAACAAGCGGTTCGATAACGGTAAATGTACTCAAGAATTTCATAAATTGTTTCAACACATGACAATTCTAATAGAATAAATAATATAACAGTATACAGAATTGTAATCATAATTTCTACTTATAGTCCAGTCGATTTGTGAAAAAATGCTCAAAAGATGGTAAAAGCGTGAAATTTAGCATAGTGATAGAACAAAGCATACTTAACAATATAAGCTATGGACCCAATTCAAAAAGTCAAAATGGCGGCCATTTTCAAGATGGCCGCCAGATGGAATATAAAATTAGGAAATAAATCAAATAAAAATTCATAAAAAATTCTGCTTTGAAGATAAAAGCATCAAATCATATATAATAGCAGTGAAAACTATTCTGAACAATATATTAGAAGATGGTTCGCATAAAATTCAAAATGGCTGCCATTTTTTAAAAAGCTGCCTCAAAATAGTATATATACCTTCGAAATCATATCATATTTTATTTAAGGTAATTTATAAACCAAATAGACCCAAACAACAATGTATATGTGCTAAATCAAATTGAATAAGATGAATAAATATAATCTTGAGTCTGTTTCAAGATATCAGGCGGGGAGTGTACAGGAATATACTGCATATCTAATCATATCAATCTGATTGTGGTCAAATTGTGTTTAGATGTAAACGTTGTTTAATATAGTATGGCAGAATTAATTATATATTAATATTGGGAATATCAACTTGAAATGGTGTTTTTAAAGCGTACCTTCTGAAGAATCATATAAGCATTTTTTCCGGTGTCACTCTGTCTATCCATATGTCTATCAATTTGTCCAGCCTGCAATAGGGTTGCTACATTTATGGACCCTATTAGTTATTTTGGTAGTAGCGACGGGCGGTGTGTACAAAGGGCAGGGAGCTTATGACTCGCGCTTACTGGGAATTCCTTGTTCATGGGGAAGAATTACAAGCCCCAATCCCTAGCACGAAGATGACTCGACTTGAGCCATTTAACCCCCCCCCCAAAAAAAAAGGAGCATAGGTTTCTGGCAGTGCTTCTCAATCTCCCTTTGTCCTTTGAATGTTGATGGATGCTGCTCCACATGTAACCATTCTCTATCATTTTTTCTTGTATCTCCTCCATGTCAGTCTAGCTCACCCCTTTTTCTTGTTCCTTGTTATGTCCATTGTAGGGCCTGGTTTTTCCTATGCGTAATGGGCTACCAAAGGGAGCGATCATACGGTGAATGGTTATGGTGAAATTTGAAATAAAAAAGGCAGGATGGCAAAAATCCAGAAATAAAAAGGCATGACAGTACTTTGAATTAAAAGAAAGGCAGGATTGCGTTTTTGGCTGAAAAATTATTGTACCTTTAAAATCTAAAAGTGCTCGAAAAAAAATCCAGGCAGATCATCTCCATAGCCCCCATCCCCATAAAAATCAAATGGTTGCTACCTAGCCACTTCCACTTCTTTATTTCGAAAAACAATAGGTGTTGTTTGGCTTGTTTGCGTTTGTAATTTTGTTAGGCGTTCTTTTGGATGGATCAGAGACATTTGTATCTGAATACTTGAAGTTTCTGCATGTTGGCCATTGTGAGGCTCCATGTTTCTGACCCATACAGCAAGAGTGATTTAACCATAGCCCTGTATGCTAAATACAGATCTATGATTTATAGCTACTGCTAAATTTACTTAGCTTGGTCTTTATGAATACTTTCTTTGATTCCCATACTTTTCAGGCATTCAATGGGCCGTTTCATTACCTGTCGCACCAAAGTTGTTAATCACAATTTCTATATGTATAAAAAATTAAAATATTATTCTCTCAACGTGAGTCTTGTTCTTGTTCTTTTTTGGTGAGTGCATCTATTTTACTGATTTTGATGTTGTTTTTGTTAATTCTCATTATGGTTTCCTCTTTTGATTTGTACAACTGTTTTGAAGCATTTTCAACCAATTCAAAGATGTTTTCTAACATATGGTGGATTCCATTTCCTTTTCTTTGGTGTGATTCTCTAATCTCTAAAAACTGGACGTACTTATATCTTGTGGATGCACTACCTGACATTTCGTTCCTAGAGCTGTAAATATTCGTTATTGATGTAACAATTCTGTTTGGAATTCCATATATCGCAAGAGGTTTCCACAGAATTTCTCGATCAAGGATATCGAAAGCTTCCTCGAAGTCTAAGTCGTAGATATAAAGGGAACTGCAGTTTTTTGTCTGAAGTTGTATTTAATACGACATAGAATTATTATGTTAAGGATTTAGTAAAAATAATGCTCTATAGTTTTTACAATCGATTTAGCCTCCCTTTTAACAACTTAAATTATGTATTCTTTTTCCAATCTTGAGGGGGTTCCACTGTGTCATGGGTTTGAGTATTTAAGCTGTTTTTTTATGATTCGATTTAAAAAATGACATAAATTCTGAGTCTGGCGTTGGTCAGTTTCCATGGTCTCTATGGCTTTGATATTTTCATTTTAAGATGGCAATGAACAGTCTATATTAAGGTGGTCTACAGCAGGCTGAATATATGTCATTATTTCAGGTGCTTATATGATAATATTCACATCTAAACACAATTTTACTCCGATTAGCTAGATATGTAAATATTTCTGTACACTCCCCGTCTGAAATCTTCAAACAGAATAGAGATTCCCTTTACACTTGTTTTAAACTTGTTTAAGCACTTATCTATTGCGTTCATTCATATTTCGGGCATAAAAAACTTTGAATAAAACATGATTTCATAATGTAGATATATATGTTATTTCTGAGGCGGCCATCTTTAAAATGACAGCCATTTTCAATATAAGGCAAACCGTTTTCTACTATATTCTGTAGAATATTTTGCACTGCTGTCATACACAATTTGGTGAGTTTATCTTCAAAGTACAATTTTTAATGAATTTAATATGATTTATTTCTTAATTTTATATTCCATTAAGCGGCCATCTTAAAAATGGCCGCCATTTTGAATTTTCGAGTTGGGTCCATAGCTAATATTGTTTAGTATGCTATTTTCTTCCACCATGCCAAATTTCATGCTTTTACCATACTTTGAGCAATTTCGCCAAACCCAAAAACCTGCACAAATCGACTGGACTATTAAATACACAATGCTCCATAGCACATATTTTTTTACATTCTATCTAGTAATGTTTGACAGAGTTCATATGAAAGCTTGCTTGTTTTTTTTTATAATAAAGTTGATATAACACAATCCAAATAAAAGAAAATCAGGTAGGCGCTTATTGCGAGTTCAAATACTTTTATTCATTATCTCTCCCGTAAAAATGAAAGTTGTCATAGCAACACTTCTGTTAATAGAAATTGGTAGCTATTGTCAAGCACATCTTTAATCCATGATAGTACTCACAAACTTGTATATCGTGATATAAATTAATAACTAGTATGATTTCAAGAAGAGCAATAAACAAAGACCAACTACCGAAAAGAATATTATTTTATTCATTTATAACGAACCGTTGACGAATAAGTAAAACACAGTCATTCTAGTTTTGTTTTATAAGTTCAGTTTTTCATTTTATTTTATACTTTAAATTTTCGTTTTTGTTCACCTTAACCATATATTTGACGCGCTGGATTTCGTTAGTAAGGAGACGGGTGAGGTACAACAGGCAGAACCTGTATATTAACCTTTCAAAGCATCTGAAATCACTCCTGTCACGATTCGAGTTGCTGATTTAAGTTCATGTTTTTGACTGATTTTGTTTTGTCTTTTGGAATTTTGACATTCTAACGCCATAATGAAATCGTTTGCCTTTTGCCAAATAGAATAATGCTAAGAATGAAAAAAAAATCTGTCGCTACGCCTTCAAAATATAAAACTTATGTCGCGACGCGTTCACAAAATAAAAACTTACTGGCCAAAACAAAAAAATCAAGGGTCCCCCTTTCAAGTTAAATGGTCTGTCCTTAAGATTTTGTCTGCTTTCAAAGAACGACAAGCATCTTGTGACATTATTTATAATCGTAGTGGAATGAATATGTCTGTAGTGAAAATGTTTGCGTTTTGAACTTTATGCAACAAGAAGTAGAATATCAATTTATAGAAGCTTTAAGGATCCGAACATATAACTTAAAGGGGTATTTTACATAAATATATTTCGAATCTGATTTTTTCTGAACTTTTTTTAATATTCCTCTCTGTCAGGTTAAACGGTCCGTTCCTTGGTATTGTATATCATATGAAAAAAAATCATTATACCAACGTTGGTTCAACATTCAACGTTCAACGTTCAACATTCAACATTCATTTTTTTTTTTGTTAGTTCAACATTCGAAATTTGTCTTAGTTCAACATTAAACAAGATTTTGGTTCAACGTTCAACATTTAAAATTTTTCTAAGTTCAATATTGAAACAGATTTCAGTTCAACGCTCAACATTCGAATTTTTTCCATGTTCAATATTGAACTAAGAAAAAATTCTAATGTTGAAATAACGAAAAAAAAATTGAATGTTGAATGTTGAACGTTGAATGTTGAACCAACTTGACGCTGGTTAAAAACAGTTATAACAAAATTACCAAACTTTGAAATGTCAATGAAAAAAGACAAAACATACGAAACATAACGGAAGAACTGAAGACCACAACGACCCTGATTTAGTACAGGCATTTCAAAAGAAATGGTTAGTTTAACCGGTTTTTATGGCGCGCCAAACCTCCCTCTCCCATTGCGATCTTTTGGGTCCGCTAGTTACACAAAACGCAACGCGGATATATTATTGTGATATGTTGAGTCTATCTAATGAACTATTTATCATAATTGTGTAAATTTAGCTTTGGTGTATAGTGGATTCACTTGTTTTCGTTGGTTTCAATTTTCTTGGTTTGCGCATGCTGTTTAAAGGAAATGATGTAAAATCAACTCGTCTTAGGATTTTATTTCCGTAATTAAATTTGTAGTTGCTTCTCACAAAAACCAAAAAAATTTAATACCAAACAATTGAGTCCGCATTATATTAAAAAGTGATGGTTCAAAATTACATTTGAACCAAGGTACATCTTTAACCATGTTAACTTAAACACAATGAGATAGTCATCGAACTTTGACTAACACCTGGTTTTTAATTCTTTTTATCGTTTTGTATATGATATTCACTCGAGACCTTATTCATCATAGATGACAATCAAGCAATCACAAGAACAATATATGACATAAAAGGTTTATAATAAAGAATAACCTTGTGTACAGGTAAAACGAATAGTAGCAACAAACATAAGCCGACGGATGTGTAAATGTCAAGTTGTTAAATAAAGTACAATACCTTCAGTGTCAATACAATCTATAAAGTTTTGATCTATAATCGATGACTGAAATAAAATTGAAATAATATCAAAATTAAAAATTACGTTATAAAATCTCATAAAGTTTATGCAAATAATATGGTATATAAATATATATGTATTTCTTACAAATATATTACCAAATCACCTGCCTTTGACATAACATTTGTTTCTGTCTGTCCTGACGATGTAATTGTCATAAAAAACGGTCTGATTGATATAGATTTATATCTTTTGAGTGAAACCACAACATAAGGACACAAGAAAAGACAAGGAAATATCACAAACGTTGAATGTTAATTCAGTACGAATTATAAAACTGTCTTTGAACCATAAGCCTAACTGTAAGTACTAATATATATTCTAATATATTTCTTTATATTATACATTTTTGTGCTCTTGGTTTACAAAAAAGGTTCACGTAATGTCATAACTTTGAAAAATAGACAGACTGCTGGATGGTTTCCATTGTGATTTTTTAAATTGCCGTTCTTTAATGTTGGTTGTGTCGTGTACACTTATTCCACATCTCTTAATCGTCTATTTTTGATTTTGAAATCTGCTGTCGAATTGTCTTATTTTATCTTCGAGCTGGCACGATATTTCTGACAAATCAACTTGGGTGTCATTAATTACGCTTGCAGATCACAAAAGGCGGGGGTAGTCTACTCATTGTTGACTTTCATACAGTTTGTGTGTTTTCCTCTGTAGTTTTTAGCTAATTATTACATGTCTTTCAAAAATATATTTTCAAAAATAAAACAGACAATAATATAAAGTGTATCCATTTGTATATTGGTAAACATAACAAATTGATATTTTCATTACATAACAGTTTGTTTTCACTAAAGTTATTTTATCATTAAAAAATTGTTTGACTTTGGTGACAATAAATACACATTTTTCCAATATTTGTATCACTAGCCATACGTGTTTCAGAATAAAACTTACAATTTGTAAAACTAAATCAGTTCTGGTTAATTTGTTTTTTATTTCAATTCTCTATATATCTATATAGTGTTTTGCAATGTCTATCGTTTTAGCTGAGCAACTCTGATGAGTCTTGACTAGACGAAACGCTCGTCATACGAAACAAAAGAAACTGCCTGGAATTCGAACTTTGTTTTATTTTTGATTTTGTACATTACAGACTCTCTTAAAGAATGGAAAAGTGTTTCATATTCATTGCGTTATTTTTCATTTTAATACACGAAGGACAATCCAAACGTATTATACTACAAGGAATAAACAAACGATCAATCACGAATCATGAAATTAAAGATCTTCCAAATGCATCACAGGGAAAAGGGGTTATGATCAAACCCGGAAAGCCACTAACCTTAAACTTTTGCATGCGAGTAAAGTCAAAAGTCAATCTAAACAATTTTCGATTTTCTAACTTTAATGAAAGTGCTTTATTTCGAGTTTCGTTAGACCACGGGAAATGGATGGGAACGTACTTTGCTCCACCTGGTAAAAGTTGGAACTCCTTCGTAGACACTGGACGATTTCCAAAAGAATATGAGTTTGAATCAGGATGGCATGTTTTAAAAATAAACGTTAGTGACACATCATCTCCAATAGCACTTGATCACATTGAATTCGACGTATTTGATGAATATATTACTGATAATATTTTGAACTGTGAAACTATTTGTATACCCGATGGAAAATTTCCGTTTAAAAATGAACGTTTATCATCCCGAACTACAATGGGAACCATATATCAGAAATCTGAACCCACAACTTGTGCAGAGGTAGATAATATCAATATTGCGCTGTTTCATCCATATATTAGTGAGTTTTCGATTACAGCTTCTATGCCTCAATATAATTCGTTTTCTAATAGGAAAGATGAAGATTTATCCAACTGTCCACATTTATCACACATTCTTTGGAAATTTAATGATTTTGTACCAAGAGCTGGGTCGCATGCAATACGAAATAATCAGGCGACACTTTTAGTTACACATGGCCATAGTTCTAACATTGATAGATCTGTTCACATAGTAATTTTGTTCGAGTTAGAAGGGCTAAGCAAAGGTAGCATTGACTCTAGAATTGGTTCTCATCTGTTTCTTCGTTTTAAAGCTCTTCGGCATAAGACGACAGTTAACATGAGATTCAGGGGTCCTACTGGGAACATGGCAAACGCAGAGGAGAAAACGTTTGCACGGTATACGTTGGAACACATGTGGAAAATTCCAGACTTTACATGGAGTGAACATGTCGAGAATTACCTGGTGCTCTCCATAGAAAGTGATGATGTAAACGGGATTGAAATAGATGAGATAAGATTAGAAAAAAGACCTATGGTTCCTGATTCTGTAGAAACTATTTATAGAAGTGACGACGTCATAATTGAAGCAGTTTTTGTCGAGTTCTGGTGGCTTGCTCCAGAAAGAATGACCGTTACGTTAACAAATGGCAAGAAAACCGAAGGAGTGGCCTACATCCGATTCTATAGGCCTTTACCTTGGAACGGGGGATATGCGCAAGTATTGGTGTTATACCAAGATGGAAATATACGGTTGCTACCTGTTGCACCAGAAGGAGTTGACTGGATACCGTTTGGTACATCAGTTATCGTGGGACAGCCAAAAACGGACTCGAACAGACCCTACGTTAACATTCAAGATATAGCTATTGATCCAGAACGTTGGCAAATGAGTCTTTTATATAAAGATGGATCGTCCGTTCGTATGAAATTAAATTGTACATACTCGGAAACGCAGCTCTTTGTGAGCGATCTTTACTTTACACAAGACCCCTTTACGAATCCATTCTTGACAGTAAGGTCAATGTTTGTTTCAGAAGGCAATAATGACGTCGACAGTGTCAAAATTGACGACAAATATTCAAGGCATATAATGGATAACTTTGGGGCCATACAAGGACGATCTTTTGCCTTTTTCAGACGATGTATTTCAAAACATTTGACATTAAGTCCTGATATTCAAATTGATATTGCAAGCACGTCATTTAAACCGTCATTTGTTCCATTAGCTCATAGACATTTCGCCCAACAAGTACGGCGGATGATGGAAAGATCGGATCTAAATGAACTTCACACTGACATACAAAGATGGTTAGAATAAAAAAAATGAAACAAGTTGCTTCAGATGTTATTAATCATATTGGTGGATTTCATTGTATTTTAAGTTGGGAAAGAGTTAAGCCTCAAAACTTAAGTAAAGCTCGTCTAGACAAACAATTGACAAACGAATCCTTTTAAAGTCTTTTGAAACATTCATACCTATATTATGTTTCATGACCAATGGCAAATATCGTTTTTTTTTGCCATTTTCAGATAAATTACAGCATCTTCTGGCTTAACAAACACTTAAATATTTCGTTTTTTCAACCTTTTATTCGTTTTGGTAGAAAATAAAGGCTTTTTTTATCTTAGTTATGTGTGCAGTTTTTAAAGAGAAGGACACTACATTAACTCACCTGACTTCATTTTTAGAATTTACACTGTTTGTGTTTCGTGATATTTCTTTCAATTAAAAAGAGTAATTTTGTTGAATCATTTTGTTTTGTCAAATTTAAGATAAAATTATCCTATTTTTTAGCATTATTTGTCTTAATTTGTTCTTGTTAAGAATACTTATATAACACTGCTTATGTTAAAACACAAATGTGTATATCATTTTAAAACTTTTAATGAATATGTGTTTGATAATAGTTTTATATTGTGACCGTCTTCATTACATAATTACTTAATTTTATAATTATGTATTCAAAAATGCACTGAAAAATAAATATTATTAATATGTATACGTAAAAGTCGCACATAAAAAGTAGAACATTGTCAAGGTTTGACAATTATTGAGCGACATTGTGGTTAATTAATAAAAGCGACTTATTTAATGTGATCTATTTGTACAGCTATTACGTTGACACGTATTTCGAGGGTAATTTTTGTTATGATATATTTTTTCCCAATAAAGGTAAACTAGGTAAATATTTAGTCATTACATAAAATATTTATACTTGATTAAAAATCCAGTATTAAGATATCACCTACCCAAATTAAAAGTGTGCAAGGGTGGGCTATGTAGTGACCCGTATCGAACCTTCCGTTATCGAACTCTATACACATGTCAAAGGTGTCGTTTTTAAACCATCCGTGCAAAAAGTGTCGAGAGAGATGTTTTCAGATAATCCATGATGTTTTAACTTTTTGAAAAGAATCGAACCAAAGACGGACATTGGTGTTATGTTGTCTGGCGCGTTAGGTGAAGACCATATGATCCAGAGGGTGAGGCCTGAAAGATTTTGTAAAAACATATTCTGGTCTGGTAAAAGATTGAAATAAATAATCTGTCCTCTATTCTCTATCTCCAAAATCAATAATAAATAAATAATCTGTCCTCTATTCTCTATCTCCAAAATCTAAAATAAATAAATAATTTGTCCTCTATTTTATATCTCCAAAATCTAAAATAAATAAATAATCTGTCCAAGGATTCTTTAGTATTGCGTGTTGAGAATAAATATTCTCCCCGCATATCGGCGGAAAACAAATTTACTTGTCCTCAAAATTTAGAAAATAAATATTTTGCCTCAACCCAAATTGTCAGCTCCCTCAGATTCAAATGGGTGCTTCCTTACAAATCAATCAACCGGTGTTAATGAATTTGAAAAAAGACATGCTTCTAAGTTCGTTTTCGAGATATCTGATTTTGAAGGATGGCCTTTTTACATTGAAATGTTAAAGAAAGTGTGCAATTTTGACGGAAAATTAGGATTTTACAAAAATTCTTATCAATGGGGTTTTATAATTTTTGATATTACATTTGGCTTTTATATTGCTTTAAAATGAAAGGAAGAAAAGAGGGTGCTTCTGAGTTGTTTTTTTCAAAATGTATCAAAAGGTTGTCAAAATTGCCAAATTTAGTTATAAATTATCTCCTTTTGCCAAGATATAGGAATATGAGATTCCGTTAGATTTGAAGATAATTTATTAAATTAAAAATAAACAAAAAGAAAACATAATTTTAATTCTTTTATTTAAAAAAAAGCTAAAATACATCAATAGGATTTTTTAAATATTAGATCAGCAATATAAACGGTTGTTCTTGTATTAAAATTGACTTGTATGCAAACTTAAACAACAATGACTCAGCATTTTTTTTTCGTCAAATATTTTGGACAGGTTAAAATGTGTGTTGGTGTTTTGGGTGTTATTTCTCGAAGCACCAGGGCGGTCAGTTTTATTGGTGGAGGATACTGGAGTACTCGGAGAAAAACTACCGACCTTCAGCAGGTAACTGACAAACCTAATCACATACCAGTAGGAAACTCCCGTTTATTTTGGTAAATTACAAGCGGGACCCGATCACCACCTGAGTGGTGATCAGCTAGTGATCAATATCGTGGTATTTAAACCAGCACCTAACCTTAACACTACAGAAAAAGACATTTGTTTTCAAGTTTGTTTCATTTTATCATTCAACAGTACCATATGGTGAATGATACAGTAATTTTATCGGGTCTACCTGTTTAATTAACTTTTATAATACAAAACAAAATGAAGTAAAATTCATTTTCGCCAATCATATTGCGTGTAACATCTAGGTGGCGACGTCGATCTAACAGAGTGTGAAACCCATGTGACGCGATGACAGAGATATTAATACCACAATAAACAAACGCACAATCATAAAGGGTGACTGTCTTAATGTTCTATAGTATATTCTAAAGATCAGTATTTGAATAAAAAAAATATGAATTACTTTAGAGGAAATATCACAAACATGACAAATAACGAAGTTGAAACAATGCTTGATAATTCATCTCTCACTATTTTGAAATTTCTAGGAACTGTACAAATTCTTGTCAATATACCATCCATATTAATACTGGCTTGGATGTTGTATCGCAATGAGAAAAGTAATTTTCGTATTTTAAGCCTAGGAATTACAGATGCACTGTATGGATGTTTCCTTCTTCTATTAGTACATTCTCTGGATACTTATACTACCAGTTACAACGACTGTCTAATACCTCACATGTTATTTTTCACTGTTTTCCTTGCATCACTTATCCATCTACTTGGCATAAACATTCAAAGAGTTCGTATCCTGTTTTCTTCTGGAAGTAACAACACCTTACAAGGACCTCAAGGTTTAACTCTCTTGGGTTTTTCGTGGATCTTTTCGTTTGTATATGTTATGATTCTTTTCGTTGCGTTTTCAAAGCGATTTGAAGGGGAAGTGTGCAAAGTTAAAAATATTTTTGGAGATAATTTTATTTACCCTCTTATAATCTTTTGCGGAACAGTGTCTACCGTTTTTCTGATGATTTTGATATCATGCTTAATTGTGTGCATAGGCTTGTTCAAAGCTTGGCGCCTTTCAAAGACTATTAAACAGAGTTGCACAGAAAATACCGAAACCAATACCATTATCTCCGAAGGAAAGGAATTTAAAGTTGGGATAACCGTTGTGCTTCTAACTGTCCTGTTTTTCGTAACTACTCTTCCTTATCCATTTGTTAGAATATTAGAGTTGAAGTCACCTATCCTAGACATTTTCCAAATACTTATCCAAGTGAACCCTATTTTGAATCCATTTGTCTATGTTCTAAGAATACCGATGTACAGAAAAGTTCTTAGAAGGCTTGTAAGATGTGGTCAGACAACAGCAGTCCATCCAGCTGGATAAACCGAAACTATCAACACAAAAAGAAAATTTTTACTACTGGAACAAATTTGCTTAGCAACTATTCTTTTTGGACTCATAACAACATTTATCAAATGACATGTCCGATTTAGAGACATTTGGCTCTACATACGAGATATCGAACAAAATCTATGGAAATCAAGTGAGTGAATGGGGGTTTAAAATATTATTTTTTACATATTATGTTTTCTTTTGAAGTAACACTGTTCTTCAAAGTTCAATTGTGTAGTGAATACATCTCATGATCATATATGACCAATTTTTTTTTTTTTGGGGGGGGGTTAAAGGTATTACTTGTTGTAAATGTCTTGTAGTAACTGTTTAAGTTTATACATATTTAACAAGTCAAATATGCTCGAAGTTTTACCGTCAAACTTTAATGTTAATTGGCTTGGAAATAAAAGAGAGTATACCTCTAAATTAATTAAGATTATTATTTTAAATATAATGTTTTGTCGTCAAGAGTTAGTCTCTCAACTACATGCAATCCTCTCTGAAAATCTTAATCTTAATCTGAATTAGAAAATGAGAACTACTCACTTTTTTTCACATTGAAAAACATATTTAAGACAGCTAAGTCCCAATTTAAGTAAATGTCAGATTAATGTAAGAGATCATGCATACACGTCTCACATGTAGTGACTGGTGGTTGCGGTTTGAAGCAAAACAAATAAACTAAAAAGATGATTACTTTTGAACACATTATTTTCAAAGTGTTGCATCCTTATAAATGTAGTGATCAAACGCAGACAGAAGAGCCAAGAAGAACCGAACTTAACCTTAGTCCTTAAGAATCAACCATTTAGTTATTGCTTTATTTTCAAGAAAGTGTATAAGCTACGAATGCAAATCGGGTGGGGATAAGAAACAATAGGCTGTATAAATTTCTAAATGAAAACCGAGACTCTCACTTTTATTCAACTATGATTTATTTATTATCATAATTATGCACCACAATGATGTTACATGAATTTAATATCCAGACGGCACTTTCGTGTTAGAAAACAAGGTTGCCAATTGCGCAAAAAGAGGAACACATCCTTGTCACCATGTGCGCAACCTTACGCATCAACAAGTGTTTTAGCAATCAAAATCAACTATTTATGATATTCCCATCTCTTGTAACGTCGTGGGCCTAATAGAGACTATCAAACAGAGTACATATTGAACAGTTGTTAAAACACAACACGATTTGGCAAGACATAAAAATTTCGACAGCAATTATTTTCAGCAAGATAACGCATTCAACTATACGTTTTCGAAAAGTTGAAAATATTCATTCCTTACACATCCTTGTAAAAATTATACGCTTCCGAAGGGAGCGATAATGGTAGAAATGTCAGTATTCTAGTTGTACTATGGGCTCAATTTTTCTTCAACGTCCTGACGTCATTCAGCGCACACAGGACCCACAAGAAAAGCTAGTTTGTTTTTATTTTCGAATAAGAATTTGTTTCAATTAACTGCCCAATAAACATTTGAAATCTTGTTTTAGCTTGTAAAATATTTAAGGATACGTTCAACCTTCGGGAGCGTCTCAGGTTAATCTGCATCATATTAGCATTTGAAATTAGAACTGCATGGAACTTTGACAGTCACAAAATGAGCTGTATTGCCAAAAAAATTATAAATTCAAGAACTAGTTGCAAAGATGGTAGCAGATAACTGTGATTGCTTGATTTTTAGCGGCATGCAATATGAAAATGGCACTATCGTAAACAACGGAGAAGTATGATGGACCATGAAAATATCCAAACTGGTAATCACTTAGTTTACCCTCGCTTCATCTTATACTAGTACTGTCAGAGCTTCCTGTTACATGTATTCATGTTCTGTTTTATTTTTATTGTCCTACATCTATGTTAAAGAAAAAAGTGTCTATTGCTTATACTTTTTGGATAGGTATTGAATCTTTTGTATTGTATATTTGATTTTTGGTCAATGCAAGACAACGAACAGCAACCACTAGTCCCACATTGAAGACTGCTGCCTTTCTTTAATTTTGGATTTTAAAAATCACTTGTTGTTGAAATTGCTTGTATCACATTCTCATTATCGTTAAGTATTTGTAGATAACACATTTAGTGGAATCCACAGTAGTCATTTGTGAAGATATATCCTTTGCTGGCAGAGAATATCAATAAAGTAGGTTAGACATCTGTACGAAAAACTGCAATTAGAAGTAGCTTAAGACGATTCGTGGGATGCTGTAGTCTTGTAGCATTTAAATTGAGCAATTAAGGAGGTAAGCTCCTAATATGTTTGGGATTTTTGCCAGATTTTCGAGATCCTCTGAGTTTTTCCATCTATAATGCTTGGAATTTTTTACTAATAACCCCCTCTTTTCTTTTTCTTATAAAACAATATGGCAACCGATTATGAAATGAACATTTTTTATTAAATTTTATTTACTCTGTCATACATTTTAAAAGGTTTAAAGATGCCAATCTGCGGCAATGCAAAAGTAATGAAAAATCTAGAGAGAACTTATTTCCTGCCAAAATTATAAATCTCTATAGCAGAGAAAAAGCAGAGGTACCAATGGGGTATCCGAATGTCAAAAGTCCGAAAAGGCAGAGACAAAACCAGTAAACACCAGCAAGACCGGGACAAAAACAGACAACATGTGAAACATGGAAGTACAAAATAACTGAATATCAATCAACAACGCGAAGTCCAGTCGAAACAATAGTGAACTCAGGTGCTCCGCAAGAGTAAGCAGTTCCTGCTTGCTATAGCACACCCGTCGCGTTGCCAATAGTCCATTCAGCGTGTCAAATCCGGTAAAGGAAGACAAAACAACACCCTATGACAAACCAACATCTGCACTCATCGGAAATATCGAAATCCCACATTTGTCTATAATACATGATGTCTTCCGTAAAATTTCTTGAGTGAAGACAGCAACCGAGGAGCAACAAAACCCTGTGTGTCGCTCTGCTGAGGAAATCGATATAAGTCCCGCACGCTCTGGAGTAACGAATCAATTGAGATACATAAACTCCATAAGCTGGAGCGGACGGAATGTTGCTACACAAGAAGGGAAATTTGACGATTGGAAAGTTGAAGTCATAGAAAGTCTTCCCTGAGAGTCAATTTAGAAATGAGCATATGGACCTACATTTTTTTTTGCTTATTTTAATCTTTTGTCCATATTCTTTAAAATAGATGCAGCTTTATTCATTTTTATTCACTTTAAGAGAGAGGAGCAAACCCCATTTAGTTCAGAATTAGGTGACCCCATTTAAAGGTGGTTTTAATGCCAGTTCAATGTACATGTACAATTTATAACCATTATACTTATTTTCACCTATGTATCTGTTACTGCTTTTTAACCTATTTTGTTTTACGCATATTGTTAAACTTCGAATTAAATGGCTATTTTGTCTTGGTTCTAGTCTATTTACAACCAAAACTACATAAACATGGAGATATAGAAATAAAAAATAATGAGATGTGAAATAAGTGTACGCGACACAGCCAACAATCAAACGGCAATTTAGAGAAACAACAATGGACAACCGCCAACAGCCTTCAACAAGGCCATTTGGCACTGCTCGCGGTTCTGCAATTGGCCCATGGTCTAAATAAAATGCATATAATTCAAATCAAGCCCTGAAATAGTCACAGGTAGACCCCCTTCTTAAACAGGAAACAGAAAACATCAAAAAGACAAGTACAAACGAAAGCTTTGTCTAAGATTCCTGGCTTAGGACAGGCACATGGAAAAAGTAATAATGTCAGCGTTTTGATAAGATCATCGCCAACCCGTTTTTATTGCGTGTAGCATTGTTTTTCTCTCTAATCATTCGTCTTCTTTGCCTTCAATAAAGTATGATTGATTAGTCTTTATTCAAATATTAACATCCCATAATTGGTTGCAGTACATTACATAGTTGTTTACATAGTTAACACAATACGAAACACAATACAAAACAGACATAAGTAACAATCCACATAAAAAATCGACAATCTGTTTGTATTCTTTAATGACATTGTTGTTTTCTCTATTCTATTTCTTATGTTTACGTCGTGCCTTCAATAAAGCATGAATAACACATACTTAACCTAGAATTTAAGGAAAGTGAGTTACATGTAAATACACTTTAAAATAACTCTTCACGCGGAGGTCAAATGAAAAGATAGTGTAAATATAAGTTTATACTAGAGATTAAAGAGACCACAGAATCAACTTGCTTTACATCATTCTTAGATCTTTATCTCGAATTTGACCCGGGTGGTCATCTCATTACAAAAATTTACAATTAAAGAGACGATTTTAATTTTAAAGTTATTAATTTTCCTAACCTGGCAAGTAACACACCAACGTCACCTGCATACGGTGTCTATATTTCACAACTAAATCGATATGCCTGGGCTTGTACACATTTTTCAGATTTTGTTATCCGACACCGCTTTCTCCGTAACCGACTATTAGACTAATGTTATAAGAAAATACGTCTCATACGATCTCAAAAAAAAAATTCTTTCTTCGTTATCAGCCTCTGGCAGAAAAATTCAATATCATGTTAGACGAAATGATTAGTTCTTGCTTTGATAAGTGTTTTGCTGGTTGATGTACTAAGATGATCACCCAAGCATCCCTGATATGTCATCACAAACCTGTTGTTTTGTGTCACTACCGGACTCAAAGACTGCAATGGATGAGGGAGGATTAAAGTAAAGTGCTAAAATGAGTGTAGATGTAGAATTGTCATAGAGCTTTGTTATTTTTTTTCCCTTTACCGGATTTGACAGGCCGAATTGACGATTGGTACCGCGACCTGTGTTATAGCAGGTAAAAACCACTTACTCTTCTGGGCCACCTGAGTTCACTTTCCTTAAAACGTGAGTACGCGTTGCTGATTGCGGTTCAGTTGTTTGGGTTTTTTTGTTTGTTTCTTTTTGCTGTTGTCGTTCTTGTTTACTGGTTTTGCCTTCGACATTTCGGACTTTTCATATTCCATGCCCCATAAGTACCCCATTGCTTCTTTTGTTATCTGAATAGATGAAATATTGAAGCGACATGATGTACATATAAACATTGCTGATTCAAAACGGTATTTTGGATTAAATTTGAACATTTTTTCAAATTCAGTCTGTTGCCTAAAATAAAGACCATTGTATACATTTGTCAATGTTCACACTTGTATATGTTAAAAGAAATTAGGGTCTAAAGAAAACCAGAAAACTCTTACTATACCGTCGAGAAGCAGACTGGATCGAAAACGATGCAAAGTTATTAAAAAACTGGTACAATGAAATCGGAGAATAACAAAACAGTCGGGCGATAAGGTGTTAATACTGGGAGAATCTTTCCAAAAAGGAATTTTTAAGCACTTTAGGAGGGCGTACATCATTGAAATATATAAAGTTAAACAAGGCCGGAGATGAACACGACGGGCCTGATAAAAATGATACATGTACTTCTGTAACATATTAATTTGAAATAGATGTGTTTCACTTTTGACAATTCTGATTATTTTCTATTTGATTGCATTCGCACTGCTGAAATTTCAAAAATTCAACATAATAAAGTCGTTTCTGTGTAAGTATAGTTCACTTTAATCTTTATTCCACTGATCACTTTAGACTGATTAATAAAATCACTGTATGAATTGAGAGGTTTTATGTTGGAAATGTTGCCGCCATGTTAAAATGTGGCCGCCACCTTAAAAATAAAAAGTCGTAAGACTCACTGACTTTTTGCCCTTAAAACGTTATTTATGAGCTGGGTTCAATAATTTGTTATTGCATCATTAGATAAACAATTTTGATTAAACGTGAAAATTATTTTTATCATTATCATTAATGGCTATAAAAAATTCCTTTATTTTACATTTTTAAATGATCAAATCGACAGGAATGTGATATACAAATCTTTTGGTGTATACTACAATGCAGTTCTAAAATATATTCAAAGTGTCCATGATAATATTCCTTTTTTGTAAGAGGTTTGAGAAATTTGCATACCCATGAATAACAGAATTGTCCATTTATCCCTATGATTGGTACTCTGTTTTACTATCGTTCCATGTTCTCTATTCACATTAGAGACATTCAAGCAGCAAGTTTCTTTCGCTAGTGCAAGGTTTATTTATTTGTTCCTCTGATTGGTAATTGGGTTTCATTTTTTTTAATCCAATGCCTTCTGTCTTTTCCTTGTTGTAAAATGTTGACATTAGAATCCATTCATTTCATTGTAAATGCATTACAAGACAGAGAATGAACGTGTGTTGTATTGCATGTTTACAGGTATTGTGTGTATTGGGAAAATAAATTTCTTGTAGGTCAAGTTCGATCAAAAGATTTCTGACGAACACAATAGACAAGTGTACATCTATTTAAATCTACTATTTGTTGTATTTCATAGAGCCAGTCAAACATTTTCAAAATACGATCTTTTAAGCTTTCTATACTTAATAAATATACAAAATCTTTTAATCTATCCTGAATTGGGAAACAATATAATACTTATGCAAATTTCTCTCATGTTATCAGTTTTCGAGTGTGGCAAAATATTTTTTAAAAAGGTTTCAATGCGTAGATTTCCTTGTACTTTGTATAATAACCTCCTTGTTTGGTCATGGCCAGGTGCGTCGATAGAGGCGTTATCCACGCCTATTTACACTCGCATACACGCACAGAGAAATTAAGGTTTCGGTTTAATGTGAAAAATAATAAAAGTAGTTTTTTGGTATCTCATACACTTGACAATATCATCACTTAACACCCTGAAATATCTTGACTATGAAGTATTGTCACAAAATTTGTGATATTAACTTATCACCGAGACCAATCCTTATCACCTTAAAGTGTTACCTTTTTATTATAAATCATTAATTAGTTTCAATATAACACGTTATTGTTGTTGGTTAAGCACTTTTTACTGTAATTTCAATCGCCTCTGCACACGATAACGTTACAAGGCATACTTTTACGAATCACAACATTCTCTGATCAAACCATATGCGTCGATTGTTTAGCCCCTAGATTGAAATTTCCTTTTGTTAATGTTTTGTGTTTATCTTCTATTATTTCTTCTATGTTTAAGACATGCTCAAAAGGCACTGGTAACATTTTTTTTCGACATTCAAATTTTGAATTATGTTAAGATTATCTTATCAAAGATGATTTGGCATTTCTATAACTTTGCGAGAAATTATGATTGTAATTGGGATCAAATCAGTAAACATTAGCGATCAATATTTAACTAGTAAAAGATATGCCAATTCTCTGGTATTATTGGTCTATCTTTTAACATTAGAGACTATCATACAGAGTGCATATTGAACAGGAGTTGAAACACTTCACGATTTGACCAGGCGAATAAAGGTAATAACAAAACTACCGAACTTGAATGATCAATATCGTAGTCCAGAGAAAATGACAAAAACGAATCAGTCATACCGGAGAATTGGTGGATCGCAATGGTCCTGACTTGGTACAGGCATTTCAAACGAAATGGTGGGTGAAGAAATAGCTTTCTCATTAGAACTACTACTAAAAAAAAAACAATAAGCTTTATTTTTAATTTTAAGGTTGCAAATATTCATCTTGTACAAAGCACTTTTACAATTGCAATCAAGATGAAATCTGCATGGAACTTTGACAGTAACAAACTGCGCCATATTGTCAAAATTTGTACACAACATATATAGCGGATTCCTAAGGAGTCATTCGTGAAGGCTATCATGTGCTGGAAAAGAATATACATAAGACAAATTAAAAATCTTAACGAAAAGTTAAAAACTGCAATTAAAGACAAACGATTCTTGGTATTCTGTAGTCTGAAAGCATTTAAATTGAGCAGTTAAAGTTCTGAAGAGGTGATCCCTTTCAATGTTGCTAATT
The DNA here is from genome assembly GCA_963971305.1 of Arcuatula senhousia. Lineage (NCBI taxonomy): Eukaryota > Metazoa > Mollusca > Bivalvia > Mytilida > Mytilidae > Arcuatula > Arcuatula senhousia. The sequence continues at coordinate 12,491,561 of OZ020312.1, forward strand.
ATGTTGAAGACTACTGTCCATTTTCCATTTTGTAGGTTTCACACTTATTCCACATATCATTAACCATCTAATGCCAGTTCAATGTATAATCATTTTGTTCACTTTTGTTCTTCTGTCTTAAACCCATTTTTACACCTCGAACTAACAAAGCATGTTGACATTGAACAATATGAAAATTACCTTCCTTTCTATGTCAACATTTCTTTTTCAATTTTAAAACAATAACAATATGGTGACAAATTAAAAAAAATAATGTGAACTATCTAAATCATCTTCATTTATTATATAGGAGCCATAAATGTAATTTTCTTTGTTTAACGACTTTGGCGTTGGCCATGAATATTTCTACGGCCTAAAGCCTCGAGATACCGTATACTGGCGGAGATTTTGAACAAACAAAGTTTTAAAACAAAATTAAAAACAGGCTGGATTAAGCTCATGAATATGAACTTTTGTAACGCTTTACAAATAATAGTTAGTGATAATTGTTTTGTTCGATTTTCGAATTAATTTGGTACCATAGCCGTAATTTTGTTGTTCATGTGTTTAATTTTAGACAAAAAAGTTGCTAGTAAAAAAAATAATTTTTCGTAGACGATATTTCCTTAACTTCGTGTTTTATGTATCAAATATTCCAATGACCTTTTCCATGAAAAAGTTCAAAAGAAAAGAATCTTAAACTGTTCGGACTTTTGACACTTGAATGCCCCGGCCCATTTGTGCCTCTTTGCTTCTTAAACTGTCAGCAGTGTTTTCTTTTATATTTTCTCATTTAAGATCATTTACCTTCCTGTTATTGTGACAAACTAATGTTTTGTCTTGGAGTTCTGTGATCAAATACCTTATTAAAAGTCTGACAAAAATGTAAAAAAGACTTGTTTATGGAATACTAAATTTTATTCATATGTTTGCATAAGTAAGATATTTTTTCTTTTAAAAAGTGTTGATGTTTTAACGAATTTCTATAAAAGTTTTGTTCAGTGATTTATTACCACTCTAGCTCAAGTGACCCAAAGGGTCATATGAGCTTATATTCCATCGCTTGGCATCGTCCGTCAATCCGTCTGTAAACCTTTTCAAAGGTAAACACCTCCGACACTTCAAGCATTTTTTGTTCTTTTTCTCATATTAAATCGAACATATAACATTATTTTATATAAGGGCGAAGTGAAACACAAAAAAAACTTGGTTTGGAGGTTTGCAGACAACCAGTATTAGTTATTAATAAGTTACAAAAGAATAGCTTTGAACAGAAGCTGATCGAAACAGTCCGTAAAGTTGTCCTCATCCTTGTACTATACAGTTCATCGTCTCGAAAAGAGGAATTGAAATACCAAAATCTGTAAATTCCACGAACTATATCCTACTGTTATTACACCATAGTTGGGAAGTTATCCTGCAGGTTATCTAAGCAAACAGTTAATATCTGGTTTGTATACAGTTCCGCATGGTGGTCGATAAGCAACAGTGCTTGAATGAAAAACACAAAAAGACAGCAGTATCAGATCTATAAAATGACTGAATATCGGGCCTTTTGTAGTAGCATGTGCACCCTTTTCGATTAATTTCTTTTCCAAAATAACATTACTGAATAAAATTTATCGTAAGACGATGAATTGAAACAAAATTTGGCACAATTTAATGAAACTGAAACAGAACGGTGCCATGAAAATGACAATACTGTATGTGTTTTACTTTTTTTTACTAATATAATATTTACAGTTAAAACAACACAACACTGTCAATTAGATAACACATTTTAAAAACATTAAAATGTGAATTCTTTGAAGAGCTCTTAGACCGACTGATATTTAAAAAAAAAACAGATAACAACAAGACATAAAACAATAACATAAGCATGCATACAAAAAGAGACAGACAATTAGACTCAATGAGTCATACAAAAAGACACCTCGCATACACATGATAAATAATGACAAACAAACATAAAAAAAACTAATAAATAAATATAAAAAAAGACAGAAAATAAACAAAAACACAAGACCAAGGAAGAGGTTCAGCTATGGAAGATTGATTAGTGAGATATACATGAACTACAGGAGCAATTTTTAGAAAAACACAATATAGATATGAGGTTTTTGAAGCTGCCAAAAGTTGTAATAGAACGAGCATGGTTAGGTAGGGATTTCCAAAGTTGAGCTGCCTCATAGCTGAAACTCTTCTTGCAGTACCTTGTAGTTCTTGGTCTGGACAATTCCACTGAGTGTTTGTATCTGAAATTATAAGAGTTTTCTTTAAAAGTAAACATATTTTGTTAAAATTCAGGGCTAGATTTGTTTAGAATTCTGTATGTCTCTAATGCCATGGTTCTCATTCGTCTGATTTTAAGGGATGTGAGTTTTGATTTTTCTAGTAAAGTGTCGTATGAGTTGGTGTTGTCTTCATAGATGAAACAAAGTGCTCTTTCCTGCAGTTTTTCTATTTGTTTTGTATTTTTCTCACTGCAGAAGTGCAAGGTTAAGGGGCAATAACTCAAATATGACAAATTAAAGGAGTGGTAGTAGTCAATTATGCCAGTTTGTTTAGATGATGTCCAATCCTTTCTAGAACGTTAAGCTGACGGGCTGCCTTTTTACAGATGTTTGCTATGTGAATGTTTAATTTAAAACCAATTGTTACTCAAAAAGAAGCATAACGTCATCTTCACATTTAATATTGCAAGAGTTTAAGTTAAAGGTGATATCATGCTTATGTGTTTTTCGCTTATGGCTATAGCCTGGAATTTTTCTGGGTTTGCCTGCATTTTGTTATCAGAGAACCATGAAGAGCTATCATCCTCCAAGGATTTAATGACTGTAGCCAAAGAATCACCAGACTAGGAAAGAGGGTTGTCGTCAGCATATAGTTGTACAAATCACAGTGTTTTATAAATAAAAATATATCGTTTATAAAAATGTTAAACAAGATGGGACAACTATTGACCCCTGCGGCACCCCTTTATAAATTTCAAATTTCAAGCATGTCGCTGACATTTTGACCTATCTTGACACATTGTTTTCTTTTACTTAGATAAGTGTTTAATAGAGAAAGAGCAGATACACTGAGTCCACAAAATTTAAGTTTCAAAAGTAAAAGATCATGAGGTAGACAATCAAAGGCTTTGCTTATTTCCATGAGAATTGCCGCAGTGTATCTGTGACTGACTGAAGCTCTGTTCCAGTCTTCAATTATTCCCAATAATGCTGAATTGCAGCCATAGCCAGCCCTTAAAGCAGCAAGAAAAGGATTAAAAAGGGTTTTAAAATGATCAGAAAGCTGAGTTTCTATTGCTGTCTCAAATACTTTGGACATTGAAAGGAGGACGCTAATGGGTCGATTATTACCTACTTCCAGGACACTGTTCTTTTTATGGATGGGTGCAACTTGGGCAACCTTTAGGGAATCTGGAAAAGTAGAGCTAGGCAGCAAAAGATTTACAATATCAGTTATAGGTTTAACAATGATGGGTTTAGCATGATGAAGTAATTTTGAGAAATTCCATCTATACCTGTCGCCTTTTTAACATTAATTTTACGTATACGCTTGCATTGCTTACAAAGTTTTCACTGACAGGCCTAAAATCTAGGTTAGTTATTGAACTTGAGACATATTTTTGATTGATCTGTATGACACTGGGGTGGTTTTCATCTATGTTGGTGTTGTTATTGCCAATGTCTTTTGCTACATTCACAAAAAAGTTATTAAAGCTCTCACATATTTTCTGTTGGTCAGTTTCAATTATGTTGCTTTCTTGGATAATGATATCTTTTTGGTTTGTGCTTCCTTTGTTTGTTAAAAAAGGGTTTGATTGTGGGTCGGAAGTCTTTTGATTTGGCACCACCTGCACATCTTTCGATGAAGTAGTTGTTGACTGATTTTTTCTTGAGTTTAGAAACTAGATTTCTTTGGGTTTTGTATGCTTCCCAGTTTGCCTTAGTTTGTTTTTTCTCAAACTTGTTATGACGCATCTTTTTTTTATAGATAGCTGATTTTAGCTCTTTGTTCATATATGGCACTTGTTTTGGAAGGATTCTTCTTTGCTTCAAAGGTGCATGTTTGTTTGCTACCTCAATGAATGTGTTGTTAAAATTTTCATATGCAGTGTTTACGTTTAAGTTGTTTTCAATATTCCAGTTTATGTCATACAGATCTGATAAGAAAACATCTTCACCAAAATATTTAAAGCTTCTACAAGTCATATATTTAGGTTTATGGAGAGGTCTGTTACATTTCACTTGTACAGCAATAGAGTTATGTACGTCACTAAGACCAGTGCCAAAATTACAAATCTTCTATCTTAAACGAAAAGAAATGTTTAACTCATCTGACACTATAAGTCAAATAGCAATCAATTTGGGTAGAGTTGTTTATTGGCAAAGGAATAAAAGGCCATTGTTTTGATTTTGGGTTCATAATAAAGATGGTCACCATTGCCAAAAAAATGACATACAGCTAAATTGCAGATCTACCTGTTCTTAAAATTTGAAGGAGATCAAACTACACATGAAGTAGTAATTGCTCTTAATGTAGATATTTTCAAAATTTTGCATCCTTAAAGTGGATATCTTGAAAACTATAAATTTTAAAGATATTTAGGAAAAAACCTGTAACAGGGTCATAGCTACAATTTATAAAACCATTCCTTCAAAGAGTTTTTTTTTCGTTAGAGCGTAAAATTTTTACACCATTCTTCATGCATTATAATAAAAGTATTAACGCCTCTGACACCATTAATTCAGTTGCAAGAATTTGATCTTTTTTCAATCGGCATGAGTGGTAGAGAATTGTTGTTCTGATTTGTTAGGTGGCTGTTGTTTCTAAAAATAGAACATAGGGTAAAATTGTATTTTTTAAAAAAAAACTTGAAAATGGTCAAAATTGTCGCTAGACAGCATAAGTGTTGAGCACCTAAAGGTCTTCTTGCCCTAAACTATCCAAGAAGGTCTAACCAACCATGTAAGAGATATTGGCCTTTTTCGATTTTCGTCGAATATTGCACTTATTAGGCTCAATATCTTAAAAATGTTACCAAAAAATATTAAATTGCATATTGTTAAGCACGTCAGGATCTACAAAATATTTCACAGGGTCAAATTTGTATGAACATCAAATTTCATTGGTGTGCTAAAGCACACTCGTCTCGCTAAAAGGTTAATATTCAGCGTGTCAAATCCGGTAAAGAAGGACAAAAAAGACCTACCACAGACATCTCCACTCACATGAGATATATAAACCCCATATTTGTCAATCGGTGTATGTTTCCCATAAAAATTCTTCAGTGAATGCAACAACTGAGGAGCAACGTTACCCCGTGTTAACATTTTGTTTTGTTATAAGCTACGCTCTACCAAGAAAATCGATGCAAAACCCATAAGCTCTGAAATAACAAATTGATTTTTGTACGGAAACTCTATAAGCAGGACCGGGCGTGATACACGAGAAGATTAACTTGATATTGCGCTGTCACGTGTGTCTTTGAGTGTTGTTGTAAGTCTACCTTGGTTGTCTATTTCGAGATGTAGATCTACATATAAAGAAGAGCCCCAGAATCTGCAGCGACCTTTATCTCAAGTTCTTTGGGATATTTAGATGGTGAAAGGAAGGAAATCGAGATTCGTTAAATGAGAGAACAGAAAATGAGGTTGAATGAGTAGGCAAATCTACGATCGTTTTTGTTTAGAAGTGATTGTAAGAAGTCTGTTTCGTATTTATGAAGAAACAGATCAGCAAGCAAAGGTGCTTTCTTAGTACCCGTATCTGTTCTCAGTAAGAAAGTTGAACATGTCTATTATTTGGTATTTTGTAATTTTGTTTGTTTTCTTGGTCGGATTTGTCTCCTTGATGATAAATCTAAAGTATATCTTCATAAATAAATTTTAGAAAATTATTAGTTGCATTTGCATAGAAAGAAAATTTGCTTTATTTTCTTGTAAACTTTTTATAAGTCAAAAGAATTCGATTGGATTAACGATAATTTAAACTACGCCTAAAATCGTAAAGAAAATAGTATCAAATCCAGTTTAAACTGGAATACAACAATGAAGTTCATATTCACTATGCAGTTGCACGGACGCCACGTGCAATGTGATTGACACATGAAAATATTAATACGCCGATTTAAGGTGGGACGTTACGTTAAAAATGACGTTACCGATAAAATTTACCTGTACACTGAAAAATCCGTCTGAACGTCGTGAAAAGCAACGCCAATTTTAGTTAGATTCTATTGCATTTTTGACGTATAGGCAATGTTCACGAGTCTGTACCTTAAAAACGAAGTCCGTGACATAGCCTTTATTTTACATCAATGCATCGAAAATTTTCCAAGGAATATCATATTAGTTTTTGGTCAAAATTTGGATATTGTTAGTCCATTTTTGTGTATAAAAAGTAAAAATAATTGGTGTTGAAACTCATTTTTTCCTATATGTCTTTGTTAATTTCCCGCCAAAAATGCAATTTTTAAATGCATTTATTTGAAAAACGAGGTCCGTAACCCCCAATTTTTATTTCATATATGGATGTATATCACTAAGAACTATGTGTATACCAATTTTCATTAAAATCTGGATGTATGCCATTTGGTATCGTCCCACCTTAATTAACAGAATTTTTAATCTACTTAAATTTCGCGCCGAATATTTCAATAAATTTATTTATAAGTATTAACTGTAATAATATAAAAGCAATAAACTATTCGTGATTGTCAATTATTTCCGTCTTAATGAATGCTGTATATGTGTTGGTTTCACTGGTACAACAAACTCTTAATTCAGATGTCAAACAGTCAATGGAATGTTTGTTGATATTGTCATATTTTTTTTTTTCATTTATTACCTACCCGCAACCATTCGACTTAACAGTTTGTAAGATAATGTTAAAAAAATCAGCTTTAATATGTTTTTTTTTCAAAATTAAAAACGATGTTTGTAAAGATAATTCTGTAATTACAAATACACTGCTTTTGCAGAGAATGGTAAATCAAAATGGTACCAAGTATCGAAATGAAACGTCGCGATGCTATTGAGATTCCACCAGAAACAAATTATAAACCCAGAGATACATGGTTGTTCTTATGGTAAACCTTTACTAAAGAGTAGGTACTGTTATCTCCTTGTTGCAATGGTATGATTTAAACATATGACCTTTGATAGTACTGACTTTACTCTATTACTATACATATGTATGTTTACAATTTGATGTGTAGCACTTGAAAAGTTATGGCCAAAGAGCGCATTCACGACCGATATTTGGTCGCAATCTTCAAATAGAAAATAATGAGATGAGGAATAAGTGTATGAAACACATTTCACATGACAAGCAGTAATTTAAAATAAATCATAATGGAAATCCACCAGCAGCCTTCAACAAGGATACTGATATTTCCCCATATCAGATTTGTTTAATATATACAATACTGTTTTTAAATGTTTTGGTTTAATTGAACCAATGCTAAACAGTGTTGTAGGAGATACTTTCATAACTAAAAAAACCATTTTGTATTGGTTAGCAACGCATCTCTTTGATACGTTGCAAACCTTACCTACGGATTAAAAAGAAATAATAATTTAGAAATGTTTTTGACCCATAGATTAAATTAATGCAAAGGAATGTTTTTAAAAAACTACCTTATGCACAATTTCAAAAAGGGGAACAATTAAGGATGTATATGAACAAAAGCAAAATAAACTTTAAGACAACCTTTATGTATGATAATTTCTTAGACATAAAGACACCAAAAACATATCTTTTAACAAAATATAGATAATTCATCCCTGTTCAAGTATTGAAACTGGGAGAAATATATGTATTGTCAATGCATTTGGAATACAAGAAGATCTACCAAGACGAGATAGGCAGTGTGAGTTTTGTGATTTATAATTAATTGAAGATTTAATTCTCTCTCTTCTGGAATGTCTTCTTTATGAAAACACTAATATAAATTATCAATTAAATTAAAAGTTATTCAAATTTAATAAACATTACTCAAGAAAAAGGGGCATTATGGATTATGAATAATAAAAACCTGCATTATGTTATTGTATTGTTGGAAAACGTTAACAATTCATATGTGTTATCTCCCGTCGACCACTGATTTTCTTAATCGCCGGCTCATTATAGAAAATTATCTATTTTTAGGTGTTTTACTCAATTAGTCTGTAATGCTCTGTCTCATGTATTTGTCTTTGTAATGCCTTGAATAGGTCATTTTTTTAGAAAAAAAATACATTTTATTCTACTCAATAAGGTAGCTTAAGATTTTGATTTTATAATTTTCTTGTTGTCATGCATGGTATGACTTTGACATATGACCTATAATCTTTGCATAAAATTGAATATCTTTACTGACTGCTCGCAATAGGCAAAGCATCTATTATGTGAAGCGATTCAAAAGTTACGATTTCTAAATTAAATTGTGTCGTTATTAGACGCTGCTAGTATTTACAACTAGATTAAATGCAATGGTAAGACACGAACCATGCCTGGGATATAAAAAATATCAACTCCTATCTGTATTCCAAAAATGAATTTATATGGACCTGAAAATGTTTTTTTTTCAAAATTCTCTAAAAAGTAACCTAACAATAAAATTTTCAAATTTAAAGAAATAAGAAGAATCTAGAAGGCACCTATACATGTATTAAGTACACTAAATTACAAACAGTCTAGACTATCTAGCTAATATGAATAAGGCATTGCCTTGTTGTGATCACAGCATACTTATTCAATTTGCTTCATTTGATAGGGGGGATTAATAATCATAAAAAAACGTCTTTCAAATGCTTAGATTTAATTTTAGCAAACGACGCCATAGATTCTGTGGGTTGATTCTGAAAATAGCGCCTATCAGCGCATGCCTTTTCCTTCCAAATTTTGAATAATGACGTTGACAATATTTACGATCCTACTTCATCGATATGCAATGTCGAAATTTATGAAAAGCCAAATGAATTACATTGCTGGTAAATAGTTGCCCCACTTTTATTTTTTAAAAAATCTTCCATGTTTTAAAACACAAAATATATTTTTAGAAGCAATATCACTAATATTCACATTCATTTCTGTGAAATTTTGAGAAGCATATCCGGACGAAAAAAATCAATTTCAGCATTAGGCAAACTTTTTACAGGAACTTGCTGTAGAGTTCTCTTCTCTCACAGGTCACTTCGGGTCCGCTACGAGCTATGCTAGCTACAAATTAAAAGTACATTGTGAAATTAAATGTGTATAGGTCTTTTAGCTAGAGAAATGCATTAAATCAGGGTTTCCGCTGGCGTGGGCCACTTGGGCCATTGGCCATATTTTTTCAATTCTGGCCCAAAAAAATATAATTTTGGCCCAACAAAGTGGCCCAAAATGTTGGTTCCGTATTTGATCAACAATGTTATTTTCGTGTCATTCAAACTGACAACTTTCACTATGAAGCCCTATATTGGTTTATGACCCAAGCTAACACCGTTAATTAACTGTCAATTGTGTAAAGGGGTCAAAATAACAGGTGCTTGACCATCGCTGATTGATTAATTGATTGGATTAATTGATAGAAATCAATCATGAATGCAATATAATTGACCAAAGATGAAAGGATTTACCTTCATGCCATGATTTTATTAAGAACATCCTGTAATCCAAACGCATCCTTTTTCATGCATCAAATTGAGATCAGATGAAAGAACATTGTTTACATATTTACGATCTCTGTCTCCTCTGTAATACCCTCCTTTTGATAGGAGCACCGCCATAACAGCGGAGTACTGTGGTTTAGTGGAGTTCCAATGATTGATTTATTTTGTGTAAACAAGTTTTTTTTATTATATTATTTTTTTGCCCATTATATCAAAAACAATTTTTTTTAGAAAGATCTGTAGTACATTAAAAAAAACATTATGACAGTTTGTTAAATCTTAATATGATTAACTATGATCAATTCAACAATTTTTTAAATATATCTTATTGAACATAATAATAACTGTTGTAATCTGTGTGCTTTCCTTGGTACTAAAAAATATAATATTAATAATGATGTCCGGCCAAAATTAAAAAAAAAATATATTGGCCCAATGTCATTTATGTTGGCCCAAAAAATATGCATTTGGCCCAAAGAAAAATACACACAGAGGAAACCCTGCATTAAATCAAAAGACTCAGAGACAAAATGGGCTCATGTTTGATGGAGAAAAGTAACATACTGCTACATGATTAAATGAATATTGTCAAGCAAGAATACAGATAAACCATCAAAATAACTACAATTCTTTTGAAATGAAGGTCAGAAACCTAACACAGCTAGAGGGATAAGCTCAATCATGTCAGTGAAAAAGACAGAAAAACAAATTAGAATGAAGAAACTGTTGTTAATTGACAAGATCAGAAAATATAACGCTGACTGATGGAATTTACCAATCTATACAAATCCTCCATTGATGTTGCTGGTTGAGCCTTGACGTGGGAATTTCATCAACATTGTACATTGAAAACTTGCAACGATTTTGAGAAATAAACCAAGAGTTGCGGTCTTCCAATTAGCTTACATGTCATTAAATGAATTGCTTAACTGGGGTAAAATAAGCAGATTATAAAAATATTTTAAAGTTTTACAACAAAGTCAACCCCTTTACTTCTTAATTAACATAATGGGTATGGACCATCACTTGATGTATCCCAATTACATGTATTTACTGTAATTCCTGTAAAATGACCGCAATACTGGCCAAATGATATATTGACATCAAATTCCAACATCCAGGATTTAGCACCATTTTCTGTGGAGCTTATAGGGGCCTTGAACCTTGAAATCCTGTTGATTTTTTTCAAACAACATTTAAGTCATAATATGATTATAGGTGCAACCTAAAATGCAACGCAGGTTTAGAATATAGTTGTCAAAAAATGTCATCGATCAATAACTAATAGGCCTAATTATTAATATCGAATTATTTGTGCAAATAACAATTAAATATTTGTAACATTCTAAAATAGTGTCAAATACTAATAGGATGTCGTTGACGGGACGAAATACCCTTCTTTTGGTGTAACGTAATCCGTGACGTCATTTCCCGGGCAGAGTATTTCGCGCTCCAGCAGAAGTAAACAAAGCAACCTTTTTTCTGCCAGGTTTTGGGTGATTTTCTGTATACCAATATATCTTTTTAGAAGTATTGGGTGGAGAAGATTGATATAAAAACCTGGCAGAAAATGACGACTTGTTTCAATCAGAATTTTGGAAATAACACTGGTTCATGGACATACACAGGATTGATTTAAAAATTTAAAAAGTTAAGACCATCTTTTTTTACTATTTAGTGTTGTAAAGCTTTATCATTTATTGTTTTGTCTTAAACATCGCCATAAATTGGTTGAATATACTAGTTACCAATCACTTATCACGATTGTTCCTAACGCACCTGTTTACAATGACCATTCTCGCGAGAACTTGGCGAGATCAATTCATCTCTTTGACAACGAGAGTTTCCTTGAAATTTTTTTTAGAGATTTTAGTTTTGAATTTCCATCCGTATTCCCCTGTATATTTTTAAAAGAAATTTAACTGTGATTATTAAATCTGTCAATTTTTAAATTTTGTTCCACAAAAGCATCGAAGCCCCATAGAAATTAGTGCCTAACAACATTTAAGTCATATTATTAAGACCCTAGTTACGGCATAACAGGTACAATATCAACCATTTGATTACGAAATCTGAGTTACGATAGCATTAAATAAAGACTTCTTGATTGTGGGCTGTGTCGCGAACACTTATTCCACATCACATTATTTTCTAGTCTGTATGCCTTTATACCATTCATCCGCTCAAGGCAACACTGGAAAGTACGATAAGAATAGCAAATGAACGATCAATTTAGTTGTTGCTAAACTGTTAAAAAATAAAAATATTCTGAATGTATTGCGAAAAAAAATTTGCTTTTGTCAGAAAATCTTTTTTTTTTATCAGATTTGAAAATGTCAGCCCCCATAAGATAATACTTCGTGTCTTAGTTATTGTTTTAGCGTATACCGATGGTTGTTGAATAGAGCTGATCACCTCAATATCCACTTATGCCTCATACCTTTTTTGTTCTTTGTGTAACATTTGCACTTTAAAATGTATTACAGTTTAATATCATTTTTAAAACACAGAAACACATACAATGGTCATTTCTTACATATTTTTCAAATAAACGTCATACTCAATTAGAAAAAATAATTTCAAATCAAATTCTATAAATTATAATTCCCTATTTGGAACCCATCATATAAAAAAATCAGTAAAAATTTTAACCTTGCAAACAGTTATCTGCGTGGTTTTTTTTTAAATAATATCTTGAGAAAGTTTTAAGCATATCAAAATAAATATGTCATTGTCATGTGGTTTCTCATATATTTTTTAATATGGTCGTGTATGTCGACATTCACACCAAAAACCATTTGCTAAAATTTGTTTGCATTTTTGAGTTCTTAACACATTTATGAATGGATTGTTTATTTAATTCAGTTGGGTAGCAATCATGGATGGGATAATTGTAATCAGTAATTGCAATCATCTTGTAATCAATTATTTCTTAAGGTAATCTTATGCATTTAATGATTGCATGTAATTGTAATGTAATTGATTAAAGAAAGAAAAAAAGGCTGTTTTCATGATTATTGTTAAAAAAATATTTCATCAGTGGTTACAAAATAAATAAGTGTAAAGCTCTTTGAAAAGGAAACCTTAAAATTCACCACATAGACTGATGTATATGTTACAGTTAATAAGCGTAATCTGGGATTATCTGTAATCACTGACAAAATCAGAACATACAGGTAATTTCTCGCCATTTGAGGGATTTCACGTTATTAACTAAAATTCCTGAAAAATATGACACAATTTACACATATTCCCTGACTATATAAATCACTCATAATTTTTTCGTAATACATGTACAAATTTAATCATCTTGAAAATCACACCCGTTTTGAAAAAAAAGACTTGACAATTAATCAACCAACATAAAAAAAACCTGAACTTTGCATTTACCACCATTTAACTTGAAAAGGGATTTCGTTTTTTTTTCTGGTCAGGCTTTTTAAATGCGCAAAGTCATCAACATAAAAAAGTTTTTTTTTATTAGAAGCATAGCAGTATTTTTCTTCAAAGCATTCTATCGTAAGACAAAAACAGTTTCATAAACAAATTTACATTTGCATAAATTATTACAATAACTTTATCCAGAAGCAATTTCAAAGGTAACAAATTTCAAATGTTATGATGTTTTTTTTAAGGTTTCATATAACATTTACCTTCCCTTTGTTATGAAAACAACTGATGATTTATCTTTCAGGTATATGATCCGATGCCTAATTACGTCTGCTTAAAGCAACAGAAGACTTGTTTATGGATTTATTTTTTTTGCAATAGTAAGGTAGTTCATAGGTGCGGATGTTTTTATGAATTTCTATAGAAGTTTTGGTAGGTGATTCATAATCATTTTACTCGTCAAGTGAGCTTTTGCCATCACTTGGAGTCCATCGTTCGTCCGTAAAATTTTTTTAACGTTATCTCCTATGACACTGTAAGTCAATGCAATGCAACCAAACTGGGTTCAGATTTTCATTAACATTAGACAAAAAGTGGTTCTTTTTACGTCGAAAAGACGTCTACTGGGGACTTCAGGAAACTTCTTTTTCTGGTTGAATTCGATATAATGAAAGACGTCTTTTCATCCTCCTTTTTGCTCCGTCTTGTCAACGTCTTTTTGGGACTTTTTTCAATGTCTTTCCAACGTCTTTTTGAATCGTCCTTTCGACGTCTTTTCAACGTCTTTTTCGATGTCTTTTTGGCAATGCCTTTGTTATCATGTAATTTCAATGTCCTCCTTACTTTATGATGTGGTTTTTTTTTGTCAGTGTTTCTACAATCTTTTTCACAAGTTTGTATTTCATGGAGCAGGAATATTGGTTTTGATTTGAGATTTATTTGAGTGTTGAATTATTTGTATGATTGTACATGATAACCTGTTTTTATTTAAACAATAATTTTAGAAATAAAAATGTAACGAGAAAAGTTTATGAAAACAAAATTATACACAGACAGGAATTTAAAATGCAGTCAGTTGTCCAATATTTCATTTGTTACACTGATTCACAAGTAGTCGAGTATAAAACACCAACACTTTTGAGTTGGAGAATACATCAAAGCTTTAAATTATCCGTCTAAATTTCAAAATTGTCTAAACCCTAAGGTTCTTCCTACCCCAGACATAGGTTGAATATCTTAGTAATAATTTGGTTCCCCAGTTTGGTATTTTGGTTATACTGTTCTATGCTCTTCATATTCATACAGTGTTTGGCATTTTCAATATTTTTGGTAGAGCGCCTCTGATGAGTCTTAAATAGACGAAACGCGCGTCAGGCGTAGCAAAATTTATTGTCTGGAACTTTGTTGTCATTTGTATTTCGAACACACGTGAAGGTTAGCACTGCTGGTGGAGTTTAAATTCCCCGTGGTTAACCCGCTCCGACACCAACACTTTTGAGTTGGAGAATACATCAAAGCTTTAAATTATCCGTCTAAATTTCAAAATTGTCTAAACCCTAAGGTTCTTCCTACCCCAGACATAGGTTGAATATCTTAGTAATAATTTGGTTCCCCAGTTTGGTATTTTGGTTATACTGTTCTATGCTCTTCATATTCATACAGTGTTTGGCATTTTCAATATTTTTGGTAGAGCGCCTCTGATGAGTCTTGAATAGACGAAACGCGCGTCAGGCGTAGCAAAATTTATTGTCTGGAACTTTGTTGTCATTTGTATATCCAATGATCTTTAAAATTCTATTCAGGTGATAATTCACATTCCTTACTTTATCAGTCATTAATGGTGTTTATTTGGTACTCTAGATCCTGCAATATATAAGATCAGGAATTGAACCATCAAGCAGAACAAATTCTTTTTAATATATGGATATGTTGTACATGGTGAAACTCTTTAAACTGGTACTTAGAATTTAAAATTACGTTAAACAGTGACAAAAATTATCTTTTATTTCGACAACTAATAGTCTTTTCTTGCAATTGTTATTTTTTACTATAAATTATTTTCAAATCCAGAAATCATTTTTATGAATATGTTAAAGAAATAAACTTAAACACTGCCTCTTTCATGTTTCCAATTCCAAATATAACAAGCTACTGCCATCAACAATATGTAAATGTAGATATTAAAACCGAAAGAATATGGAATATGTGATGTACAGATGTATGTGTATCTGAAAAATAAACATGCACAATTTGTAAAAAACACTTAGTAAATGTATGAAAATTGTGCTTTCTTTAAAAAAATGTTGGCAGGATACCCTGGACGGAAGCTGAAATTAAACTAGTCAATGTGTAGTATTACCATAAAGTCGAGTCCCGATGTGACAATAGACTTTAGATGTCCAAATGGCACATGAAAATGACACGAAAAAGGATAAAAAGAAAGGTAAACAGATGAAGTAAGGTACCCTTTCACCAATAAACCAGGATGGCCGACAACAATGATTTTTATTCAAAATTGAAACAAATAAACAATTAAACCTCATTCCAGATATTTAGGACACAAGTAATGTCATTGCATCTGCTAATAATACGGTGTACGGTGTACGGCGTATCCTGGTTATCCTTTAACACCATACGATGAATAAGGAATATACTCGACATACTGACACATATATTCTGTTAGTAAAGTAATTTTGCTGACAATCTAAAATAACAGCGAGGAGTTGGTAGATTATGTTTTTGAAAAGATGGGCTTTTTAAATCATGAGATCGAGTTTATCACTGGTTTTTGGTGAACCCAAATTCCGATTCAAGATATTTTATATAAAATCCAAATTAATGGTTGTAATTCAAATGCAATCGATAACACGTCAAATGCATAGTAATTTTATTGTATTCAATTACATTTTAAAGTT
The DNA here is from genome assembly GCA_963971305.1 of Arcuatula senhousia. Lineage (NCBI taxonomy): Eukaryota > Metazoa > Mollusca > Bivalvia > Mytilida > Mytilidae > Arcuatula > Arcuatula senhousia. The sequence continues at coordinate 12,507,492 of OZ020312.1, forward strand.
TGTGATCCCTTCCCTGCAGGTAACAAGGCTCTTTCTGGAATTAGTGACTGAATTGCAAGTCAGCAGGAAAACGGTAATACGGTAGGTACGTATCTTTTCCGACTGAAAGTAGTACCGGATAATCCCACTGCTGGATACTTTCATGAATTCGACAAGATTCTTGTCGAAAATTTAAATATGAATAAATTGTTAAAAAAGATTATCATTGTTTATAAAAAAACCAACTTAATGACCCATATTTTTTCTAAGCAAAATCGATAAGATTTTTGTAAAACCGGTCCCAGCAAACACGCACTATTCTAAAGTGAATGATTACTAAGTGTTTTAAGCTATACTATAATCTACGTGGTTGTGTATTGCATTGTATTATAGTGGGGTCACAATAGGTCACAAGATGTTGTCAAAAAAGAAGTCAGGAAAGCCTGGTGCAGTGATAAGTGTACGGACCGCGGGACTGGAGCTGGAACAGTGAGGAGTTTGGTTAGCAACCTGAACAATAGTTTCAGCATTTTCCGTGGTTTTTTTTCTGAAGTAGTTAAGATTTTTCTCAAAAATCTTAATAGATATACGCTGACATGAAATCAAATTCATCAGAAAAAATCGAGAAACAAATGTCCCATAATTTGAAATGGCATGAATGAGTAAATTTCCACAAGATGTATAAGTGACGCAAAAATGACCGTTGCAAACATGTTCATGAAGACTGAGTCATCTGTTTAAATTTTGGTATATTTTTTTTTGTAACATTAACATCAAATATGAGTAGTATTCAATTTCATTAATTGTAAATCCTTAACTAAAGATACGGCAATTAGTGTTTGTTTTGTACAACAACATATATGCCTATATATATATCTATATATGGATTGTAAATTCACAAAAAAATTTACAACTCCAAGATGTTGTGTTTAGCATTTTCAAGTTTTGGGAAGAGCGCCTCCGATGCGTTATTAATGGACGAAACTTGTTTATGTAGTAACAAAATTTACTGCCTGGATCTTTGTGTGATTCTGCTTTCAGCCAGAGGGTAACTATTATTTCAAAACATCAGATTCATTTCAAATTATCAAACCATGTTCTATTAAACTCAATGACGTTCTAAAATCATCCCCACTACCTACTATTTCGACATGCAGATCTAAAACCGGTAAACAATCAACTTGCAAGACCTGTGATATGCTTATTATTTTTCCTGAATTTACCAGTAACTTAAACGGTAAAGTTTACCAAACCCTTTCTCACGACCCTCTGGACTGTTCTATCGGAAATGTCATTTACGGAATTAAGTGTACTTTATGTGGACTGTTGTATGTCGGTGAAACCAAAAATTCATTACGTTCTCGCATGAATGGTCATAGGTATGACACAAAAAATTCTTATTATCGGGTTTTGTATAACCACTTTAATCAACCTAACCATGACCAATGTTTGAACATGAAAGTCCGGTTTATCGAAAAGATTTACCACGACACCAACAGTCCGAATCTTAGTACACCTCACCGTAAAAAACGAGAGCTTCACTGGATAAAAACGTTAGGTACTGCAATGCCTTATTGGTGTAATGATAACATCAAAGGAGTAGGAAATCTTTCTAGCCCACAATGTAGTGAGGTGAATGTAATGAAACTGTTCGACCCTAATGGTAGACACAAACGTAGTCATGGTCACAAACGATACAAACCGAGATCTGATGCCAGTCAAACTGACAACAGATCTCTTTCAGACACGTTTGATGATCTGGTAACAAGTCTACAACAACCATTGGGAGTCTATCATGTTCGTACCATTCTCTATTCACTACGAGTCACGAAACTTAAAGACCTACGTGATCTTGGGTTAGAAAAAGCAGGTACTGATCCATTTACTCCTTCTTACAGACTTATTAGCATTATTTGCGACGTTGCCCTTTTTCGTCCTTTTAAGCATGTAAGAAGTGAGCCTCTGAATACTGAGGATAGGAAATTTCTCCATATTCCATTTAAGAACAAACGGATAGATGCTATAAACATCAGCAATATTTTAAATCGTAAGGAAGTTACATCTCAAATTCCTCAATATTTCAAAAATCAGTCAACACCAATTGTTTCTTACCGCTACACTTAAACCATGAGTAGTAAAATTTTCAACCACAAAAAGGCATTGCAGGACCTAAACATTGAAGAATATCTAAAGTCCCCTCTGACATGTGATTGCTATGCTTCTCCCTTTGTCTATGGTCCATCTGGTCATGTCATCACGGGTGATCTTAAGATAATTGAAAATGATTTATTACGTAATGTGGTTTCCCATGGACCTAAATTCAGGGAACCGCAACGTATAAATTGGAATCACAACTTTAAGATCATCATGGACGCTGTGGAGGACTATGCTAGAGCCTGGATAAAGAGGGAAAAGAACCAAGAACCAGAGCTTGAATCACTGTCGGACTGGGTAAGGACTATCAGATCTCTTGTACTAACCCGAATAGACAAGCTTCGCAAATGTGTGAACCCTGGTCTTCTTCTGTATTTAGAGATCGTGGAGCTCTCAATTGTCTCTCTTCGTATGTTGTCACGCCAGCAGACAAGGCTTCCAATAATATAGTTTTTGTATGTAAAGCACATTATGACGATTGTCTAATAAAAGAACTAGGCATTGATGGTAATACTTCCGCTAGTGCTACATACACACGGACTACATTTAACAAAGATGAAATCATAGCCAACCATAGCTCGTTTATGTCCTCTTTCAATATTCGAATTAAAGAAGAACATAAAGAGTTACCATATTAGTACTGGATACCTAAACTTCACAAAGATCCGTACAAAGAAAGGTATATAGCTGAATCGTCATCATGTTCAACTACAGAGATGTCCGATCATTTAACTAAAATCTTGTCTACTGTCAAAGAAGGTCAACAAGCGTACTGCGACACTATTTATAATCGTAGTGGAATTAATCATATGTGGATTTTGAAGAACTCAAAAGATTTGTTAGATCATTTTAAATCTAGATCATTTTCTAAGGTTCACTCTTTGAAAACGTTCGATATTTCAACTTTATACACTACCTTGCCACACGAAAAACTAAAATGTCGCCTGAAAAAAACTTCTCGAAAAAGCCTTTTTAAACTCTAGAAATTTTGTTGTTTTTGGTTGTAATTCTACATTCTTTTCCAAAACATCTTTCAAGGATAAAATTTGTTACACACTGGAACAAGTTTGCAGTATGCTTGATTTCCTCATTGACAACATATGTGTCACCTTCGGAGGAGAGATTTTTCAACAACCAATCGGCATTCCAATGGGCACAAACTGTGCTCCTCTCCTCGCCGATTTGCTTTTATACTCTTACGAGACTGAATTTCTTCAGGGATTCGTAAAGAACAAGAAGATGAAAAAGGCAAGGTCATTTAATCTTACATTCAGATATATTGATGATGTCCTTTCTGTCAATAACACTTCATTTGGTAGTTGGATTCCTTCAATATATCCTCCGGAATTGGAGATTAAAGAGACCACCGAATCTAATTGCTTCACGTCTTTCTTGGATTTGCACCTCGAATTTGACCCAGGTGGTCATCTCAGTACAAAAAATTATGATAAACGAGACGATTTTAATTTTCAAATTATTAATTTTCCTAATCTTCAGAGCAATATACCTACTTCTCCTGCATACGGTATTTATATTTCACAACTTATTCGATATGCCAGAGCTTGCACACATTACACAGATTTTTTGATCAGACACCGATTTCTTCGTGACCGACTTTTGGAGCAGGGCTATAAGAAAATACGTCTCATACGATCACTAAAAAAATCTTTCTTCGTTATCAGCCACTAGTAGAAAAGTTCAAAATTTAGTTAAAAGATATGGTAGTTAATTGTTTCTGGTCTGCTGTACTGAGATGATCACCTCAATATCCCTATTGTGTCTCACAACTGTGTTGTATTCTGTGGTCATTACCGGATCCTAAGATCGCAATGGAAGAGGGAGGTTTTGCGCCATAAAACCTGGTTTAACCCATCATTTCGTTTGAGATGCCTGTACCAAGTCAGGACCATTGCGATCCACCAATTTTCTGGTATGACTGATCCGTTTTTGTCATTTTCTCTGGACTATGAGATTGATCATTCAAGTTCGGTAGTTTTGTTATTACCTTTATTTCTTATATTTTATATTCAATTGAAGAAACCCCATTTTGAGGGAGGAATTTGGGGCAATAACTCAAAAACGATGCGTAAAAATATTTTGCTCTTAAGTGTTTTTCAGTAGATGTTGATGCACATTTTTTCTCATTTTCCTTTCCTATTTTGTACGGACAGTTTAGTGATATTTTGTTAAGCTATTAACAAAGGTGGCCATTTTGAAAATTGTTTCGCGTAATTATTCGACTTTGGTCTGATTTTGAAATAATTATATAAGGTGGCAACGTAATTTCCAAATGTTTACCGTATTGTCTTATTTGTCAAGTAAAGATATCAATGAGGAAAAGCTGTCCTGCTTATTGTCTCATTTAATTTTTATTGGTTATGAGTCTACAGCGTCTATATATGGTTGTGCGATCTGGAAAAAAGATTAAAAACGGTAATATGTTTCGAAACGACAACAGAACAACAAATCAATGATAATAATAAACATAATAATAAACTTTAAGAATACAATATAATCATCTCTTTTGATTTTTTTTAATGCTATACCGAATATACAGAAAACAATTAATGCGATCATATCATTTAGAATAATTTCAATAGCATGCTTCTCAGTACATTGTAAAACATTCTATCATAGGAGAAAAATAATTTCATAAACAAATTAAGATTTGCATAAAATATTACAATGACTTTATCCAGAAGCGAGTTCAAAGAAAAACACTAACTGTCAGGATGTATTACTTTAGTTTATACTTTTTTATATAAAGGTGTCATAAAACATTTACCTTCCTGTAATTATGAAAAAAATGATGGTTTATCTTTCAGTTATATGATCCGATGGCTAATCACGTCTGCTAAAACTGTAAAGGAGACTTGTTTATGTTGTCATTATTTTTTGCGTTAGTAAGGTTTTTTTCTTAAGTGCGGATGTTTTTAAGAATTTCTTTAGATGGGTCCAGTCCTAACCTGTACAAAAGTGAACCTGAAGCAGATTTTAGGTCCGCTTTTCTGGTCAGCTATAGCTGTCCAAAGAGTGAACTTTGGTCAGGTCAGAGCAGTCCATGGTCCGCTCTCCGGGTCATGTCTTCTTTTAAAAATGGATCAGTCATGTCAGCTCAAACCTGACCTGTCCTAAGACCGAGAGCTGTCCAGAATTGACCTGCCCAGAGGACAGTTATGCTTTTGACAGCTTTCTATCAGTGGACAGGACTGCAAATTAATTAATAGGTTGTCAATTCAAATAACATTTAAGCAATTTGCATTATTCATTCCATTAATTTTATCTAGCCAATAAATGTTTACTTGGAAAACAATAAAAACAATGCTAAAATATAATTTTCACTTGGAAATATTTATCTTGTTTTATTATATATTTTGATTAATTAAGTCATTACTTTTTTGTACTTATTTGATTATTTATTTAGTTAAAGTTAACGTAATGATTGGCAATTTAAAAAAAATAACGTAGTCAAGTAATTTTTGAAATATTTTATTGAATAAAAACAAAAAACATAAAATCCTGGGTTTTTTGAATTTTGAATTGATATTATTGTTATTTTATAGTTTTATTTTGAAATAGCAATAATATATATGAAATAAAACCATGTCAAATTAAAATCTTAATTGGACGAACGTCATCAATATCAATCCTGAACTTTGCTATTAGCCTTTATTTATTTTATAAGGCAATCCTAAATTACCTTTACATGTTTAACGTATTGTAGATTTATATTTATTGTTAACGCTTGTCAATATATAAATATTTTTCTCCATAAACTTGACCTGACCATTGGCCTGATTTGCTTTAATTTGAAGCCGTCCAAAGCGGACTTGGAGCTGACCTGGCCAGTGGTCAGGGATTCCCCGAGTGAACCTGACCAGAGTGTGTGTTCACTTAAAGCGGACCAGACCTGTCCTGTCAAGGCGGACTCAGAACCTTGTCTACTTTAAAGCGGACCACGGTCTACTAAAAGCAGACCAGAAAGCTGTCCTGTCAAAGCGGACTTAGGATCTGGTCTGCTTCAAAGTGAACTTTAAAGCGGACCACGGTCTACTAAAAGCAGACCAGAAAGCTGTCCAGACTGAACTTCTGGTCAGATTTTATGGTTTACTATGCAAACAGGTTAGGACTGGACTCATCTGTATAGAAGTTGTGTGGTGAATCATAATCATTTTACTCGTCAAGTAAGCTATTGCCTTCAATTGGCGTCCGTCGTTCGTACGTAAAACATTTTTAAATGTTAAATTCTCTGACACTATAAGTCCAATTGCAACCACAATAGGTACCGTTGTTCGTTCTAAGCAGGAAAAAGTGGTTGTTTTTACTTCGAAAAGATGTCTATTGGAGATGTCAGGAAAACGTCTTTTTCGGTTTGAATTTTATTTTTGAGACGTCTTTTCAACGTCTTGTAAATATTTAATTTTGGAACGTCTTTTCAACGTCGATCCAACGTCTTTGAGACGTCCTTTCAACGTATATGTTATCATGTAATTTCAATGTCATCTTAACTGTGTGTTATTTGTCAATTTTCCACAAGTTTGTATTTCATGGGCCAGGAATATTGGTTTTGATTTGAGATTTATTCAAGTGTTGAATTATTTTGTATGATTGCTTGCTCATGATAACCTGTTTTTATTAAACAGAAATGTTAGAAATGTAATAAGAAAAAATAAAATAATTCCATTATATATGTTGGTACAAGTTGCAATATTGTACATGTTGCAACATGTACAAATACATTGTACAAGTTTAGACAAAGTATGACATGGTTGTCTTTTATCAGGGACACGTAATCCGAAAGAAAAGATATGAGATTATACATTTTGTATCAAATTCTGCATGCCAATCTTAAGAAATATTAATATAATTATTTGATTAAAAGTAATATTAAAGTGCCAAAAAGAGCATTTAAAGTTTTGTTGCTGAAATCAAGACATCAAAGTCTGGGAACTTAAAATGCCATCGTTATGCACTGAAAGTTCTTAACAGTTGTTGTATTTTATAGACTTGATTGTGAACTGTTGATATTCATTCTCATTTATAGATACAAAAAATAAGTTGTGTCTTATAATGTGAAGGGCATCCAATATCTATCTTAACTTGTACAATTTATCTGTACATGTTGTAACATGAACAAAATTGCAACTTGTACACAATATTTTGATGACAAAGTTCTATACACATACAGGAATTTAAAATCCAGTCAGTTGTCAATTCTGCTTTTGTAACACTGACTCACAAGTAGTCCAATATAAATTCCAATGTTATTGTTATTGTGATTCTACTTCAAGTGACAATTCACATTCCTCACTTAAGTTCGCGATTTTTTCAAAATTTGTACATTGAATGACTATCATAAATAACATTGGTGAAATCTTTAGCGCTCAATTATTCATAGTTGGGATAAAATTGGCTTTTGAAATAAACAATTTCTATCCATTGTGGGTCACGTGATTTGTACTAGATGGCGCTGCTCAAATCCAATACACATGTGTATGTTGCATCCTATATCCATGCAGTATTTACCGATGTGTACAACAACGGACAATTTGAAATAATTAAAATTAAGTCTGGAACGATCAAATAAAAGTCAGTCAAATGACTGATTGTGAAAAGTTTTAAAATGGTGCCAGCCGTTAAGTTCAGAATTAATTCGTAGAAAAATAAAGAATTTTCGAATAGTTTATTAAGATTCGCCGTACAGACATTTTCGGAAAATATATTTCAATTTTCATTATGTAGAATTTCCCCATAATATTTCTTTTATACATCCTGTTTAAAATTCATGGTCGCCTGACACCCTACTGGGATTACCTTAAATGCTTCGTTTGAAGTGATATTAAGATAATTAGTCCTTCCGTGCACCACAGGGGCTTTCTTATCATTTTCTGTGTATAAGACTTTATTTCCTTCTACAAACCACTGGCACAACAGGGGTTCACTTGCCGTTTCCTGTTCATGTTTAATACCCCCGTGTAAACTATTGGCACCACAGGGGTTTAATATTGTTTCCTGTGTATTAGAAGTTGACATCAACCTGGTTGGAAAGGGTTCCAGAACACTTTCTTTTATCGAAAGTCAACCCCTTCGGTCCGCCAGTGCCATTTGAACATTGAAGTGCGAAAATGTTAATAAAATACCCTTTCTCATTAAAAACATATACAAACAAATAAACTGTAGGGATCTTTTTTTTTGTCTTGCAAATAATTATGTACTAACATGTAACTATAATTGTTTTTCCAACACCTCAAAAGCAGAAAAAGTGGGAACTAAAACTCTTTAAACACATATTTTATTTGGGTACTACATGTATACACAAACACGAGGTAGAATATGGGTACTACATGTATACACAAACACGAGGTAGAATATGGGTACTACATGTATACACAAACACGAGGTAGCACCACGCTTTGGCTGATTGATAATTGTGAGGGTAAGATAGTCAATTGAGTGAACATGTGATATTGACACCTGCTGATTAATTATACCGTATACTAATTAAGAAATTATCAAAAGATGTGCCGGTCCAAATTCTTAAATTTGAGCTGCGGTGGGTTTGTCTAAAGCGGTTTGAGTGCTGCATGGAAATCATTGATTGGAGGAGCACCTTAATTGATCTATCTGTCAATTATACCTGTAATTAACCACGGGGTGTGGCTGATAATTATTGAGGGGTGACATATGGTTCTAAAGGTTAATGATTTAAATTGACACCTGTGTATTCAATGAATTTATTGTCTTAAATACTTGAATAGAAATTGAATACTAGGGATTCTGTGTCAATAAATATTTCAGATTATTTACTATTTGGAATTATAGTTAAATATTTTAAAGCTACTTAAGATTTAAGTAAACTATATGCTTGCTATTCGATAAAGAAACGCGGGTATTAAAAAATTTATGAATGCCAAATTATTCATATTCCAAATTATTATTATGATCGACAATATCGGTCTTATGTTACAATTATCGTCAATTGTTTAATGTTTTTATAATCAGAGATGTTACGTCACAACTCCAATTAAGCTATCCCATAATTCATCATTGTTCTTAGCATGGTTGCGCCCATATGGTCTTGTGTATTGGAAAAAATTACGAATATCTTTCTAAATATATTGTTTCAATGCCCTAATCCGACTCTCATTATAAAAATCAAATAAACTAATAGCTCCACGGTTGATGTCTTCGCCTTTTACGGCTCGTAGACAAATATGGGATTTCTATTTCACAAATGAGTGCAGATGTTGGTTTGTCGTAGACATTTGTTTTGTCTATCTTTACCGAATTTGACACACTGACTTGGAAATTAGCAACACGACAGGTGTGCTATAGCAGGCAGGAAGCGCTTTCTCTTTTAGAACACCTGAGTTATTTCATGTTACGACTTAACAGCGATCAAATATGTCGGTTTTGTGTGATGATATAATACTAAATCACTAGTTGTTTGAAGTGTTATGTTGAATTTAGAATTGATATGTTTGATCTTTTACATCAGTCGATAAATGCAGCTCTCAGTAACAGCGAGTGTTCTCAAGGGAGTTCCTTTACGTTTCGTTGTTCTCGTATAGTACTCTTGTCTCAGGTTCTCTCTTGGTGAATTGAACTTTTATCGATTTGATTTTTTAAGTGTATTATTTTTTGTGCTTTGTACAAGATAAACAATAGGGGGAAGGTTGGGTCCAAAAAACTAGTTTAGCCCCGCCACATTTTATATGTGCCTGTCCAAAGCCAGGAATCCTTGTCAAAGCTTTTCTTTGTCCTTTTCTACTATCTGTTTATTGTTTTATGTCCAGAAACGGGTCTTTCTTTGATATTCTAAGGCTTTGTTTGAATCTTATGTATTGTATTTTTAGTCATGGGCCAATGCAAGACGGCGAGCAGTGACCTCTGGTCATGTTGAAGACTGCTGGCTGTTTTCCATAGTGATTTTTTAAATTGCCTTTTCCTTAATGTTGGTGGTGTCGCGAACACTTATTCCACATCTCTTTGTCGTCTATTGACTATGAGTTGTTGATTTCCGTTTGGTTGTTTCTGTGTTTTGTGTTTCTTCGTGCTGTTTTTGTTTTTGTTTACCGGTTTCGTCGTTGCCCTTTCGGACTTTGACCCTTGAATGCCCAATTGGTGCCTTCTTTGACTTTTAGAAACATTATACATTGAGTTGTAATCATATAAGTATGATCCGACTTTGTTAGAAAAAAAAGTTTGAAACACGTCTAAAAGTGATGTTGAATTCTAGTTACAAATCAGACGTTGCATAAATATTGTAATTGCAATGAAACCAGAAAAAAAATCTCACAAAAATGACTTTTTGCAACGTCTTTCTGGTTGTAGGTCGATACCATGTTGAAAGAAGTTGCAATCAAATTTCAACCTAAAAAAGACAATGACGTCTTTTGTCTGCTGTGTTGTCATATGTGCTACAAAACTGTTGTTTAGGTTTTTGCTTCATAAAAAAAAACATTTCCGCCTTGGTTGAAAATAGAACATAGAGGTAAATTTCCTTTTTGCAATTAAGTCAAAACGGGTCAAAGATATAGAAATGCAGGCAATAAAAGTGAAAAGCAAATCAAGATTAACTTGCCCCTTAAATTTTGAAAGGAACAACCCATGCAGGATTACTTGCCCTATTACCTAAAATTTTGGCCTCTGTTAGGCTCAAAATTTTGAAAACTATAATTACAGATATTCGGGAATTATTGTATCAGGATCAAAGATTTAGGTCCATTCCGTTTACGAGTTCTCTCCCTTAGAAACATTTAAATTGACCATTTTACAGCATTTTTCATTAGAATCAAATTGTTTACTCCTCTGACATCATGGCTTCAGTTGCATTAAAAGTTGCTATGGGTGTTCATTAGCAGGTATGGTAAGGTTTTTTGAGTCTGATGTTGCTAAAAAAAACTTAGGGGTTAATTGCATAATGTAGCGAAATGTTCGACAGAGAGCTTAAGTGTTCAGCATGCCGAAATTTTAAGATTTTATCACTCATGTAGGAGTTATTAGCTTTTTCCTCTATTTTTGTCGAATTTTGCACTTGATAGCTGAATATCGTGAAAATGTTACAAGATATTTGAAAAAAAAAATATTGCGTATTGTTAAGCCTACAACATCTACAAAATATCTCATATGGTCAAAGCTTTATGTTTTTTTTTGCTTTGAGAAATTATTTCCCTAAAAGCATCAAAACTGACCATTGTCAAAACCTTTCCCTATTGTATTGGAAACCGTAAAAGCAAGAGAAGAATTTAGTATTAGTAAGCTGCATTTAAAAGTACACCTTAAGCAACTCAATATAATGGAAATTATTAAATGATCCCTTATAGGAGTTATGGTCCTTGGTTACATCCCTGAATTGTTTAGGCCTTTTAGCAGACAAACCAGAAAATGATACAAAGCTTTTGATTGCTAATATTGTCAGCTAATCTGACTAAACGCTTTTTTGCATTCGGTCAATCGATATCATTTGAAAAATTCAATATATCAGAGCTGCCCTATCACAATCGCTTTGTGAAGAAAGCGTTCTGATTTGATGTCAGATTTATAAGCGCTCTAGAATAGTTTTACCGAACGTTTTAGCGCTGCTGCGTCTCTTTTTTGCAATCCGGAATCCGCAAGAATGGTTATCAAGTTTGTCAGGTAATCAATCTTAAAAACTGACACCTATGTGCTTGAAAATAAATCTTCTGATTTTTTTTATATTATTAAGATCATTTTTACACTTGTTATTAATTCAAAAACTTACATTACATTGTTCGGTGCAAAGAAAGAAACCAGACAATGAGATGTGTGCGCAACACAGCCTTCAAATATAAATAGCAATTCAAAAAAAAAATTCAGAGTGGGTATTGATTTTTGTTTCTCTTCATGTGCATTGCAATATCACATTAACATATAGCTTGCATTTCAATCAAAATTACAAATACCAAAACGCGGATATAAGCGGTTAATTTGAATATGCTATGTATCGGAAGTTGGAATTCCAAAACTGTTGAAAACCAGAAGTACTCAAAATCAAATCGTTCGAACGAGGAAGCCAAATCCAACACCAAGGATATTGACCATGTACATTTCAAGGAAATAAACCTGGTGTTTTAGGCAATTTTGAATTTAGAAATCGGAATTTCAGCGATAAAAATATTAGAAATTTTATGGTAGATCGTGTCAAACATTGGAAGGCCGATTTCCAAAACTGTTTAAAACCAAAAGTACTCAAAACCAAATCGTTCGAACAAGAAAGCCAAATACAGTACCGATTACCTGACGTGCGCTTCGATTGATCATAAAAACGTTATGAGAAAACCCTATAACTTGTCCCTGTTATATAAGTTTCAATAGGAATATCAGTATGACTGTTGTTGTTTCCGAAAAAAAAAACGATTTAGAGAGTGTCTTATCAATGTTACAAAGATCTTTGTGGCGCTTTAATAGATTTTTGTAATATGTTTTTCCATTGGTCAAAGATTTACACTGCTCTCTTTAAAGATGTTTTTGACGTTTGTTACTTTAGGTTTAGTATGTTCACTTACAAATATTCAAAAATGATATGAAAAGAGTAAATATTAAGAATAAGCCAAAAAATTACATGTATATGTTTGTGAGCTTGTTTTCAATATAATAATATACAATTCTAATTTTGGTGTGAAAAAAAATCATTATTTTTGTCATAAAACATTATCATTAAGATGTATACCCTTTGACAAAAAACATGATTTGGTAAAATTTCGGGAATAGCAGATCCCAGAGTGTAATGCACTATGTTTATGGTTAAAGGAACCCCTTTTTAGCAAGTCATCGTAACGTCACACCATACATTGTAAACTACATATATAGCATGCTTAGATTGATATCTGCTTTTGTACGTTATTGTTTTTGAAATTGTTCGATTTACATCTGATGCTTGTAGAAAAATGGTACCGAGGGTAAAAGCAAAGATTGTGCAGAATTGTTTTATTACAGCATACACAGTCCGCCATAAGATAAGCACCACCCTATATATCTTTAATGGTACAATTTCAAAGTAAAACTTGAAACGCTAATTAACTTTAAGATTGGTTTTTAAGGTATGTCCTGTAAAAATTTATACCAAAGGATATATGCCAGAGATAGAAATCTTAAGTCTTTTAAAACAATTTGACGAAAAAATTAAATTTTGTTCAATTTAAGTTGGCTAGGTGTCTTACAATAAAACAAATTGTTAAAACAATTTCAATAAGATGACGAAACCATACCCAGTACAAATGGTTAAAAAGGGGGATAAATCATTTCTTGTCAAATAAAGGCAAAGAACTGAAAGAAGGATGCTATCTTAATGAAATGGAATTGGTATGGGAACATGCCAACTTTTGCGGTAGAAACTGCAATATCTGATGTCGTAATAAATTTTCCGAGCAATTATAGCGTTTGCTCTCTGTCTGACACATCACTTTTTTCAATCTCATTTTCCGTAAAAACCCACTTTTGAAAAAAGTCTTTTAAGAAAAAAAAAGCATGTTGACTGACATGTTTATCTTCTCCTGACAAAATAGAATAAAATAAAGAATTAAAATTACATTTTAAGCCATTTTAATTGATATGCGGACTAAAAATTTGCAAGATGTCCGAAAAGATGCTCCATGTTATACTCCCAAACCCCCCTTAAGGGCAAATTTTTTTCCACGGTTTTTAAAAAAATTCTATTTTCGTTAAACTAACAAAATAAGCTAAACCTGTTTCCAGGCATTTCTGTACATAAAATTGAGCAAGCATAGCATTTGTGAATAAACAATTTTGTCAGGAGAAAAAAGTTTTTTATATATAAATGTGGTGGAAAAAATTCTTTTTCTTAAATATCTGAAACAGAAGGTTACACGACCTCAAGTTTTTGTTATGTTTTTCAGAAGATAGTATATGTGGCTTGTCATTTGTGAAATATAACTAAAATCTGATGAGTTTCCAACTCACAATGATGCTAAATAACTCTTTTTCCATAACAATCTATTGAGCAACAGAACTCTAGGCCACCAACTTCGCGAAGTCATTAATCTGTAGAAAGGTCCGTGACCCCCAATTATTTTTGCAGTTTTTAAATGTTAGTTTATCAAAGTATAATTCTGCAAAATTAAACAAAAAAAAGATTTTTCTTAATCCCCCGAACCACCTTCACCTTTGACTAGCCTTTTTAAACGTCATTGAAAAGTTCATGTTTCATTCCAATGCGGTTTAAGGAGAAAATGGCATTTAGAAGTAGACATGATCAGAAAGTCGGGAAAAGCAGACATTTACAGTGACCCCCCCAAAAAACCGCAAAACCCTTTAAAAACTCATATTTTTTTCATTTGATGTGATTAGCAACACAACATTGTAAATAAGTGTCATGTGTAAAATTCTTAAAAAAATAGTTTGCTTGAAAACTTTGCTTTTTCTTTTGCTCTCAAAATCCTGAACTCAGAATCGGGTAAAAATCACACAATGCTATGTACCCACATCTTTAAACCAACATCTTCCCTAATTTGTAAATTTTGTAGCATGCGAAATTGTTCTAATATCAATAGGTTTTACTGTGCGATAGATCAGGATATTTTAGAAAAAATATAAAATGAGGGTGACATTTATAAACATGGTTGTGCTTAAGTAATGGCGAACTGTTTACATTTTTTGCCTACGTTTTGTTTTGTCTAAGCGTTACTTAGTATATCATTAGAAATATTATCAAAGACAGTAATTTTGAAAAATGCAAACCCGTAACCATTCAATTTGGTCTTACATAGAAATATTAGACTGTCTCAAAACCCCATGTGTGACAATTTTCAGGATGTAGCCAAACATGTAATTGAAGAAACGTTTCAAGAGTCATATCTCGAAAACTTGTTGCAATGTTTTCGTCCTTTTTATTAAATGTAAATCTCACTAACAGGGGTCATATTCTAGCTAAAACCTGTGTCAATTTCATATTGAAACTGGGAGACATGATTGTATTGCAGATGCTGCTGGAAAACAAAATTAAACATCTGTCAAGACAAAAAGACAGGGTGTATTTTGTAATTTATATTTGAGCTAAAATGAAATGCACCTACTTCTGGAATGTCTTCTTCGTTAACACATAAGAAAAAAATCAGTTAAACTAAAAATTGTCAAAACAAATAAACATTACTAAAGAAAATCGGATTTTATGGAATATGAACAATAATATCTATTAAATTAATGTTTAATATTTTATTATGTTATTGAGAAGGCTTTAAAATTTGGAAAAAGTTGAAAATTCATAGAGTGTATGTATTATATCCGTCGACTACCGATTTTCCCTTAAAGGAAATATCTTTACTTTTAGCTTTTTACTCAATTTATTTCTAATGTTCTGTCAGATGTATTTGTTTATGCTATTCATTGAAAGGGCCATAATTTTTATCTAGGCTATTCTATTCTATGAGGTTGATTCGGAATTTTTGTTGTCATGTATGGCGTTACATTCAGCTTTGACCTTGGCCTAATATTGAAGCTCTTTACTTACTGTTTACAACAAGTAGAATGTGACGCGATTTGAAAATTACGATCTTACAAGAAATAATATTGAGAAAACGGCAAAAGTTTTGAGGTTGTAAACACTTAAATGAGTGTTTTCCAATAGCATTATCTTAAGAGAAATGTTCAAGCATCCAATCAATCTTATATCATAATTAAATAAAATGAAAATACATTTTCAAATACAGCGCTTTTATTATTTTTCGAGGGGTACATGTATCAGTTTTTTTTTGGTGTTTTAGGATATTAATTTTACCCACAAAATTTAAAACCCTACGAAAAGGAAATTTAACATTGATCTGTATGCTGCAGAATTTAGAACCACGAATTCAAGAATCCACGAATTAATTTTTATTCATCAAACCAAGAAAATTGGTACCCACGATAATAAATGAATCCACGTTGTTATCAGTTTTCTCGCATATTATCTAGTATGGTTCTCTATGTCGGCATCCACATCGAAAACCATTCAATAAAATTTGTTTGTATTCTGAGGCTCTTAGCACATAGATGATTGGATTGATTATTGAATTAACTTGAGTCAG
Organism: Arcuatula senhousia; assembly: GCA_963971305.1. Lineage (NCBI taxonomy): Eukaryota > Metazoa > Mollusca > Bivalvia > Mytilida > Mytilidae > Arcuatula > Arcuatula senhousia. The sequence continues at coordinate 12,523,670 of OZ020312.1, forward strand.
TACCAAGGCTATTTCTGGAATTGGCAACTCAAATTCAAACAGCCTTGAAAACGGATAAGGCAGAACGGTGATGAAATACAGACATGTCAGAAGAATAACGGTGATACCAACTTTAATCTCTCTCCCGTTAGAAATCTGAACAATAGTTTCAACAATTTCGGTATTATTTTGCTGCAATAATCTAGATTTCCTAAAAAATTTAAAAAGATATACGCTTACAATAGAGCATGATATAAAGATCATTAGAAAAATCACAGTAACAAATGCACTATAGCTGATAACGGCATGCATGAGTTTATCCCCGAAAATTGTCTGAACGTTACAGACTTCCATAACAAAAGGTTTTGCAAAAGCTACTACAATAAATATGTTGAGTAATAATGCAAGTAGCCATGACATACCAAAGAGAATTAAACCACGCGACCCTTGTTGGTTGATGGCAGATTCAAAACACAACAGAATTCGAATCCTTTGTATATTAATTCCAAGAATATGAATAAGTGACGCAAAAATACCGGTAGCATACAAAAGATGAGGAATGAGGCACTTGTAGAAATTTGTGGTAAAAATGTTAATAACATTTACTACCGGTATTAGGAGAACTCCATTTAAAATATCTGTAATACCTATACTTAAGATACGGAAATTAGTTTTTTCTTTGTAATACAATATCCATGCTAATACATATATGGATGGTAAATTCACAATAATTTGCAAAACCCCAAGATATTGCAGAATAGCAAGAGTTAAATTGTTCGTCATAAGGTTAGCCGTTCCATTAGAATAATTGGCTACCGAAAAGTTCATCTCATTTACAATTAGAAGTTCCAAAATTCGATACTGAGATTTGTTCAATTGACAACAATTATGTAGAAACTGTTCTGTAAAAATTTTATTCAGTTCTGTATGAAAGTATTATGTCTATATTATTCTGTAAGAAATCACGATTCGTTTGAATGTTGAACTCGTCTGTTGTAAATCAAATTTCTAATAACTTTATCCACAGAAAGATGATAAAAACTGAAGTTCAAAGGAAAAAAACATTACTCAGTCTGATGTTTTCCCTTGCCCTTGAGCTAATCCTTTTTCTTTTTAAGGTAAATATGATAAAAAATAACCTGTGTTTAACTGTTTGTTATCTAAGAGTTAGTTGCGTAACTATGATCGCTGGCTATTTTTTTTTTAATTTCGTAATTCTTTGGATTTAACAATTACAATTATTGGGTCCGTGAGAGCTTATTAAAAAAGTTTATAAATTTCTTGTTCTTTTTCAAGGAAGCAGAGGTACCAATGGGGTATCCGAATATCAAAAGTCCGAAAGGGCAGAGACAAAACCTGCAAACACCAACAAGAACGGGAGAAAAACAGACAACATGTAAAACATGGAAACACAAAACAACTGAATATCAATCAACAACGCGAACTCTAGTCGAAACCAGAGTGAACTCAGGTGCTCCGGAAGAGCAAAATCTTATATCAAATCTGATGCAAAAAAAAAATTCAGAGAAAGTGTCAAACTTGTAGTTTTTGAGTTATCGCCTTTGATTTTTATTTTAAAAATGATTTTTTGTTGATGTCTTTTAAACCATAACGATGGTGAATGAAACATAGACTTCCTTTAAAAGAAAATGAAAGTACCTACAATTTGGACCCAAACAGTGCATGATTTGGTTGAGTGGATTCAAAATGACGGCAAAAACATATCGTAACTTTAACCATTACAGATTATAGTTAACATGTATCCTTTTTGTTCAAAGAGAAAAAGAGCTTCAATTTAAGACCAAAGTCAAAGGTCATTACTCAAGGTCAAAGAAAAGACCTAACATTTGTTAAAAAGACTTTTGAATTTATATTTTCATTACTAATATGTAATTTTATGTATTACTAAGGCAACGTTAACCATTCATTTAGGCTAACAGTATTATAACATGTATTATCTCCTGTTGACCACTGACTTTTTCCTCAATTACTAAAATATTATAGAAAATATCGCATTATAGGCGTTTTACTCTATTAATCTGTAATTATCTGTCTCAAGTGTATGTATATCTTATACATTGAATGGCCACATATTTTAAAAAGTAAAATACTTCTATTTTGTTCTATTCTATTCTATAATTTTTCATTATATTTTTGCCGGTATTGTCATTGCCTTTTCGGACTTATGACAAACGAATGCCCCATTGGTGCCTCTCTCCTCCTTTCTAGTGTCATGTTTGACCTGTGACCTTAACCCTTGACACAAAATTGCAGCTTTTTATTTACTGTTCACAAAAGTATGATATTTCTTGTATTATGTGTAGCGATAAAAATGTTATGAACTCTAAATTAGTTCTTCCGTAGTTATTAGCCACTGCTGGTAAAATACGAATTAAGAATTTTTATAAGCACATATTTGAATATGATATTTATTTTGGAATCGACTTGGGTCAGTATTAAGGCTATTTCTGTAATTTGCGACTCAAACCCGAATATTCTGGGAAACGTATAAGGTGGAACGGTGATGAACACAGGCAAGTCAGTGTGATCACGTTGAGGCCAACTTTATTCTCTTTCTAGTTATCAACCTGGACAATAGTTTCTGTGTTTTTGCTGAAATAATTTAGATTTTGTCTAAAACCTAAATAGATATACATTGACGATAGAATATAATATCAAAATCATTAGAAAAAATCAAGGGAAAAATGCACCAAACGGAATGCATGAGTTTATACCCGAAATTGTCTGAACCTAACAGACTTCCATAACATAAGGTTTTGCAAAAGCTACAACAACAAAATTGTTGAGTTTAATGCAAGTAGTCGTTATAAACCAAAGAGAATTAAACCACGGGATGCTTGTTGATTGTTGGCAGCTTCAAAGCCCAGCAGAATTCGAACCCTTTGTATATTAATTCCGAGATGAACAAGTGACGCAAAAATGACCGTTGCAATTTAAAATTGTGGTATAATTGTTGATAAGAATTATAACCATTATAAGTGGTATTCCATTTAGAATATCTGTAATTCGTAATCTTAAGATACGGAAGTTAGTTTGTTTGTCATTGTAATATTACATCCATGTCAATATATATATGGATGGTATAATCACAATATTTTGTACAACTCCAAGATATTGCAGAATACCGAGAGTTGGGTTGTTCATCATAAGTTGATCCGTGCCATTAGAAATATAATCGACAGAGAAGATCGTTTCAATTTACAATTTATAATGGCAGGTCCAAATTTAAAATTTTGAGACTAACCTCTGCTCAATCGACAACACTAATGATCTTTAGGAATTTGTTGTTTCAATTATGTCTGTAACAGTTCAACTAAGTTTGGTATGTTATTATTATGTTAATAATATTAATTAAGTTATCAGACTTCGTTTGAATGTTTACTTCGTCATTTGTGTATGAAGTTCTCTAATAGAGGTTTGGCACCATAAAACCTGGTTAAACCCACCATTTTGTTTGAAATGCCTGTACCAAGTCAGGACCATTGCGATCCACCAATTCTCCGGTATGACTGATTCGTTTTTGTCATTTTCTCTGGACTATGAGATTGATCATTCAAGTTCGGTAGTTTTGTTATTACCTTTATCCACAAAAAGATTATAAAAAGTTATCAAGTCAAAAGGAATAAAATATGACTCTGTCTAAATCTTTTGCCATAAGCTAATACTTTCTCATTAAGATAAGAAACATCCTGTTTTGTACATTGTTTTACCTTGGAGATATCTGCTGAATACAAAGTCTAATTAGCATGATTAACGTTTGGGAAGATCTTATAGAGACAAGTAATAGCATTTTCAATTAATCAGAAACTAATATCTCTCTGGAAAAATGTTCTCTGTCGTTTTTCACTCTAGTTGAATGTGTTCTATACTCTGTTGAAAGATAAGTAAGTGCGAAAAATGTTTGCCTGAAATGAAAGAAAAGAAGTCTAAAAAAGGAGATGGCAAATTTACAATTTATTGTACAACTCCGAGATATTGCAGAATAGTAAGAGGTAAACTGTTCATCATAGCATTATCCATGTCATTAGAATAATTCGGGTCAGAGTTGTTCATTCCAATCAAGAATAAGCACTTCCAGATTTAAAAAAAAATGCGTAGGGAGCTGAGCTTTGTTTATTGATATTCAGTAATTTTTTGTGGTACCGTGTTTTATATATGTATGTTGTCTTTTTTTTCCTGTCCTTTGTTTGTGTTTACTGGTTTTGTCTCGTTCATTCAAACGTTGACATTCGGATGCCTCATTGGTACCTCTGCTTCTTCCAATTTGCAGCACAACTGTTCGATATGAAAATTATTTGGGTTTGAGTAATTCGTTTTAATCAACAATTTGCACTTTCAAAATTAAATGTTTAGATGAGCTTTGTCCTATTAGCACAATAACTGTTCTGTAGAAAAATAATTCGCGTCTGAGTAATTCATTTTAATCATCAATTAGCACTTCAAAGTCTCAAACTGGTTGGGGTCTTAGCTCTGTTCAATTGACAACACTAACGTTACATAGACAAATACTGTTATAATCAAGCATGTATATGTAACATTTTGATTTAGTTCAGTAAGTCTGCCTCGTATTGTTGAAGACACAAATCAGCAAGCAAAGGTGCATTATTATAATCCCAATTCAAATAAGAAAGTTGACCTTGTCTATTGTTCAGTCCTTTGTATTTTGTTTCTTTTTCTCTTAATTACAAATTTAAAGTATTTCTCGATATAACCGAAACTCAGATATTTATACCTTCTTTTCTGTTCTTTTTTTAATATCATGATTTGAGTTGTACATGTGGAATTGGACGAATAAATGTTGAGAAATCGAACATTTTTATTCGGTTACAGAATGGACCTAAGTCAGAGTTAAGAATCTGCAACAGTTCTTCCCATTTTTAGGATGCGCATTTGATTGACACCGTTTCTAAAATAACAACAATCGAAATATTTTTAGATGCCAGATTTGAAGTTAACAGATTTGAAAAAAGGTTTAGTGGTACATTTGGATGACCTGGCGATGAAGTGTTTGGATTTATCATTTTGTAATTTAGGAATCAATACAGGGATGCAATGCCATTACTGTAACGGCATAGGGGGTAAATTACAGATTCGGGATTGTCAACTATTCATTTCTTAATTATAGCTGTATATGTGTTGCCTGCACTGGTAGCCAACTCCAAATTCAGCTGACAAACAGTCAATGTAATGTTTCTTGATATTGTCATGACGAACATCTTTCTCATTTATTACCTACCCGTAACCATTCGACTTAACAGTTTGCAAGTTAATTTTAAACAATAGATTATCAGCTTTAATATGGTTTTTGGAATTTAAAACAGTTATTGTGGAGATAACTCTGCAACTACGAATAGCCTGCTTTCACAGAGTAAGGCTAAGCCCAGGTAATGTCGTTTGATGGCAATGACACTATTGAGATTTAAAATAGAAATACACTGTAAATGACTCAATTTTTTGAACCAAGAGATACAAGGTTGTTCTAATGGTACACCCTTCCAAATAAGTAGATATTGTTATCTCCTTGTTGCAATGGTATGATCTAAACATATGACCTTAGATAGTACTTACTTAATTCTATTACTATACATAGAAGCTATAATTTGTTATGTGTATGCGAAGCATTTCACATGACAAGTGGTAATTGTGGAAGCAATGGAAATCAACCAGCAACTTTCAACGAGGATACTGATATTTCCCCATTTCAGATTTGTTTATATTTATATATAAAATACTGTTTTTAAATGTTTTGGTTTAATTGAACCAATGCTAAACAGTGTTGTAGGAGATACCTTCATTACTAAAAAAAACCATTTTGTATTGGTTAGCAACGCATCTCTTTGATACGTTGCAAACCTTACCTACGGATTAAAAAGAAATAATAATTTAGATATGTTTTTGACCCATAGATTAAATTAATTCAACAGAATGTTAAAGAACTAACTAAAGATCCTTTTGTAAAAATGTGAACAATTAAGGATGCATATCAACAAAAGCAAAATAAACTTGAAGACAACCTTTATGTATGATAATTTCTTAGACATAAAGACACCCAAAACATATCTGTTAACAAAATATAGATAATTAATCCCTGTTCAAGTATTGAAACTGGGAGAAATCTATGTATTGTCAATGCGAATACAAGAACATCTACCAAGACAAGATAGGCAGTGTGTTTTGTAATTTATAATTAATTTAAGATGCAATTCTCTCTCTTCTTGAATGTATTCTTTATGAAAACACTAATATAAATTATCAATGAATCTAAATATTATTCAAATTTAAGAAACATTACTATACAAAAAAGGTCATTATGGAATATGAATAATAGAAACTGATAAAGCATATCTGTATCATGTTATTGTATTGACAAGGATTAAAACTTGGAAAATGTTAACAATTCATATGTATTATCTCCCGTCGACCACTGATTTTCTTAATCACTGGCTTTTTATAGAAAATATATATTTTTTAGTGTTCACGCAATTAGTCTGTAATGCTCTGTATCATGTATTTGTATTTGTAATGCCTTGAACAGACCCATATTTTAGGAAAAAAATCTATTCTATTCTATTCCATAAGGTAGCTTAAGATTTTATTTTTATAATTTTCTTGTTGTCATCTATGACATGACTTTGACTTATAACCTGAAATCTTTGCATAAAATTTAATATCTTTACTGACTGGTCGCAAAAGGCAAAGCACTTATTCTATTATGTGTAGCGATTCAAAAGTTACGTACTCTAATTTAAATTGTGTTTGTTATTAGCCGCTGCCAGTATTTACAACTAGATTAAATGAAATGGTAAGGCAAGAACCATGCCTGGGATATAAAAAAAATCAACTCCTATCTGTATTACAAAAATGAATTTATATGGACCTGAAAATGTTTTTCACAATTCTATGAAAAAGTAACGTAACAATAAAATTTTCAAATCTAAAGAAATAAGAAGAATCTAGAAGGCACCTATATCAAGTACACTTAATTACAAACAGTCTAGACTATCTAGATAATATGAATTAGGCATTGCCTTGTTGTGATCACAGCATACTTATTATTCAATTTGCTTCATTTGATATGGGGGATTAAAAATCATAAAAAAAAACTTCTTTCAAATGCTTAGATTTAATTTTAGCAAACGACGCCGTAGATTTTGTGGGTTGGTTCTGAAAATAGCGCCTATAAGCGTACGCCTTTTCCTTCCAAATTTTGAATAATGACGTTGGCAATATTTACTTCATTGATATACAATGTCGAAAATTAATGCAAAGCGCAAATAGATAACGTTGCTAGTAAATTGTTGCGCTACCTTTTTAAAAAAAATCTTCTTTATTTTAAAACACAAAATATATTTTTAGAAACAATATCACTAATATTTAAGCCGGATCTGTGAAATTTTGAGAAGCATATCCAGACGAAAAAAATCAATTTCAGCATTAGGCAAACTTTTTGCAGGAACCTGCTGTAGAGTTCTCCTCTCTCACGGGTCAATTCGGGCCCGCTACGAGCTATGCTCGCTACAAATAAAAAGTTCATTGTGAAATTAAATTTGTATAGGTCTTCTAGCTAGATAAATGCAATAAATCAAAAGACGTACAGACCAAATGGGCTCATGTTTGATGGAGAAAAGCAACATACTGCTACATGTTTAAATGAATATTGTCAAGCAAGAAAACAGATAAACCATCAAAATAACTACAATTCTTTTGAAATGAAGGTCAGAGATCTACGACAGCTAGAGTGATAAGCTCAATCATGTCAGTGAAAAAGACAGAAAACCAAATTAGAATGAAGAAACTGTTGATAATTGATAAGATCAGAAAATACAAAGCTGGCTGATGAAATTAATAAATCGATAAAGATCCTTCATTGAATTCCTGGCTGAAGATGACGTGGGAATTTTATCAACATTGTACATTGAAAACTTACAACAATTTGGAGAAAAAAATCAAAAGTTGTGGCCTTCCAATATGCATACATGTCATTAAATATGTTACTTAACTGGGGTAAATTAAGCAAATTCTTAAAATATCTTAAAGTTTTACAACGAAGTCAACCCCTTTACTACTTTATTGACATAATGGGTATTGACCATCACCTGATGTATCCCAATTATTTACTTTGATTCCTGTAATGACCACAATATTAGCCAAATATAATAAATTGACATCAAATTCCAACATTCAGGATTTAACACCATTTTCTTTGGAGATTATTGGGGCCTTGAACCTTGAAACTCAGCTGATATCTTTTTTCAAACAATATTTTAGTCATATTATTAAGACCCTAGTTACGGCATACCATGTATAAGATCAACCATTTGATAACAAAATCTGAGTTATGAGAGCAAAAATAAATACTTCTGTATGCTTTAAGACCCCTAATCTGCTCTAGGGAACACTGGACAGTACGAAAAGAATAACAAATGTACATGAACGTTCAAAATAGTTGTTTTAAAAAATGTTTGAAAATAAAAAAAAAATATTCTGCATGTATTGCAAAAAAATATTTGCTTATGTCAGAAATACTGTTTTTTATCAGGTTTGAAAATGCCAACCCCCTGATAAGATAATGCTTTGTGTCTGTTATTGTTTTAGCGTACGGATGGTTGATGTATAGAGCTGATCACCTCAATATCTACCCTATGTCTCACACCATTTTTGTGCTGTTGTGTAACACCGCATTTCAAAATGAATCACAGTTTAATATCATTTTGAAAGGGCAGAACACAATACTGTGGTCATTTCTCATAACCTAATTTATATTACATGTTTTCTAACTAAACGTTAAATCAAATTAGAAAAATAATTTCAAATCAAATTTTATAAATTATAATTCACTATTTGGAACCCATCATATAAAAAATTCAGTAAAAGAGAAAATTGCGAACATTTTAACCTTGCAAACAGTTATCTGCGTGTTTTTTTTTCAAATATTATCTTGAGAAAGTTTAAAGCATATCAAAATAAATGCAAATGGCAGTATATGTCATTGTCAAGAAGTTTCTCATATATTATTTAATATGGTCCTGTATGTCGACATTAACAGCAAAACCCATTTGCTAAAATTTGTTTGCATTCTTGAGTTCTTAGCACATTGGTGAATGGATTGTTTCTTTAATTCAGTTGGGTAGCAATCATTGATGGGGTAATTGTAATCAGTAATTGCAATCATCTTGTAATCAATTATTTCTTAAGGTAATCTTATGCATTTAATGATTACATGTAATTGTAATGTAATTGATTAAAGAAAGGAAAAAGGCTGTTTTCATGATTATTGTTAAAAAATATTTCATCAGTGGTTACAAAATAAATAAGTGTAAAGCTCTTTTAAAAGGAAACCTTAAAATTCACCACATAGAATGATGTATATGTTACAGTTAATAAGCGTAATTTGGGATTATCTGTAATCACTGACAAAATCAGAAAATACAGGTAATTCCTCGCCATTTGAAGGATTTCACGTTATTAACTAAAATCTCTGAAAAATATGACACATTTTACACATATTCCCTGACTATATACCTCACTCATAATTATTTCGTAATACATGTACAAATCTAATCATCTTGAAAATCACACCCCTTTTGAAAAAAAAGACTTGACAATTGATCAACCAACATAAACAAACTGAACTTTGCATTTAACACCATTTAACTTGAAGAGGGATTTCGTTTTTTTTCTGGTCAGGCTTTTTAAATGCGCAAAGAAATCAACAAAGTTTTTTTTATTAGAAGCATAGCAGAATTCTTCTTCAAAGCATTCTATAGTAAGACATAAATAGTTTCATAAACAAATTTACATTTGCATAAATTATTACAATAACTTTATCCAGAAGCAATTTCAAAGGTAACAAATTTCAACTGTTATGATGTTTTTTTAAGGTTTCATATAACATTTACCTTCCCTTTGTTATGAAAACAACTGATGATTTATCTTTCAGTTATATGATCCGATGCCTAATTACGTCTGCTTAAAGCAAAAAAAGACTTGTTTATGGATTTATTTTTTTTGCAATAGTAAGGTATTTCTTAGGTGCGGATGTTTTTACGAATTTCTATAGAAGTTTTGGTAGGTGATTCATAACCATTTTACCCGTCAAGTGAGCTTTTGCCATCACTTGGAGTCCATCGTTCGTCCGTAAAAACCTTTTTTAACGCTATCTCCTTTGACACTCTAAGTCCATTTGCAGCCAAACTGGGTACAGTTTTTCATTAACATTAGACAAAAGTGGTTCTTTTTACGTCGAAAAGACGTCTATTGTGGACTTCAGGAAACTTCTTTTTCTGGTTGAATTTGATATAATGAAAGACGTCTTTTCAGCCTCCTTTTTGCTTCGTCTTGTCAACGTCTTTTTTGGGACTTCTTTTCAAGGTCTTTCCAACGTCTTTTTGAATCGTCCTTTCAACGTCTTTTCAACGTCTTTTTAGATGTCTTTTTGACGTCTTCTTTGCAACGCCTTTGTTATCATGTAATTTCAATGTCCTCCTTACTGTGTGATGTTTTTTGTCAGTGTTTCTACAATCTTTTTCACAAGTTTGTATTTCATTGAGCAGGAATATTGGTTTTGATTTGAGATTCATTCGAGTGTTGAATTATTTGTATGATTGTACATTATAACCTGTTTTTATTTAAACACTAAGTTTAGAAATAAAAATGTAACGAGAAAAGAAAATAAGTACAGGTATATACATTTTTTATGGGAAAAAAATTATACACAGACAGGAATTTAAAATGCAGTCAGTTGTCAAATTCTGAATTTGTAACACGGATGCACAAGTAGTCAAATCTAAAAATCCAATGTTCTTGTAACTGTGATTCTATGTCATTAATGGTGTTTATTTGGTACTCATGTTCCTGCAATAAATAAGATCAGGATTTAAACCATAAAGCAGAACAATTTCTTTTTGATATATGGATATGCATAGTACATATGTGGTACATTCTGAAACTCTTTAAACTGCTACTCCTATATCCTTTATTTCGACAATTAATAGTCTTTTCTTCCATACAACTTTTATTTTTTATCACAAATTTATTATCAAATCCAGAAATCATTTTTATAAATATGTTTAAGAAATAAACTTATACCCTTCCTTTTTCATGTTTCCAATTCCAATTGACAAGCTACTGGCATCGACAATATGTGAATGTTAATGTACAGATGTATGTGTATTTAAAAAATAAACATGCACAGGCTGTAAAAAACACGTGGTAAATGTTTGCAAATTGGGTGCCTTCTTAAAAATATCGGCATTAGTACATGTAGAGTAATTAAGCCCTGGACGGAAGATGAAATTTATACTAGTCAATGTGGAGTATTGCCGTCAATGTGTCAATAGCCTTTAGATGTATAAATGGCACATAAAAATGCCACGAAAAGTAATATTGAGAAACGTAAACAGATTGAGTAAGGTACCCCTTCACCAATAAACCCTGCAAAGATGGCCGACAACAATGATTCGTTAACAAAATTGAAACAAATAAACAATAAAACCCCATTCCAGATATTTAGGACACAAGTAATGTGATTGCATCTGTGATTGCACATCCGTTTTGAAAAAAAGACTTGACAATTAATAAACCGACTTTTGACATTCGGATACCCCTTCGGTACCTCTGCTTCTTTGCTTTACCTCACCTTGGCCATTTAAAAAAATCAAATCAATAAGGGAATTTGAACTGAAAATAAACTTGACACACTGACACATATACTGTGGTAGTAAAGTATTTCTGCTGACAATCTAAAATAACAGTGAGGAGTCCGTAAATTATGGTTTTGAAAAGGTGGACTTTTTTAAATCATGAAATCTAGTTTATCACACTGGTTTATGATGAACCCTAATTTCGATTAAAGATATTTCATATAGAATCCAAATTAATTGTTGTAATTCAAATGCAATCGATAACACTTCAAATGCATAGTAATTGAACTGTATTCAATTTTAAAGTTTGTGACCCCATCCCTGCAGGTACCAAGTCTCTTTCTGGAATTGGTGACTCAATTGCAAGCCAGCAGAAAAAGGGTTATAAAACTTCAATCTCTTTCCCGTTAGCAACCAAACTCCTTCGCAGTAGGTACTTATCTTTTCCGACTTAAAGAAGTACCGGATAACCCCACTGCTGGATACTTTCATGAATTCCACAAGATTCGTGTCGAGAATTTAAATAAAAATGAGTTGTTATAATCAATTATCACTGTTTATTAAAATACCAACTTTATGGCCCATATTTTTTTTCTAAGCAAAATCGATAAGATTTGTTGTAAAACAGGTTCCAGCAAACACGCACTATTTTAAAGTGAATGATTACTAATTGTTTTAGGTTATACTATAATCTACCTGGTTGTGTATTGCATTGTATTATTATGAGTACTTGTCATGGTTTGTAGCTAAGATTACTGGGGTCACAATGGGTCACAAGATGTCGTCAAAAAGAAATCTGGAAAGCCTGGTGCAGTGATTAGTGTACGGACCGTGGGACTGGAACTGTGAGGAGTTTGGTCAGCAACCTGAACAATAGTTTCTGCATTTTCTGTGGGTTTTTATCGGAAGTAGTTTAGATTTTCTCAAAAATCTTAATTGATATACGCTGACATGAAATCAAATTCATCAGAAAAATCGAGAAACAAATGCCCCATAATTTGAAATGGCATGAATGAGTAAATTTCAACAAGATGTATAAGTGACGCAAACATGTCCGTTGCAAACATGTAGATGAAGAATGAGTCATCTGTTTGAACTTTTGGTATATTTTTAGTAACATTAACAACCAATATGAGTAGTATTCAATTTCATTAATTGTAAATCCTTAACTAAAGATACGGCAATTAGTGTTTGTTTTGTACAACAACATATATGCCTATATATATATCTATATATGGATTGTAAATTCACAATAATTTTTACAACTCCAAGATGTTGTGTTTGGCATTTTCAAGTTTTGGGAAGAGCGGCTCCGATGCGTTATTAATGGACGAAACTTGTTTATTTAGTAACAAATTTACTGCCTGGATCTTTGTGTGATTCTGCTTTCTTATATTTTATAATTAATTAAAGAAAACCCATTTTGAGGGAGGAATTTTGGGCAATAACTCAAAAACGATGTGTAAAATATTTTGCTCTTAAATGTTTTCAGTAGATGCCCATTTTTTTCTCAAAAGGTGGCCATTTTGAAAATTGTTTCCCGTAATTATTCGACTTTGGTCTTATTTTTAAATAATTATATAAGGTGGCAACGTAATTTCCGAATGTTTACCGTATTTTCTTATTTGTTAAGTAAAGATATCAAGGAGGAAAAGATGTCCTGCTTATTGTCTGGTTTAATTTTTATTGGTTATGAGCTCCGAGTCTATAGCGTCTATTTATGGTTGTGCGATCTGGAAAAAAAGATTAAAAACGGTAAAATGTTTCGAAACGACAACATGAACAACAAATCAATGATAATAATAAACATAATAATAAACTTTAAAAATACAATATAAACATCTCTTTTGAATTTTTTTTAATGTTATACCGAATATACAGTAAACAATTAATGCAATCATATCATTTAAATTAATTTCTATAGAATGATTCTCAGTAAATCATTCTATCATAGGAGAAAAATAATTTCATAAACAAATTTAAATTTGCATCAAATATTACAATGACTTTATCCAGAAGCGAGTTCAAAGAAAAACACTAACTGTCAGGATGTACTACTTTAGTTTATACTTTTTTTTATATAAAGGTGTCATAAAACATTTACCTTCCTGTAATTATGAAAAAAACTGATGGTTTATCTTTCAGTTATATGATCCGATGGCTAATTACGTCTGCTAAAACTGTAAAGGAGACTTGTTTATGTAATCATTATTTTTTGCATAAGTAAGGTATTTTTTAAACTGCGGATGTTTTTAAAAATTTCATCAGATGGGTCCAGTCCTACCCTGTAAAAAAAGTGAACCTGAAGCAGATTTAAGGTCCGCTTTTCTGGTCAGCTATAGCTGTCCAAAGATTGAACTTTGGTCAGGTCAGATCAGTCCGTGGTCTGCTCTCCTGGTCATGTCTTCTTTTAAAAAATGGATCAGAAAGGACCTACAAGTCAGGTCAGCTCAAACCAGACCTGTCCTAAGACCGAGAGCTGTCCAGAATTGACCTGACCAGAGGACAGTTCTGCTTTTGACAGCTTTCTATCAGTGGACAGGACTGCAAATTGATTAATAGGTTGTCTATTCAAATAATATTTTAGCAATTTGCATATTCATTCAAGTAATTTTATCTAGCCAATAAATGATTGCTTGAAAAAGAATAAAAAAAATATGCTAAAATATAATTTTTACTTGGAAATATTTATCTTATTTTATTATTTATTTTGATTAATTTAGTAATTACTTTTTTTGTGCTTATTTTTTATTTATTTAGTTAAAGTTAACGTAATGATTGACAATTTAAAAAAAAATCTGTTAATAACGTAGTCAAGTAATTTTTGAAATATTTTATTAAATAAAAACAAAAAAACATAAAATCCTGGGTTTTTTGAATTTTGAATTGTTTTTCTTGTCATTTAATAGTTTTATTTTGAAATAGCTATAATATATATGAAATAAAACCATGTCAAATTAAAATCTTAATTGGACTAACGTCATCAATATCAATCCTGAACTTTGCTATTAACCTTTATTTATTTGATAAGGCAATCCTAAATAAATTTTACATGTTTAACGAATCGTAGATTTTCATTTATTGTTATCACTTGTCAATATATAAATATTGTTCTCAATAAGAAGCAAAGGTGTACCAAAGGGGTAATCAGTATCATAAAACCGTAAAGACAAAGACAAAACCGGCAGACAAAAAATCATCACAACAAAACAAACCACATAACAACATAAAACACACATAAACATAACAACAAAACCGCATTCAGCAACGCGAACTCAAGTCGAAACGAGAGTGAACTCAGGTGCTCCGGAAGAGTAAGCAGTTCCTGCTTGCTATAGCACACCCGTCACGTTGCCAAAGATCGATTAAGTGTTGGTCAAATCCGGAAAGGATGACATTACAAAACTCTATGTCAAACCAACATCTGTGCTCATCTGAGAGATAGAAATCCCGTATTTGTATACAAGCACATGATGTCGTCCGTAAAATTTCTTGAGTGATGACAACAACCTGGGAGCAACGTGACCTTGACCTGACCATTGGTCTAATTTGCTTTAATTTGAAGCCGTCCAAAGCGGAATTGGAGCTGACCTGGCCAGTGGTCAGGTCTTCCCCGAGTGAGCCTGACCAGAGTGTGTGTTCACTTAAAGCGGACCAGACCTGTCCTGTCAAAGCAGACTTGAGACCTGGTCTGCTTCAAAGTGAACTTTAAAGCGGACTTGGGGCTGACCTGGCCAGTGGTCAGGTCTTCCCCGAGTGAACCTGACCAGAGTGTGTGTTCACTTAAAGCGGACAAGACCTGTCCTGTCAAGGCGGACTCAGAACCTTGTCTACTTTAAAGCGGACCATGGTCTACTAAAAGCAGACCAGAAAGCTGTCCAGACTGAACTTCTGGTCAGCTTTTATGGTTTACTATGCAAACAGGTTAGGACTGGACTCATCTGTATAGAAGTTTTGTTCTGTGATTCATAATCATTTTACTCGTCAAGTAAGCCATTGCCTTCAAATTGGCGTCCGTCGGTCGTACGTAAAACATTTTTAAATGTTAACTTCTCTGACACTATAAGTCCAATTGCAACCACAATAGGTACCGTTGTTCGTTCTAAGCAGGAAAAAAGTGGTTGTTTTTACTTCGAAAAGATGTCTATTGGAGATGTCAGGAAAACGTCTTTTTCAGGTTGAATTTGATTTTTGAGACGTCTTTTCAACGTCTTTTTAATATTTTATTTTAGAACGTCTTTTCAACGTCGATCCAACGTCTTTGAGACGTCCTTTCAACGTATATGTTATCATGTAATTTCAATGTCCTCTTAACTGTGTGTTATTTGTCAGTTTTTCACAAGTTTGTATTTCATGGGCCAGGAATATTGGTTTTGATTTGAGATTTATTCAAGTGTTGAATTATTTTGTATGATTGCTTGCTCATGATAACCTGTTTTTATTAAACAGAAATTTTAGAAATGTAATAAGAAAAGATAAAATAATTCCATTATATGTGTTGGTACAAGTTGCAATATTGTACATGTTGCAACATGTACAAATAAATTGTACAAGTTTAGACAAAGTATGACATGGTTGTCTTTTATCAGGGACACGTAATCCGAATGAAAAAATATGAGATTATACATTTTTGTATCAAATTCTGCATGCCAATCTTAAGAAATATTAATCAAATTATTTGATTAAAAGTAATATTAAAGTGCCAAAAAGAGCATTTAAAGTTTTGTTGCTGAAATCAAGACATCAAAGTCTGGGAACTTAAAATGCCATCGTTATGCACTGAAAGTTCTTAACAGTTGTTGTATTTTATAGACTTGATTGTGAACTGCTAATATTTATTCTCATTTATAGATACAAAAAATAAGTTGTGTCTTATAATGTGAAGGGCATCCAATATCTATCTTAATTTGTACAATTTATCTGTACATGTTGTAACATGAACAAAGTTGCAACTTGTACACAACATTTTGATGACAAAGTTCTATACACATACAGGAATTTAAAATCCAGTCAGTTGTCAATTCTTCTTTTGTAACACTGACTCACAAGTAGTCGAATATAAATTCCAATGTTATTGTAATTGTGATTCTACTTCAAGTGACAATTCACATTCCTCACTTAAGTTCGCGATTTTTTCAAAATTTGTACATTGAAAGACTATCACAAATAACTTTAGTGAAATCCCTAGCGCTCAATTATTCATAGTTGGGAAAAAATTGGCTTTTGAAAGTAAAAAAATTATATCCATTGTGGGTCACGTGATTTGTACTAGATTGCGCTGCTCAAATCCAATACACATGTGTATGTTGCATCCTTTATCCATGCGGTATTTACCGATGTGTACAACAACGGACAATTTGAAATAATTAAAATTAAGTCTGGAACGATCAAATAAAAGTCAGTCTAATGACTGATTGTGAAAAGTTTTAAATGGTGCCAGCCGTTATGTTCAGAATTTATTCGTAGAAAAATAAAGAATTTTCCAATATTTTATTTAGATTCGCCGTACAGACATTTTCGGAAAATATATTTCAATTTTCATTACAGAGAATTTCCCTATACTATTTCTTTTATACATCCTGTTTAAAATTCATGGTCGCCTGACACCCTACTTGGATTACGTTGAAAGATTCGTTTGAAGTGATATTAAGATAATTAGTCCTTCCGTGCACCACAGGGGCTTACTTATCGTTTTCTGTGTATAATACTTTATTTCCTTCTACAAACCACTATCACAACAGGGGTTCACCTGCCGTTTCCTGTTCATGTTTAGTACCCCCGTGTAAACTATCGGCACCACAGGGGTTTGATATTGTTTCCTGTGAATCAGAAGTTGACATTAACCTGGCTGGAATGGGTTCGAGAAGACTTTCTTTTATCAAAAATCAACCCCTTTTGTCCGCCAGTGTCATTTGAACATTGAAGTGCGAAAATGTTAAGAAAATACCCTTTCTCATTAAAAACATATACAAACAATAAACTGTAGGAATCTTTTTTTTTGTCTTGCAAATAATTATGTAGTTAATTAATTGTTATTCCAACACCTCAAAAGCGGAAAAAGTGGGAACTAAAACTCTTTAAACACAATTTCAATTTGGGTACTATGCACAAACACGATGTAGCACCATGCTTTGGCTGATTGATAATTGTAAGGGTAAGGTAGTCAATTGAGTGAACATGTGCTATTGACACCTGCTGATTAATTTTACCGTATACTAATTAAGAAATTATCAAAAGATGTGCCGGTCCAAATTCTTAAATTTGAGCTGCGGGGGGGGGGGGGTGTCTAAAGCGTGTTGAGTGCTGGATGGAAATCATTGATTGGAGGAGCACCTTAATTGATCTATCTGTCAATTATACCTGCAATTAACCACGGGGCGTGGCTTATAATTATTGAGGGGTTCGAATGGTCCTAAAGGTTAATGATTCAAATTGACACCTGTGTATTCATCAAGAAATGAATTTATTGTATTAAATACTTGAAAAGGAATTGAATACTAGGGATACTGTGTCAATAAATATTTCAGATTATTTACTATTTGGAATTATAATTAAATATTTTAAAGCTATTTAAGGTTTAAATAAACTATTTGCTTGCTATTCGATAAAAAAAACGCGGGGATTAAAAAATTTATGAATGCCAAATTATTCATATTCCAAATTATTATAATGATCGACAACACCGGTTTTATGTTACAAATATCGTCAATTGTTTAATGTATCTATCGTCGGAGATGTTACGTCACATCTCCAATTTAGCTATCCCATAATTCATCATTGTTCAAAGCATGGCCGCGCCCATATGGTCATGTGTATTGGAATAAAATTACGAATATCTTTCTAAATATATTGTTTCAATGCCTTAACCCGGCTCACATTATACAAAATCAAATAAACTAAAAGCTCCACGGTTGATGTCTTCGCTTTTTACGGCTCGTAGACAAATATGGGATTTCTAATTCGCAAATGAGTGCAGATGTTGGTTTGTCGTAGACATTTGTTTTGTCTTCCTTTACCGAATTTGACACACTGACTTGGAAATTAGCAACACGACAGGTGTGCTATAGCAGGCAGAAAGCGCTTTCTCTTTCAGAACACCTGACTTATCTAATGTTACGACTTAACAGCGATCAAATATGTCGGTTTTGTGTGATGATATAATACTAAATCACTTGTTGTTTGAAGTGCTATGTTGAATTTAGAATTGATTATACAGTGTTCTCCATTCGCCATTTAAGCCGGGTGTGCCGACCACCTTTTTCCAGAGCCGACCACCTTTCATTTTGGTAAGGTGGTCGGCAATTTTCAAAAAAATCCACGTTTAATTAGGTCTTTTGTTACTAATTAAATGAAGACATTGAATGACACTTTTATAACCCAAGCCAATTAAAACCATAGATCGATAGGTGACCAGCAAACATAAAAGAAATTTGCCGACAAGGTAAAACAGGAGGGCTAAGAATAATTTATTGTATGTAAATTTCTTATCATTCAATCAAAAATGGAGAAAATGTAAATAAAAAATTGCTGACACGTGTCCAGAATGACATGCAGATATCAGATATGTTTGATCTTTTACATCAGTCGATAAATGATTCTTAGCTAGCACTCAGTAACAGCGAGTGTTCTCAAGGGATTTCCTTTACGTTTCGTTGTTCTCGTATAGTATTCTTGTCTCAGGTTCTCTCTTGGTGAATTGAACTTTTATCGATTTGATTTTTAATGTGTGTTACTTTTTGTGCTTTGTACAAGATAAAAAATAGGGGGAAGGCTGGGTCCAAAAACTAGTTTAACCCCGCCACATTTTATATGTGCCTGTCCTAAGCCTGGAATCCTTGTCAGATCTTTTCTTTGTCCTTGTCTACTATCTGTTTATTGTTTTATGTCCAGAAATGGTCTTTCTTTGATATTCAAGGGATTTGTTTGAATCTTATGTATTGTATTTGTAGTCTTTTGCCAATACAAGACGACGAGCAGAGACCTTTGGTCATGTTGAAGACTGCTGACTGTTTTCCATTGTGATTTTTTAAATTGCCCTTTCTTTAATGTTTTTAATGACGCGAACACTTATCCCACATCTCTTTTTCGTCTGTTGACTCTGCGTTGTTTATTTTTACGTTTGGTTGATTTTGTTTTTTGTGTTACTTCGTGCTGTTTTTGTTCTTGTTTACCGGTTTCGTCGTTGCCCTTTCGGACTTTTGAACCTTGAATGCCCAATTGGTGCCTCTTTGCTTCTTTGACTTTTAGAAACATTATACATTGAGTTGTAATCATGCAAGTATGATCCGACTTTGTTAGAAAAAAAAAAGATTGAAACATGTCAAAAAATTATGAACAATAATATCTATCAAAATAATGTTTAATATTTTATCATGATATTGAGAAGGCTTTAAAATTTGGAAGAAGTTAAAAACTCATACAGTGTATGTATTATATCCGTCGACCACCGATTTTCCCTTAAAGGAAATATCTTTAGCTTTAGCGTTTTACACAATTTATTTCTAATGTTCTGTCAGATGTATTTGTATATGTTATTCGTTGAAAGGGCCATGATTTTTACCTAGTCTTTTCTATTCTATGAGGTTGATTCAGAATTTTTGTTGTCATGTATGGCGTTACTTTCAGCTTTGACAATTAACCTGGGCCTAATATTGAAGCTCTGTACTTACCGTTCACAATAAAGAATGTGAAGCGATTTGAAAATAACGATCTTACAAGAAATGTTTGTTATGAGCCACTTGTGATTAAAGGACATGGTACGGTAAGAGCCATATTTGGCCCCCTATTTTATGCAAAAATAAATCTTGCGAAAACTATTGAAATGCACTTTATACATGGAGTAAGATGGTTCAAATTTATGAGTATGCTTTCAATTTCAAATAATCTTTTCGGTTTTCAATTTTATAGAGACCTAAAACATAGTAAAATCAATAAAATCGAGAAAAATACTGATTTTTAGAGCGTACATTGTTATTTTCAAAAGCCTCCGCCTACGTGACCCAGAGATTTCTTAACTGATTTAGACTTTAATTGAAGTCAGTTTAAAAGTTAATTTACAAAATATCTGGGTCAAGAAGGCGGAGGCATCCAAAAATTGAAAAAAATGACCCAAAATTCGTCCATTTTCAGCCAATTTGACAGAAATATTACATAGTTGGTTTGTTTTGACATCCTATTTTTCACCAATGTTGGATGCTACGTTGAAAAAATTATTAGAACAAGTTTGTTCATTCACTTGAACTTCTAAATAGCATAGGAAATCTTTTCCATATCAATTTTGTAATTTTGAATCATAGAGGGGGCCAAATATGGGCCTTAGCGTACCTTGTCCTTTAAAATAAAGTTAGACGCAATAGTTAGTGGTTGCTTTATAAGTGTGTTGATGGTTTTTTTAGTGATATATGAATTCACCTCAATTTCGATATTAGATCACAAGACTGCGTTTTGTTTTGTGTTTCTACCAAATTAAGGCCACCTTATTAAAATATAAAAAAAATAATATTGAGAAAACGGCAAAAGTTTTGAGGTTGTAAACACTTAAATGAGTGTTTTCCAATAGCATTATATTAAGAGAAATGTTCAAGCATACAATCAATCTTATATCATAATTAATTAAAATGTAAATACATTTTCAAATACAGCGCATTTGTTATTTTTCGAGGGGTACATGTATTAGTTTTTTTTTGGTGTTTTAGGATATTAACTTTACCCACAAAACTTAAAACCCTACGAAAAGGAAACATTGATCTGTATGCTGCAAACTTTAGAACCACGAATTAATTTTTATTCATCAAACCAAGAAAATTGGTACCCACGATAATAAATGAATCCACTTTGATTGTTATCTGTTTTCTCACATATTATCTAGTATGGTTCTATATGTCGGCATCCACATCGAAAACCATTCAATAAAATTTGTCTGTATTCTGAGGCTCTTAGCACATAGATGATTGGATTGATTATTGAATTAACTTGAGTCAGTACCAAAGCTATTTCTGGAATTGGCGACTCAAATTCAAACAGCCTTGAAAACGGATAAGGCAGAACGGTGATGAAATACAGGCAAGTCAGAAGAATAACGGTGATACCAACTTTAATCTCTCTCCCGTTAGAAATCTGAACAATAGTTTCCGCATTTTTGGTATTATTTTGCTGCAATAATCTAGATTTTCTCCAAAATTTGAATAGATATACGCTAACAATAGAACATGATATAAAAATCATTAGAAAAATCACAGTAACAAATGCACAATAGCTTATAACGGCATGCATGAGTTTATCCCCGAAAATTGTCTGAACGTTACAGACTTCCATAACAAAGGGTTTTGTAAAAGCTACAACAATAAATATGTTGAGTAAAAATGCAAGTAGCCATGACATACCAAAGAGAATTAAACCACGATACCCTTGTTGGTTGATAGCAGATTCAAAGCACAGCAGAATTCGAATCCTTTGTATATTAATTCCAAGAATATGAATTAGTGACGCAAAAATACCGGTTGCGTACATAAGATGAGGAATGAGGCACTTGTAGAAATTTGTGGTAAAAATGTTAATAACATTAACTACCGGTATAAGTAGTACTCCATTTAAAATATCTGTAATACCTATACTTAAGATACGGAAATTAGTTTTTTCTTTGAAATACAATATCCATGATAATATATATATGGATGGTAAATTCACAATAATTTGCATAACGCCAAGATATTGCAGAATAGCAAGAGTTACATTGTACGTCATAAGGTTAGCCGTTCCATTTGAATAATTGGCTACCGAGAAGTTCATCTCGATTTACAATTAGAAGTTCCGAATTCGATACTGAGCTTTGTTCAATTGGCAACAACTATGTAGAAACTGTTCTGAAACAAATTATTCAGTTCTGCATGAAAGTTTTATGTCTAT
Organism: Arcuatula senhousia; assembly: GCA_963971305.1. Lineage (NCBI taxonomy): Eukaryota > Metazoa > Mollusca > Bivalvia > Mytilida > Mytilidae > Arcuatula > Arcuatula senhousia. The sequence goes on from OZ020312.1 coordinate 12,546,217, forward strand.
ATTAGTCTTTAAGAAATCACGATTCGTTTGAATGTTGAACTCGTCTGTTGTAAATCAAATTTCTAATAACTTTATCCACAGAAAGATAATAAAAACTGAAGTTCAAAGGAATCAAACATTACTCAGTCTGATATTTTCCCTAGAGCTAATCCTTTCTCTTTTTAAGGTAATATGACAAAAAATAACCTGTTTTTAACTGTTTGTTATCTAAGAGTTAGTTGCATAACCATGATCGCTGGCTATTTTTTTTAAATTTCGTAATTCTTTGGATTTAACAATTACAATTATTGGGTCAGTGAGAGCTTATTAAAAACAATTTATAATTTCTTGTTCTTTTTCAAAATCTTATATCAAATTTGTAGCAAATAAAAAATTCAGAGAAAGTATAAAACTTTTGAGTTATCGTCCTTGATTTTTATTTTAATTTAAAAATGATTTTTGTTGATGTCTTTTAAACCATAATGATTGTGAATGAAACATAGGCTTCATTTAAAAGAAAATGAAATTACCTACAATTTGGACCCAAGCAGTGCATGATTTGGTTGAGTGGATTCAAAATGACGGCAAAAACATATCGTAACTTTAACCATTACATATTATAATTAACATGTATCCTTTTTGTTCAAAGAGAAAAAGAGCTTCAATTTAAGACCAAGGTCAAGGAAAAGACCTAACATTTGTTAAAAAGACTTGAATTTATATTTTCATTACTAGTATGTCATTGTATGTATTACTAAGGCAACGTTAGCAATTCATATGCATTATCTCCTTTTGACCACTGACTTTTTCCTTAATTGCAGTGTACTTAAATATTATACAAAATACCGCATTATAGGTGTTTTACTCTATTAATCTGATTATTTTTCTCATGTGTATCTATATGTTATTCATTGAATGGGCCTATGTTTTGAAAAGTAAAATACTTCTTTTCTGTTCTATTCTATTCTATAGTTTTGATTATATCTTTTGCCAGTATTGTTGTTGCCCTTTCGGACTTATGACGAACGAATGTCCCATTGGTGCATCTCTCCCCCTTTCTAGCGTCATGTTTGACCTGTGACCTTAAACCTTGTCACAAAATTGCAGCTTTTTTATTAACTGTTCACAAAAGTATGATATTTCTTGCATTATGTGTAGTGATAAAAATGTTATGAACTCTAAATTAGTTCTTCCGTCGTTATTAGCCGCTGCTGGTAAAATACGAATTTAGAATTCAAAATTAGGTTTAATGAAATGGTAAGTGATTGTTTTTATTAGTGTGTTAATGGTTGCATAGAGTTGATCACCTCAATACCCGCTTATTGTTTTACAAACTCGTTGTGTTTTGTTTAACATCGTACTCTAAGATGTGTCACATTTTAAATTTTATTTGAAAAGACAGAAATCTATATTGTGGTTATGTCTTATAACTTACTTTATATTACTATTTTCTTAATTAAACATCATATTAAAGTAATAATAAAGCAGGTTTTTTTTTAAAAAATTCGATGTAAAAATAATCACTAAACTGTTGCATAATCATAAAATTAGAGCTTTCGCGCTTTTATAAAGACGAAAATTTTAATAATGTGCCTGTACCGGCCAGAAATTTAGCCGAATTTGAAAGAAGTTTGATACCAATGGCCACTTATTAACTTTCGTGAACAAAATTCCGATTTTTACCGAACATATCAAAACAAACAAAAATGTATTTTGAAGTAAGAGCATGTAAATCTCTGGGTTTAATATAAATTAATATTTCTTCTTTATTTGACAAGTAAAACCTTTCCGCTCTTAACAAATACTGATTAAAAAGTGTTTAACATGTAAATAATAACAATACACACGTACCTGTTTTCCTTATATCGTGCAATATATTAACCGGGCCTATTTAATTAAAAACTCGATTAATTCAATGACTGAGGGGATTTCTAAACCACTTTCTTTTGTTATTGTTATTATTTTAAAGGGAAACGGGGTAAGGAAAAAGCAAAACAGTTACAAAAGCCATATGTAGAACATACGTTTTCAGACCACGTTTGTTTACATCCATTTCCTAAAGTATTTTTAGATGGGCTTGCGCGGGCACTTCCGAGTGAGTTCAAACTTTGGTCGTATGCATCTAGTTTGCATAATACAACTCGGGAAGCAAACGATTGTTAAAGACAATTTTTTGTTAAATTCTGCAAAAATCCCACTGTTTAATGAAATTTTGTAGCTTTAATAAAAGTTTTTATTAACAATTCATATTTTTAAAGCTTAAAAAGACTGTTAAAAAAAATTATGATTTATTGGTTTATTATTACTTTAAAGTGGAAAAATAATTTCAAATAATTTTTTATGAACTATAATTTCCATTTAGGATCCATCATATGACAAAACTTAGTTAATGTGAAAATTGCTAACATTTTGAATTTGCAAACAGTATTTTGAGTGTTTTTTTCCATTCATATCTTAAGAAAGTTTAAAGCATTTCAAAATTAATGCAAATGGCAGTAATTTAATTGTCATCAGTTTTCTTATGTATTATTTTATAAGGTCCTGTATGTCATTAACACCAAATAAAAATCGTGTTAATAAATTTGTCTGTATTCTTCGTTTATAAGCACATATTTGAATATAATAATTATGGAATCGACTTGCGTCAGTATTAAGGCTATTTCTGTAATTTGCGACTCCAAACCGAATATTCTGGGAAACGTATAAGGTGGAACAGTGATGAAAAACAGGCAAGTAAGTGTGATCACGTTGATGCCAACTTAATTCTCTTTCTAGTTGACAACCTGGACAATAGTTTCCGTGTTTTGCTGAAATAATTTAGATTTTGTCAAAAACCTAAAAAGATATGATTAATATAATGTAGAAAGGGTCTAAGTTATTCATTTGAATCAAGAATAAGCACTTCCAGATTTAAAAAAATGTGTAAGGAGCTGAGCTTTGTTTATTGATATTCAGTAGTTTTTGTGGTTCCGTGTTTTATATATGTATGTTGTCTTTTTTTTTGTCCTGTCCTTTGTTTGTGTTTTCTGGTTTTGTTTCCGTTAATTCAAACGTTGACATTCAGATGCCTCATTGGTACCTCTGCTTCTTCCAATTTGCAGCACAACTGTTCGATATGAAAATTATTTGCGTTTGAGTACTTCGTTTTAATCAACATTTTGCACTTTCAGATTTAAAGGTTTAGATGAGCTTTGTCCTATTAGCACCATAAATGTTCTATAGAAAAATAATTCGCGTCTGAGTAATTCATTTTAATCATCAATTAGCACTTCAAAGTCTCAAACTGTTCAATTGACAACACTAACGTTACATAGACAAATACTGTTATAATCAAGCATGTATATGTAACATTTTAATTTAGTTCAGTAAGTCTGCTTCGCATTGTTGAAGACACAAATCAGCAAGCAAAGGTGCATTATTATAATCCCAATTCAAATAAGAAAGTTGACCTTGTCTATTGTTCAGTCCTTTGTATTTTTTTTCTTTTTCTCTTAATTACAAATTTAAAGTATTTCTTGATATAACCGAAACTCAGATATTTATACCTTCTTTTCTGTTCTTTTTTTTAAAATCATGATTTGAGTTGTACTTGTTGAATTGAACGATTAAATGTTGAGAAATCGAACATTTTGATTCGGTTACAGAATGGACCTAAGTCAGAGTTAAGAATCTGCATCAGTTCTTTCCATTTTTAGGATGCGCATTTGATTCACACCGATTCTAAAATAACAACAATCGAAATATTTTAGAATATTTAAGGCCAGATTTGAAGTTAACAGAATTGAAAAAGGCTTAGTGGTACATTTGGATGACCTGGCGATGAAGTGTTTGGATTTTTTATTTTGTAATTTAGGAATCCAATACAGGGATGCAATGCCATTACTGTAAGACTAAACCGAACGACCGAGGGAGGAAATTACATATTCAGGATTGTCAATTATTCCTTTCTCTTAATAAGTTCTGTATATGTGTTTCCTGTACTGGTACAGCAAACTCCTAATTCAGCTGACAAACAGTCAATGTAATGTTTCTTGATATTGTCATGGCCAACATTTTTCTCATTTTTTACCTACCCGTAACCATTCGACTTAACAGTTTGCAAGTTAATGTTAAATAAAAGATTTTTTTCAGCTTTAATGTGGTTTTTGAGAATAAAAAACAGTGATTGTGCAGATAACTCTGTAACTTCGAATAGCCTGCTTTCGCAGAGCAAGGCTAGGCCCAAGTAATGTCGTTTGATGGCAATGACACAATTGAGATTTAAAATAGAAATAAATGACAACTCAATAATTATGATTCCAGAGATATACGGTTGTTCTTATGGTACACCTTTGCAAATGAGTAGAAATTGTTATCTCCTTGTTGCAATGGTATGACATATGACATAATATATTACTTTGAAATAAAAGGGTTTTTTATTAACCACATGAAGTATGTATGTTTACAATATTAATATTATGAGTGGAGCTTGAAAAGTTATGGCCAAAAAGCACATTTTATGACCAATTTTTGGTCGCAATATTCAAATAAAAAATAATGAGATGTAGAAAAAGTGTATGCAACATTGCTCACATAACAATTGGTTATTAAAACAAAATCACAATGGAAATCCACTAGAAGCCTTCATCGAGGCCAGTAGTCATTGCTCGCCGTTCTGCAATTGGCTCATGGTATAAAATAAATGCATATACAAATTCAATCCTGAAATATTCACAGGTAGAACCAATTCCTTATACAAGGAACAGAAAACATTAAAAAAGACAAGTACAAACAAAGGCTTTGTCCCCCCAATGATTCCTTGCTCAGGAAATGAAAGGCACATATAAAATGTGGCGGGGTTAAACTAAGGAAAGGCACGTATAAAATGTGGCGGGGTTAACACACAATAAAAATCAAACCGATCAACGTTCAAAACCACCCAACCGAGTTATGTACATTTTTGACTAAATTGTAAGTCTGTTCTTTTTTAGTTGATCATTTGTTTGATTCAACTCATCAACATTTATGTCCTCATATTTATAATGTGGTTGGCATTTTCAGTCTTTGTGTACAGCACCTATGATGAATTCTGGATGAACAAAACTCATTTGAGGCGTAACAGAATGTATTCTCCTGATGTATGTTGTAATTCTGATTTCAAACATCGGCGATTGCTAGCCCTGTTGATGAAGTTTTGGTTTTCCTAATTTAGCCTGCTCCGGTATCGACACTTTTGTGTTTGAGAACACATCAAAGCTAAGAATTATCCTTTAAATTTCAAAACTGTGAAAATCATTATTCATAAATTGATCATAGTCATAACTTGGTTCAGCATGTATGATATAAAGTTTAATGCTCTCCGTATTCTTTCATAGTATGTTTAGCATTTGTTATGTTTGGGAAGAGCTCATATGGCGAGTCTTTAATTGACGAAAATCATGTGAGGCGTAGAAAAAATTATTTTTCTGGATCTATGTTCTCATTCTGATTACTCAAACCGTGATTGTTAGCGTTGCTAGTGCAGATTCCATGCTTTTTACTCGTTGGTGTCTACACGTGAGTATCACGTCAAAGCTATGAATTATCCGTTTAGATTCAAAAATTGACTCAAAGATCTAATGTCTTCCTACCCTCATGCAAAGGTTGATCATAGTCCTATATTTGTTTTCAGTTCGACAAGTATTGTTAAATATCTAATGCTCTTCAGACTCCTTCAATAACTTGAGCATTTTAATTTTTTGGTAGTGTTTCATGGACGGAACTTGCGTCACGCGTAGCAAATTTATTGTCTGGAAACTTTGTTGAAATTCGGATCTTTTATATTTAAAATTTATAAACCAAAACCCATTTTTAAGAAAAGAATTAAGGACAATATCAAAAAATGTAAAAGCTTTCGCAGCTTCACATTATTGTATATGTTGACTTCACGAATATTGTTCTCATTTCTCCGCACCAATTTTATACAGTTAGGTTATATTCTGTTAAACTATGAGCGAAGGTGGCCTTTTGATTGTGGCTTCCCGAATTCATTCGACTTTGGTCTTAAATCGAAGAATTTAATAAAGGCGGTTACGAAAAACCCATATATTTACCGCATAATTTTTGTCGCAGTTTTCGACCATTTATTTCAACTGTAGATCACAATGAGAGAAACGATTTCCTGTTTATCATCTGATTTAATGTTAATGGGCTGTTAGTTCAGACAAATTCAATGATGCCTATTTTTGGTTTCACAAACTTGAAATAGAAAATGGTAAAAGATATTAAAATGATATGTCGAAATATCTGGGAAACAATAATAATTAACATAATAGTAATTATTGTAAGTAAATTAATGTCTTCCCTTGAAAATGTGGGATTTATATTTGTTTTTGAAGTATGCAGAAAACAAGAGTGCGTCTGACTGCGATCACATTTTTCAATTACTTTATAGCACGTGGTTCTCATTTAGAAATTATCATATAAGAGACATATATCCTATTTAAATGATTTATCTCAAAAGGAACCACAATTTAAAAAATCTTAATCAAAGTTTGAAGTTGTAGCAGGTTTTAATCTCTTAATTGATCTAGTGTCAAAATAGTTCAAATGGCAGTCAATGTTACTGTTATCAGTTTTTTTAATCATTCATTTTATATATTAATATGGTACTGTATGTCGATATAAGCACCTCAATCCATTCAATATGTTTGGGTTCAAAGCACATAGATGGATGAATTTATGATTGAATATATTAGGATAAGAACCAAGGTTATTCCTAGAATGGGGCAGATCAACTCAAGTTTTAACATACGGATAAGGTAGAACCGTAATGAAAACCCGGCATGTCAGTATGATCATGGTGGTACAAACTTTAATCTCTTTTACGTTTGCAACCTGAAAAATATTATCTGCATTTTCAGTGTCATTTTGCTGAGCTAATTACAATTTTCTCAAAAATTAAATAAACGCAAACAATAAAGCAAGATTTTAAGATCATCAGAAAAAATCATAATTAATAGATTGATAATTAATAGACTGTCTTCCATGATGGTTTGCTGATCATGTTAAAATCTAATTTCAATTTGCAAATTCATAGAAGAGTGATTGACCTTCGAAATTTGAAAAAGGACTGAAATTTTACTTCTCTGCTCTTTTTTATCGTTTGCAGAAAGAGAACTTATCAAGTTAATATCTTGATTTGGTTCACAAATTTTTACCAGTGACTGAAATTTAATGCCGGCAGCTGACTATGTATTGTTTTACAACATGCTCAGAATGCTTGCTTTAAATGTTGATGTCAATCTTGTTTTAAAAGTAGATTTCAATAAAAGAAAAGATTTCCTGTTTTTTTCTGATTCAATTGTTGGGGTTGTGAATTATACTAGTAGTAAAGACAGAATTGTCAATGGAGTCAAAATACGGTTTCGCAATCTGGAAATAGGACCTGAAAACGGTAAAATTTATCGAGATAATATCGTGAAATATCCAGGTAATGACCTGCAAAGCAATAATAATAATTTATTATAATAATTAATATTATAAACCCAATAGATTTGAAAGTCATGTTACATTTTTAATTATATTTCTCATACTATTATACAGTAAAATATAGTGCAATCATATCTTATCATATCAGATCAATTGATCTCAAAAGCATGAATCTCAATAAAACAAATTATTCATAGGAGAAAAATAATCTTAAAAATAAATCTATTGATTCACCATCGGAAACTAATTCTCAAAAGTTTGCAGTTGTAGAGGGTTTAAAGTTAATAATTGATCTTCAATCAAACTATTTCAAGTAAATGTAATTGTTCACAGTTTTTGGTACAACATATTAATATGATTCTGAATGTCAACATTCACGCCAAAAAATATTCATTAAAATTTGTCTGTATATTTGGGTTCTAAGCACATAAATGAATGGATTTATGATTGAATTTACTTGGGTTAGAACCAAGGTTATTTCTAGAATCGGTGACTCTAGTTTAAACATTCTGGAAAACGGATAAGGCAGAACGGTGATAAAAAACAGGCATGTCAGTATAATCACCGTGGCACAAACTTTTATCTCGTTCCCGTTTATAGAATGATTAATAGTACCTGCATTTTCCGAGTCATTCTGCTGACCTAATCTAGATTTTCTCCAAAATCTAAACAAATATCCGCAAACAATAGAACAAGATATCAAGATGATCAGAAAAACCACAGAAACAAATGCAACATATGTTAAGACGGCATAAATAATATTACTTTTAAAAATAGATTTCATATAACAGACGTCCATAGCAAAATGTTTTGCAAATGTTCCAAAAACAAAGGTGCTAAGTAAGAATGCAAGAAGCCATGACAAACCTAAGAGAAATAATCCGCGGAATCCTTGTTGGTTGTTGGCATTTTCAAAGCACAGCAGAATTCGAACCCTTTGTATATTTATTCCGAGAAGATGAATGAGTGAGGCAGAAATCGCCGTGACATACAATAGATTAGGAATTATGCACATGTAAATATTTGTGGAATATGTGTTGAGAACATTTACCACCATAATAAGAAATATTCCATTTAAAATATCTGTTATTCCCAAACTAAGGATACGGAAATAAGTTTTTTCTCTGTAATACAACACCCATGCCAATAAATATATGGATGGCAAATTAACTATTATTTGTACAACTCCGAGATATTGAAGAATAGTAAGAGTTGACTTGTCCAAAAGAGGTTCATCCGTACCTTTAGAATAATTCGCGTCGGAGTAATTCATTTGAATGAACAATTAGCAATTCAAGATTTAGAAAAAAAATAAGAAACTGAGCTTTGTTCAATCGACAACACTGCTATTACTTAAAAATGTTATAAAAATCAAGTGTCATCTTAAATATATTTTAATTCAGTTTTGTATGCTAATGATATGCTAATAGTATTTATAAAAGAAACATGATTCGTTTTAGTGTTACTCAAATCTATTGTTTATAAGATATACCGATGACTTTTTCTAGAAAATAGTTCAAAGGAAAAGAATCTTTAACTCTCGGAGTGTTTTTCATTGGCTTATATTTTCTCATTTTAAGGTTTCATATGTCATTTACCGTTATGTTATTATGAAAACTTATGGTTTATCTTTCAGTTAAAAAGATTCGATTCCGTATTCAAAGTCTGTTAAAAACGAAAATAAGACTTGTTTATGGAATTATTATTTTTATGATTTTGCATTAGGAAGGTATTTTTAAGTTTAAGGAAATGTTTTTCCTAATTTCAATAGAAGTTTTTATTTGGTGATTAATCATCATTTTTACTAACATGAACTAAAGGGCCAGGTGTGAGCTATTGCCATCACTTTGCGACCGTCGTTCGTCCGTTAAGTTTTTGTGCACTTTATCTCCTCTGACTGTAAGTCCAATTGCATTCAAACTGAGCACATCTGTATATTGGCATATGTGCTACTAAACTGTTGTTAAGGTTTTTGATTCAGAAAAAAAAATATTTCCGTCTGTCTGAAAAAGAACATAGAGTTAAACTTCTTTTTTATGCAACCAAGTCAAAACGGGTCAAAGATATTAAAATTCATGCAATAAAAGTGATACGCATATAATTTTTTACCTGTGCTGAAATTTTGAAGAAGATCCAACTTCCATTTTAGGAAATAAAGGTTATAACAAAACTACCGAACTTGAATGATCAATCTCATAGTCCAGAGAAAATAACAAAAACGATTCGATCATACCGGAAAATTGGTGGATCGCAATGGTCCTGACTTGGTACAGGCATTTCAAACGAAATGGTGGGTTAAACCAGGTTTTATGGCGCCAAACCTCCCTCTTCCATTGCGATCTTAGGATCCGGTAATGACCATACAACACAACATAGTTGTGAGACACAATAGGGATATTGAGGTGATCACCTCAGTACAGCAGACCAGTCAAACACTAATTAAAACAACTAACCACCATATCTTTTAACTCAATTTTGAACTTTTCTACTAGTGGCTGATAACGACGAAAGAATTTTTTTGGGATCGTATGAGACGTATTTTCTGATAGCCCTGCTCCAAAAGTCGGTCACGAAGAAATCGGTGTCTAATAAAAAAAATCAGTGAAATGTGTGCAAGCTCTGGCATATCGAATAAGTTGTGAAATATAAACACCGTATGCAGGGGAAGTGGGTATATTGCTCTGTAGATTAGGAAAATTAATAATTTGAAAATTAAAATCGTCTCTTTTATCGTAAATTTTTGTACTGAGATGACCACCAGGGTCAAATTCGAGGTGCAAATCCAAGAAAGACGTGAAGCAATTTGATTCGGTGGTCTCTTTAATCTCCAATTCTGGAGGATATATTGAAGGAATCCATCTACCAAATGAAGTGTTATTGACAGAAAGGACATCATCAATATATCTGATTTATTGCCCCTTTTCCAGTTTTTTCCAAATTTTGTAACTATCTATTGTTTTTTTTTTTTTTGTAAGCATAAAATCTTGAAATCTATAAAGGACATTATAACAGGGTCAAAGTTGAAGGTCCATTCCGTTTACGTATTATTTACTTTAAAAACATCAAAATTGGCCATTTTACAACATTCTTCATTAAAATTATATTGTTAACTCTTCTGACACCATGCATTCAATTGCATTAAACCTGCTATGGTTGTTCATTTTTATGTGTGGTAGAAAAAAATTGATCGGATTTTTAATTAGTTTAAAAACATGACCGATGTTGCTAATTGAAGACTAAATCACCCATAAAGGAGTTATTGCCCTTTTATCCTTATTTCTGTCGCAGTTTGCACTTATAAAGCGCAATATCGCGAAAACGTTACTAGATATTTGATAAATTAAATTGCGTATTGTTACGGACATTCTTTGAATTTCGAATTTATTTTTTTTTTGTTTCCGTGTTTTAGCATTTCATTCCCCTGTGATTTTATACCCTTTAATTTTTTGGAAAAAGCCAAACGTGCGATACTATGAAAATTTGTAGAACACCCCAAAAAGGTACTATTTTTTACTGCTTTATATGTCATATTATTTTCTTATTGTATGAAAACTGTAGGGTTGATCATTTGACTTTTATTTGTTTTATTTTTCTTTGTAGTTTTCACGTACACCTGCGATTTTTCTGTAATCCTTTTCCAACTTGCTGATACTGATTTTCTTGCGAACCAATGTAGCCTTTGTATTTGAATTTGTAAGACGTTGAATTATTTATCGATAACCAGCGAAAATTACAGTGAAAACTGTGTGTTTACATTTGACGTTCTGAGAAATTGCGCCCGAATGTATCCGTAGATGATCTAAACTGGAATCTTACAAGACATTGTAATCTACGCCTGGAAACGACCGTTTTTGTACAGAACATTGCTGATGATTTACAGACCTGGTAAGAATGACAATTGTTCCTGTGACATGAATCTCATCATGCAAGAGACATGAACCTGTATATTACAAGAACTGTTGGTACTATTTATGAATATGCTGTCAAATTATTATGAATATTATTTCTTACTACGTTTGAAACTTTGTACTGTGTTTATTATTTTGAATTTATTTTATGCATATTGGTACTTGAATCTGTATAATTTGTTCTTATACAACTTTTTCACATTGATTGTTCATTGAACCTATTGTGTATTTGATGATTTATGCTGATTTATGCTGATTGTTATATTTTGCATTGATACTATCCCATGTAAATTGCATAGTCCATTCATATTCAAACCAATAGTTAACTTTCATAATGGCTAATTCAGAATCAGAACAAACGCGACGTTCTAGTGAGAGAACACTTGTACCGACTGAGAAAGGTCTATTTTGGCAACTAGAAACTTTACAAACTAACTTAAGACGAGCCGTGTCAGCATGGAGGTCAAAATTTAGTGCATTGACAATATTGCTCAATGAAAGATATTGATGAAATTCGGAAAGGTCGCGATGATTTAGGTGAATGCTTCAATGAGATTTCTAACATAACGAATCACATTAGACGTTTGATATCACAAAATCAGAGTATTGTAAACGAACATCCAGATCTTTTGCATGACATTGAACTAGAAATAAATCAGAAATATGAAGCTTACGAGACCGATAATTTGAAGTTAGTTACTGATATCAGTTATTGTTTACGGGATTTAGAAGACGAAAAGCAGGATGTTAAGAGCTTCCGTTCCACATCAAGGCGTTCAGAACGATCACATTTGTCTAGAACATCTCGTATAAGTAGTAATTTGTCACAACTTTCAGACATCGCTATGAAAGCTGTTGAATTGAAAACGAAACTACGGTATATGGACTCAGAATCGAAAGTGAAACTAGAATTAGATAAAATTCAAACGAAACGTGAACTAGAAAGTACGGAAGCGAAACTTGAAGTACTGGAACAATAAACAGTAGGTTCAGTTTTAGACGAAGCAAAACGTACACTACCGAAAGTAGATATGATAGGAAAGTTTTTAGATCAGACTGGTTATCGCCCAGTAGTTCGTGACAAATCACCGGAGGAACGTTCAAAAATCATCGAACCGAAGTTTCACGAGTCAGGCATTAAACCATCACCTATTTTAAATCCGGAAGCGATAGTATTTAAGCCGTCAGATAATACACGAAAACAAGAACAATCGTCAGAGAACACATCTAAAAGGGTAAATACGACTAAGTCAAACGATGAGTATGCGCCGGTACACGATAGAAACATTCGAAATGACGATACTGTGCATTCTTCAGATCAGAAATATTCTAGTAACGATGTTTCCGATTTATGTAAGGATTTCGCCAAGCAAGTGAATCTCAGTCGTTTATCGCCACCGGAACCTCCGATTTTCAATGGTGATCCGCTGAAATACCCCGCATGGAAAGCTTCGTTTCAGACACTGATTGAACAAAAACGTATTCCAACTTTAGAGCGGATGCATTACTTAAGTAAATACGTAAGCGAATCTGTGCGCAAAGTTGTTGAAAACTTCTTCTTAGTCTCTAGCGATGATGCCTATTCCGAAGCAAAAGCGTTACTAGATCAACGATACGGAGACCCTTTTGTAATTAGCAACGCATTTCGAGATCGACTAGAAAATTGGCCGAAAATCCCGTCCCGCGATTGTATCGGACTTAGAAAATTTTCAGACTTTTTGAAGCAGTGTTTGTCAGCAATGAACTCTATGAAAGTCTTAAATGTATTGAATGACGATCGTGAAAATCGAAAATTGTTACTGAAGTTGCCAGACTGGCTAGTTACTCGGTGGGCTCGTGTATTTCCGCCGTTCAAGGTTTTTTATGAGTTTATAGACCAGGAATCTAATATTGCCAATGACCCGGTGACATCGCTTAACTCTATTAAGACCGAACCGTCTAGTATGTCCAGATTGGAGAATCGAAGAATTAAAGTCGAAACCCGAATAGGAATCCGAAACCGTATACACCCAGACGAACCGCTTTAGCAACGTCAGTGCAGCCCGAGCTCGAGGCTGCCAAGTTCAAGACTTGTGTTTTTTGCGAGTTGAAAGGTCATAGTGTTAGCACTTGTAGACAATTTCTTGAGAAGTCCGTCGCTGACCGAAAGGAAATAGCGAAGAAAAAAGGTCTATGCTTTGGATGCTTGGAAACCGGACACTTGTCTAAACTATGTCAAAATCGATCAACATGTAGTATTTGTTCTAAAAGACATCCAACTCCTCTTCATGGTGATCGAATGAAATCTGAGAAACTCGAATCTATAGACAACAAAAATGAAACTGTTTCATCTCAAACGGGAGCGGTACTTTTGAATCATAGCAAAACTGGAAGTAAAAGCTCAATGATTGTGCCTGTTTATGTTTCCCATTCAGAGAATCCTACTAGAGAAAAACTTGTGTACGCTTTATTAGATACGCAGTCCGATACAAAATTTATTCTAGATGACACTCGACGCGCTCTAGGACTATCTGGAACTGATGTAAAGTTGTCTCTTTGCACTATGCATTCGGAAAATTCCGTAGTATACAGTCGCAAACTTAAAGGTTTACAAGTTCGTGGATTCGATAGTAGCTTGACAATTCCTTTGCCTACCGTGTATTCACGCTCTATTATGCCAGCAAGTAAATCGCACATTCCGACAGCCAATATGGCCAGACGTTTGCCCGAGTTAGAACGAATATCAGATAAGCTGATGCCCGTCAAAGACATTGAATTTGGTTTATTGATAGGATATAACTGCGCTCGCGCCCTGACACCTAGAGAGGTAATCCCGACCATTAATAACGGACCGTACGCTCAAAGAACAGATTTAGGTTGGGGCATAGTAGGTGTTGTAGATCCCAATTACCGTATAGCGGGTAATTTTCGCGGCGTGCAAATTTCGCGATTTCATACCAAATGGCAAAGTTTTTAGCTCACCTGGCCAAAGGCCATGTGAGCTATTGCCATCACTTGGCGTCCGTCGTCGTCGTCGTCGTCGTCGTCCGTCGTCGTCGTTAACTTTTCTTCAAACTTCTTCTCCTCTGAAACCGCTGCACAGATTCAAACCAAATTTGGTCTGGTGGTACTTTAGGGTATCCTCTACAGAACTGATGTGGGGATTTTTGATTCATCGAAAAACATGGCCGCCTTTGCTAAAAATAGACCAGGGGGGTCAGACTACTGTTTTTGGCTTGTAAATCAAAAAGTATAAGAGATAGATGAAATCTGATACACGCTACTGCTTCAGCATCAAAAGCTCTACAAAAGTCTCCATTGAGTCGAAGTTGTCAGATGACCCCTTATGGGAGTTACGGCCCCTTAAAGGTGAAAAATAGCATTTTTTCATGTTTTTGGCCTATGGAATGAAAACTATTGCAGATAGAGAGAAGCTGTTGCTTGCTTAAATGTTCAGCTCATTTAGCTCTACAAAAGTCTCCATAAGGTCAAAGTTGTCAGATGACCCCTTATAGGGGTTACGGCCCCTTAAAGGCAAAAAATAGTGTTTTTGGCCTATAGAATGAAAACTATTGCAGATAGAGAAAAGCTGTTGCTTGCTTAAATGTTCAGCTCATTTAGCTCTACACAAGCCTCCATAGGGTCGAAGTTGTCAGATGACCCCTTATAGGGGTTACGGCCCCTTAAAGGCAAAAAATAGTGTTTTTGGCCTATAGAATGAAAACTATTGCAGATAGAGAAAAGCTGTTGCTTGCTTAAATGTTCAGCTCATTTAGCTCTACAAAAGTTGCCATAGGGTCAAAGTTGTCAGATGACCCCTTATTGGGGTTATGGCCCCTTAAAGGCAAAAAATAGAGTTTTTGGCCTATAGAATGAAAACTATTGCAGATAGAGAAAAGCTGTTGCTTGCTTAAATGTTCAGCTCATTTAGCTCTACACAAGTCTCCATATTGTCAAATTTGTCAGATGACTCCCTATAGGGGTTACAGCCCCTTAAAGGCAAAAAATAGTGTTTTTGGTCTATGGAATGAAAACTATTGCAGATAGAGAAAAGTTGTTGCTTGCTTAAATGTTCAGCTCATTTAGCTCTACCAAAGTTTCCATAGGGTCAAAGTTGCCAGATGACCCCTTATAGTGGTTACGGCCCCTTAAAGGCAAAAAATAGAGTTTTTGGCCTATAGAATGAAAACTATTGCAGATAGAGAAAAGCTGTTGCTTGCTTAAATGTTCAGCTCATTTAGCTCTACACAAGTCTCCATATTGTCAAATTTGTCAGATGACTCCCTATAGGGGTTACAGCCCCTTAAAGGCAAAAAATAGTGTTTTTGGCCTATAGCATGAAATCTTTTGCAGATAGAGAAAAGATGTTGCTTGCTTAAATGTTCAGCTTAATCAGCTCTACAAAAGTCTTTTTAGGGTCGAAGTTGTCAGATGACCCCTTTAAGGGGTTATGGCCCTTAAAAGGTGAAAAATAGTGTTTTTTGCTTTGGAATGAAAACTATTGCAGATAGAGAAAAGCTTTTTATTGCTTAAACATTCAGCTCATTTAGCTATACAAAAGTCTTCAAAGGGTTGACATTAAGACCAGGTGAGCGATTCAGGCTCCTGGGAGCCTCTTGTTATATACGCGGACATTTATTTTCGCGATTTAATAATATTATCAATACAAATTTATGTTGATTCTATTTTACGCGGGTTCTAAATTTCGCGATAGAATAATGGTCGCGAATATAGCGAAAATTAGAACCTCGCGAAAATTTCCCGCTTTACGGTATGTTGAAGACGATTCCGCTGGATACTTGCATCGCATTATTTCTCTCGAAGTTCCTAATGCCGTAGCAACCGATTACGCCGAGAATGCTTCAGTCCTTTATTGCTCTAGAAACCGTGTCAAAGAACTACGTCCGATCGAAGTAATCCAACTCTTTGAACTTGACTTTTCCGATCGCCATCTGAATAAACCATCTTTGTCCGTAGACGATAGACGCTTTCTTGATGTGCTATCCGATGGTATTAAGAGAGATGGAAAGCATTACGAAATGCTTTTACCGTTCAAAGGTTCAGATCCTACGTTACCGAATAACAAGTCTTTAGCGATTCAAAGATTGGAATGTTTGAAGAAGCGGTTCCGCAAGGATATCCGATATCGCACCGACTATTTTAAAAGTATGACTGATTTGATCTCTAAAGGATTTGTAGAGAAGGTAGAAACGACGAACAGTGAAAACGCGTGGTATATCCCACACCACAGGGTTTGCCACCCCCAAAAACCAGAAAAGATACGTGTGTTTTTCGACTGCAGCGCGAGATATCAGGGAGAATCATAAAATGACCACCTGCTGCAGGGACCAGATTTGACTAACTCTTTAATAGGCGTATTGTGTAGATTTCGACAAGAGCAGATCGCAGTAGTTTGTGACATCGAACAAATGTTTCTGCAATTCAGAGTCAAACCTGAGCATCGCCATTATCTACAATTTTTGTGGTGGGACGATAACGATTTAACAAAGGACCCGTGTGAATATCGAATGGCAGTACATTTATTTGGGGCCGCGTCCTCCCCTGGTTGTGCGAACTTTGGTCTGAAACAGATCGCGAATGATTAGGAACACTTGTACGGTTCTGAGGTTGCCGACTTCATTCGGAAAAACTTCTACGTAGATGATGGTTTAAAATCCGTTTCTAATGTTCAATCTGCTGTAAATTTGGATGAGAATAGTAAGCAGTTATGCGAAGAAGGCGGTTTGAGACTTCATAAGTTTTGTTCGAATTCGAAGGAAGTTATTAAGCGAATTCCCGTTGAAGACCGCGCAAAGGACGTAGCGAATATCGACCTTTCGGTTGACAAACTTCCATCCACTAAGACACTTGACGTTCAGTGGTGCGTCGAATCCGATACCTTTCAATTTCGTATTACGTTGAACAATAAACTGTCGACGAGAAGAGGCATTCTATCAGTCCTCTCTTCAGTATATGATCCTCTCGGATTCATATCACCTGTGATTTTGATCGGGAAGCGAATTCTTCAAGAATGTTGTAGCGATGGACATGATTGGGACGACACCCTTCCGAAAGCGATTGTTCAACAATGGGACCATTGGCGTAGAGATATTCATCATTTAGCGAATGTTAACATACCGAGATGCGTCAAACCGGATGACTTTGGAAACATTAGGAATTGTGAAATCCATCATTTTTCGGATGTCAGTACGTCAGGTTATGATCAATGCTCGTACTTAAGACTGATTGATGAAAACCGAAATACGCATTGCTCACTTTTAATAAGTAAAGCGAGGGTCGTACCATGAAAACCGATCACGATTCCGCGTCTAGAATTATCGGCACCGGTTACATCAGTGAAAATTAGTTCTCTGTTGGCACATGAGCTAGAGTATGACAACATTACCGAATGGTTCTGGACAGATAGTAACATAGTTCTTGGATATATTTCGAATGAAAGCCGTCGTTTTCATGTTTTTGTCGCCAACAGAGTCCAGCAAATTCGCGATAGAACGAATCCGGAGCAGTGGAAATATGTGGACACGAAAAACAATCCGGCCGATATGACTTCACGAGGCGTATTTGCGGAAGAACTGATCAGCAAGGACACATGGTTTAAGGGACCTGACTTTTTGTGGACGAATGAACCATTCCCTATCCACGATTCGAAATCGAATGTTGATCCTACTGACCCAGAAGTTAAGAAAGTTTCTGTTCGTTCGACTAAGGTTTTGCCAGAGCAGGATACGATTATTGATCGTTTCGAGCAGTTTTGTGACTGGGATAGACTCAAACGAAGTATAGCGATTATTTTGAAATTAAAAGATCGCTTAACATTAAAATCTGATACGAAAACCGAATCTGTTCTTCCGATAGTAGTAGAAGACATGCGACGTGCGGAACTCGAATTTATTAAACATATGCAAAACAAAGTGTTTAAGGAAGAAATGGACATTTTACGGAAGTATAAAGTAGATCCGAATGACAGAGAATTCGTAAGAACACGAAATGTAGCAATGAAACAGAAATCGTCACTGTACAAACTCGATCCGTTCATAGATGAATTTGGTATTCTTCGAGTTGGAGGCCGTATTCGGCATGCGAATTTCAGCGAAAACTTGCAACATCCGATTTTGTTACCGAAACAGTCTCACATTACTAATTTAATTGTGTGATATTTTCACACAAAAGCTCAACATCAAGTTCGAGGAATTACAAAGTTGCAGTTGATAATCCAAAATCCACTAGATCTGATCAAGTTCATAGTAGTTTCTAGCTATATTTCGAAACGTGTTACTTGCCGCAAACTACGTTGTCCACCTCAAGTTCAGAAAATGTCAGACTTGCCATCACACAGACGTCAGATTGCTCCGCCATTTACTTATTGTGGCGTCGACTTGTTTGGGCCTTTCATTATCAGAGAAGGACGTAAAGATCTTAAAAGATACGGTGTGCTATTCACATGTTTGTCTTCTCGCGCGATACATTTAGAGACAGCTAATTCATTAGACACCAGCATCATTATTAACGCTCTCCGAAGGTTTAATTCGCTAAGAGGACCCGTTCGACAATTGAGATGCGACCAAGGCACACACTTTATAGGAGCCGACCGAGAATTCCGAAGTGAAATTAGTGACATGAACTTGTATTAAATCCGTCAGTTTCTACGTGGAGAAAGCTGCGACTTTATTCAGTTCAAGATGAACGTTCCTTCAGCCAGTCATATGGGTGGTGCCTGGGAAAGGCAAATTCGCTCTGTGAGTAATGTTCTTGCAACGTTACTTTACCAACTTGGTACACAACTTGACGATGAATCGTTGCGCACCTTAATGTCAGAGGCCGCTGCAATCGTAAACAGCCGACCACTTACTGTAAACAATCTTAACGATCCACTTTCTTTAGAACCATTGACTCCAAATCACTTCCTTACGATGAAAACTAACATTATCCTACCTCCACCTGGACATTTTCTACGAAACGACGTTTATTCTACAAAGCGATGGCGTAGAGTTCAATGCATAGTTAATGAGTTTTGGTCACGTTGGAGAAAGGAATTTCTTTCGGTTTTACAATCAAGACAAAAGTGGGTTGCTCCGAAATCTTTGGCATCTAGGCCGAATCATTAAAACGTACCCGGAGAACGATGGACTTTTCCACAAAGTTAGACTTATTGTCGGAACTTCGAACTTGGATCGAAATGGAGTGCGGAAAACCAAACTTTCAGAATTTCATCGTCCATTACATAAGCTTGTATTACTGAAGGAGACCGAGGAGTTCCCCACCGAAGAGCCATGATTTGACTATGTTGAATAACAATTTTTGTAAAATTTGTAAAGATCAAAATTTTGAGGAGCCATGTTACGGACATTCTTTGAATTTCGAATTTAATTTTTTTGTTTCCGTGTTTTAGCATTTCATTCCCCTGTGATTTTATACCCTTTAATTTATTGGAAAAAGCAAAATGTGCGATACTATGAAAATTTATAGAACACCCCAAAAAGGTACTATTTTTTACTGTTTTATATGTCATATTATTTTCTTATTGTATGAAAATTGTAGGGTTGATCATTTGACTTTTATTTGTTTTATTTTTCTTTGTAGTTTTCACGCACACCTGCGATTTTTCTGTAATCCTTTTCCAACTTGCTGATACTGATTTTCCTGCAAACCAATGTAACCTTTGTATTTGAACTGTCAAGAATAAACGAATTTGTAAGACGTTGAATTATCTATCGAAAACCAGCGAACATTACACGTATTGTTTAGCATACGACATCTCCAAATTATTTAACAGGGTCAAAATTGAATGTTTTTTCTCTTTAGAAGTTATTCCCCTAAGAACATCGACATTGACCTTGATCAAATCATTTCCCTATTGTATTAGAAACCGTAAAAGTTAAAGAAGATTTTCAATTACAGTAGACCTAAAAAAATGGAGGATGTTATTAAATAACTCCTTATAGGAGTTATGTTGGTTACATATCTGAACTGTTTAAGCATTTAAGCTGACATACTAGTAACTAAAACAAAGCTTTTGATTGCAAAAAATTCAGCTAATTGAACTATACGCTCATATGCATAAGATTCATCGATATTTTTTATTTAAAAAATCAATAAAACAGAGCTGCATCATTCCAACTTCACTGTGGGCAAAGCGTTCTGATTCTATGTCATATATGGGCGCTCTTAGGTGGATTTTCACCGACATGCTTAGCCTATATTCTACCCAGAACCCATACGAATAGTAACTAAGTTTTTCAGGTACGTCAGTATCTCTCCATTTATAAAACTGACACCCATTAAAACCTATGTGCTTTTAAATCAATCTTATTTGCTGTGTGTGGGGGTTTTTTTTGGTTGTTGTATGGTTTGTTTCGTTATGGTGATGTTTTTTTTGTCTACCGATTTTGTCTTTTTCTTTTCGGTTGATGATGTTGATTACCGCTTTGGTACACCTTTACTTCTTATGAAATTTCGGATGACCTTGGTTATTAAGATAATTTCAAAAAAGTTTATTTTTTTGAAATTTACATTGCATTGTTTGGTCCAAAGATATTTAACAAGATAATGAGATTTGGGTTTAGTGTATGCGGCACAGCTTTCATAAACGGCAATTTACCAATAAAGCAGAGTGTGAAGTTATTTTTTATTTTTGTTTTCTTCATTTACATTGTATAATCACATTTTCATGTAGCTTGCATTTCAGTCAACTAGGCCAGTTTTTCCTGACGTGAATTTCGATTGATAAATAAAACGTTTTGGGAAAACCCAATTACCTGTCCCTTTAATATAACTTTGCATGGCAATACGGTATGATTATCGTAGTTTCGGAAACAATCCAATAGAAAGTCTTGTCAACGTTTACGAAGATATTTTGTATGTCACTTTATTATATTTATGTAATATGCTTTTGTATTGGTTAAAAAGTAACAGTGCTTTCTGGAAAGATGTTTTCTGACGTTTGTTACTTCAGGATAACAATGTTCACTAGAATATTAAAAATGATATGAAATGAGTAAATATAAAGAATATGCCAAATATTACATGTATATGTTGGTGACCTTGTTTTCAATAAAATAATGTACAATCACAATTTGGGTGGTATAAGAAATATTGTTTTTTGTCATTAAAAACATTAACATGATTAAGGTGTTAAACCAAAAAAATGCAATATGGTAAAACTTTGGGAATAGTAGATTCCATGGTGTGTAATGCACGATGCTTAATATGATGTTATAGGAACTTTGTTTTTGGAGTTGTCGTAGCATCAAGCTATAAAAAAATGCATTACATGCCAGGTGGGGTTTCTGTTTGGAGTACTAGAGATTCGGATTCATTAGGCAATATGTAATAAAAACTTTTTAACTTTTAACAATTTGTTCAAGAATAATTCTGTTGGTTTCTAAATTCCGCATTTTCCGTTTTTCAGAAGTTGGTGTAAGGCCTTTATTACTTAAACCCTTTCACATGGCCTCAAATCTCCTGTGACGTCTCGTTTAACATATTTACATCTTTATCACTGAGAGGTAAAATAGGGATACATGTCTTTATTGAGTTCAATCTGAACAGGATAAAAATGTCCTTGAAAACTGCTAAAATAATGAGACTTGGAATAAGTGTACACGACACAACTCACATAACAATTTAATAATTTAGAAAAAACGACATGATAGACCAGACCCATTCTAAAACAAGGAACCGAGAAGATAAAAAAGACAGATACAAACAAAAGATTTGTCAACGATTCATGGCTTAGATCAGGCCCATAGAAAATATGGCGGTATTAAACTAGATTTTTCGGCCATATCTTCCCTCTATCAATAATCCAAGACAAAACACAAAATTTAACACCATTAAAAATCAATTCGATCAACGTTCAATACCACTAGAGAGAACTTGAGACAAAACACAACACAAACAAATGAACCGTAGTGGAACTCTCTATTGAAAATTCGCTGTTATTGACAGCGTGCTAAGAATCTTCAAACGACTGATGTAAAAAAATCAAAAACATATCGATTTTAAGCTGGGCACATCTCTTCAAACAAATAATGGTTCGGTGAGTTTCATCATAAAAAACCGACATACTTGATCGCGATATTGCTTAAAGATGAATATAAGTTAAAAAGCTTATTAAAGTTCTAAAGTTATCAATATTTCTACAAAAAAAACGCTGTTTTCAAATATTAACCAAAATATTCAATTCATATCTATTGCGGAATAGATTTTGAAGCCAGTTTTTCTTTTCCAATGGATTGTTTTAACAAGAGGCTCCCAGGAGCCTGAATCGCTGACCTGACTTCAATGACTGATTGTATGAAATAATATGGGGTACTTCAGGTGAAAAACTCCCAAAAAAAAAATCACCATTGATGTGTAGAGCACATATAGCCAAACATTTCAGCAAATAAAAGCTTTTCTTAATATTTCATTGGTTTAATCTGCAAGACAATAATCCAAGACTAGACAATTAGGGGCCAAAAGTTTTAAATGAGGATCATTTAACAGCTTCAGTCTTATTAAGAATTGAATAAAGATTTAAGCAAGCAACATTTTTTTCTGTATCTTTAACAACTTTCATTCTATACCTTAAATACACAAAAAACAATATTTTCAGATTTAAAGGATCAAAACCCCTGTAAGGGGTCGACAATTTTGACCCTGAGATCTCAATAAGTTTTACAATGCTCCAATGTTAACTTTCCTCAAACACTTACAGTTTTCAAGATAAAGTCCAAAAACTGTGAGAATATTCAATTTGACGATTAAGGGAAAGAACTCCTATAAGGAGTCGTCCAACAACTTTTACTCAATGGAGATAATTGTAGAGTCTTTGAAGTTGTTAAAGGAAGGTTGCTTCGGATTTACTATTTCTCTTATATTTTGTGACCTATAAGCCAAAAACAATGGTCTGACCCCCGTTCTTTTTTAGCCATGGTGGCCATCTTGGTTGGTCTGCGTGCATGATTTTATAAACTTGGTAAAGGACTTTGTAAGCCATAGGCCAAAAAACAATGGTCTGACCCCCCGTTCTATTTTTAACAACGACCATCCTGATCATTAGGCGTGTATAAATTTCACAAACTTGTTAGAAGACATCCTAAAGATCAAGTGTACAAAGTGTTTAAGCAATCCCTTCATTGGCCCGATAGATTATCTTTGAAGATCATCTATCTGTCCCTTCCGGTCAGGTGAGCTAAAAATCACCAAATATTCAAATGTATTTCTGATAAGATTATGTGGTAGGTAAGTATAATACGTAGAAAAAACTTTAAGCGTCATTGGTATGAAATTATTTTCAAATGCACTTATCTTGTACAAGACATCAAGAACATTTGTTAGCCCCCAAAATGATTTTGATTCATTCTAGTGTTTTCGAATACCCTTTCACAGTATTGGATGATAAATTTCTTCAAAGACATATCTCTGATAATAAAGGCTAGTGAACACTTACTAGAAGCAAAGATCAAACGAAATATATATATGGATTTTTGCGTTTTTTGTTTAACCGTAAATGTTTAATTATTGCTGAACAATGCTACAGTTCCAACTGTTTTCATGATCCTTAAAGCGAATTGGTAGATATGACGTCTCGTTATATCTTCCAATATTACACCGTATAACATGTGTTGCCCGAAGTTTAATAGGCCTATCAGATTTTGGAGAACAAACCAAAATATTTTTTTCTTATATAGCATAAAAAATAATTCCATTAGTTGATATCTGTTGTGGTACGTTGTATTTTTGAAACCGTGTTATCAATCACAGTTGCTTGTAGATTAAATGTTCCCGGGGGAATGGCAACCCTTTTTGTAGATTTTGCTGTAATGAATATATATTTCTTTTAATGAGATACCGAATAAACGAGACAACAAACAAAAAGAGCGGCAATTTATAAAAAGTTTAAGCCATCAAACTTCAACATGACCAGAGCTCTCTGCGTCTTGCATTGGCCCAAGACTAAAAATACAATTCACAATTTCCGATACCATTCCAAAAATTATCAACGAAATAGAATACAAAAATGACAGGAACAACAAAAATCTTATGCCCTGTCTGTCTCAATTCTTAATGGTTTAGGTGTTTTCAAAGGCAGTCATTTTGATCATAGCTACACGAAATCATTCAGCTTGATTTAAATAGAAATATATGACATGTCGGTCACAAATCTTCATATGTAAATCAGCTAACAATTTTCATGATATAGCCAAAACCTAATAACCGAAACGCGTCAAGGGTCAGATCTCAATATCTTGAACAGTTTTTGACCATTTATCAAATGTAAACCTCACTTACAGCGAACCTTTTTTTTTACCAAAAACCTGCTTAAAGTTTCTATGGTTTGTGAGTAATTGTGAAAAGATAACTTGCAAATGAAGCTATTTTGAAAATGGTGTACCAAAAAAGACCTTTATAATTGGTAATAAGACCAGAAAACAGTTTCATCAACATTTAACAACTTTGGTTTTTTTTTGTACTTTTTGACATATTTTGGAGGAAAACATGTAACCAGGAAGTTGATCGAAAAACAAATGCACGGTGATCATCACCAAGATTTCATTGATAATTTCCAGACCTTAATTTTTTATTATGTATGAAAGAAGCAGAGGTACCAATTGGGCATCCGAATATCAAAGTCCGAAAGGGCAGAGACAAAACCAGTAAGCACAAATAAGACAGGACGAAGAAACAGACAACATGTAAAACACGAAAACACAAAAACTACGGAATATTAATTAACAACGCAATTTCTAGTCGTTACGAGAGTGAATTCGGGTGCTCCGGAAGAGTAAGCGGTTCCTGCTATAGCACATCTGTCGCGCTGCCAATTTCCAATTAAGTGTGTCAAAGCCCTATGTCAAATTAACATCTGCACTCATCTGAGAGATAAAATCCGATATTTGTCTGTGAGTGCACATTGACTACCGTAAAATTTCTTGAATGAACCCCGCAACCGAGTAGAAACATAACCTTGTGTAAACAATTTTTGTGTCAGACGTGACGCTCTGCCATGGAAAACGATGTAATTCCCACATGCTGCGGAGTATCGAATCAATTGTGCTACGTAAACTATAGAAGCTGAAACGGACGGAATGTTGCTAAACAAGAGTGGAAGATTGACAATTGGAAAGTTGAAGTCATATGCAGGTTTGTAATAGAGTTTTTTTTTTAAGTTTTTCTTGTGAGTCTATTTTGAGATTAAGATCTAAATATGAAACAGACTTCCTAGAATCCATTTTGTCCTAAAGTTCCTGAGGATATATGAATGCAGAAAGTCACCAATTGTAAATAAAGGTAATAACAAAACTACCGAACTTGAATGATCAATCTCATAGTCCAGAGAAAATGACATAAACGAATCAGTCATACCGGAGAACTGGTGGATCGCAATGGTCCTGACTTGGTACAGGCATTTCAAACGAAATGGTGGGTTAAACCAGGTTTCATGGCGCCAAACCTCCCACTTCCATTGCGATCTTCAAGTCTTTAATATACATATATAGTTACATAGAATAGTGTGACACTGTAAAATTTTCTTAACCCATAATATATAGTTCCGTAAAATAGTTTGACACGGTAAAATTTTCTTGGAATTAGGTTTTATAAGTCGAACATAATAGGACATGTAGGATATGAAAATCATCATGAACAAAATACAGAAGCTTTTGTCTGGAAATTTGTTGTAATTTTTATTTGAGAGAAACACAAAACCAGAAGAATTAAAGATCGCAATGGTCCTGACTTGGTACAGGCACTTTAAAAGAAGTGGTGGGTTAAACCAGGTTTTATGGCGCCAAACCTCCCTCTTCCATTGCGATCTTAGGATCCGGTAATGACCATAGAACACAACATAGTTGTGAGACACAATAGGGATATTGAGGTGATCATCTCAGAACAGCACACCAGTCAAACACTAATTAAAACAATTAACTATCATATCTTTTAACTCAATTTTGAACTTTTCTACTAGTGGCTGATAACGAAGAAAGATTTTTTTTAGTGATCGTATGAGACGTATTTTCTTATAGCCCTGCTTCAAAAGTCGGTCACGAAGAAACCGGTGTCTGATAAAAAAATCTGTGAAATGTGTGCAAGCTCTGGCATATCGAATAAGTTGAGAAATATAAACACCGTATGCAGGAGAAGTAGGTATATTGCTCTGTAGATTAGGAAAATTAATAATTTGAAAATTAAAATCGTCTCGTTTATCGTAAATTTTTGTACTGAGATGACCACCTGGGTCAAATTCGAGGTGCAAATCCAAGAAAGACGTGAAGCAATTAGATTCGGTGGTCTCTTTAATCTCCAATTCCGGAGGATATATTGAAGGAATCCAACTACCAAATGAAGTGTTATTGACAGAAAGGACATCGTCAATATATCTGAATGTAAGATTAAATGACCTTGCCTCTTTCATCTTCTTGTTCTTTACGAGTCCCTGAAGAAATTCAGTCTCGTAAGAGTATAAAAACAAATCGGCGAGGAGAGGAGTACAGTTTGTGCCCATTGGAATGCCGATTTGTTGTTGAAAAATCTCTCCTCCGAAGGTGACAAATATGTTGTCAATGAGGAAATCAAGCATACTGCAAACTTGTTCCAGTGTATAACAAATTTTATCTTTGAAAGATGTTTTGGAAAAGAATGTAGAATTATAACCCAAAACAACAAAATTCCTTGAGTTTGAAAAGGCTTCTTCGAGAAGTTTTTTCAGGCGACATTTTAGTTTTTCGTGTGGCAAGGTAGTGTATAAAGTTGAAAAATCGAACGTTTTCAAAGAGTGAACCTCAGAAAATGATCTAGATTTAAAATGATCTAACAAATCTTTTGAGTTTTTCAAAATCCACATATGGTTAATTCCACAACGAATATAAATAGTGTCGCAGTATGCTTGTTGACCTTCTTTGACAGCAGACAAGATTTTAGTTAAATCAACGGACAGCTCTGTAGTTGAACATGATGAAGATCCAGCTATATACCTTTCTTTGTACGGATTTGTGTGAAGTTTAGGTATCCAGTACAAATATGGTAACTCTTTATGTTCCTCTTTCATTGGAATATTTAAAGAGGACATAAAAGAGCTATGGTTGGCTATGATTTCATCTTTGTTAAATGT
Organism: Arcuatula senhousia; assembly: GCA_963971305.1. NCBI lineage: Eukaryota > Metazoa > Mollusca > Bivalvia > Mytilida > Mytilidae > Arcuatula > Arcuatula senhousia. Next base: position 12,573,646 of record OZ020312.1, read on the forward strand.
AGTCCGTGTGTATGTAGCACTAGCGGAAGTATTACCATCAATGCCTAGTTCTGTTATTAGACAATTGTAATAATGTGCTTTACATACAAAATTATTGGAAGCCTTGTCTGCTGGCGTGACAACATACCTGTCATGTAAGGAGGAGAGACCATTGAGAGCAGCTTCACGATCTCTAAATACAGAATAAGGCCGGGGATTCACACATTTGCGAAGTTTGTCTATTCGGCTTCCTACAAGAGATCGGATAGTCCTTACCCAGTCCGACAGTGATTCAAGCTCTGGTTCTTGGTCCTTTTCCCTTTTTATCCAGGCTCTAGCATAGTCCTCCACAGCGTCCATGATGATCTTAAAGTTATGATTCCAATTTATACGTTGTGGTTCCCTGAATTTAGGTCCATGGGAAACCACATTACGTAATAAATCATTTTCAATTATCTTAAGATCACCCGTGATGACATGACCAGATGGACCATAGACAAAAGGAGAAGCATAGCAATCACATGTCAGAGGGGACTTTAGATATTCTTCAATGTTTAGGTCCTGCAATGCCTTTTTGTGGTTGAAAATTGTTCAGTGAAATGACATCATCAATATGCTGGAAGGTGATGTTAAAAGAGAGAGCAAGTCTACGATCCATTTCGTCTAGAGCCAGTTGTATGAAGCCTGCATCATATGAATGAAGAAACAAATCAGCAAGCAAAGATGCATTATTAGTATCCATTGGATTCCAAATAGTTTGCTGAAAAACACGTCCACCAAACAGAACAAATATGTTGTCGATAAGAAAAGTGAGCATGTCGATTATTTTGGGTCTCTAAATGTGTTCTTTTTATTTGATTCATTGATAACGAAGTAAGTCTTAGTACAATCTACCATTAGATATTTGTACCTGTATTTTCCATTCTTTTTGCAAAAAAAATGCGTTCAAAGAGTTGCACCAATTGTGATTTCAGTTGTTCATGTGGGTGGAATTGAAGTGTGAAGCGTGGAGAAATCAAGAATTGTGATGCAGCTACAAGATGAAACTGATTTTAAGTTATTTATCTCCATCAGTTCTCTCGATTTTTTCAGGATTCACCATTTCTAGAATAATACCAATCGTTATATTTCTGCAGGCCAGATTTTATTTCCATAAGTATTGAAGTCAACAGAACTGAAAGGGGTTTAGTGGTACATTTGGATACCCCTGCAATGAAGCGCGGTTTTTATTAAATTTTATGTAATTTAGGAATACAATACAGGGATGGAATGTCATCATTAATGGCACCAACAGAAAGGCAAAAGGTGTGATACGGTTATTTTAAAAGTTTAATTGAACAAAAACTTAACAGGTGTGTTGGAGATACAGATAGGTGCACACATAACCTGTATGAAAGTTAACATATAGTAAACTTTGTGACTGCTTTCCATGTCTGCTTGTGTCTGTTACAGCAGACATCAAAGTTAACTTGCGTTAACTCATGACTGGTCAAACCAGACCAGTCGTCGCAACAAGTCTGCTGTACCTGTACTCTGTTTGATGATGCAAGGGCTTAATTTAATATAAAAAAATGTTTTTTTTTTAATTAAAAATGAATTTAAACCACAGTTTAGGTGATAAAACATAAACTTTGTCCTTTTACATTCAGTCTTTCAAGCAGACCTGTCACGAAGTTAACTTGCCCAGACCTGTCATAATTACGCGACTGCTTTTTAAAGCAGACATGGAATTATGACTGCTTTTCAAGTTAAATTGGAACCAGTCGCGCGTCTGCTCAAAGCAGTCGCAGGACCAGTCAAGAATGAACTTGGAAGTTAACTTGATGTCTGCCTTTCAAGTAAACTTACCATACAGGTTATGTGTGCACCCATCTGTAATGTATTACTAAAAGAACATTTTTATGGAGTCAGTTCGGGCAAAGTAAGTGTGGTTTAATAGTTCGCAACGCATCATTGTGACACTTTGCATGAATGAATTTATCCCCGAAAATTGTTTGAAAGCTACAGACTTTAATAACAAAGGGTTTTGCAAAAGCTACAACAACAAAAATGTTGAGTTTAATGCAAGTAGCCATGATAGACCAAAGATAATTAAACCACGGGATCCCTGTTAGTTGTTGGCAGATTCAAAACACAGCAGAATTCGAACCCTTTGTATATTAATTCAGAGAAGATGAATATGTGACAAAAAAAGACGGTTGCATACAGAAGATGAGGAATGAGGAACTTGTTGATACTTGTGGTATAAATATTTATAACATTAGCTACCATTATAAGAAGTATTTCATTTAGAATATCTGTAATTCCTAAACTTAATGTACGGAAATTAGTTTTTGTCATTGTAAAACAACATCCATATCAATATTTAAATGGATAGTAAACTCACAATAATTTGTACAACTCCAAGATATTGCATAATAGCAGGAGTTGGATTTGTCACGATAAATTCATCAGTGCCATTAGAAAATATTCGTTCCAAGAAGTTCTTTTCAATTTACCATTTATAATGGCAGTTCCGAATTCAAAATTTTTAGACTAAGCTTTGTTTAATCGGCAGCACTAATGTTCTATGAAACACAATTGTTGTTTCAATTATATCTGTAACAGTACAATACAGTTTTGGTATGTTATCATTATGATAATAATATTAATTAAGTTATCAGACTCCGTTTGAATGTTAACCTCATCATTTGTATAACAAATTTTCTAATAACTTTATCCACAAAAAGATAAAAAAAGTGATCAAGTCAAAAGAATATTACTCTGTCTGAAGTTATTCCCTAAAGATAATACTTTCTCGTTAAGACAATAAACATCTTGTTTTTTACATTGTTTTACCTTGGAGTAATTTGCTGAATACAAAGTCGAATTAGCATGATTAACGTTTAGGAAGATTTTAAATGCGGTATTTTTTTAGAGACAAGTACATGTAATAGCATTTTCATTAGTTATGTTAGTTTAGGATAATGATGTCTCTCTGAAAGGGTGTTTTCTGTCGTTTTTAGGAGGAACTCAATGAAACTTAGTGCAACCAAAAAGTCACTTGGCAATCAAATCCACTTGGTGTCCGTTTATTGATTTTCATGTCAAGGTAAAAAAGATGGTTGTCCGGTTCATTCAATTGGGTTGTCTTGGTTAAAATTACTTCCTTAAGAGCTGAACAGCAACAACAAATTTTAAAGTAAAACAAGACCAATCAACACTCACTCATGATCAGATACTTTCACGAAACCCCTCCTGTTACAAAATTTCAATTATTATACTGTTTGGGATCTTAGCTTTGTTCAATTGACAACACTAATGTTACATAGACATATTGTTACAATAAAGCGTGTATCTGTTACATTTTAATTTAGTTCAGTTAGTCCGCTTCGTATTTTTGAATACACAAATTGAGGATGTCTATCATGTCCTTTTTAATTTTGTTTGTTTTCTTGGTCTCTTGGTGACAATTCAAAGTATATCTTTATATTACCGACACTCAGATATTCATGACTTCGTTTTCTGTTCTTATTTAAAAATCATAATTTGAGTTATGCATATGGAATTGAACGATAAAGTGTTGAGAAATCAAACATTTTGATTCTGTAACAGAATGGACCTGCGTCAGAGGTAAGAATCTCCACCATTTCTTTCGATTTTTTTAAGATGCACATATGATTCACACTATTTCTAGGATAACAAAAAATCGAAATATTAAAGGCCAGATTTGAAGTTAACAGAATTGAAAAAGGTTAAGTGGTACATTTAGATGACCTTGCGATGAAATGTTTGGATTGATTACTTTGTAAGGGAGGAATTCAATGAAGGAATGCCATACCATTACTGTTAGCTGAAACCTAACGGCCGAAGGAGGAAATTACAGATTCGGTATTGTCAATTATTCCTTTCTTGAATAGTGCTGTATATGAGTTGCTTTTACTGGTACAGCCAACTCCTAATTCATCTGACAAACAGTCAATGTAATGTTTCTTGATATTGTCATGACGAATATTTTTCTAATTTATTACCTACCCGTAACCATTTGACTTAACAGTTTGCAAGTTAATGTTAAACAAAATATTTTTTCAGCTTTGATATAGTATTTCGGAATTTAAAACAGTGGCTGTGGAGATAAGAGAGATGCAAAGGGGTACCAATTCGAGTGTCAAAGGTCCGAAAGGGCAAACACGAACAAGAACAGCACGAAGAAACACAAAGCACAAAATCAACCTAATTGAAATCAACAAGGCGAACTCAAGTCGTAACATGAGTGAACTCGGGTGCTCCGGAAGAGCAATCAGTTCCTGCCTGTTGTAGCACACCCGTCATGTTACTAATTTCCAATTCAGTTTGTCAAATCCGGTAGAGAAAAATAGAACAAATTTCTACGACAAACACAAGTCTGTACTCATTTTTGAGATAGAAATCTCGTATTTGTCTACGAGTGCACGGTGTTAACCGTAAATTTTCTTGAGTGATGACAGCAACTGTGGAGCAACATATAACCCTGTGTCTGCAATTTCTATGTCAAACGTGACGCTCTTCCAAGGAAATCGATGTAATTCCCGCAAGCTCTGGAGTAACGATTCAACTGTGAAACGAAGACTCCATAACCAGGAGCCTATGGAATGTTGCTACACAAAAAGGGAAAGTTGACGATTGGAAAGTTAAAGTCATCACGTTTGTCATAAAGCTTTATTGAAAGTCTTCCCTGAGAGTCAATTTCGAGATGTAGAATATGAAGCAGACTTCCTAGAATCCGGTGTGTCTCTTATCTCAAGTTCCTGTGGATATATTAGATGGAGAAAGTCACCTAATCGGGAATGGTTTAGTGACATCATCAATATAACGGAACGTGAGGTTAAAAGGGAAAGCTAGTCTACGTTTTTTTTTCTAGAAGAGATTGTTAGAAGTCTGCTTCATATGAATAAAGAAACAAATCAGCAAGCAAAGGTGCACAATTGGTGCCCATTGGAATCCCTATTGTTTGCAGAAAATCACGTCCACCAAACTGAACAAATATGTTGTCAATAAGAAAATTGAGCATGTCAACTATATGGTCTTCTGTATATTTGTTCTTTTTCTTAGACTCACTGTAATCGACTACCATATATTTGTACCTGCGTTTTGCATTCTTTTTGAAAAAAGCTGCTTATAATCAGCTGTGCCATTCATGATTTGAGTAGTTCATGAAGAATTGAAGTGTAAAGAGTGGAGAAATCGAAAGTTTTGATGCTGTTGCAAGATGAAACGGATAGCGAGTTAAAATAGTTCTTTCGAATTCTGAAAGAGGTTTTACTACGAATAGCCTGCTTTCGCAGACTAAGGTCAAGCCCAGGTAATGTCGTTTGATGGCAATGACACAATTGAGATTTAAAAAAGAAAAAAATGACAAATTAATTATTCTGAACCCAGTCTTCTGAACCCAGAGATACATGGTTGCCCTTTTGGTACACTTTAGCTAATGAGATGGTATTGTTATCTCCTTGTTGCAATGGTATGACCTTAACATATGACCTTAGATATTACTTTGAAATAAAAGGGTTTTTTTTTCTTACAGTGAAACCGCATGAAGTATGAAAGAAGCAAAGGTGTACCAAAGGGGTAATCAGTATCATAAAACCGTGAAGACAAAGACAAAACCGGCAGACAAAAAATCATCACAACAAAACAAACCACATAACAACATAAAACACACACACATAACAACAAAACCGCATTCAGCAACGCGAACTCAAGTCGAAACGAGAGTGAACTCAGGTGCTCCGGAAGATTAAGCAGTTCCTGCTTGCTATAGCACACCCGTCACGTTGCCAAAGATCGATTAAGTGTTGGTCAAATCCGGAAAGGATGACATTACAAAACTCTATGTCAAACCAACATCTGTGCTCATCTGAGAGATAGAAATCCCGTATTTGCATACAAGCACATGATGTCGTCCGTAAAATTTCTTGAGTGATGACAACAACCTGGGAGCAACGTACCCCTGTGTTAACAATTTGCTTGTCAGCCGTGTAGCTCTATCAAGGAAGTCGTTGTACTCCCCACATGCTCTGGAATAACGAATCAATTGTGATACGTAAACTCCATATGCTGGAGCGGACGGAATGTTGCTACACAGAAAGGGAAAGTTAACTATTGGAAAGTTGAAGTCATCACGTTTGTCATAGAGCTTTGTACAAAGCCTTCCTTATGTGTCAATTTCGAGAAATAGATCCAAATATGAAGCAGACCTCCTAGAATCTGTAGTGTATGTTTGTTTACAATATTATGTGTAGAGCATGAAAAGTTATGGCAAAAGAGCGCATTCAACGACCAATTTTTGGTCGCAATCTTCAAATAGAAAATTAGATGTAAAACAAGTGTATGCAACATCGCTCACATACGTAATTTGCGGAAATAAAAACAAAATCGCAATGGAAATCTACCAGAAGCCGTCAACGAGGCCAGTAGGCGCTGCTCGCCGTTCTGCAATTGGCTTATGGTATAAAATAAATGTATATACAAATTCAGTCCTGAAGTAGTCACAGGTGTAGAACCAATTCAATATACAAGGAACATAAAAAAAACCACCAGTACAAACAAAATCTTTGTCAAAGATTCCTTGCTAAGGAAAGGCACATATAAAATGTGGCGAGGTTAAACTAAGGAAAGGCACATATAAAATGTGGCGGGTTTAAACTAAGAGAAAGGCACATATACAATGATTCCTTGCTAAGGAAAGGCACATATAAAATGTGGCGGGTTTAAACTAAGAGAAAGGCACCTATAAAATGTGGCGAGGTTAAACTAAGGAAAGGCACATATAAAATGTGGCGGGGTTAAACTAAGGAAAAGCACATATAAAATGTGGCGGGGTTAAACTAAGGAAAGGCACATATAAAATGTAGCGGGTTTAAACTAAGGAAAGGCACATATAAAATGTGGCGAGGTTAAACTAAGGAAAGGCACATATAAAATGTGGCGGGGTTAAACTAAGGAAAGGCACATATAAAATGTGGCGGGGTTCAACTATTTTATGGGCCCATCCTTTCCCCCTATCAATATTACTTTCTGTACATTTTGGACTAAATTGTAAGTACAGATGGGTGCACACATAACCTGTACGGTAAGTTAACTTGAGAATCAGACATTACGTTAACTTCAAGTTCACTTGCGACTGGTCACGCGACTGCTTTGAGTAGACGCGCGACTGGTTCCAACTCAACTTGAAAAGCAGTCACAATTCCACTTTTAAAAGCAGTCTCATAATTATGACAGGTCTGGTCAAGTTAACTTCGTGAAATGTCTGCTTAAAAAACTGAATGTAAAAGGAAAAAAAATATGTTCTTTTGCCTAGACTGTATTTGAAACTCATTTTTTTTATGTTAAAGACAGTTTTTTCATATAAAATCAAATTATTGCATAATTAAACATGTCTGGTAAGAGCAGACTTGTTGCAATGACTGGTCTGGTAAAAGCAGTCATGTATTTGTGACTGGTCATGACCAGTCATAAAAAAGCTGTCGCAAGTCTGCTTTGACCAGTCATGAGTTGACGCAAGTTAACTTGAATGTCTGCTATAGCAGACATGAGTAGACGAGGAAAGCAGTCACAATGTTAACTGTATGTTAACTTCCGTACAGGTTATGTGTGCACCTATCTGTATGTTTGTTCTTTTTTAAATGATGTTTCGTCTCATTAAATTCAACATCAACATTCATGTCCTCATATTCATATTATGTCTGACATTTTCAATCTTTGTGTGGAGCACCTATGGTGAGTCATGGATGAACAAAACTCATTTCAGGCGTAACAAAATGTATTTATTTAATGTATGTTAAAATTCTGATTTTAAACATCGGCGATTGCTAGCGCTGTTGATGAAGTTTTAATTTCCCTAATTATCCCTAATTAAGTCTGCTATGGCATAGACACTTTTGTATTTGAAAACACATCAAAGCTAAGAATAATCCTTTAAATTTCAAAACTGTCAAAACCATAACGTTCTTTCTACCCTCATAGAGAAGTTGATCATAGTCATAACTTGGTTCAGTATGTATGGTATAACGTTTAATGTTCTTCATAATCATTCATAGTATGTTTAGCATTTGTATTGTTTGGGAAGAGCGCATATCATTGGTCTTGAATTGATGAAACTCATATTAGGTGTAGCAAAAGGACAAAGTACAATAAGGGCCCTTAAGAAAAAATAAATCCTATGTAAATAACAAAACTATCATAAAAAATTCAAGTTAGGTGATCAACCTTTGTGACTGTAGCAAGTATTGTTTATAATATACTCTGGTTTGTATTCTATACAGGCCTTGAATAGGAAAAAAGTAACCAAACTAAAGAAACATTTCTTTTCATGCTTATTTCGTTATTTTTTTATTTTCAGCGACAACATAGACAATTAATTTCTTAATTGATTTACATTCATTCAGAGTGAAATTTAAAATTCATAAACAATAACTGTGGTCTAAGGCTGAATATTACCTATAATTGTGTTATTTTCAGCCAATTTGGCAAAAATCGTAAGAATCGGTCATTTTGACATAGTATTTCAAGTAAATAAAGAGGTCACATAAAAATTGAGTACGTGCTTTTTCATTCATTTGACTAACTGAATAACAATATATAACTTTTCTCTTTGTCTTAAAGGGGGCCAAACATGGGCCTTATTGTACCTTGTCCTTTATTGTCTGGATATATGGTCTTATTCTGATAACTAAAACCGTAACCACTGCAAGTGCAGTTAAAATCCCCGGTCTTATTTCGTTTGGTGTCAACACTTGTGTTGAGTATCACATCAAAGCTATCAATTATCTGTTTTGATTCAAACATTGTCAAAACTCGTATGTTTTCTTGTCCTTTTACAAAGGTTACAAAGGTTGATCTGAATTCTATATTTCTTTCAGTTCGGCAAGTATGGTTTAATATCTAATGCTCTTCAAACTCATTCATTGTGTGTTGAGTATTTTATTTTTTTAGGGGCAGTGTTTGATGGACGGAACTTGCGTCAGGCGTAGCAAAATTGATTGCCTGGATACTTTGTTGAAATTCTGAGTTTTTATATTTTTAAACCCCATTTTTAAGAAAAAAATTAAGGACAATAATACAAAACTGATAATTAAAAGCTTTCGCATCTTCACATTTTTGTAAATGTTGACATTTCTCCGCTTCAATTTTGTACAGTTAGGTGACATTCTGTAAAACTATAAGCGAACGCGGCCTTGTGATATTGGTATCCCGAATTCATTCGACTTGGTCTTAAACCAAAGAATTGAATTAAAGGCGGTTACGAAAAAACAATATGTTTACCGTATATTTTTTGTCGCAGTTGTTGACTATTTTATTCAACTGTAGATCACAATGAGAGAAAAAAAAATCCTGTTGATTCTCTGATTTTAATAGTTGTGAGTTATACTAGCAGTTTAGACAAAATTTTCAACGGCGTCTAAACAAGGTTTCGCAATCTGGAAAAAGGACTTAGTCTAAAAAAAACGGTAAAATGTATCGAGATGATATCGTGAAATATCCAGGTAATGACCTGCAAAACAATAATAATAAACATAATAATATATATTATGAATAGAATAAATAATATCTTTAATTTTGAAAGTTATGTTACATTTTTTTAAAGATATTTCTATTACTAGTACACAGAAAACAATAGTGCGATCATACCTTTTAAATTGATCTCTAAAGCATGAATCTCAATTAAAAATTCATTCATAGGAAAAAATAACTTTATAAATAAGTTTATTCAATAAAATTGACCAATCGGGGACCACCAGATCAAAAACTTTATATATAGAAAACTAATTCTCAAAAGTTTGAGTTTGTAGCGGGTTTAAAGTTTATAATTGATCTTCTATCAAAATAATTCAAATCAATGTAATTGTTCTCATTTTGGTACAATATGTTAATATGTTTCTATATGTCGACATTAACACCAAAAAATATTCGTTAAAATTTGTCTGTATGTTTGGTTTCTTAGCACATAGATGAATGGATTGATGATTGAATTTACTTGGGTAAGAAGCACGGTTATTTCCAGAATCGGCGACTCTAGTTTAAACATTCTGGAAAACGGATAAGGCAGAACGGTGATGAAAAACAGGCATGTCAGTATAATCACCGTGGCACAAACTTTAATCTCGTTCCCGTTTATAGAATGATTAATAGTACTTGCATTTTCCATGTCATTTTGTTGAGCTAATTCAGATGTTCTCCAAAATCTAAACAAATATCCGCAAACAATAGAACAAGATATCAAGATCATCAGAAAAATCACAGAAACAAATGCAACATATGTTAAGACGGCATAAATAAAGTTATTTTTAAAAATAGATTTCATAAAACAGACTTCCATAGCAGAATGTTTTGCAAATGTTCCAAAAACAAAGGTGCTAAGTAAGAATGCAAGGAGCCATGACAAACCTAAGAGAAATAATCCGCGGGATCCGTGTTCGTTGTTGGCAGATTCAAAACACAGCAGAATTCGAACCCTTTGTATTTTAATTCCAAGAAGATGAATGAGTGAGGCAAAAATCGCCATGAAATACAATAGATTAGGAATAATGCACTTGTAAAAATTTGTGGAATATGTGTTTAGAACATTTACCACCATAATAAGAAATATTCCATTTAACATATCTGTTATTCCTAAACTAAGGATGCGGAAATTAGTTTTTCTCTGAAATACAACATCCATACCAATAAATATATGGATGGCAAATTAACAATTATTTGTACAACTCCAAGATATTGCAGAATAGCGAGAGTTTGATTGTTCATCATAAGTTCATCCGTTCCATTAGAATAATACTCGATCGAGAAGTTCATTTCAATTTACCCTTTATAATCGTAGTTCCAAATTTGAAATTTTGAGACGAAGCTTTGTTCAATCGAGAAAAAATAATGTTCAATAGTATATTGTTGTTTAAATCAAGTCTTTAACAGTTGAATTCAGTTTTGTATGTAAATATTATGTTAACAATACACACTTCGTTTGAATGTTAACTTCGTCTTTTGTATAACAAATTTTCTAATAACTTCATCCACAAAAAGATGCGTTCAAAGGAATAAAATATTATTCTGTCTAAAGTTTTTCCCTAAAGCTAAAACTTTCTCGTTAAGACAATAAACATCCATTTTGGAAGACCTTTTATACGGCATTTTTTATATATTAGTAATACGCATTGACATTTGCTAAGGATATTCACAGCTCGCTGGGAACAGTCTACAGAACAAGCAACCAAAAACTCTCTCATTTTAATAAAGGCTCTGATCTCTGTTTCCATCTGCCAATTTCTTTAGCTTGTAATCTGTCATATGGTTATAAAGAACTCATGTTGTGAAAACCATTTGTATCATTAAATTACTGAGCATTGAAATATTAAAAAAATTATCATTCAACAACATTAAACAAGTCATCATTTATTTCAAAATAACAATTGATTTAAAAAAATTAGAAAAATAAAAAATAGAAGGTTAAGCACATAAAAGATATTTTCAAATGTTTTTACTTCTGTTAAAATTTCAAAAAATAACTTCAAATGAACGAGAGGTGCACAAGCAAATTGTAATATGCATATAGCATATATGGTCATTGTGATATGTAAAAATTGTAGATGTCCAAATCCTTGAAACAAAGAACACAACGGATTTTAGGAAGTCTGCTTCATATTTTAAGCCTCTTTAGAACACTTTCAACAAAACTCTATGACAAATGTGATGAATTCAACTTTCCAATTATCAACATTCCTTTCTGTTGAAGCAACATCCGTCTGCTCAAACTTATGACGTTTACGTGTCACAATTGATTCGTTACGCCCCAGAGCTTGAGTGAACAACATCGATTACCTTGGCAGACCGTCACGTTTAACACAAAATTTGCTAGCACAAGGTTATGTTGCTCCTCGGTTGCTGTCGTCACTCAAAAAATGTTACTAGACACCATGCACCCGTAGACAAATATGTGATTTCTATCTCGGAAATGAGTGCAGACGTTGATTAGACCAATGCTTACTCTTCAAGGGCACCTGAGTTCACTCCTGTTGCGAGTTGTTGATTTGTCTTTGAATTATTTTTCGTTTTTTTTATGTGTTTTTTTTTCCTCGTGCTGTTCCTGTTCGTATTTACTGGTTTTGTCGTTGCCTTTTTGGACTTTTAACACCAAATGCCCCATTGGTGAATATTTACTCCTTCCAGCTGTGTTTGATGGTCTTGCAAGTGGTTAATGATAAAATTCATAACTTGATGTTGATTTGGGGAAGGAAAGATAAGATACTTATGACTTTGAAAGCTTTATAAAATATTTTCAGTCCTTTTTCACAATTTTTTGGAATCCTCTGAATTAACAATTACAAAATAAAATGTTGCCCAGTAACCCCCTATTTTCTTTAAACAATACATGTAGGGTTTATTGTATCAGTAAAAGCTTATCTACAAAGTCTCATAAATGTCTTGGAATTTTTTTAAGGCTTTTACACTTCAACAAATTTATTGCAAATCCTAAGATAAATGTTGAACTCTTATTATTTCGAAAACGAGTATGGCAACTTTTGAAATGTTTAAGCTTATTTTGTACCTTTACCTATAGTTTTTTTTTCCCAACAGATAAACAAATTAGGAAGTTTTGTTATCTTCAAACTGACCAGCACACATCCATAAAACAAAGTCTTATAAATATTATCAAAGATCTTGATATGGCATTTTTTTTAGGTTTTAGTAATATACATTTTCATTTGTTAAGGATTTACACTGCTTTATTGATTTTTTTTTCGGCATTTCTCATTTCTCACTTAAGGTTACATATTTCTGTGTTCAGTAAGAGTAAAAATATGTTCATTGAATTTATGCAAATAAGCAGAGGTAAAGTGAAAAAAAACGTATATGTTCCTGACTATACTTTCAAAGATAATAAACGTTTTAACGTAACAAGTTTGAAGGAAAATGTCATTTTATAAAAGATAAGCATTTAAATTATTTAGCTGTTAAAGACAATGACCAAATAACAACAATTGAGTGAAACGTTTTGATTCGTTTCTTCATAAACTGTTACATATTTTTTTACATATTTTTATCAAAAGAATATGGAGGGTTATTAAGCAAACATTTATATTGCGTTTTAATATAAACCCGAGAATACCTACGAATGACTGAATATTCAAGACAATACCAGATTTAATCCTTAAGTTATGTAACGAATCACCATCAATGACCTTTTTAAGATCCATTAGTTCTGTTGTCTATTCATTGCCCAAAAGAAGTAAATATATATTTATGCCATCGTCAATTAAGTCAATCATTCGGAAAAAACATAATTGAAGTTGGAAAAAAAGTACAGATAAACTTGTTATATGTTTAATTGTCTATACAAACACAAAAATGACGCTTTAACAAATATATCGTTCAAAGTTTACCTAAATAACCGACTTGACGGTGTAGAAAAGAAAAGTCATAGACTATTTGATTAAAATCATCTTTTGAAATGGTGGATTTACTATGTTTGAGTTCATGTGCTGGTGATGGGGAATAATTGTACGAAATGGCCATACAGCTTATCGCAGATTATTTTAAATTTTAAATTAATTGCAAATCAAGTTGACATATGAGTCATGGTTTTATGTTCATTTACACCATATCCATTCATAAATTATTTATTACAGGAGTCTGTCTTTAATACCATGTGGAGTTGGTAGTTCCTCGTGTTTAAGATGTATCCTCTTTCTTTTTTTAGATATGGTGTACTTGTACTTAAATTACTTGTGCAAACTTTGTTTTAAACAATTATCTAAATTTATGTTAATTCTAAAACCTAAGGTTTGATTCCCTCCACTGTAGTTTTGTCCTTAGCTATACTTATTTGGATTTCGTTTAATTTTATGCATTTTAAACATCTTTTGAAATGGTTGGTCTCTTATGGATGTGTTCTAGTGCTGCTGATGAGGAATAGTTTTCGAAATGACCATACAGCTCATTAAATATTATTTGCAGATCAAGTTGGCATATCTGTTATGGTCTCATGTTCATTGACTCTATATCCTTTCATAAATTATTTATTACAAGAGGTTGTCTTTAATTCCTTGTAGAGCTGGTAGAATAATTCTCCATGTTTTAGATGTATGCTCTTTATCTTTCAGATATGGTGTACTTGTACATGAGATTACGTCTGATGTGTTCACTTTGTTTATAACGATTATTTAAATTTATGTGCTTGTATGCAAATACGGGACTTCTATCTCTCAGATGAGCACAGATGTTGGTTTGACATAGAGTTTTGTAATGTCATCCTTTCCGGATTTGACCAACACTTAATCGATTTTTGGCAACGTGACGGGTGTGCTATAGCAAGCAGGAACTGCTTACTCTTCCGGAGCACCTGAGTTCACTCTCGTTTCGACTTGAGTTCGCGTTGCTGAATGCGGTTTTGTTGTTATGTGTGTGTGTGTTTTATGTTGTTATGTGGTATGTTTTGTTGTGATGATTTTTTTGTCTACCGGTTTTGTTTTTGTCTTCACGGTTTTATGATACTGATTACCCCTTTGGTACGCCTTTGCTTCTTATGTTAATTCTGAAACCTAAGATTAAACTCACTCCATCATAGATTTGTCCTTCGCTATACTTATTTGGATTTCATTTGATTTTATGCATTTTCAACATCTTTGCTATTTCCTATGTTTTGGTTCTAGTGATTCTGATTAGGAATTATTTTCAGCATTGGTCATACAGCTCATTTGAATTGATTGCCGATCAAGTTGACATATGTGTTATGGTCTCATGTTCATTTACTCCATATCCTTTTAAAAAAATGTTTCTTAATGTGAGTTTCAGAAGGGATTCAATCTCATAAGTGCATAAAATAAGAACAAGATAGCAAGGAGAGGGGCACGGTTTTTTCCCAAATGAATACAAACTTGTAGTTGATCACTACCTATTGTGACAAATATAGCGTCAATAACAAAATATACCCAAAGGATGATGTAGACTTATGAGCAATGCATTTAACATGTCAAATAGAAATCTGATGTCAGATTGACCAGTAGCAGATCCAGGCTTATGTTGTTCAAGACCATGTCTTCATTAATGTCTAGCAAAGCTTGTCAGTTTTATAACAGTCGTTCCACTCCACTGCAGGAGAAATATATTGCCTATGTCTTTTATACTATTGTGGTGTTATGATCATTCTTGGGTTATCAACTTTGTGCTTTTCGAAGGCGTGATTAGCCCTCGAAATTTAATACCAAACGAAAGGGTTTAACATTGATCTATATCTGAAGACTTTAGAACCACTAATTTAGGAATCCAAAAACTGATACGTTTTCGTAAAACTACAAAAATTGGTACCCGCGTAAATAAATGAATCCACAATATGAATATATATCCAGGAGGCATTTCAGTACCTAATGTTTTTATACAGTAAAGCGTTTGATTTCTACGGTGAGGTGTTCTCAGAAGAAGACTATTTTTTCTTGTGCTCGTTATATTCCAGTATACTGACTTTCATGCTCAAGCATTAATCATGGCTAGGTTGATATAAATGGCTCTACAAAACCCGACAAATATAATTTTAATTGGCATAACTTTGAATTATCAAACTTCTATATTCTTCCGTAAATGCCTCTTTTCAGTATGAGATGCAAGCACGTGCATCGATCTCACACTGGTCAATTAACCAGTAATAGCCGCCTGTACTGATATTGATTGATGATGTGGATCAACGAATTGTAATTTTATTTTCAACTTTCGGTTTTTAGAATGAGGCCACCTAAGGTTTCAGCATATAATAATTTAATTTTTACGGAAGAAATAGGTACTTACACGCGTTCTTGGAAAACCGGCCTATTCTTTCACTTATGATAGAAACTCTTTGGTCTTTTGGCTCGTTCCGTTGTGCCCCACTTACAAAAAGACTGCAAAAATTCCATCACTTGTGAAAGATCAGCCAGTATTTCCAAAAAACTTATGAAAGAACCTATGAATCTTTAAAAAAAATTAACATGCTCTATACTGTGGATTTATTTATCATCGTGGGTACCAATTTTTGTGGTTTGATGAAAAGGAGCAGTTCGTGGATTTTAAAATTCGTGGTTTTGAAGTCTGCAGCATACATACAGATGAGACCAAACCTAACCTGTACAAAAGTGAACTTAGAGCGGACCTGTGGTTCACTTTTCTGGTCTGGTTTAATTCTCTTGACCAATCCACGAAGCAGACCTAGGTCCACTTTTCTGGTTTGGTTTGATTGGAAAGCAGACCAGACCTCACCACAAGTCTGGTTCAGTCAAAATTCTGGTTTGGTTTGCTTTAAGTAGTAAACCAAGAGTGGACCAGACCCAGAGCGGACCAGACCTAAGTTTGGTCTGCTCTAAGTCTGGTCTGGTCTGCTTTTGATAGTGAACCAAGAGTGGACCAGACCTAGAGCGGACCAGACCTAAGTTTGGTCTGCTCTAAGTCGGTCTGGTCTGCTTTTAATAGTGAACCAAGAGTGGACCAGACCTAGAGCGGACCAGACCTAAGTTTGGTCTGCTCTAAGTCTGGTCTGGTCTGCTTTTAATAGTGAACCAAGGGCAGACCAGACCAAGAGCGGACCAGACCTAAGTTTGGTCTGCTTTAAGTCTGGTCTGGTATGCTTTTAATATATAGTGAACCAAGTGTGGACCAGACCTAGAGCGGTCTGGTCTGCTTTCAATAATGAACCTTAAGTGTACCAGACCTTGAGCTCTAAGTCTGGTCCACTCAAGGAATGGTCTGTTTTTTATAGGTCTGGTCTGCCTGAGGTCAGAGTGAACCAGACTTGGGAAAAGTTTGCTTTTGGAGTGAACTTGAGAGCAGACCTAGGTTCACTAAAACTAAACCAGACTAGAAAAAAAGCAGACCTGAACCAGACTTCTGGTCCACTTTATAAGTCTGGTGCGCATACAGGTTAGGTTTGGACCCATCTGTATCAATGAAAAATGATGAAACCACAGTACTTCTGGTGGAGACAATGCTATTTACGCATAGTACTTTATCTGAATCTAAAAACTAATATGAATATCTGCTTATTTTTTCTGTGAGTTTGTCTACATTGGCCATATATACCATAACTTCCAATTCTTTGCTCAGAATTGTTTCCTTATTTTGGGGGTTACTATTTTCGAAGAGAGAAAAAAATTAGAAAATCATTAATATTTTATTATTATTAACTGCTTTTGAACGAATAATTTTAATATTACAACAAATAGAAATCTTTTGTTGAATTATTACTCTGAACCTTTCTTGTCATTTTGGTTAAAGAGATTTTGCCATGAAAAAAAATGATGATTTGTTATACTGGTAACCATTTTTGAATTGGAAAAAAAATTACGTTCAGCAATTTCAAAATCTGTTTAATTTGAGTTTTATTGATCTTTAAAACCATAAATCAATATTCAGTCAAACGTTTAAATCGCAAAACCATAAAGGTTTCGAAATGCAGTATCGGATAGGTATCAAATTCAAATGGGGACTTTTCTAAAACGTAGATTAGTTCAAGGTTTGAAATTTAGGTAAACAAATGAAAACATTGGCTTTGATGTATAACTTTCAACATAGGGATATTGGCATCGGACAAGATGAGGAAAATAGTTTGTCTAATAGGCCCCCTGTCCTATCGAAAAAGAATTTGAAATTAACTTGTTGCCTTTGCAAAAAATAAAACTGAAACAGATTGTAAAATTTATCCTGAAATCTTTTATGCGTAAAATACAATTTTATTTTTTCATATGTTTCAGAGTTATTCATCTTTGATCAGAAAAATTAAATATAGGTAATTTATTTTTATAGAAGGTAAACTAACAAATTAAGTCTGACACCTTGAAGTGATTTGTATAAGGTTTTATATATTAAACAGTTAAGCATTGAAGAAATTATAAAACAATGAACATGTATTGAAATAAACTGTACAATATATTATAAGGTTTTCCTATACAGCTCTTAGCTGTCCTGATTGGTCGGAACAAAGGGTCCCAACAGATCTAAAGTTAATGCAAATGATAACTATTTCTGTACAAACATGATTGTAAATCAGTAGTTGGACTTTGTCAATTCCAATACAATTTTTTAATGAGTTGAAGTCACTACTGGGCAGCAGGTTTGAACGGGTGATTGCGATCGTTGATCGGGACGATTTTAAAATGTCACTTTTAAATTTGAATTTGATTCCAATTTTCAAACTTCGCAGTTCTCACAAATTAAATATATAAGGGTTTTAAGTTTGATTTCAGTCTTTATCAATCGTTATTTTGTCTTGCTTATTTCGGAACGTACTTTAGTACTATTTTTAGTATATGTTTTGCTGTTTCAGTCAATTTTGCAGCATCCTAGAGGGTTCTAGTCATTTTTTTGAGACAGTAAATTGCGGTGAAACTGTCTATATTCAGTCGCTCAGACGACAGAAAACTGGCAAATTACGAGATGGCGTAAACCAGATTCGTCTCATTTTCTATTTTTGATTTCAAGTATATTCATTCCTTTAAAATCATAAACACCAAACTTAAAAAAAAAGTTTCATATATATATTTATTTTGATATTTTTTCACATGAACGACAATTCGTTGTTTTACTTATCAAATTAATTATTCATCTGCTTCTTGATTGGGTCGTCCATTTTTTTCAATAAGTTTTTCTGTCATTTCATTGGTTTATGCAAATGTTCCCCTGTGAAAGATGCAGAAGTACCAGCTGGACATCCAAATGTCAAAGTCCGAATGGGCAGAGACAAAACCTATAAGCACAAACAACGACAGGCGAAGAAACAGACAACCAGTAAAACACGGAAACATAAAAACTACTTAATATCAATTAACAAAGCAAACTCTAGTCGTTACGAGAGTGAACGTGACATTTTATTGATATTAAATAAGAAAAAAACAGTACCCAATTACATTGATGCGTAGTGATTTTCTTGTCGAATTTTATCGAAGGGTTTTTACTTTGATACACATTTATCAATACCATTTGTTTACCATACACGTGTATGAAGCATAGAGATACATTAGAGAAGATTCAGCATCCTATGAAAAATCTACACATACATGTACGGTGTTGAAATTATCAGATAGAGGAATTAAGCTGAAACCCATGTGGCAATCTTTAGTTAGGTAGAAACGTATTGTTTGTGGTTGTCGCGGTTTCAATCAGGGAAGAAAAGAATCATAACCACCGTTACGAAAAATGCCAAGCGCTCCGAAGCCGCTGTAAATACTGTCATAAGAAGGACCATTGGTTCGCAATGTGCCGTAGCTCTGCTTTTTCTTATGAGACAGGACCCCCTTTACTTAATTATCTGTATCGATTCAACTGTTTTTCTGGCAAAGCTACATGTAAACATCAAGTGGTTCATAAATAAACACACTTTGAAAAAACAGGGTCATTATGTATATGAAAACAAATGCACTACACTGTTGCCATTGAAACGACAATAATTTGCTTCAAAATCCCCCCAAAAAACAGTGCTAACAGATTTTTTTTCATGAAGTTTAAACATCTTTTTTCACAAATATGTTGACATTTTATTACAGTTTCCTGTAGAGTAAATGTTCAATTTTGAGAAAAAAAAAGTATTCTTTATTTTTCCATTGTATTTCAAAACATATAACAATTTAACAATTTACACAGTGTAAATTTGTCTGTTTTTGGTTACAATCACATATTAAAAATATATTTATTTTTTAAGTTAGCCTTATTTACGCAAAAATATCCATTCTGTCACATAGCCCTAATCTATAGGAAAGTGTTGAATGGAAACCTTGTTATAAAGATAGAAATATTATATTTCCGAATCATAGGGCTCATTACAAGCATGTAATCACATAAAGTAAAAAAGGCCTTTCTCTCCCACTTGCATACACTCACACTTACAACTATCGTTCTGGTTATAATAAAGGATGATTGATCTAAAAGTAAGACATGTAAATGAAAGCTAAAGTACAGATCAACATACATTATGAAGAGTCAGTTGCGTACATTGTATTTATTTATATGGAAAGAAAGATAACTCTAACTGCCAAGACAATGCGACAAAGAACTGGTGTATACTCTGGTTGTATACTATAAATAAGTTTCAGTTAATCAAATATTTAGTTACATGTACTTCACTTTTACACACACATACAATATTTTATAGTTAAAAATGTAAAATTGTACAACTGTCATATTTTTACAATAATATTTTGACGGATGCCCCATTTACAGTTCATTTTTTATCGGCGCAACCCTGGTGACAGCATTCATGACAGTATTCAGTAAAAATATTAATAAAAAAAATTGTAACAATAAGATTTTGTTGTATAAGGAGAAGATTTATAGGTTTCCATTTGAAATCAAAACCTTTTCTTGGTTTGGAGGGGCTTTGTAGAAAGTCATAGAAAGTTTTTTTTCTATTTCAAATTTATCTTTAAGTTTATTAATAAATCCACAAACATAGTTAATTTGTTGTTATTGCAAGACACAAAAGGAACTGAATATATATCCTCCCAATTCTCAATGTTTATATAAAGAATGTAGCTCCACTTTTGTGTTCTATGTCAGGACTTTTAGTGAATTTTGGGAGAATTTTCAAAAAAAAAATATTGACTTGATTTTCTATGGGACTTCAGATATTTCAAAACTCTGAGAAAACCTGTTTTAATCTTGTATTATCCTGCATTTTGTTTTCAAATCCTGTGGTACACAATGGAGAACACCTTGATATTGTAAAAAAAGTTCTAAATACTTTTGTATAAATTCCTCATAGAGAAAAGAGAGTTGTTCTCACAAAGCAGATCATTAAGGTAAAAACCACGGTTTTTTGCACGTTTTTTAAAATTTTTGAAAATTTAACGTTAAAAAAATTTATTGAAAATGTTTTGGATGATTTTGGCTTTCAATCAATCAAGCTTTTGATGATTTTAACTTTCAAACAAAAATTGGTAAAAAATGGCATTTTTGCAATAAAAATTTAAAATGTTTTCAAGGCATATGGGAAAATTATTCTCTTTCACCTTTCGTCATCCATCATTCCAAGAATAACTTTATGCCAAAATGTTTACCATTTTCCCAGTAATTCTATGCTGATTGTCATTTGTTCAAAATTTTAACAAAATTTTAAAGACGTCTTATGACGTCATACTCGATTATTTTCCAAAACTTTTTTCATTCAAAGCATTGTTAAAACAATGTTTATACATGTATATTTTGTACATAATATTTCCCTTTCAGATATGAACTAAATTTTTAAAAGTAGTTGGGTATCGTGTCTTTTTTGGGCTAGTATATTACCGACACTCAGATATTCATGACTTCGTTTTCTATTCTTTTTTTAAAATCATATTTTTAGTTGTGCATATGGAGTTGAACGATAAAGTTTTGAGAATCTCCATCAGTTTTTTCGACTTTTTTTAAGATGCACATATGATTCATACTATTTCTAGGATAACAACAATCGAAATATTAGAGGCCAGATTTGAAGTTAACAGATTTGAAAAAAAAGGTTTAGTGGTACATTTGGATGACCTCGCGATGAAGTGTTTGGATTTTTTATTTTGTAATTTAGGAATCCAATACAGGGATGCAATGCCATTACTGTTAGACTAAACCGAACGACCGAGGGAGGAAATTACATATTCAGGATTGTCAATTATTCCTTTCTTAATAAGTGCTGTATATGTGTTGCCTGTACTGGTACAGCCAACTCCCAATTCAGCTGACAAACAGTCAATGTAATGTTTCTTGATATTGTCATGACGAACATTTTCTATTTTAATGCCTTCCCGTAACCATTCGACTTAACAGTTTGCAAGTTTATGGTTAACAAATTATTTTTCAGCTTTGATATGGTTTTTGAGAATTTAAAAAGTGGCTGTGGAGATAAGAGAGGCAAAGGGGTACCAATTACAAATCGATGTAATTCCCGCAAGCTCTAGAGTAACGATTTAACTGTGAATCGAAGACCCCATAAGCAGGAGCGGAAGGAATGTTGCTACACAAAAAGGGAAAGTTGACGATTGGAAACTTAAAGTCATCATGTTTGACATAAAGCTTTGTTGAAAGTCTTCCCTGAGAGCCAATTTCGAGACGTAGATCTAAATATGGGGCAGATTTCCTAGAATCCGCTGTGTCTCTTATTTCAAGTTCCTGCGGATATATGAGATGGAGAAAGTCACCAAATCGGGAATTGTTTAGTGATATCATCAATATCACGGAACGTGAGGTAAAAGAGAGAGTTTGTCTACGATTTGTTTTGTCTAGAAGAGATTGTAAGAAGTCTGCTTCATACGAATGTAGAAACAAATCAGCAAGCAAAGTTGCACAATTGGTGCCCATTGGAATCCCTATTGTTTGCTGAAAATCACGTCCACCAAACTAACCAAATATGTTGTCGATAAGAAAATTGAGCATGTCGATTATTTGGTCATCTGTATTTTTTTTCTTTTTCTTAGACTCATTGATGACAAAGTAAGTCTTGGTGTAATCGACTACAAGATATTTGTACCTGCGTTTTCCATTCTTTTTGAAACAGCTGCTGCGTTTAATCAGTTGTGCCATTCGTGATTTGATAAGTTCATGAGGAATTGAAGTGTAAAGAGTGGAGGAAATCGAAAGTTTTGATGTTGTAAGATGAAACTGATAGCGAGTTAAAATAGTTCTTTCGAATTCTGAAAGAGGTTTTACTACGAATAGCCTGCTTTCGCAGAGTAAGGTCAAGCCCAGGTAATGTAGTTTGATGGCAAAGACATAATTGAGATTTAAAATAGAAAAAAATGACAACATAATTATTCTGAACCCAGTATTCTGAACCCAGAGATATATGGTTGCCTTTATGGTACACCTTAGCTAATGAGTTGGTATTGTTATATCCTTGTTGCAATGGTATGACCTTAACATATGACCTTAGGTATTACTTTGAAATAAAAGGTTTTTTTATTACAGTGTAACCACATGAAGTATGTATTATACAATATTATGTGTAGAGCTTGAAAAGTTATGGCCAAAGGGTGCATTTTACGACCAATTTTTTGTCACAATCTTCAAATAGAAAATGAGATGTAGAATAAAGTGTATGCAACATCGCTCACATAACGTGCTAAGCAATTAAAACAAAATCACAATGGAAATCTACCAGGAGCCGTCAACGAGGCCAGTAGGCGCTGCTCGCCGTTCTTCAAATGGCTTATGGTATAAAATAAATGCATATGCAAATTCAGTCCTGAAATAGTCACAGGTAGAACCAATTCCATATACTAGGAACAGAAAACATAAAAATGACAAGTACAAACAAAAGCTTTGTCAATGATTCCTTGTTTAGGAAGACACGTATAAAATGTGGCGGGGTTAAACTAAGGAAGGGCACAAATAAGATGTGGTGGGGTTCAACTATTTTTTTGGGCCGAACCTTTCCCCCCATATGTATTCCTAGACAAAGCACAAAAATTAACACACAATAAAAATCAAATCGATTAACATTCAAAACCACCCAATCGAGTATGTACATTTTGGAATAAATTGTAAGTATGTTTGTTATTTTTTAAATGATCATTTGTTTCATTAAACTCAACATCAACATTCATGTCCTCTTATTCATATTGTGTTTGGCATTTTAATGTTTGTGTAGAGCACCTATGATGAGTCAAGGATGAACAAAACTCATTTCAGGCGTAACAAAATGTATTAATTTGATGTATGTTTGTAATACTGATTTTTAACATCCGCGATTGCTAGCGCTGTTGATGAGGTTTTAATTCCCAAATTAAATCTGCTTCGGCATTGACAATTTTGTGTTTGAGAACACATCAAAGCCAAGAATTATCCTTTAAATTTCATAACTGTCAAAACCATGATGTTCCTGCTAACCTCATACAGAAGTTCATCATATTCATAACTTGGTTCCGCATGTATGGTGTAAAGTTTAATGCTCTCCATATTCGTTTATAGTATGTGTAGCATTTGTATTGTTTGGGAAGAGCGCATACCGTTGGTTTTCAATTGACGAAACTCATGCTATGGTAACAGGTCACCCATTTTAATCTCCAAAATCAGACTTTGCAGGAGTAAAAATGCTCATTATTCAATTAAACATGGTACCAATAATACAAATTGGTAACACAAAGTTAGGTTTGCTTGATAAATTTGATCATAACATGTATCTAAGAAAATGTAAATAGCTTTTGGAAACTAGAATCGGATTGGTCAATAGTTACATTAAAAAAGAGAGGGAACTTCGATTTATGAAATGGGGATTTTTAACCATTTTTAGGGCCTTGTTGAACCTAAGTGCGGTCATGTTGGCTATATCGAAGAACAATATTACTAACTTACATATAATGTTAGTTCATACATGAAAAACAAATTATGGGGATTATTGTTGCTAAGGTCGTTGCTATGGTAACGAAAATTCCTCGTTTCGTAAATTCTATCACATTTTTCTGTCATTTTTGTCATGTTTAGCTCATCAAATGTTTTGTATTTCGATAATATGCAATCATCAAGTATTGGCCATCTGATGCAATTTTATGGATAAATGTGGTTTCTATGGTAACGAAGATTGCCCGTTTTAGTCAATTTATCCCATTTTCTTGTCATTTTTGTCATATTAAGTTTATCATAATGTTTTGTTTGACAATAAAAATTATTTAGATTCATTTCAGCTATATGCATTAATAAAGTTTTGGACATTTAATGCAATCAAATTGATAAATGTGGTTGCAATGGTAACGAAAATTCACCGTTTTCATCAATTTTATCACGTTTTTTTTGTCATTTTTGTCATGTCAAGCTCATCAAATCATTTGTCTAAGGTCATGTTGGCTATATCCAAGAACATTTTAATATACTTCCAGATAATGTTAGTTCAGTTATGTAAAAATGTTATCGGGATTATCATTGCTAAAGCCGTTGCTATGGTAACGAAATATCTCGTTTTCGTCCATTTCATTACAATTTTCCCTCATTTTTGTCATGTTAAGCTCATCAATATGTTTTTTTATGATATAAAAAGCATTGAAATATATTCAAGTAATATGCAATTATAAATTATGGACATATGATGCAATTTTATGGAGAAATTTGGTTGCTATGGTAACGAAAAATCTTCGTTTTCGTCAATATATCCCATTTTCCTGTCATTTTGTCATATTAAGTTCCTAAAATTGTGTTTTTTTGACAATAAACAAACACAAGAATTTGATGAATTTTAGACATTTGATGCAATATAATTGATAAATGCGGTTGTTATGGTAACAAAAATTCATCATTTTCTTCAATTTTATCAAATTTTTAGCTCACCTGGGCCGTCGGTTCATGTGAGCTATTGCAATCACTTGGCGTTCGTCGTTGTCATGGTCGTGTGTTAGTAATTTTTCAAAAATCTTTTTCTCTGAAACTACTGAACAGAATTTTAGTGAAACTAAGTATGATTGATCCTTAGGATGTCTTGCACAAAAGTCGTGTTTCGATTTTTGATGGCTGCCGTGGCTAAAATAGACCAGGGGGGTCAGACTACTGTTTTTGGCTTGTAAATCAAAAAGTATAAGAGATAAATGAAATATGATGCCACCCTACTGTTTCAGCATCATAAATTCTACATAAGTTGTCAGATGATTCCTTATACCCCTATAAGGAATATACAGCCCCTTAAAGGTGAAAAGTATGTTTTTTTTCATGTTTTTGGCTTATAGAATATTTACTATTGCAGATCGGGAAAAGCTGTTGCTTGCTCAAATGTTCAGCTCATTTAGCTCTACAAAAGTATAAATAGGGTCAAAGTTGTCCGATGACCCCTTATAAGGGGGTACAGCCCTTTAAAGGCAAAAAATAGTGTTTTAGGCCTATAGAATGAAAACTAAAACTGCAGATAGAGAAAATATGTTGCTTGCTTAAATGTTCAGCTTATTTAGCTCTACAAAAGTATCCATAAGACCGAAGTTGTCAGATCACCCCTTATAGGGGTTACAGCACCTTAAAGGCGAAGATATGTGTTTTTTGGCTTATAGAATGAAAACTTTTGCAGAAAAAGGGAAAAGCTGTTGCTTGCTCAAATGTTCAGCTCATTTAGCTCTACAAAAGTATAAATAGGGTCAAAGTTGTCCGATGACCCCTTATAAGGGGTTACAGCCCTTTAAAGGCAAAAAATAGTGTTTTAGGCCTAAAGAATGAAAACTAAAATTGCAGATAGAGAAAATCTGTTGCTTGCTTAAATGTTCAGCTTAATTAGCTCTACAAAAGTATCCATAAGATCGAAGTTGTCAGATCACCCCTTATAGGGGTTACAGCACCTTAAAGGCGAATATATAGTGTTTTTTTGGCTTATAGAATGAAAACTTTTGCAGAAAAAGGAAAAGCTGTTTCTTGCTTAAATGTTCAGCTCATTTAGCTCTACAAAAGTGTTCATAGGGTCGAAGTTGTAAGATGACCCCTTATAGGGGTTACAGCCCCTTAGAGGCAAAAAATAGTGTTTTTGGCCTGTAGAATGAAAACTATTGCAGATAGATAAAAACTGTTGCTAGCTCAAATGTTAAGCTCAATTAGCTCTACAAAAGTTGTTCTAGGGTCGAATATAAGTTGCAGATGACCCTTAACAGGGGTTACAGCCCCTTAAAGGCAAAAATTTGTGTTTTTGGCCTAAAGAAGATAGAGAAGGCTGTGGCTTGCTAAAATGTTCAGCTCATTTAGCTCTACAAAAGAATTCATAGGGTTGATGTTGTCAAATGACCCTTATAGGGATTACAACCCCCAAATTAACATGTTTTTTATGTTTTTGGCTTATATAATGAAAATTATAGCAGATAAAGAAAAGTGGTTGCTTGCTTAAATGTTCAATTCATTAAGCTCTTAACAAAAGTCTCTATAGAGTCAAAGTGTTCAGATGGCCCTTTAGATAACATTTTGCACGTTTTTGGCCTACAGAATGAAAACTGTTGCTAAAAGAGAAAAACTGTTGCTTGCTTAAATGTTCAGCTTATTTAGTGCTACAAAGTTCTTTATAGGGTTAACATCAAGACCAGTGAGCGATTCAGGCTCCTGAGACCCTGAAGTTTTTTTTTTTAAACTGACACTTGAGGTTAGACAAAAAATATCTCTTTCTGAGTACCTCATAAATATTTTACAGTGGATTTTGTGGATATGTAAGCATTTTCATTTTTTCTTTTATCATTATTAATTAAGTTATACGATGAGGACCGGTATAATTATTTTAGTTAGTGCAGTGCTTCAAATAATGGCGCAAGAAATTTCAACTAGGAGCAAAACAACATAAACGTGTCTTTCCATGCTCTAAATTATGAACTTTTGCGAAGTTGAACAATATATTCTAAAGGTACAGTATTTGTGACAAACTTATAACATCTGCTGATTATGTAGATTATTACAACAGATGAAGAGGAAAATTCCTATTATGAGCATGATTGTTGTAGGTCGAAATGTAAAAATAGGGTCATTCATGCAACCCAAAACCATTTATTTTTATGGCCTTATAACAATTTCTATACAAGTTATCTTGTGAAATTTCTGACACTTTATATTGTGACATTACTGACAACCTCCCACTCTCATGCAAGTTTCCTTTGACTGACCTGTTGAGGGTTGTTCACTAGAATTCACAAGTCAGAAAACAGTTGACAACCATATTCTAATGGTCCCTGCTCCTTTGATTCAAGAGGAAAAATGCATTACTGATAGAGCCAAATATATTTATGCTGACAAGATTATGAAAATGTACCAAACGGAAAAATCAGTTTCCTCTGCTACCTTTCCCACCTGTCAAAGGGTAAAAGAATTCTTTAGCTATAACATGGGCATCAAAAGGGTCAAAACCAAGGGTGTTGTGCGCCTAAAAGCAAAAGAATTATATGATTGCCAAATTTAGTATAGAAAAAAACGACAGGAAATAAAATTGACCTGTACTGTGCAGCTGAGGAGATGATGATGTGCGGGAATTTCAAGAAGTCATAATATCATAGAAATTAACAAATTACATAATATTTTTCCAAACTTGCACGAGAAGACAGAAAAAATGTCAAAAGAAGACTACAGTGCTGCCTTCTGTGAAGTCAAAAAGAAAAAAAAAGATACATTGTCAGTAATTTCACAAGATTAATTGTCAGTAATGTCACAAGATAAAGTGTCAGAAATTGTCATAAGGAAAATAATATATGTCTGTTTCAGGTTGCCCGACTGAACCTATTTTACATTCGGACCTACAATATTTTGCCTCAAAATCTAACCGGCAGATGTTATAAAGTTTGTCATAAATTCTGTACCTTTAGAAAAGATTGTTCGCAGAAGTTCATAATCAAGAGCAAGGAAAGGCATTTTTTTCTGCTCCTAGTTGAAATTTTTGCCTTCATTATTTGAAACACTACATTAACTAAAATAATTATGCCGGTCCCGATTATATAACTTAATCAATAAGTAATAAAGAAAAAATATGAAAAAGCTGTCCTATCCGCATACATGTAATCCGGCCTATAATATTATGAGGAAACCCGAAAGAGACATATATTTTTGGGGCCTAAGCTCAAGTATCAGTTTTTAAAGATATAGTGTGATATATGTCATGTATGTTAAGAAACACCCTTTAGACTTAGTATCTGTATGCATTCATTGTTGTGATGAAATTGTTTATGACTGAAATACATCTTTTAGAATGATTTTGGTTGTTTTAAATTGATGCCAATATCTGCAGAAAAAAAATCTTAAAATTTGGCCAAAAGCAAAAACAGCAATAGTTCATTAAAATAGTTCGATAGACCTGAAAGCAGATCCACTAATAGTTCAACATTTTGCAGAAAGTACACGAGGTAAAGAGGGATTTTCAAACCTTATCATTACCATAGCAACCAACACATTGCTAAAAACTAATAACTCCTTAGGTATTTATATTGCAATTTGATATAAATAAATATATCTGATTTGTCATGCTGAATTTATCAGAATATATATGAATAAGCAAAATATCCATGAAAATAATACCAAAAACGTTGGAAAATAATAAGATTTTAGCTTTCGTTACCATGGCAACCTAATTCATCAATAAAATTGCGAAACATGTCCATAAATGCATATTACTAAAAGATTTTTGTTCTCAGACAAAAGATTTTTGTGAGCTTAATGTGACAAAATGACAGAAAAATGAATTGACTAAAACGAGGAATTTTCGTAACTATAGCAACCACATTGAAACTGTAAACTGCATTAGATGTCCGAAAATTTATGATTGCATACTACACTCAAAAAAATACACTACTTAGTAGTTACTAATTACTTATTTCAAGTAGTGATTTTAGTAATGAACTACTTATGCATTACTTATGATTACTTATTTTAATTCATACATATTACTTATTTTCACAATATTACTTATTTTAAGTAAGATTTTTATTTCAGTATACCGTTTAAAGAACGAAAATACTTGAAGTAGTATTTCGTTACTTAAAGCTACAACATGAATTACTTTCAGTACTCAGTTGCAGTATTGATCATTTCTGAAAGCAAATTTAATAAACTTAAATTGACCTTGTCTATATTAATGCTGAAAGGGAGCCTGTATAATAGAAGAATACATTTACACGTATAATTGTAAATTAACTTCTTCCAATAACTAAAGATGCAAGGGCAGTTAAGAACACATTATGTCCTGCAAGTCCGTATGAGAAAATACTTATTTATAAGCAAAATAATGAGAAATTAAAAAAAAAAACATTATATATTTTATTAAAAAAGGGCTATTATTATATAAAATAGTCAAAATTATTACAAAGATATCACAATATCAACAGGCAAATTATTAAGTTTTGATAATCTTTTTAGTCTTTGATAACTTCGTGTCTACATGCAAGTTTCATTTTCAGAAAACAATCAATTTCAAAAGATGCCAAAGATGAGGCTTGAATTAGATTATTAAAGTGAGTTTCATATCAACAATAATATCATAAAATAGTAAAAAAATGAAAATTAAGTAATTTTTTTAATTAAACTGGACATAGAATTATCTTATTTTAGTAATAAGTGTTAATCACTTCATAGTTTAAGTGAAATTAAAAAAAATCATTTTTTTTTTTACTGTTAAATTGTCTCAAATTCTCTCTTTTTTGGAATTTTAAAATTATCTCCCTTGAAATTTAGTAATTTAGGAAAAAGGAAACTATTTTTGTTTCAATTTTGATTCAAAATTTTTATCTGCGAAACTCATAATTATGTTATCCAGAATTGAAATTATTAAATTTAAGTAATATTTTTTCAAAACATTATAATTATAAATACCCAAGATATAAACCTTTAATATTGTGTTTTATTTTAAAAGCAATTAAGAAAAGCATAATTTCTATTTAGTATCTGTTTAAAACTGTTCTAAATTGTTTCAAACAATTCAATCACTGCAAGTATAATGGTAAACCCAGTGATAACATAACCTCAAGTAATTCTACAGTAATAACAAAAATAACAGTTGGTTATCAAAATTGCTGTTTTACTTCAAGTAATTTTTTTGTAATTTACAAATAGTAATACTTAAAGTACAAATTTTACTTATAGTAACAAGTAATATCAACTACTTACACATTACTAAGTATTACTTAACCGTCTGACAACTTTCCCTACTAATGGAAATACTTAAAATAAGTAACATTTGTAGGGTTTTAAGTAGAATTTTTTTTTGAGTGTACTGAAACTGAAATACATTTCAATGCTTTTTATGTCAAGCCAAACATTTTGAAGTGCTTAACATGACAAAAATGACAGAAAATTATGATAGAATTGACGAAATCGAGGAATTTTCGTTACTATAGCAACGGCCTTAGCAATAATATCCAAATCACCTTTTTTTCATTAATGGACTAACATTATCTTAAAGTATGTGATAATGTTCTTGGATATAGCAAACATGACATGATCATGACCTCAGACAAATGATTTTTAAGAAAATGAAACATGAAAAAAATGACAAAAAAATGTGATACATTTAGAATGAACGAATACGAGGAATTTCCGTTACCATAACAACAGCCTTAGCAATAATAATCCCAATAACCTTTTTTTCATAAATGAACTAGTATTATCTGGAAGTATGTTATAATGTTCTTGGATATAGCCAACATGACCTCAGACAAATGATTTTGATGAGCTTGATATGACAAAAATGACAAAAAAATGTGATAAGATTGACGAAAACGGTGAATTTTCGTTACCATAGCAACCACATATATCAATTAAATTGCCTTAAATGTCCAAAACTTTATAATATCATTCTGAAATGAATCTAGATGGTTTTTATTGTCAAACAAAACATTTTGATAAACTTAATATGACAAAAAAGACTGACTAAAACGAGGAATATTCGTTATCACATTTTTCCATGAAATTGCATCAGATGGCCAAAACTTGATGATTGCATATAACTGAAATACATTTCAATGCTTTTTATTGTCAAACAAAACATTTTGATGAGCTAAACATGACAAAAATGGCAGAAAATGTGATTGAATTTTCGTTACCATAGCAACGGCCTTAGCAACAATAATCTTCGTAACTTTTTCTCATGAATGAACTTACATTATATGGAAGTTAGTTATCATGTTCTAGGATATAGCCAACATGACCGCACTGAGGTTTACAAGGCCCTAAAAATGGTTAAAAATTCCCATTTCAAAAATGGGAGTTCCCTCCCTTTTTTCATGTAACTATTGACCAATCAGAATTTAGTTTTCAAAAGTTATTTACATTTTCTTCGATACATATAATAATAAATTTTATCAAACAAACCTAACTTTGTGTTACCAATGTGTATTAATGGCCACACCCCCTATACAAAAGTGTAAGTGGTTACAGAGAATGCTTTTAAATAGGAAAAAGTAACCAAATGTAGAGGAAAATGTTTTTTCATGCTTATTTCGTTTTTTTTTTATTGTCAGCGACAATGTTTGATTTCTCAATTGATTTATATCATTTCAGAGTGAAATTTAACATTCATAAACAATAACTGTGGCCTAAGTCTAAGGTTGGCATCTAAAAATTAAAATATTACCCATTATTGTGTTGTTTTCAGCCAATTTGGAAAAAATCGCAAAAATCTGTCATTTTTTACGACATGGTATTTTAAGTAAATAAAATGTAACATTCTTAAAAATTGACAACGTGCTTTTTCATTCATTTGACTAACTGGGGGCCAAACATGGGCCTTATTGTACCTTGTCCTTTATTGTCTGGATCTACTGTCTGAATTATCTGTTTAGATACAAACGTTGTCCCTTGCCCTCATACAAAGCAAAGGTTGATCTTAATCCTAAATTTCTTTCAGTTCGGCAATGCTCTTCAAACTCATTCATTATGTTTTGAGCATTTTATTTTTTTTTTGGGGGGGGGGGAGTGTTTGATGGACGGAACTTGCGTCAGGCGTAGCAAAATTTATTGTCTGGATACTTTGTTGAAATTTGTGCTTTTATATTTAAAATTTATAAACGAAAACTCATTTTTAAGAAAAGAATTTAGGCCAATATTACAAAACTGATAAGTAAAAGCTTTCGCACTTTCACATTTTTGTAAATATTGACTTCACGAACATTTTCTCATTTCTCCGCTTCAATTTTGTACATTTAGTTGACATTCTGTAAAACTATACGCAGTGTGGGCCTTTTGATAACAGCATCACGAATTCATTCGACTTTGATCTTAAATTGAAGAATTTAATAAAGGCGGTTACGAAAAAACAATATGTTTACAGTATATTTATTGTCGCAGTATTTGACCATTTTTTTCAACTGTAGATCTCAATGAGCGAAAAATAATTTCCTGTTGGTTCTCTGATTTGATTTTTAATGGTTGTGAGTTATACTAGCAGTTTAGACAAAATTTTCAACGGCGTCTAAACAAGGTTTCGCAATCTGGAAAAAGGACTAAAAAAACGGTAAAATGTATCGAAATGATATCGTGAAATATCAAGGTAATATGACCTGCAAAACAATAATAATAAACATAATAATATATAGTATGAATAGAATAAATAAAATCTTTA
Source organism: Arcuatula senhousia (assembly GCA_963971305.1). Classification (NCBI taxonomy): domain Eukaryota; kingdom Metazoa; phylum Mollusca; class Bivalvia; order Mytilida; family Mytilidae; genus Arcuatula; species Arcuatula senhousia. Next base: position 12,606,599 of record OZ020312.1, read on the forward strand.
ATTTTGAAAGTTATGTTACATTTTGATAATATTTCTAATACTAGTATTCAGAAAACAATTGTGCGATCATACCTTTTAAAATGATCGCTAAAGCATGAATCTCAGTAAAAAAAATCCTTCATATGAGAAAAATGATTTTACAAATAAATTTACTGAATCAATTTCACCAATCGGGAACCACCAGATCAAAAAATTAATCTATAGAAAACTAATTCTCAAAAGTTTTGAGTTTGTAGTGGGTTTAACGTTTATAATTGATCTTCTATCAAAATAATTCAAATCAATGTAATTGTTCTCATTTTGGTACAATATATTAATATGTTTCTATATGTCGACATTAAAACCAAAACATATTCGTTAAAATTTGTCTGTATGTTTGGTTTCTTAGCACATAGATGAATGGATTAATGATTGAATTTACTTGAGTTAGAACCACGGCTATTTCCAGAATCGGTGACTCTAGTTTAAACATTCTGGAAAACGGATAAGGCAGAACGGTGATGAAAAACAGGCATGTCAGTATAATCACAGTGGCACAAACTTTTATCTCGTTCCCGTTTATAGAATGAATAATAGTACTTGCATTTTCCGTGTCATTTTGTTGAGCTAATTTAGATTTTCTCCAAAATTTAAACAAATATCCGCAAACAATAGAACAGGATATTAAGATCATCAGAAAAATCACAGAAACAAATGCAACATATGTTAAGACGACATAAATGAGATTACTTTTAAAAATAGATTTCATATAACAGACTTCCATAGCAATATGTTTTGCAAATGTTCCAAAAACAAAGGTGCTAAGTAAGAATGCAAGGATCCATGACAAAACTAAGAGAAATAATCCGCGGGATCCTTGTTGGTTGTTGGCAGATTCAAAACACAGCAGAATTCGAACCCTTTGTATATTAATTCCGAGAAGATGAATGAGTGAGGCAAAAATCGCCGTGACATACAATATATTAGGAATAATACACTTGTAAAAATTTGTGAAATATGTGTTTAGAACATTTACCACCATAATAAGAAATATTCCATTTAAAATATCTGTAATTCCTAAACTAAGGATGCGGAAATTAGTTTTTTCTCTGAAATACAACATCCATACCAATAAATATATGGATGGCAAATTAACAATTATTTGTACAACTCCAAGATATTGCAGAATAGCGAGAGTTTGATTGTTCATCATGAGTTCATCCGTTCCATTAGAATAATACTCGACCGAGAAGTTCATTTCAATTTACCCTTTATAATCGTAGTTCCAAACTTGAAATTTTGAGACGAAGCTTTGTTCAATCGAGAAAAAATTACTGTTTGATAGAATATTGTTGTTTAAATCAAGTCTTTAACAGTTGAATTCAGTTTTGTATGTAAATATTATGTTAATGATACACACTTCGTTTGAATGTTAACTTCGTCTTTTGTATAACAAATTTTCTAATAGTTTTATCCACAAAAAGATGCGTTCAAAGGGATAAAATATTATTCTGTCTGAAGTTTTTCCCTAAAGCTAAAACTTTCTCGTTAAGACAATAAACATCCTGTTTTTGACATTTGTTTTATCTTGGAGATATTTGCTGAATACAAAGTCTAATTAACGTTTTGGAAGACCTTTTATACGGCATTTTTTTTTAGATATTAGTAATATGCATTGACATTTGTTAAGGATATTCACAGCTCGCTGGGAACAGTCTACAGAACAAGCAACCAAAACTCTCTCATTTTGATAAAGGCTCTGATCTCTATTTCCATCTGTCAATTTCTCTAGCTTGTAATCTGACATATTTGTATTAACAATTACCAAAAAAATAATGCCCAGTAACCCCCTATTTTTTTTAAACAATACATGTAGGTCTTATTGGATCAGTAAAAGCTTATCTACAAAGTCTCATAAATGTCTTGGAATTGTTTTCTATGGCTATACACTTAAGCTAATTTTGTGCAAATCCTAAAAAAAATGTTGAATTCTTTTTATTTCGAAAACGAGTTTTGCAACTTTTGAAATGTTTAAGCTTATTTTGTACCTTTACCTAGGGGTTTTTCCATCAGACAAACAAATAAGGAAACTTTGTTATTTTCAAACTGACTAGCACACATCCATAAAACAAAGTCTTATAAATATTTACAAAGATCTTAATATGGCATTTTTTTTAGGTTTTAGTAATATACATTTTCGTTTGTTAAGGATTTACACTGCTCTATTGATTTTTTTTTGCCGTTTGTCACTTAAGGTTACTGTGTTCAGTAAGTGTACAATTTTTCATTGAATTAAGGAGAATAAGCAGCGGTAAAGTACAAAAGTACATGTTTCTGACTATGCTCTCAAAGATAATGAGCGTTTCAACATAACAAGTAGCAGGATAATGTCATTTTTAAAAAAAATCAGCTTTATGTTATTTAGCTGTAAAAATTAATGACAAAAAACAACAATTTAGTAAAACTTTTTAGTAGTTTCTTTATAAACTGGTACAGATTTTTATCACAGGAAAATGAAGGGTTATTTAGCAAACATCTATATCGCTGTTTGGTATAAAACCCGAGAATACCTACGAATGACTGAACATTGAAGACAATACCAGATCTAATCTTTAAGCTAGGTAACGAATCACCACCAATGACCTATAGAAAAGTACATTTTACGATTTATAAATTATTTTGTCTATTCATTGCCCAAAAGAGAAGAAAATATCTTTCGGCCGTCAATCATTCGAAAAAAACATAATTGAAGATCGAAACAAAGTACAGTTAAACTTGTTACAGGTTTATTCTTTATACGAACACAAAAAGGACGCTTTAACAAATATGTTGCTCAAAGTTTACCTAAATTACTGACCCGACGGTGTTGAGAAGCAAAGTTAAAGACTATTGGATTATCTTTAGAAATTGTAGATTTTCTATGTTTTGGTTCAAATGCTACCGATCAGGAATAATTTTCAGAAATTGCCATACAGCTCATTGAAATTAATTTTAAATCGAGTTGCCATATAAGGTATGGTCTCATTGTCATTTACTCCATATCCTTTCATAGATTATTTATTACAGGAGTTTGTCTTTAATGCCGTGTGGAGTTGGCTAAAACCATGTTTTTGATGTATGCTCTTTATTTTATAGATATGGTGTACTTGATTACTTCTCATGTGTTCACTTTGTTTATATCCATTGTATAAATCTATGTAAAATCTGATCCCAAGGTTTAACCCACTCCATCGTAGATTTGTCCGCTTTAATAATTTGGATTTCATTTGTTTTTATTCATTTTAAACATCTTTTGAAATGGTGGATTTCCTATGTTTGGGTTCTAGTGCTGCTGATGAGGAATAATTTTCTGCATTGCCCATACAGCTCATTTAAAATTAATTGCAGATCGAGTTGACATATGTGTTATAAATTATTTGGCTTGTTTTTGTGAGTTTCAAAAGGAATTCAGTCTAAGAGGTGTATAGAAAGCAAGATACCAAGGAGAGGGTAACATATTTTGACCATTAGAATGCAAACTTGTTGTTGATCAATACCTCCTGTGACAAATAAAGCGTCAATAAGAAAATATACCCAAATGATGCTCTAGACTTATGAACAATTAAACGTGTTTTATAGAGATCTGCTGTCAGATTGACATGCAGCAGATATAGGTTTATATCATTCATGACCATGCCTTCGTTAGTGTCTTGCAATTCTTTTTAAACAGTTAAATACCAGTAATTTCACTCAACTGAGGAAAAGAATAGATTAATTGCCTTTGTCTTTTTTATTACTGTGGTGTTATGATTATCTTTGGGTTGATCAACTTTTATTGCTTTTCGAGGGCGTGCTTACCCCTCAAAATATAATATCCAACGATGTGGAAATTTAACATTGATCTATATCTTAAGACTTTAGAACCACAAATTGAGGAATCCACAAACTGATACTTTTTCGTAAAACCATAAAAAGTGGTACCCTCGTAAATAAATGAATCCACAATATGATTATATATCCAGGAGACATTTCAGTACATTATGTTTTTATACAGTAAAGCATTTGATTTCAACGGTGAGGTGTTCTCAGAAGAATATTATTTTTCTTGTGATAAGTATTTTCTTTTATACTGACTTTCGTGCGCAAGTATTTGTCATGGCTAGGTGGTTTTACAAATTCGACAAATATAGCTTTTATTGGCATAACTTTGAACTATCAATCTTCTGTACAATGTTTTCTTCCGTAAATGCCTCTTATCAGTATGAGATGACCAGGTTGATATGCAAGCACGTGCATCATTCTCACACTGGTCAAATGCCCAGTATTAACCACCGTCACTGTTATTGAATGATGATGTGGACCAATGAGATGTAATGTTATCTAAAACTTTCGGTTTTCATATAATAATTATTTTTTTACGGATGAAATAGGTACTTACACGCGTTCTTGGAAAACCGACCTAGTCTTTCACTTATGATAGAAATTATTTGGTCTTTTGGCTTGTTCCGCTGTGCTCCACTTACAAAAAGCAGGGATTAGATAAAATTGTTTTGGACATCCCTGCAAAAAGACTGCAAAAATTCAATCACTTGTGAAAGATCTGCCATATTTTCCAAAAAAACTTATTAAAGAACCTATAAATCTAAGAAAAATTAACATGCTCAACACTGTGGATTCATTTATCATCGTCGGTTCCAATTTTTGTGGTTTGATGAAAAAGGATCAGTTCGTGGATTTTTGAATTCGTAATTTTGAAGTCTGCAGCATACATATCAATGTTAACTTTCCCATTTGTGTTTGATATCAAGCTTTGTGGGTCAAGGTCACCCACGAAAAACATAAAAAATGATACCTCACGAATAATAATAAAACCACAGTATTTCTGGAAGAGACAATGCTATTTGCGTAAAGTACGTTATCTGAATCTAAAAACAAATATGACTATCTGCTTAGGTTTTATGTGAGTTTGTCTACATTCGCAACCTATACCGTAATTTCATTTTTTGTTCAGAATTGTTTCCTTGTTTTCGGGATTATTATCTACGAAGAGAGAAAAAACAAAATTTAGAAAACCCTAAAAGTTTTATTATTATTTACTGCTTTTGAACGAATAATTTTATTATAACAATAAATTTGAAATATTTTGAATGATTTTTACTCTGAACCTTTCTTGTCCTTTTGTTTAAAGAAAATTTGCATAAAATTTGCCATGATAAAAACGGCGATCTGATATACTGGAAACCTTTTTTAATTGGAAAAAAATAACGTTCAGCAATTTTTTGAAGATTTTGTTGATCTTTAAAATCGTAATTCAATATTCAGTCAAACGTTTAAATTGCAAAACCATAAAGTTTCAAAATGAAGTATCGGATAGGTATCAAATTCAAATGGGGACTATTATAAAACGTAGATTAGTTCAAGGCTTGAAATTTAGGTAAAAAAATGAAATGAAAACATTGGCTTTGATGTATTACTTTCAACATAGGGATATTGGCATCGGACAAGATGAGGAAGATAGTTTGTCTACTGGGTCCCCTGTCCTATCGAAAAAGAATTTGAAAGAAACATGTTGCCTTTGCAGAAAATAAAACTGAAACAGATTGCAAAATTGATCCTGAAATCTTTTATGCGAAAAATACAATTTTACTTAGTTATATGTTTCAGAGTTATTCATCTTTGATCAGAAAAATTAAATATAGGTAATTTATTTTTATAGAAGGTAAACTAACAAATTTAGTCTGACACCTTGAAAAGATTGTTATAAGGTTTTATATATTAAACATTTAAGCATTGAAGAAATTATACAACAATGAACAGACAAAAATATATTGAAATAAACTATGCAATCTTTAACCAAAAAGTGTGTCAATACTATATGGTTTGCCTATACAACTCTTTAACTGTCCTGTTTGGTCGGAGCAAAGGGTCCCGACAGATCTAAAGTTAATGCAAATCATATAATCATATAATCATATAATCATAAATATGATAAAAAAAATATGATTATATGATTATAAATATGATTTTTTATAATCATATAATCATAAGTAACTCTGTATAAAAATGCTTATAACTCAGTAGTTGGACTTGTCAATTCCAATACAATTTTTTAATGAGTTGAAGTCACTACTGGGCAGCAGATTTGAACGGGTGTTTGCGATCGTTGATCGGCACGATTTTTAAATGTTTACTTTTAAATTTGAATTCGATTCCATTTTTCAAACTTCGCAGGTATCATAAATTAAATATTTAAGTTTAATTTCAGTGTTTGGGAAACAATCGTTATTTTGTCTTGCTTATTTCGGAACGTACTCTGGTATTATTTTTAGTATATGTTTTGCTGGTTCAGTCAATTTTGCAGCATCCTTGAGGATGCTAATCGTTTTTTGAAACAGTAAATTGCAGTGAAACTGTCTATATTCAGTCGCTCAGACGACAGAAAACTGGCAAATTACAAGATGGCGTAAACCAGATTCGTCTAATTTTCAAGTTAAAGGTCTATTTTTGATTTCAAGTACATTCATTCCTTTAAAATCAAAAACACCAAACTTATGATTATGAAAAAGGTATCATATATATTTTGATATTTTTCACATGAACGACAACACGTTGTTTTCGTTATCAAATTAATTATTCATCTGCTTCTTGATTGGGTCGACCATTTTTTTCAATAAGTTTTTCTGTCATTTCATTGGTTTATGCAAATGTTCCCTTGTGAAAGAGGCAGAAGTACCAGTTGGACATCCAAATGTCAAAGTCCGAAAGGGAAGAGACAAAACCTATAAACACAAACAACGACAAGCGGAGAAACAGACCACCAGTATAACACGGAAACATAAAAAACTACTTAATGCGAACTCTAGTCGTTACACGTGACATTTTATTGATTTTAAATCAGAAAAAAACAGTACCCAATTACATTGATACGTAGTGATTTTCTTGTCGAATTTTATCGAAGGGTTTTTACATTGATACACATTTATCAATACTATTTGTTTACCACACACGTGTATGAAGCAGATAGATACATTAGACGAGATTCAGCATCCTATGAAAAATCTACACATACGGCGTTAAGATTATCAGATAAAGTAATTAAGCCAAAACCCATGTGGCAATCTTTAGTTAAGTAGAAACGTATTGTTTGTGATTGTCGCGGTTTCAATCAGAGAAGAAAAGAATCATAACCACCGTTACGAAAAATGCCAAGCACTCCGAAGCCGTTGTAAAAAATGTCACAAGAAGGACCATTGGTTCGCAATGTGCCAAAAACTAGCGTTTCGCAGAAAGCTTTTCCTTTTCTTAATGGACAGGACCCCCTTTACTCAATTATCTGTATCGATTCAACTGTTTTTCTGGCAAAGCTACATGTAAACATCAAGTGGTTCATAAATAAACACACTTTGACTAAAACAGGGTCATTATGTATATGAAAAAATGCACTACACTGTTGCCATTGAAACGACAATAATTTGCTTCAAAACCCCCCAAAAAAACAGTGCTAACAGATTTTTTTTCATGAAGTTTAAACATCTTTTTTCACAAATATGTTGACATTTTATTACAGTTTCCTGTAGATTAAATGTTCAATTTTGAGAAAAAAAAAGTATTCTTAATTTTTCCATTGTATTTCAAAACATATAACAATTTAACAATTTACACAGTGTAAATTTGTCTGTTTTTGGTTACAATCACATATTAAAAATATATTTATTTTTTAAGTTAGCCTTATTTACGCAAAAATATCCATTCTGTCACATAGCCCTAATCTATAGGAAAGTGTTGAATGGAAACCTTGTTATAAAGATAGAAATATTATATTTCCGAATCATAGGGCTCATTACAACCATGTAATCACATAAAGTAAAAAAGGCCTTTCTCTCCCACTTGCATACACTCACACTTACAACTATCGTTCTGGTTATAATAAAGGATGATTGATCTAAAAGTAAAACATGTAAATGAAAGCTAAAGTACAGATCAACATACATTATGAAGAGTCAGTTGCGTACATTGTATTTATTTATATGGAAAGAAAGATAACTCTAACTGCCAAGACAATGCGACAAAGAACTGGTGTATACTCTGGGTGTATACTATAAATAAGTTTCAGTTAATCAAATATTTAGTTACATGTACTTCACTTTTACACACACATACAATATTTTATAATTAAAAATGTAAAATTGTACAACTGTCATATTTTTACAATAATATTTTGACGGATGCCCCATTTACAGTTCATTTTTTATCGGCGCAACCCTGGTGACAGCATTCATGACAGTATTCAGTAAAAATATTAATAAAAAAAAATTGTAACAATAAGATTTTGTTGTATAAGGAGAAGATTTATAGGTTTCCATTTGAAATCAAAACCTTTTCTTGGTTTTGGAGGGGCTTTGTAGAAAGTCATAGAAAGTTTTTTTCTATTTCAAATTTATCTTTAAGTTTATTAATAAATCCACAAACATAGTTAATTTGTTGTTATTGCAAGACACAAAAGGAACTGAATATATATCCTCCCAATTCTCAATGTTTATATAAAGAATGTAGCTCCACTTTTTTGTTCTATGTCAGGACTTTTAGTGAATTTTGGGAGAATTTTCTAAAAAAAAATATTGACTTGATTTTCTATGGGACTTCAGATATTTCAAAGACTCTGAGAAAACCTGTTTTAATCTTGTATTATCCTGCATTTTGTTTTCAAATCCTGTGGTATACAATGGAGAACACCTTGATATTGTAAAAAAAGTTCTAAATACTTTTGTATAAATTCCTCATAGAGAAAAGAGAGTTGTTCTCACAAAGCAGATCATTAAGGTAAAAACCACCAGCCCTACACCAAATTGTTAACTTCCAATTTTTAAGTTTTCATTAAACCATATGGACTAGGCCAAACCTTTCTTTTGCTCTTCGTTAGAATTGAAATGAATAAACCTCCATTTTAGGAACATGTCTTTCCAAAAGTTATTCAAGTGTTTTGATATGTTATTTTGGCCAAATTAATTTTTCTGAAATTAAAGTTTTCCATGGGGCAAGATGTAATGGGTCAAACATTTTAATTTTGTTTATTCATGACAACTTGACGCAGATGCAAAAAGCTTTAATATTTTGGAACTTTAGGCCTCCTTTATGATAAAGGTTAGTGATAACATTTCTCTTGATCTTGTCTGGTCTATTATTCCAAAAAAAAGAAAAAGAAAATGTTTTCTATAGATTTGAAAATGTTTTTGGGATGGATTAAAAGCACTGTTAAGCATTGAATAAGGATTGGTAAGGCTTATGTCTAAATGACTATGATCTTTCACAGTATGGTTAAATCTCCATATAACCATGTGTTTAACAGGTTTTTTTTTATTTTTTCTATTTTAATTTGGAAGTTAGATATTTTTTTTTCTTCAAACATGACGAACTCAATTCCTAGTAAATTAAATTTTCAATTAAAATTATATTTTAGGTCAAGGTCCGGTATTAGCTTATTGTTATTGTCTTTTTTTTACCCAATCCATATGGCTTCAGTTTTCTCTAGATTGGCTCTCAACCCTGAACATTTATAGAATTTGTTTAAGATACGTACAGATGGGTGCACATATAACCTGTACGGTAAGTTAACTTGAAAAGCAGACATCAAGTCAACTTCAAGTTCACTTGCGAATGGTCATGCGACTGTTTTGAGCAGACGCGCGATAAGTTCCAAAATAACTTGAAAAAGTAGTCATAATTCCACGTCTGCCTGCTTTTAAAAGCAGTCACGTAATTATGACGTGTCTGGTCAAGTTAACTTCGTGAAATGTCTGCTTTAAAAACTGAATTTAAAAGGACAAATTTTATGTTTTATTGCCTAAACTATATCTAAGATTCATTATTTATGTTATTGCAAGGTTTTTTTTATACTTATTTAAAACATTGCATTATTAAACATGTCTAGTAAGAGCAAACTTGTTGCAATGGCTGGTCTAGTTAAAGCAGTCATATCTTTGTGACTGGTTACGACAAGTCATAAAAAAGCTGTCACAAGTGTGCATTGACCAGTCATAAGTTAACACAAGTTAATTCAAATTTCTGCTATAGCAGACATAGCATCTTTCGTACAGGTTATGTGTGCACCTATCTGTAGCAATGTTCTCAAACGGATCCAACGAAAAAGATGAGTCATCTGCATGCTGATTTATCAGATATTCTGAGTTATTTATCTTGATTCCTAAAATGTTAGGATCAAACTTTAGGGCAGTGTTCAACAATAGTTCTAGAGATAGTATAAAGAGAAAAGGCGATAAAGGATGAATTTTGAAAAAAAATGACATCAACCTGGGTCATCGCCGTTTCGATTTTTTGCTATATATCCCTTAAGGGCAATAAAAAGTTTTTATTTTAGATCTAAAAATTTACCTAGGAATATACATTTTTTTTTACATCCGCCATCTTTGTTTCCTTGTAGAGTTAGCAACACCTAACAATATTTCAAAATTTTGGGGAAATGCAAAATGCCACATTTTTGAAATGAAAATATATATGATAATATTAGGTAACCATAGCAATTGCTTTTTTTTATTTTCTATATTTTCAACACTAGCCATATTTCGGAAACTAACACCAATCTGTTGAAGCCTGCTAAGAAACTGAAACTCGAAGTGAACCCATTCTAGGACGTTCATTGTCGTTCTTCACCTTTATAGTACGCAAAACAACGGTCACAATAGCGATGGAAATCGAGTAACAACGCTTCCAGTGTGTGATAAACCCGTCCCATTCCGAATAGATACTAGTGCAACATGTTCGATACTTGTAAATCCTCTTACTATTCTCTAAATCTTAGCACGAACTCCTTGCGATAGAAACTAATTATTGAGTACTACTGTTATCATCAGATAAAGCCTCTATGAATTTTGCAACTTTCGCTCAGAAACAATCAATTGCAGATAAATGTTCACTTTGAAGACAGCATGCAAGAGAATAACCTCGGTGAGTCGACGCAGATAATATGAAACTCGTAGAATACATTAACATCATCGCTTATTCCAGTGCGTTAAATTCTCCAAATTTGTTTCCAGAACTACTAAAACCCCTGAAACATCTCTGGAGAACAACATGTCGAGATCGAGTCAATCCCGTTTGTGTAGATCCTCTGCCTTAAAACCACGGATTATCGAGAAGCTCAACGATATGGCAAACAACGAGTATATCATATATTACAAAGGTCAACATTCGCATCGAATGAAAACACGCTATGGTTCTAGCTTCCCGTCATTATAAAATTCGTATTTCTCTCGATCCTTCAGATCTCAACAGGGTTGTTTAAAGAGCCCATTACTTGATGAAAACTATCGGTTATTTTGTTAACGATCGCTCGAGTTTTTTTGGAATAAGATGCTTAAACGGATTTCCTGCTGATAAAAGTCAATGTGCTGTAGTCCTATTTGACCACGTTTAAAATACAAATGACAACAAAGTTCCAGACAATAATTTTGCTACGCCTGACGCGCGTTTCGTCTATTCAAGACTCATCAGAGGCGCTCTACCAAAAATATTGAAAATGCCAAACACTGTATGAATATGAAGAGCGTAACAGTATAACCAAAATTACCAAACTGGGGAACCAAATTATTACTAAGATATTCAACCTATGTCTGGGGTAGGAAGAACCTTAGGGTTTAGACAATTTTGAAATTTAGACGGATAATTTAAAGCTTTGATGTATTCTCCAACTCAAAAGTGTTGGTGCCGGAGCGGGCTAACCTCGGGGAATTTAAACTCCACCAGCGGTGCTAACCTTCACGTGTGTTCGAAATACAAATGACAACAAAGTTCCAGACAATAATTTTGCTACGCCTGACGCGCGTTTCGTCTATTCAAGACTCATCAGAGGCGCTCTACCGTTAAAACTTTAACTACCATTATAGGTGACTCTGATAACTGTGGATTCGTGGGTACCAATTTTCTTAGTTTGACAAAAGTTGTGTAGTTCATGGATTTTTTCATTCGTGGTTCTGAAGTCTGCAACATACAGATCAATCTAAAATTTCCTATTTGCGGGGTATTAAATTACGTGGGTTAAGGCCATCCACGAAAACCAGGTAAATTGATACCCCACGAATAATATTGAAACCACAGTATTAATGGATTATGGACCAAATACTTTAAGGCATTGGTGGCATGTCCGCAGTTATGAGTGACATTTTGATTATAAGCACCAATGCCGAACATAACGACCAGGTCATTTTTAGAAGCTGTCAAGAGAGTTACTCAGTACAATCTAAAGCTCTTATAAAATCTGACGTTCAGTTTGTTTGGAATCATGTACAAAAAAAGAACTTCAAAGATTTGGAACTGAAAAGATTTGAAAGATAGTCCACTATAATGGTGTACGATGTGAACAAACCAGTAGTAATACAATTTGATGTTTCATTTCAGAACGGCCTTAGAGTTGTATTGGTACAGAACGAACGTCCCGTTGCTTTAAGTTCACACTCGCTAACAGAAACTGAGAAAAGCACATGCAGACCAAAAAAGACGTGTTTTTATTGTGCACGTCTCCACTAAGTTTCATTGTTACATATTTGGAAGAAGCAAAGAGGTACCAATGGGACATTCGAGTGTCAAAAGTCCTAATGGGCAACGACAAAACCAGTAAACACGACCGAAAAGCACGAAAACAAAACAAACACAAAATCAGCCGAACAGAACACAACAACACGCACTCAAGTCGTAATGAAAGTGAACTTTGGTGATCCGGAAGAGATTGATTATTTTGCAACTGTTTCCGGTGGGTTTTGGTTATTTCTATAAACGCTGTTCAGTATAATTAAAAGGGACAAAATGTTGATAATTACTAAAACAATTCTGTTAAATTTGGAATCTTTGGATAAAAAGGGCGCTTCTTACTTAACTTTGTCAATTTTAGGCATGATGCAACTCATTAATGTCATAACGAGAGAGTAACGTAATTCAGAGGACGTCTGTTTTAAACAATGACGTCAGCTAGGCGTGACCGAGTACGTACAGTGTTTATAAATATTCGATTGAAATTGTATCCATTAACACGAGTTAATGTTTTTGCACTGTTTACAAAGCGATAACGACGAAAAATAAAGCGGTAACGCCTGATCTAAAATCGCGTTAGTTATGGTATTCTGTCACTTCCGTTCTCACCGATTGTTGTACTGCTACCTCTGATACGAGTCCCTGGTCTATGGATAGTTGTTCAGAAGACTTTTATATAATATATCACCTGTATTTTGGTCATTTCTTTACCTAACACGAAAGTAGAGAGTTCCTTCTAATTTTGACGTTAACGTAATGTGCCTGACTTATATTTTGTTTCAACTTTAAAGTGCGACCTTTTGTTAACTGTGATGTTTGTTACATTCAATGGCCAAAATCTTGAGCTTAATTAAATATTTGAAAAGTAAAATTTTTAAAGTTGCAATGTTTGTCAAAATTAAAAAAATGACGTAACGTCATTTTCAAATCCGTCTTCAATACGCAAATTTGACAGAAAAACCTGTTTATTGCCTAATCTTTACACAAAAATGAAATCAAATATGTTTCGAAAAAAAATCTAAAAAGAAAACCAACGTAAAGTTTCTTTTTTTGCTTAGTACAAAAATGTATATCTAAACATACCTATGCGTATTTTTTTTTTCAGTATGTTTAACTGTGCTGATTCATTACGTCTTAACAATACATATGTCTCCTCACTTGACAAGTGGTTAGATGTTACAGTATAAACAGGCTGGATTTTTTGTCTTTTAATTTTTCAATCCTTCAATGTTGCGTGTTTTAATATTAGTGTTGTTGTTGTTTCCTCATTTCATTTTCTTCCCGTAAACAAAAGTTCAAGTCAAGGAAGAATAACACAAAAATTAAATTGTTTCCATATCTATTTGAGAGACGAGAGACACATAGAGTATAGAAAAAAAACAAAAAAAATCATTGTAAATTGTAGTGTTCTGTTGAAATTTGTATTCCCGTTAATTCAAATTAAAGAGCAAAATAACGATATTCATAAATAGTTAAATATATTTGTATACTATACTGAATATGTTATACATCTATATAGAGACAGAAAAAAAATGAGTTATCTTTCTTAGACCAGAAAATTTCATCATTTTCGAATTTGGAAATTCAACAAAGTGAAAAAAACTTTTAATGTTTTTTGGATCATCCTGAAAATCTAGCCAGACCTGTATTTCATTGTACTTAAAAGCTGTGCAAAATATCATTTAAATCCCTTGACGCGTTTTTAAGTTATCATCCGGAAACCTTCGGGGGACGGACGGACAGACAAACTGACAGACGGGCGGAAGGACAGACACCGACAGAAACTGAGGGTATAACATAATATCTCTCCACTTCGTTTGGTGGTGTATAAAAACGTTATTCAAATGTATGTTGGAAAGAAAATCAATAAATTTTACATTAAGATAAATTATACAGGAGATTGTTGTTAACTGCGAATAGAATACGGCAATTAATATATAATTATTTATTATCGAGGGGACTATGTTTTTTTTATAGAAATATAAGTTGAATTTAAGGTTACTGGAAGTTGATTGTTGCCTTTATTTTATCCAAAAGCCACGATAAAAACATAGCAAATAGTAATTTTGAGATTTTCGTCAGGGTAACATGTGTATTGATCTCAATAATTTTGACTAATACTTTATGTAAGACCAAAGAGTCAAATAATTTTAATATAAGGTACAATGAGTCTAATATTTCAAATAATCGAAAAAATATATTAGATAGACATGCTAGAGGAAATCTGATGCAACTTCTCTTTTTCAGCATCAAAAGCGCTACAAAAGTCTCCATTGGATAGAAGTTTTCGATTGACTCCTTAAAATGATTATGGCCCTTAAAAGGTATAAAAATGTGTTTTTGGCTTAAGAATAAAAATATTGCAAAAATTTGTTGCTAGTTTAAACCATCAGCTGCCGGAGCTCCACAAAAGTGTCCTTGCATCGAAGATAGGAACGCCGAACCGGTAAAAAACGTAAAACATTTTACGTGTTTAAGATTATTAACGCTTAAGATTTTTAAAATGTACGAGTTTTTAAGTTTATGTGTAAGATTGTTTACCGGTAAGACTTTTAACGTGTAAGATCTTTTGAGTGTAAGATTTTTAACGTATAAGATTTTTACGTGTAAGATTATTTACAAGCAATTGTTCCATGCTAAATTGATAATTCAATGGAACCAATGGTTACAAAGGCTCAACAAATATTGATGACCTATCAAGGCGCCATATTCGATTATTGCAGAATCAGTTTCATGTTGAGCTACATGTACCAAGGTTAGAGAAGAGCCACCTCGTCAAAGGCGATATTTGGTCAAAAGAATTTTCCAGTTTTGTTGAAAGGTAAGAACTTTCATGAATTTTTAAGGGTAACGCATTATGCTATGCACAATGATACATGCCGAACAAGTGTCCCAACTTGAATCACGGACCGCAAACCCCAGTAAAAATGCCCTTATACACTGTATTCTATAAAATGAGTGTAAAAAGGGAGTCACTGCAGAGTGTTCCACCCTATATTCATGACTCAAAATTCCCCAGCTACATTGAAAATATCAGGGTCATATACTAATTTTTGCTTCATTATTCAGAGGAGACATATGGGGTAATTTCATGATGCGAGATCGTTCATTCGATTTTTTCTGTGAATTGTGATTCAGGCAAACAATTGTTCGTGAACTTTGACGGAAGGGCATTGTTTTTGAAACGTTCTCGGCTAAAATAATTTATCTTGGTCTCCTCCAGAGATTTCTACAGTGACAATATTTCCTGTGAATTGTGATTTGGGGAATTGTCTCAAATATTTGGTAATTTCCTGTGCACTGTGAAATCCCCCAGCCCATCAAGGCCCCCTATTAATACCATACCCAAACCCTTAAAAGCGGAAATGGTATTATCATGCCATGTTAGTGTTTAACTCAGGAGTAGGCCTAAGTATAAATTGGTATTTTCACAAATACACACACACTTTCCCGTGTAATATAGGATGGTAAACAAATAAAATGAAGAACGTTAAGACCAAATCAATTTTACTATATAATTAAGGCCCACATAATCTCTGGAATATGAGGTAATATGAAAACTATGTTAATAGAATCCAATTTGGTTTTTTCGGCATCTTATGAATGAAAGATAAGTGTATATATGCATGTGTGCACACAAATTCATATGCACATAAAGGGTATTGCAACTTTTATGGAATTCCTTATTTATAATCTCATCTCATATATCACTACGGATATTCATTCGTACGTAACAAATATTCTTTAACCGATTTTTGGGCCATCGAAAGCTCATACATCTGAACAAAACTTTTTTATGACTTTGATATTAAAAACGAAAGAATATGGAATATGTGCCAAAAAGACACGATCCACATATTGAAGTGATTTTAGTAAATGTACAAAAGCAAAATTTCACTGCGTGTGAAGCGCTTTTCTGGATTAACCTTCATCAGACACGCTAGGAGTAGAAAACTTGGAAAACCGGTAGAATATTAGATTAGATTAAACAAAAATGCCCAAAAGTTTTACAACAATGACCAAACAGATAAATTTATCATTTTTTAAAGAAAACAGCCAACAAACGTTGTCAAATTTTGGAAAGATGTAAACTGTGTCTTTCCAACACATATTCCAGTACTGTTTATCAATTTGAGTTGTGGTTTCCACCTCATTCAAGACTTGTTCAGACAATATTTTCTGCAAGGCATTTTGTTTTTATGGCAACTAAAGGTCTTATAACGTTTTCGTTAAGACATATAGTATAAATGTGGATCTCCGGGTGCAGGTTTTTGATATTTGCAACTACTAGTGTTCAGAATAAAGACAAAAAAACCGATTCATGCTTTTAGTTGGATTTCCGTCTCTTAATTGACTTCCAATAAAGACGTTATACAAAGCTCTTTTACAAAAAGATTACAACAAAAACTGCCAAACTTGGTGTACGCACAATCAGGTTTAATTCCAAATAGAAAAAGGAAGATCATTTAAGAACTGGCTTTCAGAAATGCAATGTCCAAAATGCACATATCAGAGTAAACAAAGAAAATAAAGGCTTATATATTGTACATTTATTTAATGAATTCTGTTTTAACATGTTTGAACCGGGTTTTTTTTGCATTTTATTTCGTATTAAAGAACAGAATATTGTGATATGTGATATCTTTAAACCATGTCGATAGACCCCCCTTTTTTACTCTAAAAGCATTGGGGAAATATTGTTCTTGATTAGTATATCGATGTGTATTTTGTAAATAGTCTAAGAATAGTATATTTTATATTATAGTATATGTATAATTTACTATACATTTTGTATAAAAACATAATAGTCATCGACTAAATATCATTTTAAAAAATGTTACATGCATTATTTCTGTACTGAAGTTTGAGCTTAAAAATGGAAAGATAGTAACGAGGCACGATTATCTCTCCATTGGTATAACTATCTGAATAACCATTAATTGTTTTTATCAGAATGCAAATCAATGAAGGATTGAAGGTACTTATCGAATAATATTTAACAACATATCTTTATTTATATCGTACTGATGATATATCACCTTATAAAGCACCTTAATATACGGAATGGCATTGTAAAAAAATGTCAGCAATGTGGATTCATTACCCACTATTAACATGCTAAGTGTTTGACAAAATTGGTGCGTTTTGCCCTGTTTGGACACTTTTTGTCAGGTATAACAAGACAACAAGATAAATTTGAAAGTTTATATGTTCAACAAGCCAAACCACCAAAAACCTGCTGTTTCCCAGGGTACTTATTTAAAATAAACACACAAATTATGCTTAGCATCTATTTAAAAAAAATTATCCACATTTTACTATTTTCTTTTATCACAAAGATAGAATTTCCTAGTATTAAAGTTCATACCAAAAATACCGAACTCGGTTTTTAATCTTGATTTTTTTACATATATTTCAGAAATAACCTTCTATAAAACCTCTGTAGTGATGACATCAACCGAAGAGCATCAAAACTCTGTGTTTTTCCACAAAGAGTTAAAAAAAATGTTTGCTGTGCTTGTCATATTTCAACTAAGCGACAAAATTATCAGTAATTTATATCAACCACCTCAAAAGTGGAAAAGTCAAAAGTTGATAAAAAGTATGAATTTAACTTTGATGATTGTAGATTCGAAATATTATGTCACATGTAATAAATAATTGCCAATTGAAGCCGTAGAAATTTAAAATACAAAATATAATAATGCTTTAGAACAACATTATTTGCGAATTAAAACAAATAAATACATGACATACAAACATTTTCAAGTACAATGAGTATATAAAAATAACAAAGTACAAAAATTATATAGTATACATGTACAAGTAATCAATATTATCATCAATATTCATCTTATGGGATAAAAACTATACGGTAGTGTTCTCGTACTCCATGTCATATTTCATTTTCTTTTTTTAATTTTCAAAAATTATTTGTCCTTCTTTGATACAGATTTGAAATGATAAAAGGGAGCCACTTTTTCATGAAACAAATGTCGAGTATAAGTTTATCCATGAAGATCTTATTTCTGTCAAACTATAATCTTTCATCTTGCTGATTTTTTACTTTTGCTCCTTCTTAAAGTTCGCTAATTAATTACAGTTTGAACCCGTTTAGCAATTTTAATCAGAACTTGTCTATACGTTGGGTTCCTTAGCACATAGATGAAAGGGTTGATTATGGAATTCACCTGTGTGAGAACTAAGGCTATGTCAGGTAATGGTGACTCAAAATCAAAAATTCTCGAAAAAGGATAAGGCAGTATGGTAATAAAAAACAAGAAAGTAAGTAGCATCACTGTTACACCAACTTTTAATTCCTTTCCTGTAGAAACTTGCGATGCTGTAGTTACAGTGTTTGCTGCGTCACTGTGGGTAATCTTTTTGGATTTTTTCCATACTATAAAAAGACGTATGAACACAATTAAACTTGAAACCATAATCATAAGAAAAACTAGACTTATTACAAATCCTAAACTTATTAATGCAAAATAGAGATTATTGCCAAAAATAGTGTGTATGTTACAAATGTTATGGTTAAAATGCTGTGTAAAAGCTCCAACAACAATAAAAGTAAATAAGAAGGCTATCAACCAAGATATACCACACAAAGTAAGGCCTCTAGCTCCTGGCTGGTCGTGGTTATTCCCAAGAGCAAACAGAATTCGAATTCGCTGAAGATTTAATCCAAGAAGGTGAAGACACGAAGAAAGAATAGTCGTTGCAAACAAACTGTTACGCAAAACACAATCCAAGAAGCTTGTGTAAGTATTCATACCACTTACCAATATTATCACTGAAATTCCGTTAAATAAATCGGTGAACCCTAGACTTAGTATTCGAACGTTAATATTTTTCTTATTTATAAGAATATAAAGCAATATAACTAACGATGGTATATTGACAATGATTTGCGTTATTCCTAAATATTTTAGGGTAGTAAGGCTTGAATCGTCCAGCATAAGTTCATCTTGTCTGTCATTTGAATAATTTGCGATTGAATTATTTGAAGAATTCGCACTTGTATAATTCATTGTTGAAGGTATTTATCCAAATCACATGTTTTCATGAAATAGTTCCAATAAAAGAAAAATCATTTCTATTTGCAGAAAAAAATCACAAAAGTATTAACGACTTTACATTCATTGATTTGTCCTGATTGTACGAAAATACAAATTTCAGACCAAATTTTTAAGACATGGCTAGTGACTATTGCAGAATACTACAAAACTCTGATCAATATAAATCCAAGTCCTGTTTTCTTAGTAATGACGAATTAAAACCTAGCCTGTTTTGTTAGGAATGACGAATTAAAATTTAGCCCAATCATATTCATATCATGATCAGCATGACGAAATCTAGCCAATTATAGTTTTATAGTATTTATCCTTTGAGCTCACCGTGTGTATTAAGTCGTTGATCATTTTAACAAGAAATCAAGGTTTTAATCGGGAAGTGTCGAGCATATAGAAAAATTGGAATGCATTATCACATACATTTGTATACTCAAAATGTTTTTATTTCTGCACTACGTCATAATCATTATGCACGTCATATTTAAATAGTTTTACAGTTGCTTAGTACAATTTAGGCATTTCAAAAAGTACCACATAATATTTTGCACGTACCGATGACAAATTCCATTGAAAAGCTGTAACAATACGGCAGGGGTAAAGACGATACAAACATCAAACAATTCGTTGCTTCTCTGATTCCTTATCAAAAATCCACACCAAATAAATGGTCAGTCATTCTGTTGAATTTTAAATTACGAAAAACATAAAATATGAGACAGAATGAACAAAGATTCAAAGTATTATATAAGGGAAAAGGGAAAAAATAATAGTCTTTTTCGTGTTAAATGTTAAATGCCAAAAACGGGGTTAACAGCTAACAATTTTAACAATTGATGTAGGTTATTTCTATTACATTGTTATTCTTTGGTTACCGCAAGACGGCCTGCAGAGAATAAACGTCAGGTTCAAACACATTTTGCTAACTGTTAAAAAATTGGCGTTTGTTAGTTATTATAGGCAAGTTACTGGCAATTTGCTTTGAGCCTAGTCGTATCTGTTTAATATTAAACAAATATAAAAAGTAATATGAATAGTGCTCTCTTTTAGACTTTTTATTATGTTATCTATCCGTATATAAAGTTTTTGTCTTATATTGTATGGATTTGTTTTAGTATGCATCTGTAATAAACCCTTTTTGATAGCAAATAACCTTAAAATCATTTGTATCACTTAATGACACGTTATGAGATATTCATCGATGGTATAGAAATATAGGTCCCTAAACGAAGAAACCTTACATTACATTATAAAAGTTATTCCCACGCTGCACTTTCGTTATTTCGCTTTAAGACGACTAAATTAAATAATGATGTAATAACTTAGCAGTTGTGGCAAATTTAACACTTAATTGATATTTTCAACCGTCTTCTCTTCAAGCTTTGATAGACCTGGGAGACTCGGTATCCTAACAAATCATATAAAGAGGTTGCAAAAATTCTCAAATAAGTTGTAAAGCAAATCAAGAGTTCAACGATGGTAAATGAATGTCTTATTAAAAATCTAGGGCACATTCATCAGCAAATGAGAGAAAATAGACAGTATAAGAGAAACTCGATGAAGGACCAATGCCATAAGCAGTAGCTGTTTTGAAAAAAAAATCTGCAAAATTATAACAGAAGTCTTGTAAAAGATAGAAATAAGCAGGGCATTCGAGTGTCAAAAGTCCGAAAAGGTAACGACAAAACCGGTAAACATGAACAAAACACAAAACATAAAAACAACCGAACAGAAATCAACTACGCGAACTCAAGTCGTAACAAGAGTGAACTCGGGTGCTCCGGAAGAGTAAGCGGTTCCTGCCTGCTATAGCACACCCGCCGCGCTGCCAATTTCCAATTCAGTGTGTCAAATCCGGTAAAGGAAGACAAATTAAAACCTTATGACAAACCAACATCTGCACTCATCTGAGAGATAGAAATCCCATATTCATCTATGAGTACATGGTGTCTACCGTAAAATTTCTTGAGTGAAGACAGCAACCGAGGAGCAACATAACCCTGTGTTAGCAATTTCTGTGTCAAACGTGACGCTCTGCCAAGGAAATCGATGTAATTCCCACAAGCTCTGGAGTAACGAATCAATTGTGATACGTAAACTCAATAAGCTGGAGCGGACGGAATGTTGCTACACACGAAGGGAAAGTTGACGATTGGGAAGTTGAAGTCATCACGTTTGTCATAGAGCTTTGTTGATAGTTTTCCTTGAGAGTCTATTTCGAGATGTAGATCTAAATATGAAGCAGACTTCCTAGTGATAAGAAGAACTTGTATTCGTCATTACATGAGTGTAGGAAAACGCTACTTTTACCCCTCTGATTCTGCATAAAAATCAATAATCACTAGAAACATGCATTTAAAAAAAAACATTAAATTATAATCGTGGAGATAAAATTGGTTATATTGAGAAAAAAAGTTTTTTTTTATACTTTTAAACTCATACGATATTGCAAAATAAACATTGGTTCATTTTTCTAACTCTTAAAGATTACCCTTTTCAATACAAGCAGCATAAAATAAGAACTCCTATCAATTAATTAGATGAACACGTTTTCCCTGATTGACATCAATGACGTGATTATCGTGTGGGTTAAATGAGACATGAGTAGCAATATATCACGGTAAGGAGACTCAAAAAGAGTTACCAAACTTTTTCATGTCAAGTGGAAGATTTAAGGTTCATCTTTACACTTCGGAAAAAATGACTGATAATTTACGTCATTTTTCAGTCTATATGGAGCCTAAACTACACAGTCAATTGCTTGATAAGGCGTAGCAGCGTCTAGATAAATTATTTTTGCATACACTTTTAATATTTTGTACGTGTACACTTGATACAATAAACACGACACGAATGCTTACTTATTATGAAAAATAATTTTTATAGAAAATAATGAAATGTGGAATAAGTATTCGCGACATAAAAATTTAGAAAACCAGCTATGAAAAAACACCAGCAGCCTTCAACGAGGCCAGTGGGTGCTGTTCACCGTTCTGCAATTGGCCCTTGGTCTAAATAAAGTGCATATTATTCAGATCCTGAGCTAGTCAAGCAACAGAAAACATCAAAAAGACAAATGCAAACAAAAGCTTTGTCAAAGATTCATGGCCTAGGACAGGCACATATAAAATATGGTAGGGTGCAAATAGTATTTTTGGAGCCCTACCTTCCCCCTATCAATATTTCCAAACAAAGCACAAAAATTAAGCACACAATAAAAATCAAATCGATCAAAGTTCAATTCCACTAGAGAGAACTTTAAACAAAAAACAACAAGAACCAAGGAACAGATGATTGGATTTAAATATTTCATCATTTAAGGCATACTGTCTACTAAAATCAATTTTTTTCGTCCTCAATTTTTGTAATATCATTTTGACCATTTTGAAAGAAAAATTTGCTTATCAATTTGTTACCAAATTTTCCATAAGCTTGGTTTATTTCGTTGATGATAACATAATGATTGATTATTTCTTTACATTCGTGACGACATATATAATTTTACTGTATTTAAAGCGGCCATCGATAGGGATCTCGGATGTTTTGTTCCTGGAGACTGTAATATGGTTAAAAATTAAAAAAAAATCAATGTGAACTATCTAAATCGTCTTCATTTATTATGTACGAGTGATAAACATTATTTTCTTTGTTTGGTGACTTTGGTGTTTTCGTCAACGTGAATATTTCCACGGGCTAAAGCTTCGGAATACAGTGTACGGGCCGCGATTTTGAACAAGCAAAGTTTATTAACAAAATTCAAAACAGTGCGCATGCTAAAGGCGGGATGAAGCTCATGAATATCAATTATTGTAAAGCTACAAATATTATTAAGTGATTATTGTTTTTTGATTTTTAGATTAATTAGGTATCAAAGCAATATTTTTGTTGTCCATATGTTCAAAATTACAAATACCAAATGCGGGTATAAACAGTTTATTTGGATATGCTATATATCGATATTTCAAGGAGTAGCCTCTCATCAGTAGCATTTGAATCAAAACATTGGAAGGTAAAATTCAAAATTATACAAAACAAGTTATCAGTTACCTTTTTTTTTGTTAGCAAAAAAAATATTTTTTCGTAGACAATATCCCTTTAAGAGGCCGATAAATGTACTTTTATCATCTATATGTTATGATTTTGGTATAACACGAATGCTTTGTTTTCACATGATACCGGGCTACTAATGGGTCTAAACGTCAGATGCACTTTACCAATAGAGGTGAACCAGGAGCAGACATTAACAGCGTGAAATTTCTAATAATATACTGTGCGATGTCAAAAGTATTTCACGCTTTATATTATTTACATTATATTTTATATAAAATTCACATTTTTTCAAAAAAATTCTTACCAAGTCATTGTTTTACCGATTTTTGTAAAATAAAAGCCAACAGATGCAGCAATAGTTAAGGTTTATTTCTATATTTTGGCATCATAAAATGTTAGATGGGTTAGATTTAATCATAATTTGAACAAAAATGAAATATTCTGAAAATCATTTTCCTTTTATATTTTAACCAAATATTTTTGTTAATTTTTTTCTATATGTTTTATTAGAGTATAAAAATGAACCAAGAGGTTTTAACAGATTTGGAAATAAACAAATAAACTTCAGATAATTATGCTTATTTTGTTTTTTTATTTCATGAAAATCTGTTGAGAAATGGCTTGGTAATAATTTTTACAAAAAATACTAATTTAAATGAAATATAAGGGAAAAATATAAAGCGTGAAATACTTTTGACGTACAATATTTGTACGATTCAATTTACACATTTTACCAAAAATGGTGAAAAAAGAGTAGCGATTAAGAGTAACAGTGTGTGATTTTTAGGCAATATGTAGACAAACAATATTCATTAATAAACGTGATTAATCCTATCCATTCAATTTTACAGGATCAACAGGTTTTTGATATAAATGATTATTTTTACTGCATATTTGTCATGACGTGCATACTATACTGTCTTAATACAAATATAGTGATTTCTGACAATTTAAAAAAAAATCAAGGATCTACTAAAATTAGAAGATGTAAATGAGAACATGTCTGTTGTGTTTTATCCTTCATCAAAACAATAATAGCGTTATCTAAATGCGAGAAATAATGTGACATAAAACAACCCCAAAGAATACCTTACTTTTTCAATAAAAATTGAACTCTATAGTTTTAAAGTTTTTAAAGGAATCAATTGTGTTCAGAACATATTTTTATATTAAAATAACTGTACCTAGTAAAGATCATTGAGATCTTCGATTTCTCTGATGTGTTTTTGCTTCATTTTTTCTCTTGGTCATTTTAGATTGATTATCTCAAGTTTTGTATAAAATTATGACCATACCAATGAAAGTCTCACTTCCACCTCTTGTATGCTTACAGATCGATCTCTTCTTGAAATTTATATTCTCAATGAAAAAAAATGCTAAGAAGAAATACAAATAATATTCATTTTTTATTTGGATGGAGAAAGACCAATAAGTTAATGGCCAGAAGAAATACGCTAATTATTATCTTTAACGTAGTAAAGTATTAAATTAACAATTGTGCAAAGAGATAAGTTATATTTTCATTGACCGGTCATTAATAGTGGACAGCAGTAAATGGGGCTTTATATGCATGCACAAATAAACAAAAACATTATAAGCAGCTTAAATTTTAAATAATTAACATGCTTCAAGTTTGTTTATTCTATTATCTTGAGTTTGGTATTGCATAATTATGTTCTTCTCTATCTATTTTAAACTTTTTTTATGTGACATCGTTCATTAATAAGATTACATTCAGTAGTACATCATTACGACAGCATCGTATCATACATCCTAAAGTTGATGGCTGGTCAATTTTTGAGATTTCTATCAGATTTTCATAATCTTCTAGATTTAACCATTAAAATAGGGCTAATCTTTTTGCCAAAAAATGCAAAATTTTCTTTTGATAGCACTATTTTTTGTTATCGGGAGCTAAACTTCTTGTTATTTTTCATAGATTTACACGAAAACAAGTATTATGCTAATTCTATAAAAAAAGTAAAAAAAAAGCCTTTTTCCGCAAAATTTTAGACGCTTGTCATATCGAAATCGAGTTCGACGACCTATTTTTTTAATCCTTTGCCTAATGTATATG
This sequence comes from Arcuatula senhousia, assembly GCA_963971305.1. NCBI lineage: Eukaryota > Metazoa > Mollusca > Bivalvia > Mytilida > Mytilidae > Arcuatula > Arcuatula senhousia. The sequence goes on from OZ020312.1 coordinate 12,632,297, forward strand.
CAATTAATATATAAATTTGTATACCTTGTTATTTTTTTTAAACGATCAGCGAACATCGTAAAAGAAATCATCAACAGACGTGTACATGAAAATGGCTGTTGAAAATAATTGGTATATACAAAAAAAAACATGTTATATAAAAGCCATTAACCATTGTCTTTTTTTCTAATTTCCTCAGATTAAATATATAAATAACACAAAAATATAAGATCAGTACAATAAAAACAACATAAAAGGTAATCATATCTATACCGATAATTAATAGACCTTTTGTCTATAGCAACAGGTGAGATGACCAAGCAGAGATACCAATGGGGATTTCGAATGTAATTAGACTGGAAAGACAAAAACAAAATAAGTTTATCCAAACGGAAAACATTTAATGATGATTAACTTTAAAGCACAAAAAATACAACAAAACTTCAATTAAAAACGTACAATAAGTAAATAAGATTCACAACAATGTAATGTAACATAATGTCATTGCAGACAAACATCTATTTGATATGGGTGATTTTGATTCAGCTATTAAAGATAATTTCCAAAATTTTTTTTTAAATCAAAGATTTAATGATTTGTGACGGAAATGATAAATCATTGTTCACTAATTGAATAACCAAACAATCTATTGGTCCGTGTGCTCGTTTCCGAGATGTATGACCTAAAAACTTGGCGGGAAAATTGACTCCTCTAGAATTGTTATTACTTTAACATTGTTTCGTTTTAGGTGTTAAAACCATTTAATTGTATCAATTTAATTGTAGTTATGTTTTAAAGTCGAAATAATAAAAACATATCATAAATAGGAGTCATTGTGTAATTTTTTTTCAGTATTTACAGGAAAAGTCTAGAGCAGTTCCTGAACCTGAATGAAATGAAAATGTGACATCGCAGATCCTTATTTATTAATAGCCTCATTCGGTAGAATTTTTATTTAGGGAAAAATATTAGATGTGATAGGATGGGCGAAGGGTCAATGTAAAGAAATAAATTAAGGTTCATGGTTACTCTTCGAATAAAATGGTAGATATTTTACCTATTTTTCTACTTTATGACACATAGAAGCACAAAATAAAGTGTAGCAGCGTCTAGATGTAAAAATCGCCGATCACTTTCCATTCCAATTTCCAAGTCTTAAGATTACTTTTCTTGTTTCTCTATTCATTTTCTTTCCGTTCAAGTTGTTCCATAAACAAAGCATGAACAGCATGAACTATCCCTAAATAACCTCCCATAAAACTGACTGTGAGTAGATTTAATAACACCAATAATGAAAGTACCTAGCACGGGGAGGCCAAATGACAGCTAGGGCATCGTTATTATTTTGCTATTTTTGGGTGAACTGAAAAACACAAAGAAAATGCCCTAGCAAACCGGATCAAGTGTATATGTGCAAAATACTAAAAGTTTACTATAAAAATACGAAAGAATATGCAAAATAGTATGCAAAAAAATATCTAGACGCTGCTACGCCTTATTAAACAATTTTATGTATAGTGAAGGCTCCATATAGACTGAAATAAAGACGTAGAATATCAGTCATTTTTTTAAGTATAAAGATGAACCTTAACAGGCTAGTCCGTGTTGAATGTTTGACCAGAAGGAAGTAGTAAGTAAAAACCTCTTCTATTAGTATATGTCATTTCTATTTTTATTTGTAGGTTACTGCCAGCGGAGACTACTGGTCATGTTGAAAGTAAGGTTTCTTGTTCTTTAAAAATTGTCGTTTGTTCAATATATTTACAGCTTCTTGTTATTAGAAATTGGACTTATTTCTTCGAAAAATCGAAAAAGAAAAATGCTAATCGAATTGTACAGCACGCTTCTTTTTTCTTCAAAAACGAATATCAATATTAAAATTCAAAGCAAACTTTTTTGTTTGATATTCAACCATGTCAACCGCTTTTTGCTTTGATCTTTGTCTTATCTGTTATAATTAAACAAAAGTGTAAGTTATATGTTATAAGAATATTGTGTCTTTTTAACATTATTTTCTTATTTGTCCAAAATTAAAAATCAAAGCACAAGTTTTGTATCATATATCATATTTTTCATGTGCATCTGGAATGATATCATTTTTTATAGCAAATAATCCATTAATTGACATGATTTTGAGATACTTATCGATTGTATAGAAATATAGGTCTCTAAACGACGTTACCACAATCTTTCTCCGTGGTGTGCTTTCGTCACTTTAAGGCAAAAAAAAATCAAATAATGTTGTACATGTAATAGATAAGCAGTTATGACAAATTAGCACTGAATTAATATTTTTACCTGTGATAGGCCTGTGAAATATGAAGATCTTTAAAATGACATAACGCAGTTACGAAAATTCTCAGAGTAGTAGAAAAACAATGTCGTACCTTGTTACATGAGTTGTGTACGAAGAAAATAGGACACATACATCAGGAAATGAGAAAACATTGACAGCACTAGAAAAACTGGTGCTTTTTCGAAGGTCATCAGTGTTAAAGGGGAATGGTAGTATTCTGCGATATAAATAATAATAGTCGATTCTTACAGTTTTTCAAACGATTTTAAATAACACCATAACACAATATAGAATAAGTTACATAATGAAAACTGGACGTAATAATAAAATATTGAAAAAGACGGCTTATTTCTGCTGCCATGGTTCTTCAGTTTTGTCTTACTTATTTTAATAATTACTGAACTGGAATTATCAATCTCATATATCCAAGAACAAAAGACAAAACAAGGCAAAGACATACCAGAGAAATTGAAGATCGCAATGGTCCTGACTTGGTACAGGCATCTCAAAAGAAATGGTGGATTGAACCAGGTTTTATGGCGCCAAATCTCCCTCTTCCATTGCGATCTAAGGGTCTAGTAACACAAAACACAACATAGTTGTGAGACACAATTAATTGTTTTAATAGTTTTTAAACATGTATCATGCGTACAGTCGAAACCCATTTTTATATGCCACTTTTCCGGCTGATACTGGTAAAACTACAAATTTTGATTTTTGATGTTTTTATCACATGTTATCCATGTGTTTGTAGCATTCTCCTGATTTTTGTCATTTTTTCTTAATCCTCAGATTTTTCCATCAAAATAGGGTTTCAATTTTTGCCGACGAACCGCCTATTTTCTTGTTATTGATGTCTTTAATACGTCATAAAGACATGAAAGAGGTAAGAGACAAAGTTTTATCAAATCCTATTTATCTGTCATGGGTTTTAACAACTAAATAGTGCTAATGCTTAACCTATGAAAAAGTCTGAAAAACCATTTCCCGACAAAACTTTAACTTCAATTATATTGAAAACGAAGACACAAACCTTTTTTTTTTTTTGCTTATTCTATATTTTTTACTATTATATTTTCATTTAAGGCATCAAATTTAAAACCTAGTTATTTTCAATAATAGAAGCGAACATACTTAATTTTTTTTTGTTGGCCTTGTCAAAACATTGTAAGAAACTGTTGTTCATTTGTATTTTTTCAAACATTTTATATCAAGTTTTTTTATCATTTTATCAAAGATTCATCTAATATTTCATAGGAATCTCACTTTTACATGTGATATACATCTAGAACTTAGAAAATTTAAATAAATTTGCTCAGAAGAATCTCTTGAACAGACAAAATTTTCTGGACAAGTTTTTTTTTACACTTCTGTTTATTGTTTAATAGTGGTAAGGGTTAAACTTCAATTTAAGGAGCTTATTTTCAATATTACCTAATGCTGGCAAAGATTTTTGTCATCCGGATATGCTTATCAAAGTTACAGAAAAAATTATGAATATTAGTGCAGCAAATATTTATAAGCAACGTGATTTACTAGCACTTTCATTTATTTATACAAATTTTATATCAATGAAGTAAATATTGTTAATTATGCAATTTAAAAAAATAATTATTAAAAATTTTGCGCGAAACGTCACGTGCTCATAGGCGCCATTTTCTAAATTGACCACTGAAATATTCAAGGTGTCGTTTGCTGAAACTGAATTCGGAGTATTTGAAAGAATTTTTTATGATTAAAAAGTTTCAACATTTCTTCTTTTTTCCTACCAAATGAAGCAAATTGAATATTCATGTTGCGCTCGCAGCTAGCATAGGCAATTCCTAAATCATATCAAATCACTACAAGAAATAAATACTGAATTTATAATGCATTTCATAAAACAATAGACACTTTGAAAGTCCGGTATATCTTTTAGTTTTTAGATAGGCTTTTGTCCGTTCAAGTAGCAAAATGTTCTTGTAGTGTGGAAAACTCCTGCAGTTTTACTTTTATTTGTTTGTTTGACGTAACATGAGGGTAATATATCATTCAAAAATAATAAATGAAAACAATTGGCTGAATGTCGGGATTAATAACATCAAAGGACAAATAGTTGTGACGAGAAAAAATAGTTCAACGCTAGTTAAAAAAAATGAAAATATTGTATATTGCAATTATTAAAGAAAAAATATTACTAAGGTATAATAATATTACTTGATTTTGCGTGAAGGAGAAAGACTTTAGAGTTATTTGTCAGATTTAAAAACATTTATGACGTAATTTAAAAATAGATGCAAGAGATTTATAGTGTTTTCGAAAGAGTTCCTCTACGTCCCGTATTATATTGATGTATTTATATCTCATGTTCTCACTTGTTAAAATGAACGTCATTTAATTTGGTTTTTATTGTGCTTTAATTCTTATGCTTTCTTAGGGATTATTGATAGGGGAAAGTTGGGTCAAAAACTAGTTTAATCCCAACAGATTTTAAATATACATGTCTTAAGCCAGGAATTTTTTGTTTGTTTGTATAAGCCATTTGTGTTGTTTACTGGTCTTTTTACGAAAACGCTTTTTCTTTGACTATTGCAGGACTGGATTTGAATAGTATGCATTTTATTTTGACCTTTGGTCAATGGCAAAAGAGGAGCAGTGCCTATTTGTCTCGTTGAAGCCTGCTAGCTGTTTTCCAATATGGCCTTTCGAATTACTACTTTTGAATGTGGGCTGCGCTGCGTACACTTATTCCACACATTTAATTATTTTCTATATACAGTTATGCGAAAATTCCCTTGACATATCTCATACGAGTGTCATAAAATGCTTGCAACATAAGTTGAAATGTTATAAAATCTTTTTTTTTTTTTTGCCTTTAACTTTGTAGCAATTTTTTTACTTTTATGCAATGATGTTACCCTTTGCTTTTAGGGTAAGATATACTTTCTATGGACAATGTGTTCTTTAAAATCATCATTTTTTTACATTTTACTTTCAGTCCGTAAAGGTTTTTGAAAAGACGTGTTCTAAAAAGATAGGATTAAAATGATGTTTGTCGTCCAGCATCTTGTCAAACATTTAACATTTTATTCAAGAATGACGAAAAAGACTTAAGTTATGTACTTAATGATAATATGCTTGATAATTTTGGGTACATGAGGTGATATTTTATTGAAATTAGAACTTGTTAAATCAGGTCTTTGAGTGGCGTAATTTTATCAATATTGATAGATCCCGAATTGTGAAACAAGCTTAATGCATGTCCAACCTTTTGGACATAGCATTTTTTTAATTCAAAAGAAACTTATTTACATGTATCTTTCCTGGTTTGGGAAACAAGCTTAATGCTTCTATCAACTCTTTCCAATTTGCAGTTAGGCTGTGAGTGTGGCCATTGTAGAAGCCCTTAATAAGTCTTTTCTTAATAAACAATACAAAGGAGACTTTGACGTGCATCGGTTTTTGTTTTTCTCTCCGTACACTTTTTCCGTCCTTTTCGAAATGCTAGCAATGTTATGGAGACCAAATGGTGTCAAGAGAGAGTTGGTTCATAAATTTTATACTGCTGACGAACATCAAATGTTATATTTTGTTATAGAGTTTCTAAATGGTCGTCCTTTTCTTAATTTGTCCTACACATGGTAGATGTGTTACAAGCCAGAACTGTTACTCTGATTTTTTACATGAGTTGGCATTACTGCTTTCAGTTTTATGTGTGGTTTCATGTTATTTTTTTGTGTAGCCAGGGTTTCACCTTTCCGGATTTCTTATTACGGCAATAAAATCAGGCCTTCAGAAATATTACGATTGTTGTTATTCTAGAAATGGTGTCAATCAAATGTGGATTCTGGAGAATTCGATAGAACTGATGGGGATCTTTAACTCTTAATCAGTTTCATCTTGTAACAGCATCAAAACATTCGATTTCTCCACACGTTACACTTCTATTCCAGAGCATGCGGGACTTACATCGATTTCCTTAGCAGAGCGACACGTCTGACGCAAAAAGTGCTCACACAGGGTTATGTTGTTCCTCGGTTGCTGTCTTCACTTAAGAAATTTTATGGAAGACATCATGCACTTGTAGGCATATATGGGATTTCTGTCTCTCATATGAATGCCGATGTTGGTTTGTCATAGGGTTTTGTTTTGTCTTCCATTACCGGATTTGACACGCCGAATAAAACTATTGGCAACGCGACGGATGTGCTATAGCAAGCAGGCAGGAACTGCTTACTCTTCCGGAGCACCTAAGTTCACTCTTGTTTCGACTGGAGTTCGCGTTGTTGATTGATATTCAGTATTTTGTGTTTCCATGCTTTACATGTTGTCTGTTTTTTGTCCCGTTCTTGTTGGTTTTGTCTCTGCCCTTTAGGACTTTTGACATTCGGATACCCCATTGGTACCTCTGCTTCTTTCTAACATTTAGGAAAGTTTTTCATGTTCAGGTTTTAAATCATTTTTAGGAAGTCCTCTAGACTTAATAACCTTAAATACTTAAGAAATAATTTGCATACTGACCCCTACTTTATTGCATTAGATAATTATATAGGCCTTGAAACACCACTTAAGATTTAAAGTCTTATTACAACTTCTAAGTTTTTAAGGTGAAAATAGTCACACTGTTAAAGAAGCAGAGGTACCAATGGGGTATCCGAATGTCAAAAATCCGAAAGGGCAGAGACTAAACCAGTAAACACAAACAAGAACGGGACAAAAACAGACAACACGTAAAACATGGAAACACGAAACAACTGAATATCAATCAACAACGCGAACTCCAGTCGAAACAAGAGTGAACTCAGGTGCTCCGGAAGAGTAAGCAGTTCCTGCTTGCTATAGCACACCCGTCGCGTTGCCAATAGTTTATTCAGCGTGTCAAATCCAGTAAAGGAAGACAAAACAACACCCTATGACAAACCAACATCTGCACTCATCTGAGAGATCGAAATCCCCTATTTGTCTATAAGTGCATGATGTCTTCCGTAAAATTTCTTGAGTGAAGAGAGCAACCGAGGAGCAACATAACCCTGTGTGAGCAATTTCTGCGTCAGACGTGTCGCTCTGCTAAGGAAATCGATGTAAGTCCCGCACGCTCTGGAGTAACGAATCAATTGAGATACGTAAACTCCATAAGCTGGAGCTGACGGAATATTGCTACACAAGAAGGGGAAGTTGACGATTGGAAAGTTGAAGTCATCACGTTTGTCATAGAGCCTTGTTGAAAGTCTTCCTTGAGAGTCAATTTCGAGATGTGGATCTAAATATGAAGCAGACTTCCTAGAATCCGTTGTGTCCTTTATCTCAAGCTCCTGTGGATATATGAGATGGAGAAAGTCACCAAATCGAGAATTGTTTAGTGAAAGGACATCATCAATATAACGGAACGTGAGGTTGAAAGAGAGAGCTAGTCTACGGTCTTTTTTTGTCTAGAAGAGATTGCAAGAAGTCTGCTTCATATGAATGAAGAAACAAATCAGCAAGCAAAGGTGCACAATTAGTGCCCATTGGAATCCCTATTGTTTGCTGAAAAACACGTCCACCAAACTGAACAAATATGTTGTCAATAAGAAAGTTGAGCATGTCGATTATTTGGTCTTCTGTAAATTTGTTCTTTTTCTTGGACTCATTGATGACAAAGTAAGTCTTGGTATAATCGACTACAAGAAATGTACCTGCGTTTTCCATTCTTTTTGAAAAAGCTGCGTTTAATCAGCTGTGCCAATCGCGATTTCAGTTGTTCATGTGGAATAGAAGTGTAAAGTGTGGAGAAATCGAATGTTTTGATGCTGTTACAAGATGAAACTGATTTAGAGTTAAGAATCTCCATCAGTTCTTTCGAATTCTTCAGGATCCACATTTGATTGACACCATTTCTAGAATAACAACAATCGTAATATTTCTGGAGGCCAGATTTTACTGCCGTAAGTATTGAAGTCAACAAAACTGAAAGAGGTTTAGTTGTACATTTGTTAAGTTATGTAAAATCTAAAGGAGTCCGCTTTCCCGTCCAAATAACGCCATATACCGGTGTCCTGCAAACGAGCGCACGGACCTGTGATTTTCTTTTTGCCATTTTATAAAGTGGACGATTATTATCTATCCTATCCGTCACAGTTGTTCAAATCCGGAATATAAAAATATTCAGGAGCGACAATTCTTAAATGTCTCATTTCTACCCTTTTTTGCTTCCATGATTCTCTAATGTTCATGAGAACTTTCAGTTTTCATTGTTGACACAAAAACACTATATGTCAGCCCAAAAATACTAAAATTGCCAACTTATCTTACGATGACGCAAAAAAGTATTTAACCAATATTACCAATTGAAACTAGTGTTCTAAAAATGAGCCGTTTATTGAAATTGACCTCAATATTAAAGCACATCGTTTACAAAGCTTTTTTGATTGACAAGTACAACTAATGATCCAAAGGCATTTGAGCGGAATAAAATAATATTAAACAGATTCAGTTGGTGAGCAGAATTTGTATTTATAAAAAGGGATTTTATTTCAGATTTGTACATAAAAAAGAGTCCATGATAAGGGAAAAGTAACATGAACACGATGAAACTATTTCACCTTTGTTTGCACTATCATAAAAGATAAAAAAAATAATATCTTCCTTCATTATCTGTTATTGATGGTCTCTAATTAGCAAGACATATCGGAACAATAAAAACAGACATAAAGGCTAAACAATTATAAAAAAAAGTATATGATATGCCATTATTTGCTTAGAGGCAAACAATCTTTCATACATCATTTATATTATTCTTTTAAGCATTTTAATCTTTTACAGAAGATCTCATGTCGAGGTAAAAAGGTCGGCTACACTTTACCATTGACAGGAGTTGCCATTAACAGCTTGGCGTGTCTTAAAATATTCGGACAAACAATATGCATTAATGAATATGATCATCTTACAGATTCAATCTACAGAATTAACAGGATTTTGCTCCTTAATGATTACTTTTACTTTACATAAAACTTAACTGTCTAAAGGATGGTCACTCCTGAATTTCTTTATATCAAACATCTTATAATATATGATGAAAATGAAAGATAATTGTCCACTTTTTCAAAAGTAAAAAAGAAAACCATAGGTTTATGTGCTCGTTTCTTAGATATATGACTTAAAAAATTTGGCGGGAAATCATACTCCTCCAGATTCTACATTACTTTAACATTGTAAGGTCTTAAATATCCTGAAGTTGTATCAACATTCAAGAAATTTTATAAAGTTGTTTTTTAAGATATTTATAATAAGAAAATGTCATAAAAAGTAGGGGTCAAAGTGCAAAATTTCTTCAGTATTTAAAGGTAAAGTTTGTACATGTACGAGTTCCAAAATCTGAATGAGATTTTGAAACATAAAGATTGACCATCCTTAAAGTTCAAACTATTAACCATTGATCCAAATGTGGTGGTTAAAGGTACATATTGTTAACCTTTCATCAAGTTTAAAAGATTAATAAGGGAACAAGACGTCATCAAATGAAGAGCTCAAACAAGAACTAAACAGTTTTTATCTCTTTTTAAAATAATTAGGAAAGTGTTTTATTAACAAATCAAAGTGATAAGTGTGGCCAAAACAACCTGAGAGTAAATCGTTATATTTCTATGGCTAATATTTAAAATAAAAATATTATGATTTTTTTTTCATCTTGATTTCCATATTCTTTCGTTTTTGATATTATTTCAGAGTTTGACTTTAGTGCCGTGTGGAGGTCGTAGAAAGCTTCCCCGTGCTTCAGCTGTATGCTCTTATATATTTCGAGTACTGGAATATGTGTTGGAAAGACACAGTTTACATATTTCCAAGATTCGACAACGTTTTGGCTATTTCTATTTGATAAATTTATCTGTTTTGTCATTGTTGTATAATATTTTTGGCTTCTGTTTTTGTTTTATCAAATCTATAGTATTCTACCGGTTTTCCAAGTTTTCGACTCCTAGCGTGTCTGACGAAGGTAAATCCAGAAAAGCGCTTCACACGCAGTGAAATTTATGCTTTTGTACAATTATCAAAATCATTTCAATATGTGGATCGTGTCTTTTTGGCACATATTCCATATTCTTTCGTTTTTAATTTTAATTCTTGTACCAAGTCAGGATCAGAGCGATTTCCAATTTCTCGGATTTATTTTGCCTTACTTTTTTCATCTTGTCTGTTAAAAATCTTATAGTTCAATAAGTAGTTTCGTTTATGGCTTTTGGAATCAAAAGATGTTAGCCCCACTTTTATCTTAAAAACAAAAGTCTTACATGTATCCCATACAAAATGTCATGTCGCGTACTTTTCTTTTTGAAAATAATTTTTTTTTCAAAAAAAATCTTAAAAAAAACTACAATAATTATTGACATTATCTTTACATGGACAGAGAAAGACCTATAAGTTAATGAATGGAAGAAATACACCAATGTGTTACCTTAAAAGGGAAACTTTATTTCTAATTGTACAATAAAGCAAGTGCAGATGAGTACAAACCTAATTTACACATGTATTTGCAAACCAAACTAAAAAACTAAACCAGACTGTATTTGCAAACCAAACTAAAGAACTAAACCAGACTGTATTTGCAAACCAAACTAAAAAACTAAACCAGACTTTTGGTCTTAGTTTGTTTTATAGCCAGTTAGGATTTGTTTGAGCAAACCATGTTTGCTCCCTTACGATAACTTGCTTTAAGAAAACCTTTTCCTCGGTTTAGTTTACTTTAGTCAGAGCATACTTGAAAACAAGTCGGGTTTGCTTTTGTAAGGATAAAGGGAATAAGGTTTTCTCGACAAACCTAACCAGGGTTCTAATGTGGTTTGCATTATGCAAACTTCGTAAACGAGAAATCGCTCTAGTTTTCTACATCAATCATACAAAACTAATGTACTGTAAAAGGGAAAATTTTCGCAAGGGGTTTATTTTCGCTAATTTCGCAATCATAACAAATTCGCGAAAATATCTCCTCGACTTAATTACATTAAGAAGGACCCAATATTCCATGATCCAAAAAAACGCGAAACTAAAACCTCGCGAATGCATTTTGGTACAGAAAACGCAAACTTGAAACCACGCAAAGTTATCCCCTTTTACAGTATAGTCAATGATTAAGGTCTGTAGTAAAGTCCAAAAGAATAACACAACAGTCGGGCGATAAGGTGTTAACATTGGAAGAATCTTTCAACAGGGGAATTTCAAGCACTTGGGAGGGCGTATATCGTTGAAACACAAATATTCGAGTAAGGACGAAGATGAACACGACGACCATCATGAAGTGAAAATAAATAACGTACAGGTTTTCGCTATATAAATTATTAAATTTACTTACTATAGTATCAAATATAGAAGTCAATAGTCGAAAGCGAAAGCAAAGCAAAGTAAATGTAAGGAGCTACGGAAATTTGAATGCTCCAAATGGCATTTTCGAGAATTTATCTCATATTCAGTGAAGATGAGGGTCATAAATATGGAAGTCTAACTCTAAAAAATGTCTTTCACCAGTATACCGACATTGATAAAAGTCATACAATAAAGTCCAAAAGACTAACCTAACACAACAGTCGGGCGATAAGGTGTTAACACTAGAAGAATCTTTCCACAGGGGAATTTCAAGCACTTGGGAGGGCGTATATCATTGATACACATAAATTCGATTAAGGCCGAAGATGAACACGACGACCTTGATGAAATGAACATGAAATGATGATCCCGAAGTGAAAAAAAATAACGTATAGGTTTTCGCTATATAAATTATTAAATTCACTTACTTTATTATCAAATATCGAAGTCAAAAGTAAAAAGTCGAAAGCGAAAGCAATGTAAAGTAAATGTAAGGAGCTACGGAAATTTGGATGCTCCATATGGCAATTTCAAGAATTTCTCTCATATTCAGTGAAGCTGAAGGTAAAAAATGTTGGAAGTCTAACTCTAAAAAATGTCATTCACCAGTATAACGACATTGATAAAGGTCGATATTGACCGAGGTTTGAACAATGGAGACACGATATATGTAAAATCAGCTGGCCTATTTTTGCCTAAAGTGCGCTAAACCAGTCTCCAGAACTAGAGATTACAGAAACCACCGAATCCATCTTCTTTACATCATTCTTGGATCTACATCTCGAATTTGACCCGGGTGGTCATCTCAGTACAAAAAATTTACGATAAAAGAGACGATTTTAATTTTTAAATTATTAATTTTTCTTACCTGGAAAGTAATATACCAACGTCACCTGCATACGGTGTCTAACTAATTCGATATGTAAAGGCTTGTACACATTTTTCAGATTTTTTATCCGACACCGCTTTTTCCGTAACCGACTATTAGACCAAGGTTTTAAGAAAATACGTCTCATACGATCTCTAGAAAAAATCTTTCTTCGTTATCAGCCACTGGTAGAAAAATTCAATATCATGTAAAACGAAATGGTAAGTTCTTACTTTGATTAGTGTTTGACTGGTTGATGTACTGAGATGAACAACCTTGCATTCATGATATGTCATCACAAACCTGTTGTGTTTTGTGTAACTACCGGACCCAAAGATCGCTATGGAAGAGGGAGTTTTGGCGCGCCGTAGAAACCTGGTTTAACCCACTTTTTATTTTGAAATACCTGTACCAGGTCAGGATAATTGCGATCTTCAATTTTTCCGGTATGTCTTTCTTTGTTTGTCTCGTCTTATCGACATTTGAGATTGATTCCCCAAGTTCGGTAATTTTGTTATAACGTTTATCAATGATTGTGCTAAAAGAACAAAAAGGTATAGTATATCAATACATGTCAATAATACCAGTAAAAATCAATTTGAATTTAAAATACCCTATCTTATTGCGTCCTTCTTCGTGATTTGTATCCTGCAGTCGACTCGGGTGGTCTTCTCGTTACAAAAATCTAATATAAGAGACTAATCTATTTTTTCTACTTACTAGTATTTTCCTAATCTGAAATATAACATACCTGCCTCTCATGTTTATTTCACAACTAATTTGATTTGCCAGGGCTGGTACAATTTATTCTTATTATTTGATCCGACACATCTATGTCTGTGACCGACTTGTAACTAAGGTTATAAGAGAATATGTCTTCTACGGTCTCTTAAAAAGAATTTGCTTTCGTTACATGTATCAGCCACTGGTGAAAAAAATATGTAAAGCGAAATGATTCGTGATTGTTCTGACTAGTTTTTTGCAGCTTATTGTTCTGAAAGAAAATATATTCTGTCTTACATCCATGTTGTGTTCAGTGTATATGTCAACGCTAAGATTGCAAGAGAAGAGGGAGGTTTGAATCCTTCCGGTCTTTGTCATTCGGATGCCCCATTGGTACATCTGCTTCTTTCCTTCAATTTACTCAGGGCGAAAAAAAATGTTTATTTACCATGAACTGTTTATATCATTTACTATCTGATACCGGGATATCGGAATGGCATGTTTCTAAACAGTTAGATATCAGCTGAGAGATACATGTATGCCACTTAAGCTTAAATGCTGAAAATGTATAGTCATTAACAGTTTTGCATTCCCAAACAATTTACGAACAGTACGCGTTATTTGAATAATCTATCACTTTAGTTTCAAGACGTTTGTTAGCTTTTCTGTCAGTAGGCCATATTGGCTGTTGCAATAACTTTACGTTCTTGGTACATAGTCCCTCGTTCAACTTTTCACAATTCAACAATCTTTATTTCTCTATAACCACTTGGCCGAATTTATTTAAAGTTTGCCCACCTATTCTATATAAGGTGTCTTATAAAAAACATATTTCCTACAAATAACATGACTAGAGGCAGAACATAGGGTAATTTGCTTATAACTCAAAAAAACGCCACAAATATGAAAATAATTCTGGCAAGGATGATAATGTTTGATTTATATTTATCATGTAAATATAATTCAATACCCCTTCATTGTTGGAGTATATGCAGATTTTGTGTCCCTTGCTATATCGAAGATTCCCTGTGTTTAGAGTATATCCTCTCATAATAACAGTTAAAGTGTATGTACTCATATGTAAGTTTTTTATTGAAGGGAGCAGCTTCTGCTTATAGATTATAAAGTCCCCATCATGCTTCGTTATTACCTTTACCAAATCAAGTAATAAAACATGGATTGGTCCTGTCTGTGTTCATCTTTGATTGATTGAAATTTATGGCCCATTGTTATTTTTTTATACTTCATCTTTTGGAAACATAAGAGACTCGATATTTTTCCAGGCTACTGCGCGCAACAGTCTTATTTTTCATATAAAATTTCACCAAACCTTCATAAAATCTAATGGTTGTTCCTTAAAGTATTATGTATGATTGTATTTGTTACATTTCTTTGCCTGTTTGTTTGTAGCTTGTTGAAGTGCAATATATAGACATGCATTTAGCAACGAATTCCGCATAAAACAGTGTAAGGGATTAGGTGTTGGGTCAAACACTTGCAGTGAGGTGCAAATGTAAGATGCCTGCTAAAGGCCTCCTGTCACTTTCAGATAAAGAACAATAAAAGTGCTGTTCCTTTTCCATGATTTTCTTTAATGAATAACTTTAATGTGATCTCTGTCATGAAAATTAACTCAATATTCCTTCATCACTTAGATTGTGTCCAGTCTGGACTATTGCAATTTTCAATACACCGGTATATCTTTACCTTGTTGTTTAAATTGATTATTCCAGTTCAATATGTTTGTAAACATCTTTAAAAAGGGATGAGAAACAAAAGAGCTTTTCCTTCACGACCATGTTTAACCGATAACTCGTATAAAGTGTTACCATAGCATGCCGCGTACTTATCTACTCGGAAGAACATTTTCAACAAGATCTTTTGCAAGATGGTGCAAGACATTCTAGTAAATGTTGAAAAAAATTGCATTGACGTCGTATGACACATTGAGAAAAGATAAAAAATGTGCAAAAAGTCAATTGATATATCTGAAAAACAAGTGTCAGTTATGTTACATTATTGTACCATGTAACTTAGCGTGTATCCATATAATTGAACTTCTGCACAATATTTTTAGTCAATTAGATTGCAAAAAACTTAATGCTTCAAAAATAAATGGCAATTTTTAACATGCTGTGCAAAAAGAAACTTATTTTGCCAACAGATATACATAACTTTAAAAATTGAGAATAGGATTTTGTCTCAGGTGTAAGAATTGTCTTTAAAAATCAAATTTTTAATCTTAAGTAGAGGTGTTCAAAAATTAAATCATTATTTACTGGTTTTTTTTCAAATCTTTCAAACCTTGATCGAAAAAATATTTGTTGTAATGCATTGCACTATAATACAACTAGAATTAAAAAAAAAACATTGTTAAAGTTTAGAATCATAAAAAAAGATGTGTGTTATTTACCATTTTATAAAGTGTACTAGAAAATAATCAGAATAATAATAAAACAATGAAAAAAAATACATATTAAGGTTTTATGTTGTCTGGCTTCGTGATGAGAAAATCCAACATATAATGATAAAATAGAACAAAGAGGTATACAATACGTAAGTTACAATAAATCCCTTTGTTTTGTTTTGTCTAAAAAGGTAATCAATGCCATTGCTTGGTACGCAAATATCTTTTCATCTAAATGCTATTTACCGTTCTTCTTTTCATGTTTTATCATTTCATCAGATTGGATACATCAATAGAGCAAACCAATTAATAAACTTATTAAAAAATTCTGAGCTTTATAATGATTACAGACAAGTGTCCACTACCGTGGGCGTACTTTCATCATATACTTTTATTTACGCTTCTGATATGGACATCTATTGTTACGTGTGACTATACTTGTCAGAATATCTACCGCGGAAATCGAATATTATTCAAAAAGTTTCAAACGTGAAGCAGGGAAAAGGGCAAAGATTTACAAATGAAGCATTAAAATGTTGTCAATTCAAAATTTATTTCCGAGGAAGAACTTCAATAATAACGTTGTTCTTTCGTTTTTAAAAATGTTTTAATGTGATGTTTTAAAACTTGTCGAGTATAAGTTCAATAATAACAAAAAATGTTATGCCATTTATAAGGACACATTTTTTCAGACAAACATTCTTTAAATATAAAGAATATTTAATATTTCGAAACATGTATGACTAAACAATTCGGCTGATTTTAACAATTTTTACTAAATAATGTGTCTATATATCCCCTATCATATCTGTATATGATTTGAACCAACTAAGGAAATTAAACAAATCGAAATCATTTAGTTCTTTAAGGACAAAGAACCTACTAATTTTCATTTTTTGAAACTAAATTAAATCTACATATACGGACAATAAACCTTCTTAAACTTGCATTAGCTGGCATAGAAAGTCTAATTTTAGCAGTTTAATTAAGGAATGACAGTCATATTTTTTTTGGAAAAAATTGCATTTTGTATAATTCGCGACGCAGATTAAACCTAATGTGCAAACTGTTTTGTTAATTTCCAAAATGAAACGAATATCACAGTCGTAAGCGCTGCTGGTGGAGTTTTAATTCCCCGAGGTAAGCCCGCTCCGGCACAAACACTTTTGTGTTAGAGAACACATCAAAGTTTTAAATTATCAATTTAAATTTCAAAATTGTCTAGACCCTAAGGATCTTCCTACCCCAGACATAGGTTGATCATCTAAGTAATAATTTGGTTCCCCAGTTTGGTATTTTTTTTTACTGTTCTATGCTCTTCACATTCATACAGTGTTTGGCATTTTCAAATTTGGTAGAGCGCCATTGATGAGTCTTGAATAGACGAAAAGCGTGTCAGGCGTAGCAAAATTTATTGTCTGGAACTTTGTTGTCATTTGTATTTCGAACACACGTGAAGGTTTGCGCTGCTGGTGGAGATTTAATTCCTCGAGGTTAGACCGCTCCAGCCCCAACACATTTGTGTTGGAGAACACATCAAAGTTTTAAATTATCAGTTTAAATTTCAAAATTGTCTAGACCCTACGGATCTTCCTACCTCAGACAAAGGTTGATCATCTTAGTAATAATTTGGTTCCCCAGTTTGGTATTGTTCTATGCTCTTCATATTCATACAGTGTTTGGCATTTTCAATATTTTTGGTAGAGCGCCTCTGATGAGTCTTGAATAGACGAAACGCGCGTCAGGCGTAGCAAAATTTATTGTCTGGAACTTTGTTGTCATTTGTATTCCTTACATATAAATTTTCAAAACGATAACATAAAGGTAATAACAAAATTACCGAACATGAAAACCTTACTCATAAAAGAACTATTAAAATGGTGGCACTTCCAGTTAAAAGTGGGCGTTTCCTCCTGATTTTTTGATTCATTGGGATATGAAAAAAACTCATCCAATCAAATAGCTGTATATTAATTAAATTCATTTATTATCAATTTTCGTGTTTATAGCCAATAAAATGTTCCGACACCCCAAGCTAAACATGACTTCATCAATGTACTTTGGAGAACTGGTGCTTAATTAATCTATAGAATTTTGTATTAATTGAAGCTTACCCCTTTGATCAATTAACTAACACCTTCTTTCAAAATGAAAGCTTCTAAAGGGTAGATTTTACGCTTCTAAGAAATGTTCTCTATAATAAAAATGTTTCAAATTTGACAACGTGTTGAAAGAAATACTGAGTACACCTCTAAGGTTAGTTTTTGTAATAATACATAACCTTTTTTCGATTCCATTAACAATTGATTTTTAGTTAAAAAGTATTCGTATGTCATATTAAAAAAGTATTTGAAAATATATAGGAAAATAACGGTTTTGGGGTAATGCTTAATAATAAAATGATAAAAAATATGTAATAAAGCAAGTTTATGAAAACGCGATATTCGACATAAGGATCAGGCAGGGGATGGCACATCGATAATTTCCAATTTCAGATTTTGGGGTATAGATGCATTTATTTTACCAAAAAAAAACAAACCAAATGCAGTTTTTACATCTTTATATGTATTTGGTGCCTAGATATTTTTTGATTGGTTATAAAGAAAACAAATATGGCGGGAAATTTTCCCGTACTTTTCACTATACAATGTAACTAAATTTTGACTGGTAATATCTTCTAAACCCAAGACTGACTGCAAAATATAGTGGTTAAAACAAAGTTTACTAGGGTTGCTTTACCGAATTTTATTGATTTTTTTGTGTATTTATTATCGATGTGCCACCCTTTTAATGGTATCTGCCTGATTCTTAGAAAAAGTAATACTTAAATGGCAAAGTACAAAATACCTGATCCAGATAACATCGCAAAAGTTACAAGTGTTTATATTTTATAATTACGTTGTCCTTTTTACACTTCATTTTGTCATCAGTTTCCCTCATAAATAATACTAACCAATTAGGTATTTCAAAATTATATGCTTCCTCAGAGGTTTTACAACATACTCCTCAAATAATGTGAATTGCATTATTTTTCAAAACCTAATTTTCTTTCATTCGTGATGGTAAATGCAGTTTATGAAGTTTTGATTTCATCAGATTAGTCCACTCCGGCCTCATCAAATTTGTGATAAGCCATGTAACTTTCATGTGTTATGTTTCTACCTACTCTATGCATAGATTGATCTTAGTCATAATTTGGGGTTTAGCTCTGCATTGTTTTTTTTTGTTTTATGCTCTTCTTATAAACACTTTGTATTGTATAAGCGCCTCTGATGGGTATTGCATATTCATGTATCAGGCGTTGCAAAATGAATTGCATAAACAATGCTGTAAATTTCACCTCGATATTCTTAAGAAAATAGTAATTGTTATAAAATAAAATCGTATTATGTTTTGAGGAAAATTGATAAAAAATACTTTTACCGAACGTGTTAAAACCGGTCGAAAATTGTGAAGGCTAAACACTGAAAAACGGTTATTGTCATGAAAGGTGTTAATTTCTTGAATTTATAGAAATAACAACAAATTGTTCCTAGAATGCTATTTTAATCGTGTTCATACATTTTAAGATAGAAATCGTAAATGTTATAATATAACTACATATTTACTATTCTATAATGTCAACTTAAACGGATTCACAAAGACAGCGACTGCCAATGTGTTTCAACGTTCGGCACCCGTTGGCTAAAGAGTAAATAGTGTGACAGGGCCATTTAGCAAGGTTAATAAAGACATTTAAGTAAATGGTAAAAAAGTACACTGGCGTCGTACGACGCATTGGAAAGAAATTTTAAAAATGCTATGCAATTAGAAACTTATTTTGCCAACAAATATACATGACGAAAAAAATTTGAGAATAGGATTTGTCTCAGGTGTAAGAACTTTCGAAAAATTTATCAAATTTATAATCTTTAGTAAAGGTCTTCAAAAATTAAATCCCATTTTACAGTTGTTTTTCAAATCTGACCAACCTTGATCGTAAAAAAATATTTGTATTGTAATGCAGTGCACTATAATGCAACTTGAATCTAAAAAAAAACATTGTTAAGGTTTAGAATCATAAAACTAGAGGCTCCCAGGAGCCTGAATCGCTCACCTGATCTCTTATGCTAAAGCCTCTTACCTAGTGTGCAACAGGGTCTACATGTACTTGGTAAGTAACATTAAAGAGATTAGTTAGGATAGAAACAACTTTTAAGACCAAGAATACAATGTTACAAAGCTTTCCATTTGAAAAAAAAAACAACAAAAAAGCAAACATATTAAGTTAAAATTGATTGAAAACACTTAAAAGGATGATCTAACAATTTTGACCCTGAAATCTTTTTTGTAGATCTTAATGAGCTGAACAATTTGGCAATGCTAACTTTTCCTCTAACTCTTATGGCTTTTAAGATTAAGTCCAAAAACTGTGAAAATGGTCAATTTTTGACGATGAAGGGGAAATAACTGCTATAAGGAGTCGTCCCACAACATTGACTCAATGAAGAGTTTTGTAGAGCTTTTAATGCTGAAGAAGGAAGTTGCTTCGGATTTTCTCTATCTCTTATACTTTTCGAGCTATAAGCTAAAAACTATGGTCTGACCCCCCTGTTCTATTTTTAGTGACAGCGGCCATGTTGGTTGGTTGACGTTCACAAATTGCATAAACTTGGTAGAGGACATCCTAAAGATCAAGTGTACAAAGTTTCAAAGCAATCCCATCAGTGGTTTCAGAGAAAAAGATTTTTAAAAATCAGTTGAAATTGTAGAAAAATCAGTTAAAGGAGGATAACTCTTAAACGGTTGATCTGACAATTTTGACCCTGAAATTTTTTTTGTAGATGTTAATGAGCTGAACAATTTTGCAATGCTACCTTTTCCTCTAGCACTTACAGTTTTCAAGATAAAATCCAAAAACTGTGAAAATGGTCAATTTTGGCAATTAAGGGAAAATAACTCCTAGAAGGAGTCGTCCCACAACTTTGACTCAATGGAGAGTTTTGTAGAGCTTTTGATGCTGAAGATGGAAGGTTGTTTCGGATTTTCTGACCCCCCTGTTCTATTTTTAGTAACGGCGGCCATGTTGGTTGGTCGACGTTCACAAACACAGACTTGGTAGGGGACATCCTAAAGATCAAGTGTACAAAGTTTCAAAGCAATCCCATTGGTGGTTTCAGAGAAGAAGATGTTTGAAGAAAAGTTAGCGGACGGACGACGGACGCTTAACGAAGACAATAGCTCACATAACCCTTCGGGTCAGGTGAGCTTAAAAGATGTTTGTTATAAACCATTTTATAAAGTCTCTCTGAATACGTGTGTACTATTAAATATATTAATCAGAATAGTAATGAAACAATGAAAAAAAAACATATAAAGGTTTTATTTTGTCTGGCTTCGTGATGAGAAAATCCAAAATATAATGATAAAATAGAACAAAGAGGTATACAATACGTAAGTTACAATAAATCCCTTTCTTTTGCTTTGTCTAAAAAAGTAATCAAAGTCATTGCTTGGTACGCAAATCTCTTTTCATCTAAAAGCTATTTACCGTTCTTCTTTTCGTGTTTTATCATTTCATCAGATCGGGTACATCAATAGAGCAAACCAATTATTGGAACTAACACAATAAACTTATTCAAAAATTCTGCAGAGCTTTATAATGATTAAAGAAAAATGTCCATTACCGTGGGCGTACTTTCATCATATACTTTTATTCACGCTTCTGATATGGACATCTATTGTTACGTGTGACTATACTTGTCAGAATATCTACCGCGGAAATCGAATATTATTCAAATAGTTTCAAACGTGAAGCAGGGAAAAGGGCAAAGATTTACAAATGAAGCATTAAAATGTTGTCAATTCAAAATTTATTTCCGAGGAAGAACTTCAATAATAACGTTGTTCCTTCGTTTTTAAAAATGTTTAAATGTGATGTTTTAAAACTTGTCGAGTGTAAGTTCAATAATAACAAAAAATCTTATGCCATTTATAAGGACACATTTTTTCAGACAAACATTCTTTAAATATAAAGAATATTTAATATTTCGAAACATGCATGACTAAAAAATTCGGCTGATTTTAACAATTTTTACTAAATAATGTGTCTATATATCTCCTATCATATCTGTATATGATTTGAACCAACTAAGGACATTAAACAAATCGAAAACATTTAGTTCTTTTAGGACAAAGAACCTACTAATTTTCATTTTTTGAAACTAAATTAAATTTACATATATGGACAATAAACCTTCTTAAACTTGCATCAGCTGGCATAGAAAGTATAATTTTAGCAGTTTAATTAAGGAATGACTGTCATATTTTTTTTTCATTGGGGGTATGGAAAAAATGCATTTTGTATAATCCGCGACGCGGATTAACCTTAATGTGCAAAACCTTTTTTTAAATTTCCACAATGAAAAAAATATCACAGTCATTCCTTATATATAAATTTTCAAAACGATTAAATAAAGGTAATAACAAAATTATTGAACATGAAAACCTTACTCATAAAAGAACTATTAAAATGGTGACACTTCCAGTAAAAAGTGGGCGTTTCCTCCTGATTTTTTTATTCATTGGGATATGAAAAAAAACTCATCCAATCAAATAGCAGTATCTTAATCAAATTCATTTATTATCAATTTTCATGTTTATAGCCGATAAAATGTTCCGATAGCCCAAGCTGAACATGACTTCATCAAGGTACTTTGGAGAACTGGTGCTTAATTTATCTATAGAATTTTGTATTAATTGAAGCTTATCCCTTTGATCAATTAACTAACACCATTTTTGAAAATGAAAGCTTCTAATGGGTCGATGATTTTACGCATTTAAGAAATGTTCTCCATACTTAAAATGTTTTAAAATTTGACAACGTTGAAAGAAATAATGAGTACACCTCTAAGGTTGGTTTTTGTAATAATACATAACCTTTTTTCGATTCCATTAACAATTGATTTTTAGTTAAAAAGTATTCGTATGTCTTAAAAAGTATTAAAAAATATATAGGAAAATAAACAGTTTTGGGGTAATGCTTAATAATAAAATAATAAAAAATATGAAATAAAGCAAATTAATGAAAACGTGATATTCAGGTATTTTTGAGATATTAAGTTCTATTCCACATAAGGATCAAGCAGGGGATGGCACATCGATAATTTCCAATTTCAGATTTTGGGTATAGATGCATTCATTTTACCATAAAAACAAACCCAATACAGTTTTTACATCTTTATATGTATTTGGTGCCTAGATAATTTTTGACTGGTTATAACGGAAAAAAATATGGCGGGAAATTTTCCCGTACTTTTCGCTATACAATGTAACTAAATTTTGACTGGTAATATCTCCTAAACCCAAGGCTGACTGCAAAATATAGTGGTTAAAACAAAGATTACTAGGGTTGCTTTACCAAATTTTGTTGAAATTTGTTTGTGTATTTATTATCGATGTGCCACCCTATTAATGGTATCTGCCTGATTCTTAGAAAAAGTAGTACTTAAATGGCAAAGTACAAAATACCTGATCCAGATAACATCACGAAAGTTACAAGTGTTTATATTTTATAATTACGTTGTCCTTTTTTACACTTAATTTTGTCATCAGTTTCCCCCATAAATGATACTTACAAATTAGGTATTTCACAATTTTATGTTTCTTTACAGGTTTAACAACATATTCCTCATATAATGTGAATTGCATTATTTTTCAAAACCTAATTATCTTTCATTCGTGATGGTAAGTGCAGTTTATGAAGTTTTGATTTCATCAGATTAGTCCACTCCGGCCTCATCAAATTTGTGATAAGCCATGTAACTTTCATGTGTTATGTTTCTACCTACTCTATGCATAGATTGATCTTAGTCATAATTTGGGGTCTAGCTCTGGGTCTTTAGGGTGTGCTATAGCAAGCAGGAACTGCTTACTCTTCCGGAGCACCTGAGTTCACTCTTGTTTCGACTGGCGTTCGCGTTGTTGATTGATATTCAGTTATTTTGTGTTTCCATGTTTTACATGTTGTCTGTTTTTGTCCCGTTCCTGTTGGTGTTTACTGGTTTTGTCTCTGCCCTTTCGGACTTTTGATATTCGGATACCCCATTGGTACCTTCTTTCTGCATTGTTTTTTTGTTTTTTTAATTCTGTGCTTTTCTTATAAACACTTTGTATGGTATAAGCGCCTCTGAGGGGTATTGCATATACAAGTTGCGTATCAGGCGTTGCAAAATGAATTGCATAAACCATGCTGTAAATTACACCTCGGGTCTAAATTTTCAATTTGCAATTATCCCAAAACAACTTTGAAAAAAATCATATTTTTAACACACTTTCATGGTATAAATATATTTTATTTTAAATTTATTGCCATTGTCCATAAATTTTGAATTATTTTAAAGTTATTTCCAAAGGATTCAACGAGACCAAAACCTGACCAGAATACATCATTAAGCAAGAGATTAGGAAGTTTACTAATCTCAACAATAGCAAAATAAAGTGTGAATAACAAAAGCAAACAATTTTACACGTTTTACGTGTGATGCTTCTATCATTTGTCTATTTTCCTTTTTGTAATCATAATCTCAGGTCAGAAATATGTATTACTGATTGCTTTACACGGAATTTAAAAACAGTATTCACAGATATATGACTGTAAAAAGAGTTGAAGCCATGTTATGTTTAAATCGTTTATTTACAGTGTTTCATAAAATGACAAAATAAGGTCATTTAAGTAAAAAATCAATGTCGTTTTCACGAATTACCATCGTAGGTTGAAAACAAAATAGTATGTTTGAGACTGTTCTTCTCTCGCCAGGTTATTTAATTAAATAACTTGAAAAAGGAAGGGAGCTATTATGTAAACGCCCTCTTAGCTTTAGATATAATAGTCTTGCAAGATATCCCACGCAGGAGCACGGTGTATATGAGAGTATAACACGTGAACTTCTTTATTCATGTAGGATTAATGTGGAAAATAAATTACTTTTAAAGTATAGTACCTAGGCATGTGATATTTGGTATACAGACAATTCGGTTTATAGTCTACGCACATAGCACCCTGTCATTAGACCTTTACCCCACCCCACCTAAATTAATATAAGCAAAGCGAGCTTTTCTAAGTTAAACTTTAATGTAAGAAAAAAAATGAAAACAAAATTAAAACAAAGCAAAGACTCACTCAGTTATCAGCAACAAGGATTAAGATGGTAATGTCAAAATTAACTTTATAGCAAATTCAGCTTTACATATGATTTAAAAGCGAGTTCATGAAAGAAGCAGAGGTACCAATGGGACATCCGAACGTCAAAACTCCCAATGGGAAGACACAAACTAGTAAACACCAAAGACGAAAAGGCATTAATCAAAGAAATACAAAAACAACTGAATAGCAATCATACCGTTACGAGAGTGAACTCAGGTGATCCGGAAGAGTAACCAGTTCACGCTTCCTATGACACACCCGTCGCGCTGCCAACCGCTGATTCAGTATGTCAAATCCGGTAAAGGAAGATAAAACAAAAGCCTATGAACAACCAACTTTGTACTCATCTGAGAGATTTATATCTAATATTTATCTATGAGCGCATGATGTCTTCCGTAAAATTTTTGAGTGAGCCGAGCAACCGAGGAGCGACATGACCTTTTGTAAGCAAGCTTTTTTGTCAGACGAAACGGTCTGCAAAGGAAATCGATGTAAACAACCGCAAAATCTGATTTATGGATAAAATACTTGCTCATCTTACTTACATGTGACCCCCTTATATAAAAAAAATCAAAAAATGACCATCTAATGATATGAAAATAGTATTTTTTATGCTTAATGAATAAATAATTGAATTCAGTAGTGAATTCTTGTACATGTAAAAATGTAGAAATGAATTTACGAACCCCGGATTCATTTACTTATGCCTATAACATTTACATATTAACAAATATTTGAATTAAACGCCAAGGCCAGACATTAGATTTATTGAAAAGCTAATCTTAAAAATACCTTTTATTGAAAGACGTATTTTCGAAGGAAAAATGTTGTTGTAACTCTATTTAGAATATTTTTCCATGGCTAATGTTATTCCCTGTCCTCCTTAAATAAGAATACAGATGTGATAAACAGCAAATTGCAAGACGGTGAGCAACGGATGATTATAGTTGTAGAATACTGACTTTTTTTAATAATGATCTTTTAAGTTGTCATTCTTTAATGGTTGTCGCGTATATTTTTCTTTGTTTCATTATCCCCTCTGTATCTTAGTAATAATTTGGTTCCCCAGTTTGGTATTTTTGGTTATACTGTTCTATGCTCTTCATATTCATACAGTGTTTGGCATTTTCAATATTTTTGGTAGAGCGCCTCTGATGAGTCTTGAATAGACGAAACGCGCGTCAGGCGTAGCAAAAGTTATTGTCTTGAACTTTGTTGTCATTTTTATTTCGAACACACGTGAAGGTTAGCACTGCTGGTGGAGTTTAAATTCCCCGAGGTTAGCCCGCTCCGGCACCAACACTTTTGAGTTGGAGAATACATCAAAGCTTTAAATTATCCGTCTAAATTTCAAAATTGTCTAAACCCTAAGGTTCTTCCTACCCCAGACATAGGTTGAATATCTTAGTAATAATTTGGTTCCCCAGTTTGGTATTTTTGGTTATACTGTTCTATGCTCTTCATATTCATACAGTGTTTGGCATTTTCAATATTTTTGGTAGAGCGCCTCTGATGAGTCTTGAATAGACGAAACGCGCGTCAGGCGTAGCAAAATTTATTGTCTGGAACTTTGTTGTCATTTGTATTTGTGTTTTACTAGTTTGATTTATTTCATATTACATGTATATAGTATTAGAGTCAGACAGAAAATATCAGTCAGTTAAACAACGGCTAAACGAAAACCGGAAAGGTATGTTAAATTGTACCAGGTTTTAAACTTAACTGATTTTTTTTCTATTTCAAATTAAGATTCCAGTAGTTATACAAAATAAAAAGATTTGTACGAAAATTTTGAGGTATTTGTTAAGTGGAAAAAACACATATAAATGCAAAGAACAAGGAACGGTTTAGGTATTTTTTAAATAACCTATTTCTTTAAAAAGGTCATGTTGAAAGTCAAACAGCACCAACCTTGAAAGTATAATGTTTATCATGTTTCATCTGAGAGTTTAAATTTGTTGAAAAAAGGCATTTTCATGTACGTAATAAGCTTAGCAGCACGGACGAGGCATTCTTATTCTGCGAGTCCGAAAGGTTACCATTATTAACAATAGAGATACATGACAAGACAGAGAAAATATGATTAATATTGTTGTGTTGGTTTTCAATTAAAATAACAATAAGCAAACAACTAATCTACAAAATATAACTATTGGTTTGATAATGTATCAACATCAACCACTGGGCTGGTGGACCAAAGGCCCCCGAGGGTAATCACAAACCTGGTCGTCAGACTTGTCTGACATGAATTTACCATTAAATTGCTAATATTTTTTGTTCTTTAAAATTTCCGATTGTTAAATTCAAAATTGTTTAAAAGACAAGGTTTCCTTCCTTGTAGTTGCATATAATCGACATTCTAGGTGCTGTATTTGGCTTCAATGTTCGAATCGTTTGGCCCTGAAAACTTTTCATCAATTACTTTTGGTTTTCTACCTACCAATGTTTGATTCAAATGTTGCTGATGAGAGTTACTCCTTGAAATATCGATATAAAGCACAACCAAATTAACCAGTTTTATACCTGTTTTGGTATTTGTATTTTGTTTGAATCATAGTCCCTCAATTGTTTTTTTAAGACTACATATCAAAATTGAAGTATTTCATCTTTTTTGTCTATTTGATAATTCATTTTAACAAAATAAAGATGCATTCAATTCCATTTTTCTCATTGACATTTAATAAATAATGAATTTTAAACTGAAAAAAACACGATTACTGTAATATTTTAAATGCATATACAGCGTAACAAAATTAGCCGTTTCGGTATCAATGTTATTGAAAAATTGGGTAGATAACCGCTGTAAGCAGACTAGAGGTCACCGAGAGTTATCACAAGCCTAGTCGTTAAACGTGTCTGACACAAATTTACCCCCAAAAAATTAATACCTTTTTGTCGTCGAAATTCCCGTTTGTGATATTAAAAACTGTTTAAAACACTAAGTTGCTTTCCTTATACTGCACATTATCGATATCCTCCGTGCTGGACATGATATTCCTGTATGAACTTTTTGGGTTTTCAGAACTTTTCGTTCTATACTTTAGGCTTTTTACCTTCCAACGTTTTAATTGAGAGGCCAATCATAAATATATGCATATTCAGCATAACCAATTTTTGCTTTTTATCCTTGATTTGTACTGAGTAGACAATATTGTTAGATAAAACAAAGTGAAGACACGCTCAGCTATCAATCATCGAGGCAAAGTGATAAACGGTGACGGTTAAGTCAAATACTTTGCTCCAAATATGATTTACTTATTTTAGTGAGTTCGTGATTAGTGGATAAAATAATCAGTTTTCTTTTTTCGGTATCGCTCGATTTCGTTTACTTTCTTTGCAGATTTCGATTGCTTACTTTACTGTTTTCGTTTCCTTCTTTACCGATTTGGTTTTCGTTCAAATTGTTTTGGTTTCTTTTCGTTTCTCCATTTACCGGTACACAAGTGTTTACATTTTATAATTAGTTTGTCCTCTTTTTTGACAGTGCGTATTTTTCTGCAGTTTTCTCTCAAAAATACTACTTTCTGGTAGGTTTGTTTGAAAACTAATAGTGTCATCAAAGATTTTACACTGTATACTTCAAACAATAATAAAACTGCCGCGAAAATGACAGGGTTTACAGTAACTACAAGCGAACCACTGGCCTAAAATATAACTACTGGAATATATAAGCATCAATAAACTAATGTCTCTGAAAACATATTTGTGGGTAGCAGATTCAGTCAAATGTTTTTAAAAGCAACATGTTGATATTCTATCCATTATCAACTAATTTGGTACATAAACAAGATGTACCTTTTTTTAGATTTGCTCGATTAAGACAATAGCGTCTTTTTTTAAACAGTGCCTGTTCAAAATATAAAGTGCAAAAAGGATCAATTTGAAAATGTTGTATATGTTGTACATTTGAAGTAGTAAGTGTTCATCGGCATCATTTGAATCAAAACACTGTAGAGTCAAACACCAAAATGTATTTTAAAAAAGTACATTATTATGACTTAAAACACACCAAAGCTATCAAAGCAATAAAATTAATATTGTTAATCTTAAACAATTACAAGGGTCCTTCCTACTGCAGACATAGGTCAATATTAGTCATCATTTGGATAACAGTTCGGCATAGGTTGGTTGTAAATATCTATGCTATTCAAATTCGTATATTTTCAACATTTTTGGTAGAGCTGATCTGATGAGTCTTGAAAAGACGAAACGCGCGTCGAGCACAGCAAAATTTATTGTAAAGAATAGTGTTGTATTCATTTCTAAACCACCAAAGCACGATTATCATGAAAACATTTTAATAAAATAAACATGTACAGCGATTGTGAAATCAAGCACTTTTATCCTAGTCCTTTATCGAGTAGTGTAGACAATCAGATAAAAGAAGCAGAGGTACCAATGGTGTATCCGAATGTCAAAAGTCCGAAAGGGCAGAGAGAAAGCCAGTAAACATCAACAACAACGGGTCAGAAACAGACAACATGTAAAACGTTGAAACACAAAATAACTGAATATCAATCAACAACGCAAACTATAGTCGAAACAAGAGTGAACTCAGGTGCTCCGGAAGAGTAAGCAGTTCTTGCTTGCTATAACACACCCGTCGCGTTGCCAACAATCAATTCAGCGTGTCAAATCTGGTAAAGGAAGACAAAACAAAACTCTATGGCAAACCAACATTTGCACTCATCTGAGAGATCGAAATCCCATATTTGTCTATATGTGCATGATATCTTCCGTAAAAACTTAAAACTGTAATTTTCAAAAGTGATTTTTATAAGTAATGAATAACAGTAGGAAGAGTCTTAATTTATTACACAAATAAATAAACCAGAGGTCATTAATTTAGAACAACAAACTGTAGCATGAAAAGTGGACAAAATATTTTCCCATATCTACATGTAAACTCATTGAGAATACTGTTAAAAAAAGTTGACTTCACAAGTTATTTCATAACAAAAATAATTTCAAAAATATTCTAAAAATATCTTGAATATTCATTCAAGAAGAAAATTTTATAACAATACAGAAATCTATTTTTTCAGTATCTAGTTATTGTTATTTAAAAACAACTGCATGTACTACAGATGTAAATTCAACGGGTGTTCCAGAGGGTACTGAAATTTCTTTGATAATTTTACTTCGTGTTTATTTCCAGCAAAATTTGCCTTAAAGGTCGATTTCGTCCTAAATAGATTTTAGGTCGAACCGCCTTGACCCTTCTTCCTGTTTCGGATTAATGAATCCTCCTCTTTACAATATCCGTGGTCAAGTGGCACCAGATGCAATACCAAAAAATCCCCTGTTAATGAAACATTTTTTTATGATAACGAAAATGATTGATATGACTCCAATCTATGGCAGGTTGCTTTCAAAACAGCATGTTCTTGCCCTACCCTGCAGCTAGATATAAAAAAATTTATTTCAAAGACAAAAATGGTCAGATTTCGTTAAACAGGAAGTAGATGAGCGAGAGTCCTGAAATCTTATCCCACGTTATGGAACCCCACATTGATGTTTAATATAAAATATCAAGTGGCTATGATTAGTAGTTGCTGAGAGAACTGTTTTGAAAATTTCTTCCCCGCCTATCCACCGCCCGCCCCGACATTCACCATTTTATAACCCGGATTATGCACTCCGTGAATTCCGGCTGAAATGTATTGATTTTTCATACGAGTCCTGTAGCTGATTTTATTGTACATTGCTTTTTGAGAACATCTTCCAACAAGGTAGATTTATAACTTTCCCAGTCCACTTTAGTCTGAAAAGTCTGTTGTAAGTCGGACTCTGTCGGGTAAGGACGTAACTTTTCTCTCAGCATATTTTTGACTTTGTCATTTGCATATCTTAGGAAAATCCTCTTTGACAACATAACAATCTCTGCTCCTCTACTGACCTATAAAAAGAGGTACTCAGTTAAGGTTCATCTTTACACTTCGGAACAAATGACCGATATTTTACGTCTTTTTTCAGTCTATGTGGAGCCTAAACTACGCATTCCATTGCTTAATAAGGCGTAGCAGCGTCTAGATAAATATTTTTGCATAAACTTTTAGTATTTTGTACGTGTACACTCGATCCGTTTTGCCGGTGCATTTTCTTTGCGTTTTTCAGTTCACCCAAATAAAGCCAAATATCAACAATGCCCTGTCATTTGGCCTCCATGTGCAAGGTAATTTCATTATTGGTGTTATTAAATCTACTCACAATCGGTTTCATGGAAGGTTATTAAAGGGTAATTCATGCTTTAATTATGGGACAAATTGAACGGAAAGAAAATGAATAGAGAAAACAACAAAAGTAATCTTGTAAACTGGAAGGGAAAATGATCGGCGATTTTTATATCTAGGCGCTGCTACACTTTATTTTCTGTTTCTATGTGTCGTTTAAGTCGTACATAGACTAGAAAAATTCGTGAAATATCGACCATTTTATTCAAAGTGTAAGCATGAACCTTAACGATCTTAACTAAAAATATACAAATGTTAAAGTATCAAATTTTATATTAACTTTGAAACTGTCATACAATTCTACATATTTTAAACAATCAAGCAATTGCAAAGCATTTTCTGTATTCAAAGACCAAAATGCAATTGTATGATATTAAATGATTATTTTGTTGGCGTTGTGCCTAATTATTTTATACATGCAAAACAGTCACCACTGGTAAAAGTTGAAGACTGGCGAAAGGCTGTTTTTAAATAAAAATGTGTCCAATGTGTTGTACCTTCTTTCATGTTTTATTTATACATATGTGTTTATATATCATTATAGAAATATTAGCAACAAACATTATTTTGATCATCAATTGGTATCACTAACCGATGGTGACTGTTTTCCACTGTTCTGATTTTCCTAAATGTATTGCATGTGGAGGTTTACAGACAAACCATAACAACTTAAAACATAATTACCAAACAAAGCTGTGGTGCTTCTGTTACCATATCTTCAGAATCGCATGTTCCCCATGATAAAGTATTCAAACCCTGTAATAAATTGTTGTTGGCTTTTTAAAACTGTTTTAAAGTTAAATAGCAACTTTACCACCACCGCCACCCCACCCTCCTCTACTTCAATAAAACGTGTGAAAAGTATCGAATCAGTTTTGAATTTAATAAAAACTCATTTCACTTTCGCATTAAGCATTTTTTTAACCTTAGGTTGTCAGGTAGATATAACTTGCATCAGTTAAATCTAAGTTTTATACACTCACGGTATGAAATACAACATAGGTATCAAAACTAGTTTTTCATTATCTTTATTTTCCGTAATACATGTATTTTATGCCACAAAAGGGTAAAGACTTGTATGTAACATAAATAAGCCGTGTATTGTAAATGAATTTAAGGTTCATCTTTACACTTTGGAAAAAATGACTGATATTTCACGTATTTTTTTAGTCTATGTGGAACCTAAGCTACACATTCAATCGCTTAATAAGGCATAGCAGCGTCTAGATAAATATTTTTTGCATAAAGTTTTAGTATTTTGTACGTGTAAACTTGATCCGTTTTGCCGGAGCATTTTCTTTGCGTTTTTCAGCTCACCCAAATATAGCCAAATATCAACCTTGCCCTGTCAAATGGCCTCCACGTGCAAGGTAGTTCTATTAATGGTGTTATTAAATCTACTCACAATTGGATTTATAGAAGGTTATTAAGGGGTAATTCATGCTTTATATAAGGTACAATTTGAACGGAAAGAAAATGAATGGAGAAAACATCAAGATTTATCTTGTGAAAAAGAAAGGAAAATGATCGGCAATTTTTATATCTAGACGCTGCTACACTCTATTTTTTATTTCTATGTGTAGTTTAAGTCGTACATAGACTAGAAAAATAGGTCAAATATCTACCATTTTATTCGAAGTGTAACCATGAACCTTAAAAATCATTTCCGTGTCATATTTTTCTTGAGCTCATGCATTCGTTGCTTTGAGTGAAAGTGATACTACGTAACTATCCCATCGTCACAAGGCATTAATCGGCCTTGGACCTTTGCGAAAACAATTAGAAAAATAATGAATTAGATATTTTGTAAACCGTGATCAAATTCAACAAAAAATGAGAATCAACATTTTAATGCACCCTCAGTAATAAACATGTTAATGTTCCTTACACAGGCAATTTGTTTTAACGTTAAACTAACGTTAAGCTCGATTTACACTAATTTAACGTTAATGTAACACTAATTAAATGTTAAATTAGCGTTAGGTTAACGTTAAAATTTTTAATGTTTAATTAATGGTAAACATTAACGTTAATTTAGTGTTAAACTTTTTAACGCTAATTTTGCTGTGGAGTAATGCGACGTCAAATGTTAAACTTTAACGTCTAATTAACAATCGTAGCTCGATTAACACTAATTTAACTTAAATTTTTAACGTTAAATTAACGTTAACAAAATTGCCTGTGTAACGTTACTTACAAAAACGTCTTTTGACTGCAGCAGCTGAACATGAACAAAAACAGAGTTTTTCCTGACCGAACTATCCGCCGAATTAACCTCCCTGTGTTTTGTAGATGGTGCTTCTTTTTCAATCATGGATGCAGTTGGAAACATCTGTTAAAATCATCCAAGATTAGTTACTTTAATCAAAAGAAGTGAACTATTGATTTTAAAAAAATAATACATAATTACTCTAGATTTATAAGATTAATTTGAATATTACCCTCCTAAATATTATATTACCAATCTCAACATGTATAACTTAAATTATGAATAATGTAATATCAGTGTTCGTCATACTTTGATTACAAATGTAATTTTATTAAATAAATTATAATTTGATTAACTTTTATTTATCTATTTCAAGAAGGTGTAAAATGCATTATATTAATAAAGCTTGTGTAAATTGTTTGAGAGTGCAAAGATATTTGTACAATAAAATAAGATTTTAACTTTAAACAACAAATAAAAGGTAATGCAACACCATAATACCAAAGAGATAAAGTATTAATGTTACAAGTGGCAAAGTAAGAACTATTTTAGATCAACTCTAGAGAACAAATAACAACAAGGGGTTGCACTAATTCGTGCCAAGCATACCCCCACTCGACCATTCAGAACACAGAAAGTAGATGACCGACTTACCTGGAAAGGGGAGGCACGATACAACTCATCATGGTAAACAAAATTTGAAATCAATCCCTTCTGTAGAAGCTGAGAAATCTGTTACGAAAAATTGTCTATTTTTGACCCATTAAAAGTCTAAGTTGGCTCAGAAAACAGGAAGTAGATGATGGACTGACCTGGAAAGGGAGGCACGGTATCACTAATCATGCTGAAGCTGTGTACCAAATTTGAAACCAATCCATCCAGTAGAAGCTGAGAAATCTGTTACAAAAAATTTCACATTTCAATTTTTTTACCCTAAAAAGTCTAAGTCGGCTTGGAAAACAGGAAGTAGATGATGGAGTGACCTGGAAAGGGGAGGTAAGGTGAAACTTATCATGCTGAAGCTGTGTACCAAATTTGAAACCAATCCATCCAGTAGAAGCAGAGAAATTGAACCGGACGGACAGACGGACAGACGGACAGACAGACGGACAAACAAACTGACGGACAAGGTGATTGCAATATAGTCCCCTCTCTTACGAGTGGGGGAATAATAAGGCGCCTGAAAAAAACTATTACATTTTAAACATTGACATTTTAAATACAAATTTTATGAAAATGCACTTGAGGACTTGTGGTTAAAATACATTTTCAATAGTTTTATTTTAATTTAATAAAGTAACGCATTATCAGGTTTAATATCACAATTAATTTTAATTTCTTAAAATAAATGGTTTTTATTAGTAGTATCTCTGATGTCTTATTACACAATGGCATTGGCAAATCAAATAGTATTGCATTACATTATTATATAATGAGAGCCGGGTTAACCATACCCTTTTAAATATAATTCTTGGTAAAGACATGAGGGTTATGCAGGGTAAAAATGTATAGAAATCAAAGAAAGAGAATGGAAAGTCAGTTTTTAATTCATTCAAGGTTTGTTTTAATAGGTTACATGGCTACATTCATCCTGCTTCTAAAACGAACGTTTTGTTAGTTAAATTCTTTAAATATAGTATTGTTATGGATAAAAAAAAACAACAACCGTATTAAATGTGTCCATAGACATGAAGAAATGAAAATATGTGTATTTTATGTTTTAATATCACATTACTATCATGCCATCATATTGTCCGACTTTACCGTGATTTTCTGTTAGAATCTAATTTAGATTTATGATTTTGTGAAAAGCTAAAACATTCTCCAAGCTAATAACCGATAAATAAAAATACAAAAAATATTTCTGTATTTTGAATATAATATAGGTATCATTCTACTTTACAACAAGTAAAACTACATCACCACGGTGTACATTCAAAACGAAACTATTCAGATCAATCACTTTAGAGCGCTACTGTTCGGATCAATAACGCCACTATCCACATTAAACTGTAAAAGAAAAGAGCAACTCTCTCAAGAAAAACGTACGATTTATTTGTAAAGGATATCGAACACATTTTTGTTATTTTCACGGAACGCCTATATAGTTGAAGTGTTCAAAATTTCTCAAAGTAGCAAATAAAATATATTTTATTTTCGACAAATGCGTGTACAAATAGCAATATGTTTCCGCCTTCAAGTCGGCGATCAAATAAATTGTAATTTCTTAAATATTTTGCACAAATTTTAGCTTTTCGCGAACAGCGGTGAACGAAACTGTCTATCATTATTTTATTTACGTCTATAAAAATGGTTTGTAAAAAGAAAATGCTTAATAGCAGGAACTTGAAATAGCTACGTTGGTTGTTAACAATGACATAAACAGCGATTTGTTTTTTTCAGCTATTGAACATAGAATATTCATTATTTGGTCATGTAAGAAAATTTGTACACCTCAGGCGTTCCGTAAAAGTAACATTTCTTTTTTCAGTATAACCTTTAAAAATAGAAT
Organism: Arcuatula senhousia; assembly: GCA_963971305.1. Classification (NCBI taxonomy): domain Eukaryota; kingdom Metazoa; phylum Mollusca; class Bivalvia; order Mytilida; family Mytilidae; genus Arcuatula; species Arcuatula senhousia. The sequence goes on from OZ020312.1 coordinate 12,668,023, forward strand.
TAAACATTTTTGTAGGCAGGATTGGTCTTTTCTTCTACAATTTGATCTGAATAGGATCGTTCTTGATCTGAATAGTAGCGTGGAACGCCGTCGATTTGAATAGTTACATTTTGAATATACACCGTGATTACGTTTTATAACAACAACAAAATAAATTGGTAACGCAAATATATGTTTCGGCTTTTGCAACTAATATCAAGTGAAATTAAAATAACCTAATGTTAAAAATGACGAAAGAACTGGCAATTACTCTCGCAATTGATCTGTACAACAGCACTCTAAATATCAACGGGAAAACATTTACTCCATATCCTTTCATGTATTATTTGTTGATGCAAGAATTAGCAAAATGAGTATAAAGTCTCAAAGTCAGTAACTGTAACTGCAGAAGCATACAGAGAAAATACGGTTTGAATTGTTCTATTATCTTGGCGTGGACCTTTTTATCTGATGCTAATGCAACTGCATACTAAATTGCAATGATGTGTTTTCGTCGCAGGCGAATAGTGAATGTTAGTAAACCATAAGTAACATAATTATCAAATATAATTTGGAAAATTACACTTTAGTTCCAAAGAAGCAGAGGTACCAAATGGGTATCCGAATATCAAAAGTCCGAAAGGGCAGAGACAAAACCAGTAAACACCAACAAGAACGGGACAAAAACAGACAACATGTAAAACATGGAAACACAAAATAACTGAATATCAATCAACAACGCGAACTCCAGTCGAAACAAGAGTGAACTCAGGTGCTCAAACATCATAAAAGATGAAAACACTCAAATAATAATGGTGAAGAGTCTACACTTCTATGTGACTTGTTAGAAGAAGGAATTCTTTATTAAACTGAAAAACAAATATGTTAGTTAAAGAAAATATTAGTCCACAAGTATTAGTATTAGAAATGAACATTATAAGACTGGAACATAAACATATCGGTCATGTCAGAAGACCAAGGTTGAGGAAAGCACACAAAACACCTACAAAATGAGCTTTCATCCTTAAATTAGATATCATCCTTTCGTTGAATGTACTGTTTGAAATTCCCTTTGATTGGTCAAGCTTAAGTGATTTAACTGGAGGCACTTCTAAGATATCGCTGCTTTTAATGGAACCAACCGAACTGATCTCATTGTCTTCCTTTATGGACACAAGTTTATTGTTTATTGTTAACTTTGGTAGAGTGGACGTCTTTTCGTTCTTCATTGTCGCATTTTGAATCTTTATATCTCGCTCGTTTTCTTTTTCTCCCTTCTTTAATTCTTTCAGTTGCTGAGTGTATAAAATTGATTTAAAAAGACTAAGTGAACATAATAACATTTCTACTATCTACAGGAACAATATTCTACAAATAACTGTGTGCTCTAGACAAACAAAGTCTACATGCATATAAGTAAAATGATTCTGCTTTTTAAAAAGCATACACTAATGAAAACATTTGTACAACTTCAACAAAAAGTGTAATTTAATACAAACGTTACTATCAACACTATTTAAGATAATTGCTCTATAAAACTGTTGCTTATCATAGTATACTAAAAAGTAAATGCAATACTAAAATAGTATTCATTTTCATACCTACTTAAAGGCATAGCAATTACAAAAATTAAGTTCCTACTCTGATTAATTTCACATAAAATTTGCTACCCTTAATTTTGTATTATACTAAGCAAACAAAAGTTAACTATAGAACTCTTTATGTTTACTACTTCTCAATAGTAAACATATACAAAAAGCCAAATACATGCACCAAAGGAATCCAATATATAATGTATCGAAAGTAAGGACAAACAACATGCAAGATTCTTTACGAGCAAACACGATTCGGTACGAACATTGACGACCATTAATGCATCTATTACAACCTCACCTGCTTAAGTTTGTCATAGTATCTTGACATTTCCTCAAATATCTCTGGTGTCATTACGAACTTCCTTCTATGTGCCATGCCAGTATCGACTCGAGGTGCTATAGTGTATAAGATAATTTAATCTAAAAATCTCTAATCATTTTTCTTTGATTTTTGAGTCAAATGCACACGGTTTACTAAGAGTTTGCACAGAGTCAATCAAGGATACAGTACTTTTATCAATGCTGATGTTATTCCCCTGGTCATGTTCTTATATTTGATTTACGTTAAGTAAAACCTTATACCCATTATTATAATGTTCACATATTGCTTACAAGGTTGACTGAAAATCAGCAGAATTGAGAGACATTAAGGATGAATAAAAGGGTTTATCATATCTGCTTGAAAAAAAGTTTAAAAAGTTAACTATTTTAGATCAAAATCTATAACATTGCGTAATTTTGATTTTTTTTTTATTCAGCTTTAGCCCCATTTTTTTCGGTGAGTAACAGACCTGCAAATATCATTAAAGCTAAAATTGTCCCATTGGGAATCCTATGATCTTAAAGAAAACTTACTGGCTCCCGATCCCAGTTCTGGTAACATAATATCACTGATAGGATCTGGTCTAAGACAGCCATGCCCACATTTTTTTGCCTTTGCTGCCTTTAGTTCTTTTAGTACTTCGCATGTTCCCTGTTAAATGTAAACATTAACTTCAGAAATGTGATAAATATATGTAACAATAACAAAAAAAAAGATTATTTCCAACTTTTTCCACATATGAATACAAACAAGATTAACTTTAAACATAAAACTAACGTTATTTGTAACCCTCACTTAAAAAGAACATAAACCTCTACACAATTTGTTTTTTTTTAATTATTATACTTTCCTTGACCTCTGACTTTAAAAGGATCAAACAAAATTTTCTGTGTCATTAAATATACTTACTGATTTTACGAAGTATACCCATTCACTCGTTTTACCATTTGGTGTTATAAGATGCCCACGTCTGAAATATAAAATTTCAAGTTATCAGAATATATTTATTTATAATAAATATTATAATACGCAAACCTTGTAACTCATTTTCAACTAAACTGAATAAACATTTCATCTTAATGTAATTGACACAGCTGTCGTTCTTGTGTTACTGCCTTTGGCATAAATATGTGGTATAGACATGATAGATATATGTTCCAATAGATTGGGTCTTTGGATAATGCAAATTCAGTCCATATCTGTCATGTCTATCACAAATCGATTTTAAAAGAACTTGAAAAGACACAGTATTCAATGAGTGTCATGCATCAATAATCAAAAAGAATATAGGAGATAACTATTTTATTCAAATTATGAATAATGTGAAAAACTGTGGTTTCACTATTAATTTTGGGGTATCAGTTTTCATGGGTGGCCTTGATCCAGGAAATTTGATACCCAACGATAAATTGAATTTAACATTGATCTGTATGCTGAAGATTTCAGGACCACGAATTCAAGATTCCACGAACTTTTTTTTTTCATTCGACCACAAAATTGAAACTCATAAATGCAAATGAATCCACAGTATTCTGAAATATTTCTTTTAAAGCTTGCAAGTTGTATTAAATACCATTAACTTTTGAGTTGAATAATTAAAAACCTTTAAATGTAATTTTTGTCTGTAAAGTTGTTTACTTCTTAGTGTCACATGAAACTAATCTCTTGGATTAGTAATTGTTTATTTTTTAAGTCTATTGACCAATATATATGTACCAGAGATTCATGATATGAAAGAAGAAGAGGTCCAATGGGGTATCCAAATGTCAAAAGTCCGAAAGGGCAGAGACAAAACCAGTAAACACCAACAAGAACGGGACAAAACAGACAACATGTAAAACATGAAAACACAAAATAACTGAATGTCAGTCAACAACTCGATCTCCATTCGAAACAAGAGTGAACTCAGGTGCTCCGGAATAATAAACAGTTCCTGCTTGCTATAGCACACCCGTCACGTTGAAGACTGAAAGAAACTTACTTGAAATAGTGTAGAACACAAGTTCCTGGTTCGTTGACTAGACATTCTATGGGCCACTGGGACATTATAGGAACAGATCTGAAAATTATTGTGATAAATATTACAGGATACTGAGCCATTAAAATATAAGAATCAAAAGAGTTCCATTTGGGCAAGACAAAACGTTTTAAAAAATGAAACTGGTTGGCAAACGTTGAATAGTATCTAGTTAAATTGTTGCAGTCATATAAATTTCAGCTTTCACAAGGAAGTGGTACCTTAAGGTAAAATTTCAACTTATACATTTCAGAATCTTTTTTTTTTCATAAGAGAGAAGCAGAGGTACCAAACTTTTACAAAGCATTATATTGGTCGAAAAATACCAGTAGCTTCCTGATTGTTTTATCTAATACTAGTACATGTACATGTAGTTTCAATTTGACGCATCACGTGGGAAAGGACCTGCCTAAACATAAAATTACAGGACTTTTTCCCATCAGATTTTTTTGTTTCGTGTATATTGACAGACGTTCTACCTTTAGGAGCTTGATACGCTCGCAAGCTGTACCTTAAAAACTTGACATGCTCTGCCTCCTCATCCTGATCGTCAGCTTTCATGAATATAGAATTAAAATCTTCTTTCCCTATGACTAACAGTTCCATAGGAGAAGTGCTTTCCACAGTGGCTGTTCGCTTCGTGTTAAATATAAGACCAATTTCCTGAGAAAAAGAACACATTTGTTGAAAGCCTATTTCCTAGGAAAACATATAACTGTTAAACAATCACAATTGTAATGATGTAAAAATGCCAATATTTTTTTCAAAATGTATTTAGAACTTTCTTCACTGAAAAGAAGAAAAGAAAAAAAAACACCCTATTCAAAATATAAGAACATTTCTTAATTCATCTATTATAGAGTTTTGATCAATCCACTAACATACTTATCAAAGTACTATATTTTTAAGATAATTAGTCAAATTTAAATTAACTGTATTAATTGAACTGTATACCCCATTAAAATAATTAAATCAAATATTTGGTTTGAGATGGAGACAAATATTCTTTCTGGCTCTTCTTGCTCAAAAGGTTTGCAAAAATGGGTCAAAGACAGAAATGGCCGGATTTCGTTTAACAAGAAGTAGGTGAGCGACAGACCTGAAATAACATCCCACGTTATGGGAGCCAATGTTGATGCTGCATACCAAATATCAAGAGGCTGTGATTAGTATTTGCTAAGAAAACTGTTACGAAAATTTTCTACTATTGGACATTATTGTCAAAAATCAACTAAGTCGGTAAACAGGAAGTAGATGAGGGACAGACCTGAAATCGCATCCCACGTTATGGGACCTCACCATGATACTGTATACCAAATATCAAGCGGCTATAATAAATAGTTGCTGAGAAAACTGTTACGAAAATTTTCTACTATTGGACATTATTGTCAAAAATTAACTAAGTCGGTAAACAGGAAGTAGGTAAGCGACAGACCTGAAAACACATCCCACGTTATGGGACCTCACCCTGATGCTGTATACCAAATATCGAGTGGCTATAATAAATAGTTGCTGAGAAAACTGTTACGAAAATTTTCTACTATTGGACATTATTGTCAAAAATTAACTAAGTCGGTAAACAGGAAGTAGGTGAGCAACAAACATGAAATCGCATCCCACGTTATGGGACCCCACCATGATGCTGTATACCAAATATCAAGTGGCTGTGATAAGTAGTTGCTGAGAAAACTGTTACGAAAAATTTCTTCCCGTATATAAAAATGAACATAATTTATTAAAAATTGTTAAATGTCAACTTCAGTTCAAAACCTTATGTGATCCTTTTATTAACAACACAAGCCCAACGGACAGTACAAGATATTTGCTTTGTTATATTTCTCATTTAGTTATCATGTTCAATTTTCAGTTATGTTTCATGTACTGAAATCAGTAGTAATTGCATGTATGTCCTCATACAACCTTGGTCAAAAATAAAAATAAATTAAAAAAATGATAAACGAAAAACCATGGTGAAAAGCAACATAATAATGTGAACATAGGATACACATTTAAAAACTCTTACATCTAGTTTTGAAAAAAGACTAAACAAAGGCTACAATAAAATAATACACCTACACTTATAGACAGCTTATAACAAAATACTAATATTCACTTCAGTTCTATAACCAAGGTTAAAAATTATCCTTGGAATTTTTGTTGCTTAATTTGGCCTAATAATCACTATCCCTTCGTCGTACAGCAGGATATAAAATTAAATAAAATGTGTTTTGTGCAAAACAGAAGAATATGACAAAGCAATCAAAACATATTTTTGATAACATAACAATCTTAAAATTGGTAGTTTAATGTCATGATAAATATTTAATTGCATTATACTTTAGGTAATTTTGGTAGGAACTCTTCTTGTTTTTAGATAAAAAAAAGTTTATAAATACATAAAGTATTAAATAAGAGAGGTATTGACAAACAATTATATATTACAACAAAGTCCCAGTCCTATAATTTAAAACTGCATCTGGCTCTTTATCATTAATTATACATTCAAACCAAAAGTTGTAATGGAAACTACACTAGAATATGAAGAGAAAATAAATATAAACCAAAGTAAAACGAAAGGGATGCAAAAATTCTAAACTAATGCATAGCTATGCCCGATAAAAGAATAACAATCAAGAATTGTCAAACTGAAAATTTAGACTTTGATGTCTCCCCAACATAAAAAAGAACAACTTGCTAAAACATTTAAAGAATATAGATGAATTGGTTTCTTTAAATATTATTTAATTTCATATTGGGATTCAAACTTTTGTATGAATAGTCTCAAGAAGCGATGCTAGTCGTTCGAAAGGGACGGAAAACCGTTGTTCCATGTGTAGGGAGAGCATTACCCTATGCATGCTAAAAAAACCTTTGTTGAGTTCGATAGTCGGCTTTATGGTAACCGCTGCAAAACTTGAGAGGAATTCGCCAAAGCATCAAGCTTGTTTCCAAATCCATGATATTTAAATAAGTTTTAACTTTTGTATTTATCTTACATTTGAAATATAAAAAAAAACATAAACACAAACATCTAATGAAGGAACTATTTTACAGGGGATACAGTCTATTGTTTCTACTTTACCCCATCTTCCCATGAAAACTGTAAGAAATATCTTTATTTTAAATATAACGCCAGAACAATAAGAAAAAATGTTGAAAATAGAAAATTAAAGCTTAAGCAATACACAAACGACCAATTGCATGCTCAAATATAGCTATATTACGATATAATTTTATAGTTGATATACTTGGAATAAACAAATATTTCATAACAAACATAATTTTTGCTTAAAACTAGTGAATTATACCAAAAATCAAACAAACAAAAAGTTGGAATATATATACATGTGCAAATAATATTGCAATGTAAACCGTTGTAAAATTTTAAGGTTTTCAAATTTAAGGAAAAAAGCATTAAATCAATTAATGAATAAAATACATTTAGTCAAATTATATGATATCATAAAAAAAAATTTAAAAAAAATTTCCAAAAGCAAAGTTTTTTATCAAGATGTAATTTGTAGAAATGTATGCGTATGACAAAGATATCTTAGAATTTAGTATGAAAATTAAAGAAAATATATAAAGCAATAAAAGAAATGTTACCCCAAAGCTTTGTCCCCTTGTCAGTCTTGCAGCTGCCTGGACTTTGGTTTCTCCTGTTCGTTCATTTTGTACCATCTTCTTTACAAATGCTTTCAGAATATAAGACAGATATATTTAAAAAATGAGACAAATGCTTAATAAATTAGACAATTGCGTTCATTTTCTATTAATTTTCCCTTCATGGTGACAGTAGAAAACGATTTATATGTCTTCAATCTTTTAACCATTAAGGGTATTAGTTTTTTTGTGTTGATGTCATAATAAAGACAACTAAATTATATACATCGTGTACTGAAATGATTATGTTCATTGCGGATATTTAGTAAATTACGTAAATGTTTGTCAAATTATAATCAGTCTACTTATATATATCACTCTACATGCTCTATGCGGTGAAAGTAGAGCTAATTGTAATTCGATTGTAAAAGATTCATGTTCAATGTTCAAGATCGAAACAATAAAATGTTTTGGGTGAGAGCTGATTATTATTATTTTTTTCATATTATGATTTCATAACTTTTCGTGGGGTGTCAATTTTCGTGGTTTTCGTGGGTGGGGCTGATCCACGAAATTCGGTTCCCCGCGATTAGGAAATTCAATATAGCTTTGCATGCTACAAAATTCAGAACCACAAATTTTAAGAACCAACGAACTGGGATTTTTCGGCAATCCACAAAAATAAAAATTGGTATCCACGAAAAAAAAATGGACCCACAGAAGTGAAAATAACATATTTTCTTGTATTGTCTTATTGACTACCTGTTCCAGAGAGAATAAAGTAAAATGATTCTGCATTATGTCCTTCCCGTATGATTACTTTCTTTGCAGCAATTCTGTAACAAATTAAAACTTGGAAATTTTGGACAGAACGAAAACATAACATGAGAAACACAATTGCTAAATGTTTTTTGTGCATCAGTTGCTTAAAAATATCAATGCAAAAACCATGAAAATCACGTTTGAATTTATGCTTCATTTGTGTTTGCTAATAAAAGACTTTGCATCTTCCTATCGTTGTGGCTAGAAGAAACTTTTCAAGATAATATTCTCTTCGCGATCTTAATGCCAGTCTTTCGTGCCTGCTAGTATTTAAAGATTGTTGTGTAGCTTGGAAAAGATTTGATATTTCAATTTTCTGTGGAATAGGTGAATGTGTCACAAACTAAATATATCATCGACAATTTAAAAGTCATTAATAAAATTAATGGGGAAAAAAACAGCCAGCAGTCTTAAATATAACCGGTGTGTAGCTATGCTACTCACCTACGTGGCACAGTTTATAATGCTACCAAGCAACTTGCCACAGTTAATTACATATTTCTAATGGTTCTTTTAAAAAACACTGTGTTGTTGCCTGAAGAATTTTTAATCTTCTACTTTTTCATCATCTTAAGTATACTTACGTTTGGTACCAGGCCACTTGGCAAAGTCTTTCTTGTGTACGTAGTGGGTAGTCTGACAGTGATCGTAAGGCTTGAAGACCATGCATTACCTAGATGCATAAAACATACATGTAAGTATGACAATAGCAAACGATAAAAAATCAATATTACAAGAATAGTTATATTGGCAATAAATATTGCTCCGCTGAAAGCTCGGCTCGTACAATCAAAAATCAAGAGACGCAAATGTCTTAATTCTGAAATGTATGAGCAATAGAAATGTCTCCATAACCTGCAGAAAATGTTTCTCGTCTCTGTACAGTGTACTTTCTTCTTGTAACGTTTCAGAAATTCCCACCCAGTGGTTTATTAGGTATGTAAACTTGTTCAATAAACAAACAACTAGTGACCACCAAACAATCTTCGAAAAGGAATCATGATGACGAGAATGTTGTAGTAAAAACAGAGGGCGATATATGTCAAAATGTGGGAAGAACACTATATCTTAATTACCTGTTTGATCATATCTGGTGTTCTGAAACTTGCTCTTGTTGTCAATATTTTCCGATGCTCCATGGTTAATGAAATCTAAAAGTAAGAATATTTGTATTATTTTTAGTTTTCAAGTATTAAAATAACTAAATAAGACAAATCCAAATTAGGTCATCAGTTCCAAGTTCATATTGAAATCGATTTACATAACAATGAACTAGGAATCAAAATCAACAATGAAATAAGAATACCGTGGCTTTTGTGCAAAGTAATATTAAAACTTTCAAAATCAATGCGTTGAAATAGCATTTTGATTTAAAGTCAAGTGAATTTCATGGGAATTCTTATATTATTAAAGAATAATGCAAATGCAAATTTGCTATCTTGATTATCTCTCCCAACTTCTTGTTTTAAATTGGTTTGCCAAAAAAAACAGAAGTCTATAATTGAAAATCAGGAAACAAATCTACAAACTGAAGGATACTGATCAATTTTGCAAGTGTTCCAATCGCTGCAAATACCAGGTTAATAAGAGAGATAAGGAGTACATGTATTTTCTATGCACCTATTTAATAAGGGTTGATAGTTATACTCTAGACAGATTAAAAACGGGAACATATTTTAATCACCTTCAATTGATTTTATTGCAAATCCTTAGTTTTATCTCATCTCCTTTCATTCAATGACACTTCTTACATAATAAATAATTAAATTTTAATTTAGAACGTGTATTCTTACGGAAGCCCATCAGTGCCATGTCTGGCTGACTGGAGAGTTTAACGTCGTGACTAAACCTAGATGCAGGTCTGCAGCGATGTGCTCTGAACCGAGAATTTAATAATTAATTCTAAGTGTCAAGTAACTTGAAGACTAAAATTGCTTAAATACGAGGAGACCCCAACTTAATAAATGGCGGCCGCCATTTACTTATCTGTGGCCTTCTGTTAAATAGACATGTTTTACGTGTAGCTTAATATTGAGTTGGGGTCGCAATTTTTAAAGTTGTGTCTCCTTAAAGATAAATATGTTTTAGTCTTTACTTGGCACTAATGGGCTTCCATAAAATTTTGATGTTAATAATTGCAGTTTTAATGAAGCTATTGATTTCAGTGTTAAAATCTTTAGAACATGCTAACAAGGACATGTCAACATTCAATATTTATACCTTCTCAAGGCAATTTTAAATGGATTCGTATTCAATAAAAAAAATTGAGGTTCATAAAATAATCATGACTAAATTACTAAGACATTTTTTTCTGTCTCACTTTTACATGAAAGGTTCGATTAGTGTAAGAATTTAAAGGTTTTGTATGATAAGTATAAAAATAAAGAAAATTTGGATTGAAATTAAAAGTTTCTTATACGCCACAAGACACAAAAAGAAGAAAGGTATAACAAGCTGAATATAACCTTGACGAGTTTAATGCTTCCCCTTTTTAGTACTTTTATTACTTCATTTTTGATTTATGATTGACTCTATATGATTTAAATAGCTTTAAATTGTAAATTTAAAGCAATATTAGAAAGGAGCATACTTATCACAATGTCGATCTCATATAAAAGACAGCATGGTTTTGATTTTACTTAGAAAGTTATGAAATATACCATAAAGTTAAACTTTACTTTATTGCATAATAAAACCTCAAAGAGGTTAAGCAAATACAAACATAAATGTAAAAAACATACAAAATCAATGAACATGTAACTCTACATATAAAGACATTATAGTATTTACAAATATGTATGACTTTGACCAATGTGGATCTCATTGTCATGATTGTCACAACTCAAATGATTCCTTTATAAAATCATCAACCGTGGACAAAACATCAAAATTTGGGTTAAGTACAATGTACAAAAAAATAATTTATCAATGGCTTCAAGCTGGTTAAAATTAGCATATTATTTTCGTATTGGGTCAATAAATGTTCTTCTTATATTATTATCAATTTGATAATGAAAGAAAAAATGAGCTTCATCATCAACTATTTCGCATGTTTTACAAAGTCTTTGTTCTCTTGGTATATTCTTGTATCTACCAAGTTCGATCTCTAGATTATGGTCACTAATACGTAGTTTAGTAAGTATTTTTTCTACTATTAAAGGTAGTTTGATACTTTATCTATGACTATTTCAGGACTGGATTTGAATTATATGCATTTTATTTAGACCATTGGCCGATTGCAGAACCGCAAGCAGCGCCTACTGGCCTCGTTGAAGTCTGCTGGCGGTCGTCCATTGTTTTTTTTTTCTATAAGGCCGCTTGTAATGAGAGCTGTGTCGCGTACACTTATTCCACATCTCATTATTTTCTATTTAATTTCTCTTTTTTCTTCGGTGATCTGTTCGGTTGTTTTGGAAAATACCAAATGGACATTCGAAACTTAAAGTATATAAAAAAGACAAAACAGAGACTTTGAAAACGAAGACAATACGAGAATACACAACCAAAATTAGCAACACGAACTCCCTTAAGAAATCCCGAAAATGTAATGAGGTCCTGTAATGGGGTAATACATATGTCGCCTTGCCAACAATTAGTTAACAATATGTTAGTTTTATAAAGGAAGACAACACAAGTAAAATCAACATTTGTGCAAGATGAAAATTTGTGATTGAAATCCCTGCCATGCCTTAAGTATCTACGGACACGTGGTGTCTCCCATAAAAAAAAGAAAAAAAGACATTATACTAGCAACATGATAACCTTGTCAGCAGCGTTTATTAAACAAGAGGCTCCCAAGAGCCTGAATCGCTCACCTGAACTACACATGCAGATACATATATTTGTAGATATTATTGTGCTTAACCATATGCGATTTAAATTTATGAAATATCTTGGTTAGTTTTCAAGATATTGGGCTTAATAAGTGCAAATTTGGCAAAAATTAGGAAAAAGAACAATAACTCGCACATCAGCAGTCAGATCTTTTCTGAAATTTCAGGACAGGTAGATCTTAATATGCTGATCACTTTTGATTCTTGCACAATTTTGATATCTGAAACCAGTTTTGAGTTATTAGCAAAAAAATTAAATTTGCCTCTGTGTTCTATTTTTAGCCATGGTGGCCATGTTTTTTTTACAAATCAAAAATCTGAACGATAGAGTTGTAGCATATAAGCTATCAAACAGTGTGCCATGTTAAGATGCAGTTGGTCTTACCGTTTCAGACAAGTCAGGGGAAAAGTAATGAACAATGGTAAATATTGACGCTTTAAGGGCCATAACTCCTAAAAGAAATGGTTCTACAGCTTTGACCTAAATACATGAAATGTAGATCTTGATGTGCTTAATCATATGCAATTTGAATTTTTGAAATATCTTGCATAGTTTTCAAGATATAGGGCTAAATAAGTGCAAAATTTTGAAAAAATCCAGAAAAAGGGCAATAACTCCTATGTCGTTTGTTGGATCTTCTTGAAAATTTCAGAGCAGGTAGATCTTAAGATGCTTATCACTTTTGTCTCCATCAGAATTTTGATATCTGTTACCATTTTTGAGTTATTTGCAAAAAACTGTTATTTGACCCCTATATTCTATTTTAAGCCATGGAGGCCATATTTTTTTATGAATCAAAAATCCGAACGATAGAATTGTAGCATTAATGCTATTAAACAACTGTGCCAAGTTTGGTTGAAGTTGGGTGTATGGTGTCAGACAAGTTAATCTTTGAAATTCAGGGTAAAAGTAATGAAAAATGGTAAATTTTGACGCTTTAAGGGCCATAACTCCTAAAATAAATGGTTCTACAGCTTTGACCTAATTACATGAAATGTAGATCTTGATGTGCTTAATTATATGCAATTTGAATTTTTAAAATATCTTGTATAGTTTACAAGATATAGGGCTAAATAAGTGCAAAATTTTGAAAAAATCCAGAAAAAGGGCAATAACTCCTACATCCGTTGTTGGATCTTCTTGAAAATTTCTGCGCAGGTAGATCTTGTGGTGCTGATCACTTTTACCCTATGCCAGAATTTTGATATCTGTTACCATTTTTGAGTTATTTGCAAAAAACTGCAATTTACCCCTATGTTCTATTTTTAGCCATGGCGGCCATGTTTTTCAACGAATCAAAAATCCCCACGCTAGTTTTATACTACCTATGCTAATTAACAACTGTGCCAAATTTAAAAGCCATTGGACTTATGGTGTTAGAGGAGTTAACGTTTGAAAAATGTTAACGACGACGGACGACGGACGACGACGGACGACGGACGACGACGGACGACGACGGACGCCAAGTGATGGCAATAGCTCACATGGACCTTCGGTCCAGGTGAGCTAAAAAAACAGTTAAAAGCTATCAAAACAATTATGTGTTCTCTCTATTTATCTAAAAATGTACTATGCTTCGTTTTAAAACTTAAGACTCTGATGACTTCCAATTTAAGGACCTCAACATTTCCATGAGTTCGACTACAATTAACATTTTAAATTAAACATTAATTCCAAAATAAAGCTTAATACGTCATGTACATTTAGAACATGCTAGCAAGGGCATGCAAACATTCAAGATTTATTTTTTTCTCAAGGCAATTTTAAATGGATTCATATTCCTTAAAAATGAGTTTGAGCTTCATAAAATAATCATATACGATATTGAGATGTGGAATAAGTGTACGCGACACAACAAACATAAACAAACAAGACTAAATGACTAAGACAACTTTTTTTCTGTCATACTTTTACATGAAAAGGTTCGATAAGTGTTAGAATCCAAAGATTTTTTTCTGATAGGTATAAAAATAGCGAGAATTTGGTTTGATATTACAAGTTTCTTATACGCCACAGAACCACAAAAAAAGAAAGATATATTATGAAGCTGGAAATAACCTTTACGAGGTTAATATCTATGTATTTTGAAGTACTTTCGGTACTTTATTTATGACTTGTGACTTTTTTACTTAGTTCTGAACAAAGAAAACTTGTGAAAGGAGCAGAAACGTTCTTATTAATAAATCAATTTCACATGGAACACATCCACTGTTTCCTTCATTGAAAAAGTTATGGAATACATTATAAGTATGTGGCCAATGATGTCTTGTTTTATTAATCAGTTTGAAGAAGGAGGCTTGGCGTTTTAAAAACCTGGTTAAACCCTCCATTTCTTACAATATACCTTTTCAAATAACTGACCATTTAACTTGAACGCATGGCATCGTTTTTTGAAAAGAAAAAAAAACAAGTTGAATGGTCGGTCCCTTGTAAGTTGTCAGTCAGGACCATCGCGGTTTTCAAGCTATCTGGTGTATCGTTGTCTTGTACATAGATAGCTACAATAATGTAGCTTCTTTAGACATCAATGAATTGGCGGAGCTACAATGCGGTCCCATTACTCGTGTTGGAGCAAATCGAATTTCGTTCTCCATTTTTAACAAAGCTTTGAGATGATTCGAAATTACCAATAACACTCTGAATTATATTTGATCAAAAAAAAATTTTTGGTTAAAAGCCATAGGTAACTTATTACTTAAATGTTTTAAAAACCCCATTATTCATAATAAAGTTCTGGACAAGAGACTTCAAAAATTGATATTTCACGAAATTCTTTTCAATTGCGCTAAATGTCTGAAAATTTTTTACAGGAATCGTCATTTTAAAACTATAAGCAAAATTTTAGTACCACAGTTGACGCCCTATTGCGCCCGGTGCGATTTCGTTTTCGGCCTTGCTGGAGTAGCTCCGCCGAAAGATGTCAAAAGGAGCTACATTCTTGTAGCTAGTTCATAGATTGATCATTCCAGTGAAGTAGTTTTGTTATTACTTTATTTGAATTCAAGCTGTCTAAAAATTTATTTAGACAATTTATTGGAGAAAGGATTGAAAAACTCGGATAGTGATATCTTTGATGGGCCTTCTACTCTCCTTTCATCCGGGATTCTCCTATTTCGAAAGTTCTGTAGTCTTCATTTTTTTTACATGAAAACAAATATATACAGTCATGCACGTAGTTGGAACTGTATTTCACAGGATAAATGTTTATGAATAAAAATGCTTTAGGTCATACCTTTACTTTCAATTGATTTCAGCTTAAAAAATCATTAAGTCAAGTTGACTTTTAAAATATTTATTTTTCCTGGAGTCAAAACGAAAGCTTTCAGAATGATCGAATTACAAATAAAATGATAAACTCAGGTTTACTTGAATATTTCAAAAATCTTGAGCTCGTAGGACATCTGGGTATACTATTTTTGCTCTAGGACTTAGTATAAATTTTCCTATATTAATGGTTTTGTAAAATTCCTTTCATTGGTGCATTTTTATATTCAGCATTCCTATTCTTCATTGGAACTATATAGCCCTTCTCATTTTGTAAATCTTATTTTTGAGGGAAAAAACACTCAGGCAGCAACGACTGAGAAAAAAATGTTATGTAGAAAGATTTCTGCTAAATAATGTTAATAATGAAAAGCAATTATGTCGCCTATAAAAATGAATATTTTCTTAGTAGAACGAAAAACCAAGCCCCCGTCTTCAAGTGAAATAGTCTGTTCCTTAATGTACTTTGTATCTATACTTCGTATCTTAAAACCGAAAGACGACGACAGAGAGCTGGTGGTGTAGTGGTTAAGAGTCTGGCCACTAACACTTTTCCGTGGTTCGATCCTCGCCAGGCTATCCTATCCCGACACCGTTTTCACGAATAGTCTCAAGAAACGGCAAAAGGAAGAAAAAAAGTTGTCTGGTAAGAGCAATACCCCATTTCACGTTAAATCCCCAATTTATAGAGTTCGATGGGCTCAATTGGGCCGCTTCAAATATCACACTCGAATTGCAAACTGCAAAGTGGAGATTGAATTGCATAAGCATAACGCTTGTTTTCCGATCCAGAATAAATCAATAAGTTTAAACTTCGATCGACAGTGCATAAATAATATAACATTATGCATTATGTCCGAAAATACTTTGAAAGAAAAAACACCATTTTAAATTAAGCCTTAACCGCAATTCTAGTCCATTTTGTATATAGAATCAAAAATACAACAACGTTCAAGGTCAAGACAATAAATTTTGGCTTAGCTTACGAGCATTTCGTTTATTCATGACTCATCCGAGGGACTTTACCCAAATATTTAAAATGCCAAACATTATATGACTATGAAAAGCATAGAAGAATAAACCAACAATTCCAAACGGGTAAAAAGAGACCAGTGTTTAACATGTATTAAAGGACGACAGATCTAGAGGTTTTCCTCCATACTTTTATTAAGCTTTTACCTCTTTGTTTGCTTTGTAAGCTTGTTTGTCAAACGACAGCCCTTGCTCCTCCATCGCCTGTGAAGTTTTAGCCGTGTTAACTGCCTCGTGAGCAATGTCCACGAAGGATTTGAGTTCTCGTTCGAGCTTCGATGTTTCGTTGCTACTGTAAACAGAAAAAAAATAGCAATTTGAACAGCAGTTACCAAAATAATATATGCATGTAACTTTTTAGTTTATTTTTCCTTCAAATATCGCGTGAAATAAGCAGACTTTTGGGGGAAAAGAAATAGCAAGTAATTGAAAAAAGTGACCAGATTGACAGAGTATTATTGAAAGTTTTTGTTCATTTGTCTCTCAAATATATCGCGAGAAATAAGCAGAACTTTTTTTACCCAAACGAATAAGCGATTGTTTGACTGATGCCGATCCCCTGTCTTGACCTGTAACTGAAATACTTAACACATTACATTCGACAGAAAAATGGTTAGTAATATTTTTTACAAAGTAAATCATATTATTGAAGATGAAGATCAATCACCTCAAGTTAATTACATTCGTATTCTATATTGAATAAAAAGTGGAAATTCAAATACTAAACAATTACCCATATATCTTTATTTTGTTATTTCTAACTGTGTTTAAATACTTATGGGTTTCAATTGTTATATTAGAATAAACTCTTAAAATAGCAGTGAAAGCTGAAAAATCCATTGCAAAAAGCAAAAGCTCTTTAGAACTCTAAGGTATCTAATGGCTATGTTCAATAGGAAGCTTTTTAGCTTTTCTTGTAATTTTTTTCAGGTTTCCGATTTGATCTTTAAACCTTTTAAGCACACTTACTCCATGATAAGAAATATCCAGTTTAATACAATAAGCACTGTTCGTCCACGTGTTCTGAAGAAGTCTTTGGCCTAAAATTTAAACAAATAATAATGCAACGTGGACAACATTAAAAAGACTTTCAATCTAGAAAGGCGAGAGGCGTAGAAAATATACGTGCAACCACGACATGAAAACAATAGTGGTATATAACGGAGAAGTGACTGAGTAGGCTTTAAAAAAAGAACAGCAAAGATTAAGGGAAAAAAAGATGCGCGTTTCGTCTATCAAATAATAATAGTTTATTTGGAAAACATAAAACCCTGACGGGTTCAGCAAATACAAATGAAAAATGACAAACATAAAACATATAAATAACAAAATGATTTAACATGTAAATGAAATTATATGTAATTATATTAGATATTGGTGGATCTTACTTTTGCAATTCAATTGATTGCTTTATAAAGTCGACAACGCTGGGCAAGATATTTGATAGAGGGTCAAGAACTATTTTAAGTCTCTCTACAGAAATTAAGCTGGTTTTGGTATACAACCTTTCGATTTTACGTAACAAAATATTTCGTTTTTATTACTTGTTTTACTGGTAAAGAAAAAGAAATGTTCATCATAGATCTAGTGTTTTACAAATTTTACAAACTTTTTTTTCTCTAGGATTAAAGACTCATCAGAGACGCTCAAGGTAAAATTTTGAAAGACCAAATAACTAGAATATGAAGAGCATGTAGCATGAAACAATCCGAAGCCGATCGTTAAATTTATGATATATGTCTGGAGGAGACGAATAATTTGTGTTTTAATAATTATCAAATTTAAGAATCCAGTTGGGTTGCTACTTCTGACAAAAGCAGAAAATAAAAAGTGCAGATTGTATTATCAAAGAGTCATGAATTTAAGTGTGCTAGGTTGAATTTTCATTTGAAATTTTCATGCATATGTATAATCATCTTCCGCTTACAACAACAACTAACAAATACGATCAAATGCAAACTCTGTAAAACTTACCTCCCCTGGTTTCGTGAACCTTGACGGAAGGTCACTTGTGTCGACCTCTTCATACGCCTCTAATGGGTTCGTGGACGTTGCTGCTTTCTTTGGTCGTGTTTGCTTCATATTTTCAAATTTCTGTTCAATGAAATTTACATTTTGACGCAGAACTGCAATTCTTTTAAATTTATCCTGTGGAAGTTCTGCTTTTTGGCCAATTTTATGCCTCATTTTCTTAATTGCAATTTGTTTATTTAAAAATGCCATAGCGAGATCTTCTATATTGTTTGCACTTGCACCTTTTTTCTCAAAATATGAATATGCCGCCATATTCCAAAGTCCAGTCGATGAGACTTTTCGGCGACCGAGTACATACTCTCTAATGTTTTTATCGTCTTTGCCCACTAGTTCATTGATAATATCATCTACGTCTAAATGCGGCTTGTTCAAACTATCATTATAAAGGTTAGTAGCTTCCCGCCTTTTTCTTTCCGAAAGCGAGACAAACTCTCTGGGCGAAGAATGATTCAAACGAGGCCCTAAAATTTCCCGGAACTTTCGCCTTAAGGACGATTCTTCATACATGGCCTTAAGGTTATAATTTTCACAAAGGTCTGGCATAGTCGAAGCCCTTCGACAGATTTCATTTTTCAACTTCTTAAATTCTTGGCTAGATCCAGAAGATGATAGCTGTGCGCTTTGATTGTTGTGGCTATCAGTTAAAAGTTCACTACTAAACATTCGAGATAGCCTGCGGTTCAATTTTGTCGAACCCGGAGATACCACACGGACGTTTTGTTTTATTCTTGTCTGTCTGCTGTCATTTGGAAATCTTGGAGTTTCTGATTTAATGACCTCCATTGTTTTGTGTGGTTTAAGTTACTCTTTAAATATTGGTTCAGTTTTAATTGTCCCTGAAATTGTAAAAAAACTATCAACTATTTAAATAGTAAAGTTTAAATTAAAAGATAGAATCAAAAGTAATTGATACAATTCATGCTTGTTTTGATAATATATTCAAGTCAATTAAAACACTCGTTTTTAAGTTTTTAAAGGAATTTGATCTTAAGACTGATATATAAGAGGTTATCCACTTTTTAAGAGGGGTCCACGAGAAAATTTAGAATTAAACGCTGAACATAGTACATGTATGTCCCATTAAAAAGTTTGAAGGACTTTATTCTTTATTCAATACCCCTTTTTAATGTAATATGTAATACCTAATGCAATGTACATAATTTTAATGAATACAGATATTTAAAGAAAATAAAACATCAAAATCGCTTACCTTTTAGGAGGTCGGTTGTTCTATTTTGTTAGCTTATTTATATACAAGAACGATTTGGTTGATCTAGAATTATATTTCCTTTAATTATTAACTATTAAATTTGAATCATTAAATGGATAATTCAGTATTTAGGTATCAAAGTTAAATCATTAAATCACTCTTTCATCATCCTAAATATATAAAGTTATCCATATATATAAAGTGATTTTACTTACGAAATGAACTTATTTTTAAGTACTACTTTTACAGTGTGAATAGAGGTCATGAAATATGAAATAAAAATGAAAATTCGCAAAGTGCTAGCTTTTCAAGTTATGATTGACAATAAAAAAATGAATATTAAAAATTATTTTACACCTTGTTTTTTTTTCTTTTCGCTCTTCCAGAATTTTATTATCATACAACAAATGTCCATTGGCCATACTTAGTGCACTGACATTGCATAGCAGATTTGATTTGAGAAAAAAATAAGAAGCAAAATTAAATTAATTAGCGAGGCACAAAATCGGGTCATCAGTCGACACTTATGGGCTTCCATACACAGTGCAATGTTTGAGTGCTTTTTTCTCAACTGATCAAGAATTTGGCGTTTTTAAATGTTTATTCATCTGCTCAAATAGTATTAATCTTATGCACTTTGAAAATGAATATTTTTATTGGAACATTTTGTATAAAATACATATAATTTCTCAATCAATGGGCGGAGACGAAGAAAATACATGAGTTTTTTACATTGAAAATTTTACAAAAGAGATTAAAATTCAACCATATTTTATTTACATAAACTAACATATGCATTTGTGTTCCGTGATTGACTTTCATTCGCTGTGACTCAAAGAGCAAAAATTATTAAATATTTGTCATTTGAGAATATTGCATTCAGATTTTTTTAAATCGATGAATATATTCGAATTGATTGCCATTGATCAATCAACAATTATAATTTAAAATTTCAATATTTATTATTCGGTTTTTAGATATACCATAAATGGATTGAGACGTCTGCTTACGTTCCAAATTTTGCGGTTAAAGATATTATGCAATTTTCATAACTACCCTTTAAGTTGCACAAAAGCCGTGGATATCTCAATATTATTATTGTCAAACATCGCAATTACGTAAAAAAAATGCCAATTTGTAAGAGTAGAAATTGGCATAATAAGAAAAGGAAAGAATGGCATATAAATCTCATGAAAAGACAGAAACGGTAAGAAATGAACGAGGAAATGAATGCCAATTAAGAGGAATAAACAGCATTTCGTTTTAAATGTACAATACATTGACATTTGAGACTTTTGACAGAACTTTCAAAGCCTTGATTGTTAAACAGACTAATAATAAGACCAAAGTTTATATTTAGTTGCAAAATTTCTATAACAGTCAGTCAAAAAAGACTTCGGAGAATAACGGTGGTCCCGAATATAAATTAGACGCATCCAGTCATTATAGTAATTATAGTAAAGTTTTGCTGAGATTTCGTTTAACAGGAAGTAGACATGCGACAGACCTGATATAAAGAAAAACACGATATGAGACCTCTATATGCTGATGATGTATACCAAATTTGAAGAAACTTTGATAAAGATTACTGGATTAGGATAGGCACATATAAAATGTGGTAGGGTTAAACAAGTTTTCGCTGCCCAACCGTCCCCTTATTAACATTCTTGTAAAAAGCACAAACATATCAAACTCAAAATCAAATCGATAAAAGTTCATTTGAAAAAGAGAGCGAACTATGAAAGAAGTCAGCACAACCTTCAAGGTAAAAATGGAAAAAAAAACAGAAATGGTCAGCGTCACATTGTGCTTGACTAGAAGGTAAAAGATCCCTGTAATGCCAATAAGATGACAATACAACACAATCAAACAATTAAACGTAGTATATTATGTCAACTTAGGTAATGCTAAGTGTATCCAAGTCGTAATATTGTTTTCCCGAGTCTTTACGTTGAATGCAAAGTTACGTCTATAAGCTTTTAGGTTTTAAGGTTTAAAAGAAGGCTCTAAACACTTATTCAAAGAGGTGGTACCATGTAAATCATAAACAAATAAATAGAGGTATTTAACTTTTTAAACCCAAAGAATTATGTGATTTAACTAACAGGTCAATTAAAACAATTTTTTGATAGCTTTTTTATTTAATTTTGAAAACAATTTTCTCCAACAACATGATAAGTGTCATTTAATGGGTATTCTAACTTTGGCATAATGGTTATTTAAATGTGAAAATTTTAAATTGGATTAAATCGAAAATTGTTAAATAGTCCGATTCTAGACTTCACAAGAGAGCATTCTGAACAATGAGAAATATTTCTGGTTTTTGTTTTAACTAGTTTTAGAAAAAAAATGAAATGCATAAAAATGAAGTATTTGTTGATATTCGGTATAGGTATTGTTTTAAAAAATAAAACTTCTCTTTTTCTACATTTGCGTTTTTATCGATAATTTGCTAATAGCTATTATCTGTAATTTTGTGTGGTATAATGGGCAAGGGCTGTTGAATGTTTGCACATAGCTTGAAGTATTGTTTAAGATATTTGAATAGACCTCCAAAGAGATTGTATTAAACTGGGGTCGTGTTAACGAAGGTGTCCTAGGATTAGGACATGTCTAAGGATGGTCTTTGGACATGTCTCTGTCCTAAGTCGTGGTATTGAAGGCATCCTAAAAAAAGGGCATGTCCTAAATTTGGTCCTAAATTAAGGATGTGAAAATTGATGTCCTAGGACCATCCTTGTGACTATAAACTTTAAAAAAGTGTCTGAAATAGGTTTTATCGCCTTGAATTAGGGTTGTATGTTGCCCAACTCTCATTTTTGATATTTTACTTTCTAGATTTAGCAAATAAAGATGTTTTTGCCATTGATGAAATTTTCCCAATAGTTACCCATATATTGGATATCATTGATCTGTATTTTACAAGTTACATTTGACGATATTTTAATATATGCAGTAATAGACTTTTGAAATTTACATTTAACAGTTCACGTAGATATTTGCTTCCCAAATCTAAGGATTTGCTTTTGTTATCAGTGATAAGTGCAACGCGCAGAAAAAAAAACAAATCAAGAAATGCAATGCTATTGCAATAAAATATTTTTATTACAAAAAAAACCCCAGAGGCTCCTAAAAAAAACCGTTTAAATCTATTATACATTTGAAAATGCAAAACAAAAAACTTCTTTTTTTTTCAAACACCTTTACATCGGCGTAGTTGCATTAGATATGGCTATTTAGGATTATCCTAAATTCGTATAAGGACGGTCCTATTTGTGGTTATCCTAAGATGGCTTCGTTTTACATCCTAGGACGCGTCTAAAGATGATCCTTTCTACATCCCATTTTAAGTCCTAAGACATTGTTTAGGACACAGCTTAGGACAGCTTCATTAACCTGGCCCCTGAATTATATCCACCCTTTTTATTCATTATAAACGAACTCGAAGTAGACTTGTTTAAAGCGATACCATGGGGTCCGTTTTGGTTCGTCCGCACCTGTGTTATGTCTGTACTCAAATGTTTTCGAAAGAATTATATGGAAGCGCGTTGTGGATTAAAAAAAAATGCAGTTAGATATTCAGTTAAGTCAGAAATGCTTTTCGAAATTGGCAAAATATTAAAATAATGAATGAAAAGAAAAGAAAATATGAAAATTTCCAAACAACAGCGGTTTTCAAACGTTCAAACTATATTGCTTATCGTAGAATCTTTTAAAAATCATTAAAACAAATCTTAAAACAAAAATAAAACCTTGATCATCGAGTTCGTGGTAAAATCACATATTCTTCAAATGAAAACATAAAAAAAAACGAAATTGAAAGTTCGAAACATAACCTTACCTTAAATTAGTGCATGATTCATTGTACAGATTGACATTCACAAAGGTGATAAAAAACTCCATTGGCATTTAGATGCAGTCAGTTTGAACAATTTAACAAATTCCAGACTCTACAGATATAGGTAAAAAAAATCCTCACTTTCATATTATGAATCTAAAACATGCGATATGATCAATAAGTTCAAGTCAACTTGCATTACCGTTTTAATTTGAACACTGACAACCAAATCGTATTTTTTAAAATTCACAAAGGACCAAAAGTCTGGCCTATACAATAGAATTAAAGCAATAGTGTGGTGTTATTTATGTAATTAAGCGGTGGATTAAATGGATTTGAAAAACGTTCTTTAAATATAGAATATCCCTCTATTGAAGTTAAGTCGCAGAATTTTAAGATTTGTACATATAAAAACTGTGCAAAGATTTGGAAGAAAAAGACGGATTAAAAGAACGCGAAATATGAATATTGTTTTAAAGTTGGTCACCCGTACCATATTTCTCTCGTAAAGTCTGGTGTGGTTATTAAGTTATGGTCAGTGCGATTGTCCTTTGCACACTAAGGTTAGTTCGGCCGTGTTCGGGCAGAGGAAGTTTTCCTTTTCACGGTTATCAGAGCCACATTGTGCAGATTTCTTGAAAGAAGGAGACTCAGAGCAAAAATCAAAAATTTCGGAAATACACATGTAATATGTGTGTTGCCAAGCAATGGAGCTTTTTTCGTGATTTTTTTCGATAGTTTTGCCCTTTAATACAACTCTTCTAATACTTAAATTAAAGACATTTCATATGAAAATTTTCATTTTTCAAATAACTACTTTTTTTTGTCCAACTTCAATGAAATTTAATTAGATGCAAGTATACTTGCGAGAAACGTTGAAAAACACTTCACTATTTTGTTTGGGGGTTTTTTTTTGGGGGGGGGGGACATTACGTTTGTTTTATTAACAATTAGAAGAAATATCCTTTTTATCATAAAATACTTTATTTGCAAAATAGAAGCATAAAACCTTTACGGGTTTAGCAAATTCAAAACAATAGCATTACATTATACATGCATGAAAAGGAGGTTTGGCATCAACTCGTCATATTTTCCTTACTGTCATGTGGTTTTGATAAGTACAGGGTTTGAATTTTTGCATCTTTGTGTAAATTGCAAAGCGGCGAGCAGCGCTTACTGGCCTAGTTGAAGGCTGCTGACTGTTGTCCATTGTGGTCTTTCTAATATTTCGCTTATGTGAGTTGTGTCGCGTACACATATTCCACATCTCATTATTTTTTTATTTATTGGATATTTTGATATTGATCATAAATTAACTTTAAATCATTACTGCCCAAAGTTGATGAGTCCACTTTGGTTGGATTTGGTCACATAATAATGAGTATGAGCAGGTCCTTTAATTATTCAAATTCTATCTTTTTTCTTACATTTTTTTCATATAATATAGACTTGCTACATGTATGTTAATATTCATTCTATTTCAATATTTTCAATTATACTTACCAAATGAACATTCAAGAAGTTACTCTCCAAATACGATTAATAGTACATTGCATTTTATACGTAATTTCCCTCTTTATAAGTTAGAGACTTTAAACAGGACATTCTATATCAAATTTCACTAAAACATACCCAATACTTTCCCTTTTCAATTTGAAAACAGGACATTTGAAACCAAGCTTCAAAGTTTTGTAAATTTTTATTAATTTCACATCGATTAGAACTAAATTTCAAAAGAGAAATGAAAAGGCATAATCGATCATCTATAATTTTTAGTATATAGCAAAGCAAATAAATTTATATCGGAACAATATGTTCATAAATTGGATGAAAAATTGACTATTTTATACGATCTTTTATATAACGATTGATCTTTGTGTATTGGATACGAGAGAATGCTAAAGCAATTAACTGACAAAACAATGGAGTTAATGAAAATAGTTTATATGATTGTATTAAAAAGTGATTTCCTGAACAGATTTAGTTTTCCAAATATATGAATGTCCATATGCCGACTGCTGGTGATAATGAAAAGTGGTTTCCTGAACCGAGATATTTCTTTTAATAAATGTCCAATGCAAACTATTTTATTATTGTGTTAAAATGAAAACATTTCAAATCTATATGATTTTATTTTTAAATCGGTTACTATGGTTTCATTATTTTTCATGGGGGTATCAATTTTCGTGTTGTTATTTTTTTATCGTGGATGAGGCTGATCAACGAAATTCAGATAGGAACCTCTACGACCCAGATCTTGTTAATTAATAAGGAATTCGACACGAACACTAGTCCACTGGTCCGGGGCTACCATAAAATCAAGGAGGACTAAAAGGCTGAAAAGTGGTAGTCCGTCAGGGCTAGTAATGCTGGTACTTTTGAATCAATTTCATTTAAGAAACATTTTGCTTAATTTAAGTTAACAAACATAATTAGTCTTTTAATGTACTTAATACCTCCTTTTACAAACATTTTTGAACAGCCCTTCATGTTCAACATAATGATTACAAGCCTTAAGCGTGGGGAAAAAAAACTTAAGATGGGGAAAAAAAACTTAAAAGGGGTGTATGCTTTTAAGGACTATTGAAGTTGCCCGCTGACTATTGACTTTTGTAAGGCACTACTGATCAGATCCGATTACTTTTATAGTACATGCTTGATTTTGACCTTATTGAAAACTACAGTTGACTACATGGGAATCTAACAGCTGTTTTTGTTTCAAATATATTTCATTATATAGAGCAAAAACATAAAAATATAGCGACTAAAAGATAATGACATTGGAACTGCCTTAAGAGACATATTAAAGCTAGCAACGTACATTCTGGAATAGTTGTTAGTCTTAAGGGCAAAAAGGTACTTTTAATTAACAAGGAGGATGACTTTGCTGTCCTTAGTTGCTGTCGTCACTCAATAAATTTCACGGTAGACATCATGCGCTCATAGACAAATATGGGATTTCCATCTCTCAGATGAGTGCAGATGTTGGTTTGTCATACGGTTTAGTTTCGTCTTCCTTTACCAGATTTGACATACTGAATTGGAAATTGGCAGCCTGACAGGAGTGCTTTAGCAGGCAGGAACCACTTACACTTCCGGAGCACCTGAGTTTACTCCCATTACGACGAGAGTTGTTAATTGATGTTCAGTAATTTTTGTGTTTCTGGTTTTTTTATAGGTTGTCTGGTTTTTCGTCCTGTCCTTGTTTATGTTTACTGGTTTTGTCTCTGCCCTTTCGGACTTTTCATTAGGATGCCCCATTAGTATCTTTGTTTCTTTCTTACTTTGAAGTCACTTTGTTTGTTGGTTAAGTCTGTGAAAAAAGTGTCTGCATCCAATCAATTGCATTCTTAAGAAAAAACATTATTAACTAGATTAATTAGATGTGAAATAAACCCACTAAGGAAAACAGAAAGCAGCCTTCAATATGACTTGCTGTTTTGCAAGTAGCCCTGTATTAAAGTAAACATATAATGCGTGCGTTTCAATAACGTTTCTAAAATTATTTTTAACTCATTTTTTTTTCTATCAGGCCTGATTTTTTGGCTATAAGGTAAAAACAACACTTGAAATTTAATAAGTTGTCATCCAACAACATATTATATAGAAGTATACTAATGTAAATTCTTCATTAACTAAATGCAGTAAAGTGTAGCGCTCAATCAACTAAACATTTAAGCAATTCCATTTTCTTATTTATTATATCTAAGGGAAACAGGGTCATATAAAATCTGCGGTCTACTTGGGAGGTTTTTTGTAGAAGTTCATTAACTTTAAAAACAATATTGAAATAAAGAGCTTTTCTCCAGATTCTATGGTTTGTAAAAGGCTGTTGAAATGTTAATGTTCAAAGGGGTAAAATTTAGGTAAAATTATACATCTTTTACCGTTTACATATCTTAAACTTGGTTGGGCTTTGTGATAATAACTCCTTAAAGGAGTGGTCAAAAGTTACTGTGGAAACAAATAAACAAGAGGCTCCCAGGAGCCTGAATCGCTCACCTGACCTCAATGACCGATGGAATGAAAAGATTTGTGGACACCTGAGGCAGAAATCTCAATAAAGAATCAGCATACAACTTCCACTTCGACAGTAAGAGGCCATAACTTTTATAAGGGGTCATCTGACAGCTTCAGCCTAATTGATATTTTTGAACCAAATGGAGACTTTTGTTGAGCATAATGAGTTGAAGGTTTTAGCATACAATTTCTTTTCTCTATCTGCAATAGTTTTCATTCTCAAGGCCAAAAACACAAAAAAAACACTATTTTACACCTTTGATGGACATTAATTCCTATAAAGAGTCATCTGGCAACTTTGACTCATGAAGACTTTTGTAAAGTTCAATGAGCTGAAGGTTTAAGCAAGCAACAGCTTTTCTCTAACTGCAATAGTTTTCAATCTAGAGACCAAAATATGAAAAATCACTATTTTTCACCTTTAAAGGACCATAACCCCTCTAAGGGGTCATCTGACATCATCAAACCAATGAAGACTTTTGTAAAGCTAAATGAGCTGAAGGTTTAAGCAAGCAACAGATTTTCTCTAATTGCAATAGTTTTCAATCTATAGACCAATAAAAAGCTTCGCCGAGCGCAGCATGATACGACCGCAACATGTAGAACCTTGTACGTTTTAGGCCTAATATGGATAGTCTATTGTTCTGGACACATGCAGCCCATGCATGGTGGACTGACAAAGGTTTTTGACACATGTTTCTCTGATGGACTTTCGACCCAGGGGGAAAAAATATAAATTTTGAATGTTGTATTCTACTCTTTAAAAGAATAATGTTTGGGGAAAAAATTAAAAATTGAACCAGAATTTTTTTAAAATTATGATCACAGCCCAAAAAAATTATTCTTAAATTTAGAATCGCTACCTGACAAGAATAAATTTGCAAAAAAAAATTTCAAATTCGGACCACAAATAAAAAAGCCCCATTTGGCCCCTAATTACGTAATAGGGGGAAAAAAGGGGGGTCGCAAAAATTAATTCTTAATTTTGTATTCGCTATTTGACAAGAACAAACATGCAAAAAAAATTTTCAAAATCGGACCAGAAATAAAAAAGTTACAATTTTGGCCCCTTTTGGTCCCTAATAACGTAACAGTAAAAAAAGGGGACACAAAAATATATCTGCTACTTGACAAGAATAAACTTGCAAAAAAAATTATCAAAATCGGACAAGAATTTAAAAAGTTTCAATTTCGGCCCCTTTTGGCCCCTTATTACGTAACAGGTGAAAAAGGGGTGGGGGGTCGCAAAAATAAATTCTCAAATTTGGATTCGCTACTTGACAAAAATAAACTTGCAAAAAAAAATTTCAAAATCGGACCACAAATAAAAAAGTTTCGATTTTGGCCCCATTTGGCCCCTAATTACATAATAGGGGGAAAAAGGGGGGGTCGAAAAAATTAATTCTTAAATTTGTATCCGCTATTTGACAAGAACAAACATGCAAAAAAATTTTCAAAATCGGACCACAAATAAAAAAGTTTTTATTTTGGCCCCTTATGGCCCCTAATTACACAACGGAGAAAAAGGGGGGTGCAAAAATTCATCAGGTTCATTCTTTTATTGTAAGAAACATTCTTGACAAATTTCACAGCAATAGGCCAACTAGGACCAAAGTTATGGTGGAAACAAGTAAAATATTTGATTTTTTTTCCCTTTTTGGGCCCCTTATTTCGAAACAAAAAAAGGGGGGACCCCCAAAATCAATCCCATTCATTCTTGTATGGTAAGGAACATCACTGTCAAATTTCATAGCAATTGGATAACTAGAACTAAAGTTATTGTGGAAACAAACAAAAAAGTAGTATTTTTGGCCCTTTTTTGGCCCCTAATTTCTTAACGAAAAATGGGGGACCCCCAAAATCAATCCCATTCATCCTTTTATGGTAAGGAACATCATTGTAAAGTTTCATAGCAATCGGATAACTGGAACAAAAGTTATTGTGGAAACACTAAAAAGTTAACAGACACCGACAACGACGACGACGACGATAACGACGACGACGACAGCATCATACCATAATACGTCCGCAAATTTTTTGCGGTCATATAAAAACATGAAAAATCACTAATTTTCACCTTTAAAGGGCCATAACCCCTTTGGGTCAGGTGAGCTAAAATTAGTTGGTTTTTTTACCCTTTAGGGCCCCTAATTTCTAAACGGAATTATAAAATGATCCCAAAAGGGGAGGAGCTCATCTTGGCGCCATAAAACCTGGTTTAACCCACCACTTCTTTGGAAGTGCCTGTACCAAGTCAGGACCATTGCGATCTTTAATTCTTCTGGTTTTGTGTTTCTCTCTAATAAAATTTACAAATAAAATTTACAACAAAGTTCCGGACAAAAGCTTCTGTATTTTGTTTATGATAATTTTCATATCATGTTCGACTTATAAAACTTAATTCCAAGAAAATTTTAGTGTCACACTATTTTACGTAACTATATATAATGGGTTGAGTTAAGCAAATTTTACAGTGTCAAAGTATTCTATGTATCTATATATATATATTATGGACTTGAAGATCGCAATGGAAGAGGGAGGTTTGGCGCCATAAAACCTGGTTTAACCCACCATTTCGTTTGAAATGCCTGTACCAAGTCAGGACCATTGCGATCCACCAGTTCTCCGGTATGACTGATTCGTTTTTGTCATTTTCTCTGGACTATGAGATTGATCATTCAAGTTCGGTAGTTTTGTTATTACCTTTATTCAATATATCTGTAATCATTGTGTAAAATTTCAGAAAGATCAAGTTTGGTTTTTGAGATTCAGATTACACAAGACAGACACTCTATAGCGTTAAGGACGGACAGACAGACAGAAAGACAGACAGACGGACGGACGGAGTGACTCGACACCAAGACCTGCTTTCGCCTTCGGCAACGCAGGTACAAATACTGCACCATACCCCTATGTTCTATTTTAAGCCATGGCGGCCATTTTTTTTTTCAGGAATAAAAAATCTAAATGATAGGTTTGTACCACCTATGCCAATAAACAACTGTACCAAGTTTGGTTTGAATTGGACTTAGTGTCAGAGGAGTTAACATTTGAAAAAGTTTTCCTTTTTTTACTTTTTGATTCTTAAAAATACAACTTTATACATCTAGGGTTTGCCTTTACAAAGTGTTAGCCATATACTGAGGTACCAAAACACCAAGATACACTATCAGTTACTAGGAAAAAGATGTTATAACAGTATGCAAACAGAACTAGAGCTAAACCAGTATACCCAATCTGTTTGAAAGTGGATATAAAAATGTTTTCTACCTTGAACAAAAGAATGCCTCAAATTTGACAGCTTGGAGAAGCTTATAAACTTGACCTTTGAACTATTGCTTTATAAATGAAGTTTTTTCCTTTTTCTTGTGTTGTGTATCAAATTTCCTGGTTCAACAGTCACCCACAAAAACTACAAAGTTTGATACCCCACGAATAATAATGCAACCACAGTTTAAATTTACTAGGACTTTAAAATACAGTGGTGCTCATAAAACTTAATAATAGGGCATCTAATGGGACATTAAATGATACCCCACTACGATATTCAACAAAAGTTAAGTATTGTATATACTATTAATATATATCATGTATATAGATATGGAAAAGAAATGAGTTATCTTTCTTAGACCAGAAAATTTCATCATAATTTACAAAGTGGCAAATCTTCAATATTTTTTTTCGTATCTTACTGAAAATTGAACTTGACCTGTATTTTATTGTAATCGACAGCTGTGCAAAATATCATTCCAATCTTTGGACCTGTTTTGAAGTTATCAGTCGGAAACCTTCAGGGGACGGACGGACAGACAGACACCGAAAAAACTGAGGGTATAACATAATACCTGGCCACTTCATGTGGCGGGGTATAAAAATAAAAATTGATTGTTAAAACTGCTGTCACAAGTGGTAAAGCATTACCTATGCTTTATATACCATATACCTCTGCTTTACTGGCCAGACAAAAATGTTAAAGATACAAACCATAACTGTAAAATCTCCTTTGTGTTGAATTCCGAGAAGAAAATTGTTTAAAAATCTTGCAAAGTAAAAATTTGTCAGATTTTGCTTAAGGATGTATTCTTCTGAGGGGTCAAAATTTTCCTTAATCAAGTTTCTTTCCAAACCTACATTTTTGAAATGCTAAGACCCTGAGAAAATCAAATTTACTAAGAAAATAATATGTCCGTGTGCATTTAAGTTCACTACAGCCATTTAAAAAGGGCATATTTTGACAAATTTCCCAAAATATCATCATTTTTGGCCTATTTTGAGGTAATTTCTTTAAAATATCAAGTTTCAAAATCAAATTTTCTCTCAAAGTTTCCATATTGATAGATGCCATGATTCTGAACAAATTTAACTTATAAAAAATATATGTCCGTGATGATATAAGAAAGTTAAGTCCCAAAAATGTGCATTATTAGGTCATTTTCAAGACACCATAAAACCGGTAAAAATCACGATTTTTCAAATTTTCTATTATACCAAAACCTCAAAACTCTCCATTTTCGTTAGAAATAATTGGACAAATATATCTTTTTGAATTTAGAAAAGAAATTATATGAATTGCATGAAAATTTTGTTGGAAAAATGAATTTTACTACCCCTACCCTGAAATTGGCTAAAATCAGATTGAGATCAATGGTCAAAGGACAAGGTACACTAATGCCCATATTTGGCCCCCTCTATAATTCAAAATTACAAAATTGATATGGAAAAGATTTCTTATGCTATTTAGAAGTTCAAGTAAATGAACAAACTTGTTCTAATAATTTTTTAAGCGTAGCATCAGACATTGGTGAAAAATAGGATGTCAAATCAAAACAAATATGAAATATTTCTGTCAAATTGACTGAAAATAGACGAATTTTGGGTCATTTTTTCAATTTTTGGATGCCTCCGCCTTTTTGACCCAGACATTTTGTAAATTAACTTTAAAACTGACTTCAATTAAAGTCTAAATCAGTTAAGAAATCTATAGGTCACGTAGGCGGAGGCCTTTAAAAATAACAATGTAAGCTCTAAAAATCAGCATTCTTCTCGATTTTGTTGATTTTACTCTGTTTTATGTCTCTATAAAATTGAAAACCGAAAAGATTATTGGAAATTGAAAGCATACTCATACATTTGAACCATTTTACTCCATATATAAAGTGCATTTTAATAATTCTCGAAAGATTTATTTTTTCATAAAATAGGGGGCCAAATATGGCTCTTACCGTACCATGTCCTTTGGTCAAAAATTAAAATGTTGCATATCTCAAAAACTACAAATCATATCTTCATAATTTTTTGACAAAATTTAGATGGATCATCATTTGATATATATCCACCGAAAGTTAACAATTACAAGGCAAGGTTTAACAAGAGGCTCCCAAGAGCCTGAATCGCTCACCTGAACTACACAGATACATATATTTGTAGATATTATTGTGTATAACCATATGCGATTTAAATTTATGAAATATCTTGGTTAGTTTTCAAGATATTGGGCTTAATAAGTGCAAATTTGGCAAAAATTAGGAAAAAGAACAATAACTCCCCCATCAGCAGTCAGATCTTTTCCGAAATTTCTGGACAGGTTGATCTTAATATGCTGATCACTTTTGATTCTTGCACAATTTTGATATCTGAAACCAGTTTTGAGTTATCAGCAAAAAATGAAATTTGTCCCTATGTTCTATTTTTAGCCATGGTGGCCATGTTTTTTTATGAATCAAAAATATGAACGATAGAGTTGTAGCATATAAGCTATCAAATAGTGTGCCATGTTAAGATGCAGTTGGTCTTACCGTTTCAGACAAGTCAGGGGAAAAGTAATGAATAATGGTGAATATTGACACTTTAAGGGCCATAAATCCTAAAAGAAATGGTTCTACAGCTTTGACCTAATTACATGATTGTAGATATTGATGTGCTTCATCATATGCAAATCGAATTTTTGAAATATCTTGTATAGTTTTCAAGATATAGGGCTAAATAAGTGAAAAATTTTGAAAAAATCCAGAAAAAGGGCAATAACTCCTATGTCGTTTGTTGGATCTTCTTGAAAATTTCAGAGCACATAGATCTTGAGATGCTTATCACTTTTTTCTCCCATCAGAATTTTGATATCTGTTACCTTTTTTGAGTTATTTGCAAAAAACTGTAATTTGACCCCTATGTTCTATTTTAAGCCATGGAGGCCATATTTTTTTACGAATCAAAAATCTGAACGATAAAATTGTAGAATTAATGCTATTAAACAACTGTGCCAAATTTGGTTGAAGTTGGATGTATGGTGTCAGACAAGTTAATCTTTGAAATTCAGGGTAAAAGTAATGAAAAATGGTAAATTTTGACGCTTTGAGGGGCATAACTTCTAAAAGAAATGGTTCTACAGCTTTGACCTCATTACATGAAATGTAGATCTTGATGTGCTTAATCATATGCAACTTGAGGTGCTGATCACTTTTACCCTGCCAGAATTTTGATATCTGTGACCGTTTTTGATTTATTTGCAAAAAACTGTATTTGACCCCCCTGTTCTATTTTTAGCCATGGCGGCCATGTTTTATTACGAATCAAAAATCCGAACGATAGTTATGTACACATAATGCCACTAAACAACTATACCAAGTTTGGTTGCAATTGGACTTATGGTGTCGGACAACTTAACGTTTGAAAAATTGTTTACAGACGGTCCAGGTGAGCTAAAAATTATTCACAAATGAGATTTCAACGAGACTGAAACCTCAGAAGAATACCCCCTTAACAGGAAGTAGATGAATTAAATCTCTTGATATATGACCCCTTGCTGATGCTGCATACTAAATAAAAAAAAATCTGAGACAGATGTTGTCGAACAGGAAAAAGGGGAGACAGATATGAAAATTGAATCCCCTGATATGGAATCCCATACTGTTACTGCATACCAAATATCAATGGGTTGTGATTAGTGGTTGTTGAGAAAACATTTAAAAAAAATTTTCCTCATGAAATCCCAACAACAAGTATTAACAACATACCATTATATAGCAGGTTATTTTCATGGTTTTATGTCTGACATAAGGCCAAAATAATTGCTAGATTCTCATCCAAATTTCTTGAAAAAATCAGGTGGGCAGACAAATTTTATTCTTATTTTTATCCATTTTGATAAAATATTCTGTCATTTCAAAGAAAATAAGCCAAAATTTCCCCAAAAATCAAAATAAATTTTTTTGACAGGGCTGAAAAATCAGAGCAGAAGGGGGATGAATATCTAGAATTTTTTTTTATAATGACCTTATGTATGCAAACAATTTTTTCTGGTTTAATTTTTAAGGTTTGTGAATGTGTTTGCATATGATTTGCATTTGATGTGATTATTTTTACAATTTCTTGGAACCAGCAAAAATTAAACCATCATGAAAATAACCCACAAACATTTTGCATAGTGATAGCATATTCTCTCATGGGCTTCGTAAAAACTGCAATTTAGAATATTTTTTTTAATCTGCCTCCATTAAGTTTGACATGAAGTTTTCATCATCAGAGTCTGACATTGCCACTTCCTGTAAATCTTGTTCATCCTCACTGTCAGCCTCATTTTCACTTTCACCAGGATCAGCATCCTCTGTGCGTTTTCTTTTAGATTTACACAATGAAATAATATAGTCCATGTTATATCTATTGTGATCACATCTGAAACAGATCAAAGAATATGTTATTTTTAAACTACAAAAAGTTTCTAGATGAAATTTATATTAAAATGTAAACATGTGTATTACTGTTCGATTACTGCAATTCTACATATATACAAACAACAATTCTGTTTCAACTTCATTTAACTATCTAAACTCTCCTCCAGCCTTTTTCTACTCAATATGTTCTACCAAATTTTCAATTTGTTCTCTTGATTAAAACTTTTCAAACAATTTTACTTTTTTGTGAGTTTTATAAGTTTTTTTTTTCAACAAACTACATAAGGGCTGTTCCATTAAAATTGATGTGGGGGAGGGGGGACACACTTTGTTCAAGACCCACCCACCAATATTAAAAAAATCATTACATCCACCGAAAAATGCATTTTAACACCCCACCAACAGAAAAATAAAAAAAATGCATCCCCCTGGTCCCACGTTAATTTAATGGAATATATAATAAATCATCAATAGTTAGGCAAAAAAGCCTATTTACTATTAGGACAGACAATTAAAACTTTTAGATTAATGAAATCTGAGATGAAAAAATCAAAGAAAAATTTTGAGGAAGACCTGTATGAATGCAAAATTAGTTTTCTATAGTCATTTCAGAACATGGTATTAAATATTACTTAGATACTCACAATTTTCCAATATCTTCGTATTTGCGAGTGATATTTTTCTGTAACGTCCTAAGAGTAGCCATGATCTTTTGTGATCGTTGTTTTAACTTTGGTCCATGACACATTAAGAGTTTATTGATCCATCTGAGATAGAATTCTATGTGAGCTGATGACTCCAAATGAGCACTGAGAAAGTTTAACAGTTTGTCAACGTAAGTGTCAGGGAGATTTTCACTGATAACATCAACTGAAAAACAAATAATTTAAGTTAGTAATTATAGTACTAAGCTGTGAGTAGCCACACTGAGGAAAGCTACTATGTAAGCTGATGGACATGAAAAAGTTAAGTTATCTCCCATGAATAATATCCTTTATGCACAACAACTGTTTATATAAAATCAGTCTGCAGAGGATATAATAGAACCTTAGTTATTTAATAGTAGAGTGACAAAACGAGAAAAAGTCGTTTAGTTTTCGAGTTTAAATGACCCATCTGTCACATGGATTTTGAATGTCAAAAATGATAGATTAATCATTGAGCTTCCAAAAAATGTTTGTCGTCGCATTAAAATGTGGTGCCTTCTAACGTTAAAATGACGTTTTTTGAAGGTACCCTCTTGGCATACACGTACCTACATCCCTTCTAACTTAAAAATAAAATATTTCCGCTCATTTTCTACAGTTTGTATTATAAGAAAACAAAAATATATAGATTCATTAAGGGTTTAGACGCAACAGACATAATAAATTTTGATATTTAGTAGGTGCTATTTGTATCCGAAAAAGAGCAAAAAAAAGGTTAAAAAATTGAAGTTTTTCTCAATTCCTACTGCGACCTTGCACTTTTTCATTCGAAAAATGATATAGCTATGAAGCATGAAGTTTAAATGAAAAAATAGCCGATTTAGATTTTTTAGTAATGTTTTTGTTTTGAAGTTATAATGTAAAGTTCAAGATGAATTTTACAAGCAGATGACGTATATGATTCGGAAAATATACAGTACTTTAACGAAATCGATTTAAATTTAACTCAAAGGTCATTTGTGTTTTCATTTTGCCTTTCAAATATTATCTTATTTCTGTTGTGAATTATCTGTTCGAAGTTTGTAGTTGTTTTTAGTTGGTTTATTTATTATTTTCAGTCGGAATATTTTGTTGTTTTGACAAAATGTAGTTTGATTTTGAAGTTTAAAAACTAAAACTATGGGTGCGTTTGAATAATTGGTGTGTTTGACTTTGATTTAAAAAATGAATAACGAATGTAGTAGCAGTATTGAAGTTGCACCTTCTGGTGCAAAGAGAAGACGTTTAGAGAGCGAGTTCATTTGCATTATTTGCAAATCTGTATCCGATGAATCATTGATCACTGCCACTGAGGTTGGCATGAAAAGTCTTCTGCAGTCGTCTGAAACCAGAGAAGATGGTTTAATCAAAGCTGGTCATGAACTGCAAACCAAAACAGATGCTGCTAAAGATTTGAAGTATCATAGATCATGCTTCAAAAGTTACACCAGCAGGAGAAACTTAAAACCATTCTCTGACGACTCCGTTCAACCAAATGTATTGCCAGAAACGGAAATACCACAATCAAATTCATATGATTTTCAAACATGCTTAATTTGTAAACAAAAAACTCACAAGAAGGTTAAAACAATGCATAAAATAACAACTAATGAAAGAATTTTGAAAATCAAAGATGCCGCAACAAGGGTTTGTGATAGGGAAATGTTGTTTCTTGTCGAAAATGAAACATTGCTCGGTAAGGCTTTGTACCACTCTGCTTGTTTGTCAACATACATTACATGTAGATCAAACGAAATGAAATTATCAGTACATGACATAGCTTTTACAAATCTTGTTGCAATACTTGATGAAGAGTTGTTTAAAGAGAAGAAATCTCTGTCACTTGCATCTATCCTCAAAACTTTCCAGTCTTTTCTCCCTGACGATGATTCTAAGGAAGCCTACAGTCACTCTGGTAAACTCCGTGCAAGACTA
The DNA here is from genome assembly GCA_963971305.1 of Arcuatula senhousia. Classification (NCBI taxonomy): domain Eukaryota; kingdom Metazoa; phylum Mollusca; class Bivalvia; order Mytilida; family Mytilidae; genus Arcuatula; species Arcuatula senhousia. The sequence goes on from OZ020312.1 coordinate 12,705,881, forward strand.
GAGAAGCACTATGCGGATAGAATAGTTTTTGTGTCTCAAAAGGGTCAGGGAAAATCAACAATTGTGTTTTCAAGCAGCATTTCACTCGGTGATGCCATAAAAGTGGCACATGAACTGCAGATAGAACTTGGATTTCGCGAGTCAACTACTGATCTTCCAAATTCAACAGTTACAAGCGACCAAAACGAACGGCAGGTACTTTATTCTGCAGCGTCTATATTAAGACGTGAAATGAACAATGTTTATGTCCCTAGTGATTTTTATCCTTCTAGTGATGAAGTTTCTCTAGAAATGTCTGAAACAATTATTCCAGAGTCCTTGATTGTTTTTTTAAACTGGATTCTTGATTCTAAAATGTTTGAGGACGTGTCTATGGTTATTACAAATGTTCCATTGGATTTCAGACGCAAACGTAATGCTTTAGCAGAGTGCTTGGTGTCAAATAGCCGAAACATCATAACACCATTTTTTCTTGGTATTGCCGTACAGTTGTTTCATGAATTTGGGTCCAAACTACTAATAGAGAATTTAAATTCTCATGGGTTTTGTGTTCGCTATAATGAACTAAGAAGGTTTTTAACCAGTGTTGCTACAGACGAAGCAAAACAAATTGAAGGTGGATGCTATGTTCCATCTGGCCTGAGCCGCGTAAGCTCATTAGTGCAGGAGGGTGTTGATAATATTGACATCAATATTGAAACCATTGACGGCAAAAACTCATTCCATTCATTGGCGCGTGCAATTTTTCAAAACTCTGTTTTCCCCGGATCTTTCGGATTTAGTGTTCGAAAGCGTATTGAACGACTTCCGGAAAGGTCTCTTAATTTTGGTGACGATGTTTCGTCAGTAATGCAAAGCCTGCCCTTTGTAAAACCAAAGGAACGAAATGAACCACCCAGGCGCCAAATTGCAGTGAATATCATAAACAGCTGTAATGATCCCATTGGTAAAGTCCCTGATTTAACATGGGTTCTCCTTCGAATGGTATGTCGGGAGGACTCTACTTTGCCTAGAGAAATTGCAGGGCTTTTGTTTGACCATCAGCCGATTCCGTTTTGGTCAGGATATTTTAGCAGTCTTTCATCCGTAAGACCTGACAAAACCATTGTAACGTATGGTCCCATAATTGATAATAAGCCGAGTGATATGTCAACAGTGTTTACTGCAATGCTTAATTGTAAGGCTTTAGCTTTGAAACTCGGCCAGAAACACTCTATCCAAACAATGGATCAACAGCTTTATGCTGTTGCTCAGCAAGTAAAATGGTCCATGAAAAATGAGTTTGCCAATCATATCAATAGGTTAGGTGGTTTTCACGCGCTATCGTGTTTCATTGCTTGCATTGGAAAATTATGGTCAGAAGCAGGTCTAAAGGACCTTTTAGTAGACTCAGGTGTGTATGCAGGAGGCTCGGTTGAACAAATGCTTAATGGAAAACAGTTTAATAGAGCTGTACGTGGATTATCACTAGTTTATGAAACTCTGATGCATACTTTATTGTCTCAGTTTTTCAAGCATTGTTTATCAGAAAATGATCATGAACTATCGAATTTACATGAAACCAAATGGTCTCTTTTACAACCAATACTGCTTAACTTCTCTGATTCCCAAAACAAGGAGCGAATCGCTGAGTTTTCTGCTTTCTTTGAGCAAAATGTACTTCCAAAGTTTATGGAATTTGTAAGTAGTTGTTCAGAAAAATCTCCTACATTTACTTTTTGGCTAATGTTGGTTGAAGCTATTCAATTAATGTTACACAATATTAAAGCTGAAAGAGAAGGTAACTGGGAATTGCACATCTACTCAATTTCAAAAATGATACCGTATTTTTTCGTGGCTAACAGAACGAATTATTCCAGATGGGCTCCAGTCTACCTTTTAGATATGTTGGAGTTGCCAGTAGAAGTAAAACGGTACTTTGATGAAGGAGATTTTTCGGTCCGTCAAGTGAGCGGGAGTTACAATGGTGTTTGGAGTGACATGGCTGTCGAGAAAACTGTCATTAAAGATTCAAAGGGTACTGGTGGGGTTTCAAACATTGCCAACCAAAAGTCAGCTTTGGCACGGTGGTCCCTATCTCGTCACGTTGTTGCAGATTTTGCCAAATCGATGCGGTCTCGCTCGGGTGTCGGAGTTTATACTGACAATGGTCACGAACAGACACAGAAATCAGTCATAAAACGCGATGAAGAACACGTTGTAAGCTTGATTCAACATGTCAGTGAAAGGATGACTAACCCTTTTGATATTGGTATGCATCCTCCTTGTCTGATCAATATATCAACTGGTGTACATGCATCTAAGAATGTTCAAGATTCGCTATTATCAGCTGTTAAGAGTGGACAAAAGAATATGACGTCTTTTGTAAACGACAGCTTGTCTGTTGGTGGCAACAAGAGCTTTTATAGTCCTTTGTCTCGAAGCAATCTAAAGACTTTTTCCGACATGACAAAGAAAACACCTCTGAGGTCGCGTACAGGAGAAACCTTACATGTCCACATTGACCCAGAGCTTGTTTTTAGGAGAGCACTTACGCTAAGTAATCTTCGAGAAGATATCTCACTTCAGAAAATCCTTGAACATCCGATTGGGCCCATTCCTACATCTATCTTTCACGATGATGGTTCAATGCGCAAGTCAGTCAAATCTGAACTTCTTCACAAGCTTGAAGAGCCAGTTTCTGCTATTCCATCTCTTCCCAACTTTGACCAATCATCGTCTGTGATGATAAGAGATGGCATGTCATTAGTTCAGCGCCTTTATGTCAAAAAGGGGTCTACCTTTGGCGATCTTGCTTGTGATTATACCAAGTCTGCTTTTTTGAACTTTAAAATGTGTGGAACTGTAATAGACGTGTTTGATAGATATGATGTACAGTTGTCCATTAAAGACAGCGAGCGTGAGTGGCGAGAAATGAACGTTGGCTCAACAACTGTTTTTCAGGTTCTTGAAGGACGCATAGTTCCTGACTGGAAAAAGTTTCTGAGTAAGGCGGACAACAAAATTTCATTCTTGCGCTTTTTAGGGACATATATCACATCAACAGATAGAACAAAACCAGAGTTTCCAAATGCTTGGTATTTAGCCGGTTGCTTTCAAGATCCGGAAGTAGTGAAGAAAATTACAGACGAATCAGTGATCACATGTCCTCTTTTGTCTTGCAATCACGAAGAGGCAGATACTAGGATCATCTTTCATTTGATACAAGTGGACAAAATGTTTTCCAGTAGAGGTGTACAAGGAAGGGTTATCTTAAAATGTGACGACACGGATGTGTTTGTATTGGGTGTGTATTTCTTTCCTCGATTGAAAAACACACGTGAAGTTTGGTTTCAAACAGGGTCATGTGGAAATTCCAAAGATAGCAGAAGGTTTATTCCAATTCACTCTGTTGTCTCTTCTATCAATTCCACTGTTGTTCAGATTTTGCCTTTCGCACATGCTTTAAGTGGTTGTGACTCGACCTCAAGCTTTTTCAGAATTGGCAAAAAGACCGTTTATAATGTAATGAAAACGAATCCAGATCGATTTGCAAATCTGACTGCCTTAGCAAACGATGACCAGGATGAAGCTATTGAAGTCGCACGAAATTTTGTTGCTGTTTTATATGACCAGAGGTCCCAATATAAGAAGTTCCACCATGATCTTAATCTGATGCGGCTCCAATTAGCCGTTAGCAAAGATTTATCATTAGTGAGACTTCCTCCTTGTGAATCTGTTTTCCGTCAGCACGTTTTACGTGTGATGTACCAATGCAAAATTTGGAAATGTGCTGATGTTGCCAAGCCTGTAACTGATTCTCCTTGTAATTACGGTTGGAAACTCAGCAACAACAAAAAGCTTGAACCTGTTCTTTTTGATGGCAAGATGGCTGCAGATTTTTTACAGGACTTGATTTGCTCATGCAGGGGTAGAAAATGTTGTGAATCTAAATGTGTCTGTAAAGAACAAGGTCTCATGTGTACAGATTTGTGTCTTTGTCAAAATGGGGAAAACTGCTGCAACCACCAAACTATTGTTACAACTGACACAGTTGATGTGCCTGAAGATGCAGATTTGTGAATTGTTGTTAGCAAATATGCCCGCTTTGCACTGTGTCCCCATTTTCTTCACTTCACCATCATTTCATGTTCATTTTATCACCCCTTTCATGTTCATTTTTTATCACCACTTTTCATTTTCATATCCCTTATATAGCCGAAATCGCGCTGTTTGGGAGTAAAACAATAACTAAATATGTAACTAAATGAAACCATTTGAGGAATGATTGCTGTACTTACCACTCAAATATTGTCAGATTTGCCTATTTGTTTGTAAATAATAACATAAATTGATATGTGCTGCTTGTTTAATATTTTGATTAATGGGGAGGAGTGTAAAGCATTTGTATAACGCGTAAGTAATGAAATTAAATTAATTACACGTTAAGGTGTTCTATCCTATTTTATTTGGGTTTCCTGGTGGCATATTAAAAAGAAATTATCACACAATATTATTTTTGGGATTTTTTTGGTAACTCAACCTATGACGGAAACTCGATCAGATTTCCAAGTTCGTTAATAAAGTTCCATCAAATCACATGCCAATGTGTACCTGGGTCATTTAGCTAAATGTGTGACTCAAAACAAATTAAATATGCCATTGGAATATGGATAAAAAAACTTCTTTTGTGTAAAAAAAACTACGTTTTTTACATACAATTTTAGAAGACCGGATGTAAAGTCTGCGCAAGACATTTGGAACATTTTTTTCATGTAACAGCTTTATATCTCTTTATATTAAGCGTTGCCGGTGTTGTTTTTATTGTGTTTCCTTTTTTTTAGATTTTAATGCGTTTTTAATTATTCTGTCCTTTTTGAAACGTTTTCCACTCGTGACCTTTGACCTTAATTTTCGACATGATGGCACCAGATATTATAGCGACGACATTAATTTTTTGAAAGAAGAATGTTTTTGCTTTCCATATAGCTTTTCAAAATCCATGTGACAGATGGGTCATTTAAATTTTTCAAAATTGACATTCCGTCACTCTACTATAATACATCTTTCACTAGTTACTTCAAAACTGGTCATTCTAACATGTCTAATAATTTCTGTCATATTGAACAATGTAATAAATCAACAATTAAAGGCATATTGTCTACCAAAATCACATTTTTTTCTTCCCCTATTTTCTAATGTCATTTTGACCAAAGTGAAGTAAAAGAAATCTTTGCATATCAATTTGTTACCAAATTTTCAAACATGTTGATTGATTATTTGTTTACATTCGTGACGACAGATATAATTTTAGTGTATTTAATGCGGCCATCGATCTGGATCTCATTTGTTTTGTTCCTGAAGACTTTAATATGGTGAAAAAATTAAATAATTTCAATGTGAACTATCTAAATCATCTTCATATATTATAAACGAGTCATAAAGATCATTTTCGTTGTTTGGGGACTTTGGCGTCTTCGTCGCCATGAATATTTCCACAGGCTTAAGCCTCGAGATACAGTGTACTGGCCGCGATTTTGGACAAGCAATGTTTATAAACAAAATTTAAAACAGTGCGCATGCTTAAGGCGGGATGAAGCTCATGAATATAAATTATTGTAAAGCTTTACAAATATCATTTAGTGATGATTGTTTTTCAATTTTTAGATTAATTAGGTACCATAGCCATATTTTTGTTGTTCATATGTTTAAAATCAGACAAAACAAGTTGTCTGTTGGCCTTTTTTTGTTAGTGAAAAGAATATTTTTTCGTAGACAATATCCCTTTCAAGATAGGAAATTCAACACTGTCTCATTTTTATTCAAATTCAAATACCCCCAAAATATTTCAATAACATTTAAAATACCCTAATTATTGTATACATAGTGAAAAAGTCACTTAATCCTAAGTGTAAATCTGATCTGGAATGGACATACAATAGCCAAAACAGTAAATGACTAGATGGGGCATAACAACTTACTATCTGTATAGGGTATAGATTCTAAAACTTCTTGTATCAATTTAGTTTCATTCAACCTAAAACTCAGTATCAGAGCTGTTGAGTATTCTTGACTTTTAAGTTTCCTCCTGACATTGACAGGCGTGATGTCAATCTCAAGGTCATAGGGGTCAAAGACCAAGTTATGGTCCAGCGAGTAGATGAGCATTCCTTCTGTTGTGGTGGCTGCCCATGCCCTTCCTGTAAAAGAATAAGACGATAAGAAGTAGAATTATTCTAAATATTATTCACAAAATAAAAACATTAATGGCTAATCAAATACTTGATAAAACTAATTTTTTGACAAGATTTCAAAATTTATAATCATGCAAAATTGAGGTCTGTGAAAATTCACAAATTATGTTTTGGTAAAAACACCCCCTATTCTTATGTTTTGAAGTATGTAATGGTATGAAAATCTTTGTTAATGCCTGTAATGTCAAGATATTTCTAATAGCATTTGAAAGCTTAATTCTGTTTTTAAGGATATAATGGTAACAAATGGGTGCTAAGTCACATCATTTATTTAGACTTTCAAATACTGTATAAGTTGTTTTTTTGGCGGGAGCTAAATTTCACAGAATTCTTTTTCGTGGACTTTAACTCTTTCCCACTCATAAGCGTCTTTTGACGCCTCTCCCGTATTTCCACAGAAACGCCTTTTGACGCCCCTCCCGTATTTCCACAGAAGCGTCTTTTGACAACTCCAGTTTTCCTCAGAAGCGTCTTTTGACGACCATCTATTTTTGTCTCTGATTAAAACGAGGCTCTTAATGCGTCATTCATGGAAATTTCCTACAGGGAAGCTATATGATTGGTCAACATTTTTAAGCCCTATTCACGTGGTTTTAAAGGAATTTTCTTTGTTTCATTCATAAAATAGATCGAAGCATGTCTCGTAGTAAACAAAATGGCGGCGTTGTCATCGAATGTCGAGATGCTAGAGCGACTATTTTCAATCAGAAGACAAAAATAATAACTTTGAAGGGTTTTTCTGAGCCAGAATCTGATGTGGAAATCCCGAATTATTAGACAGCAGTGATGAAGATGGAAATGGCACCGACAATGACGATGTAAATGAGTTGGAATGGTCGAGTAACTTGGAACCAATTTGAGTTGAACCATGGACCACAATTTCCTGATGATTTCGAAACTCCAACCGCAACTCCTATGGATTATTTTAATCTTATGTTTTCCCCAGACATTTATGGACAAATTGTTCAATATACGAATTCTTATGGCCATCGGAAAATGGAGAAAACCGGTGAATTTGATCGCTTTTGGTTGACATAACAGAAAATGAAATTAATGCATATTTAGGTGTAAATATTTTTATGGGATCAAACACACCTCCAGCTTATAAGGACTTCTGGTCCAAGGATAATTTTATTGGAAATAGAAAAATAAAATAAAAAATACAGTAAGAATATATGATTTTTTATTGGTTTTATTGAAAGAAATGACCCATATTTACATTTATTTTTATTCAGTTCATTGAAACAACAGTAAATAATAAATATATTATGAAGGCAATATAATTGAAAAATACATCACAAAAAAGAGAATTTTATTAGGATTACAAAAATATATAGTTTGGTATATATATATCAATTAATTATCATGCCAATCAGCAAAATAAAGCACAACCCATAGTGATAAATAAATAATTCTAATCAGCTTGTGGAAATACTGCTGCTGTTGATCTAATCAGCTGTGGCTGCAGAGATAATTATAGCAGTAACAGTGTATGGTGTATAAATAGCATTCTGTTATTATCTCTGAGTGGTAAAGAGTTAATTTTAGTGATTACTCATATGCTAGTATATGCTGTACATATACTATTTACAAAATTTTATTTTCGCGGGTTTATATTTTTGCAAGTTGCAAACTACCAGGAAAATTAGATACCTTAAACAGTATGTATGTACTCCATTTTAAAACCTACCAGTTGGAGAGAACTGCACCGATGACACCCTAACTTCTGGTTTCCAATGGCGACTACTCATGTCCCCTTTTTTGACCCCAGGTAAACTGAGGGATTTCCCATCTTCATCACCTTCACCTTGATCCACCAAAGCCAAACTTCCCCATTCTGTCATCTTCTTCTTGTCTAAAAATTCCTGAAAAAATGTGTTACAGCAAAGATGATAATTTTCACCTTTATGATTTACTGTAAACCAACATTTTTTCGCGAGCGATTTATATTTGTGGATTTCACGAGGAACAGAAACTCGCAAAAATAAATCGTCACGAATTCAATCATTTTCAATGTAATTTAATTGCTTTTACGACAAATCGCAAAAATAAAAAGCCGCGAAATAGCTCTATAACACAAAAATGCGAAATATTGTAGTCACGAAAATAAATTGGTTTACAATATATCAAGATTTTTAATTTTTACTATTAAACATTTCTTAAAGATTTGACTATAAAAAAGTGTCAAGAAATCAAGCATAAATTGGAGCTAAACTTGGATGGAATGTTTGTATAATAGACCAATATCTATTAATCAGTTTTAATTTAACAGCAATCTATAAAGCCATGCAAGGAGCAAGTACAATAGTCTGAGTAAAACAGTATTGCCTGCTTTTTGACAGTCCCTATTTTTTTATCCTACGTAAAGATTTTATTGACATTTTGGAACATGCAGTGTTAAAGTCCAGGTCGCTTCCCTATTGATTCAATGTAAAAAAAAAAAAAAAAAAAATTTGCCTACCTAGTACCTACCTACCTAATATATTTTCCAAGACTTGGAAGCAGGAAACGAACATATATTTTTCTTTGTCCTAAAATGTCTGAACTGACACAATTTTCAACAAAGGAATTTCATGATGCATTTGAAGACAACCTCAACAGTATGGTTGTTAAAACTCAAAACCCATACCCAAATGGACAGACAGTTGGAAAAAATCCCCTCTACTTTTCTAACTAAATTTACCTCAATATCCCTATTATGTCTTCACAACCCTGGTATGTTTTGTGCAACTACTGGACCCAAAGATCAAAATGGAAGGGGGAGGTTTCCCTTGCCATAAAACCTAGTTTTACCCACCATTTCTATTCAAAATGCCTGTATCAAGTCAGGACCAGTGTGATCTTCAGTTTCTCTGTTGAGCTCTCCTTGTTTTGTCTTTTCTCTTTGGCATTTGATACTGATCCTCTAACATCAGTAATTTTGTTATTACCTTAATTTTATATGTGCTACATTAAACTCATACCTCCATCCCATCAAATGACATGTTACAAGAGATCTCAAACTTCTTCATCAGTATCTGGTCTTGGATGGAGTAGATACAAACATTCTTTGACTTCCCTGCAGCTAATATACATTTACCATCCGCTGAGTAACAAATGGTGATGAATGCTCTGAAAAAGAAATGAAAACATGTTCAATATTTCTATGCTTTGCTGTGGTTTCATTATTATTTGTGGGATACCAATTTAGATGGCTTACTACTGTTTTTGTTTTCAATTAGTCATGGATGCACCAATTAAGATGGCTTACTTCTTTTTTCGTTTTAAATTAGTCATGGATGCACCAATTTAGATGGCTTACTACTGTTTTTGTTTTCAATTAGTCATGGATACGCTGAATTATACAAGAATTAAGGGGGGTTTACCCCCCCCCTACACACACACCTACATACACCCAACAACCAACCCACCTACCCATATTTCGATCAAAGAATTCTGATAACTAGAAAATAATAACACATAGCATTGATTACTAAAAATCTATTCTTACTTTCCAAATGCAGACTTTTTTGCTGTAATCTTATCTAGCTCCTTCCTAGAATATCCTAAATCATGTCTTCCCTCTATTGATCCTGTCTGAATGGCATTGGCAGGGTCCCAGAATGTAATCTGGGCATCTAATGTGGATACAGCTAGCTCATCTCCATCAGGCCGAAACACAACAGCTAGCACTGAAAGAGATATTGTTAGTCAGTATGCAAAAATTAAATAAAGAAAGAATGTGTCCATGGGACACGGATGCCCCCGCTGGCCTCAAATAAAAAGTTGAAGTCCGAAAGGTCTGAAAGTTGCTTAGGACGTATAGTTAATCATACTTAATCATTCTACCAAGTTTCAAATCATTCTACCAAGTTTCAAATCATTCCCATGTACGGTTTCTGAGAAAAGCTCGACGGAAATTTTCATGTCGATTTTGGTATCGGTCCAGCCCCAAACAGGAAGTAGATGTCCGACAGGTCTCAAATTCGCTGAGGACATATAGTTTGTCATACTGAACCATCCTACCAAGTTTCAAGTCATTCCCATGTACAGTTTCTGAGAAAAGCTTGACAGAAATTTTCATGTCGATTTTGGTATCGGTCCAGCCCCAAACAGGAAGTAGATGTCCGACAGGTCTCAAATTCCCTTAGGACATATAGTTTGTCATACTGAACCATCCTACCAAGTTTCAAGTCATTCCCATGTACAGTTTCTGAGAAAAGCTTGACGGAAATTTTCATGTCGATTTTGGTATCGGTCAAGCCCCAAACAGGAAGTAGATGTCCGACAGGTCTAAAATTCGCTTAGGACATATAGTTTGTCGTACTGAACCATCCTACCAAGTTTCAAGTCATTCCCATGTACAGTTTCTGAGAAAAGCTTGACGGAAATTTTCATGTCGATTTTGGTATCGATCCAGCCCCAAACAGGAAGTAGATGTCCGACAGGTCTAAATTTCGCTTAGGACATATAGTTTGTCATACTGAACCATCCTACCAAGTTTCAAGTCATTCCCATTTACGGTTTCTGAGAAAAGCTTGACGGAAATTCGTACGGACGGACGGACATGAGTAAAACTTAATGCCCCCCCACATGTCGTCGCGGGGGCATAAAAAAACATTTAGCAGAAGATCAAATTAGCTGGTTTTAAAATTTACAGGGTGCAAATAGTCTCTGTTAAAACTTTTCAATACACTTATATATGGTGTTGGTGGTATGCCAATTTTCAGGACTAATCAAAAGTGCGGCTGGTGGCAATACCCATTCAGAATCATCTATTAAAGACCATTTTATTTTGAATAAAAATCATCAAAATTTTCTGCATAAATTTGCTCTTCCAGGCAACAAAAATGTATCAAATGTAATTATTTCTGCCCTACATCTTTTAAGGTGCATGCAGTTTCAAAATTTATTCAACTGATAATTTAAGAAGTTGAGTGAAAGACCTAAAATCAAATCCCACGTTATGGGACCTCATGCTGATGCCACATACCAAATATCAATAGGCTGTGATAAGTAGTTGCTGAAAAAACTGTTATGAAAGTATTTTCCCAGAACGCTTGACCACCCGCCACCAACATTCACCATGTTATAACCCAGATTTTCTCTAAATCTAGCCATTGAAAGGAATGAGATATTAACTTAAAAGTACAAATGATTCTTGCTCCTCTCACCATAGATGTAGGCAACAGCTTACCATCTGAATTGAGGATAATATTTTCCTTAGCCCCCTTGTTTTCAAAGACATCCCATAATTTGACAGTTTTGTCCCACGACCCACTGGCCAGCAGTGACTGTTTAGGACTGAAGTTGATACAACTAACTGGTCCTTCATGTCCAGCAAGTACCTATAACATAGCAAAAGAAAGTAATCACCTATAACATAGCAAAAGAAAGTAATCACCTAGAACATAGCATAAGAAAGTAATCACCTATAACGTAGCAAAAGAAAGTAATCATCTATAACATAGCAAAAGAAAGTAATCATCTATTACATAGCAAAAGAAAGTAATCACCTATAACATAGCAAAAGAAAGTAATCACCTATAACATAGCAAAAGAAAGTAATCACCTATAACATAGCAAAAGAAAGCTATCAATTAATTATATTGATAGTAGAATACATGTACATGAGTTGTCAACATGGAAATATTTAATAGGTGATATTTTTGTCAAGTTAAGTCTTTGGCATGGTTAAAACATTTGCCTTTTCTTTGATTATGTGCATTCTAATAACAGAATAAACCATTGACATGAAGGATTTTTTTTAGATATTTTGTACAATCAAAATTGATTGAAAATTTCCTCATTTTCACATTATGATTATAATCCAACAAATGTGGACAATTAATTTTTTTTTCAAAATGAATGTAAAACAGTGAGCATCTCATAATAGACCACATGTTGGCTTATTTCATCGTGTAATTAGCCTAAAATAAGTTTATAATTCTATCATCCACAAGTTGGCCAATTTCATCTTACATTTGGCCCCAGGTAAGTTCATAATGTTAAAATACATTGTAATAAACTACAGTTTCAAATTAATAAATAATAATACTGAAGGCCCATCTAGCAAAAAAAAATCTTAAAATATTTTTCTTCTCACCTCTAAGAGTCTGCCTGTTTGCATGGACCAGACAAATATTTCAAACACATCTAGACCTCCAGCACAGACCAACTCTCCACTGTTATCTACTGTCAGGCAGGCAAACTGGACTGGCCGAGGGGATGTGAATGTACGGAAGTTACGATATCTAAAAATAAATAGAAAATAACAAAATGTGAGATAAGTTCTGGAGACACAATTTATCTGCATAAACAAGCAGAAATTCTAATAATCAACAACTGAAGACAGTAAGCAGTCTTTGTTCCATCTTAGTAATAATTTGGTTCCCCAGTTTAGTATTTTTGGTTTTACTGTTTTATGCTCTTCATAATCAAATAGCGTTTGGCATTTTCAATACTTTTGGTAGAGCGCCTCTGATGAGTCTTGAATAGACGAAACGCGCGTCAGGCGTAGCAAAATTTATTGTCTGGAACTTTGTTGTCATTTGTATTCCTTGAGTCAAATGCAGATATAATAGCAAATTTTAGATATATACTGACAAATGACTTGACAAATATCTCAATTTCAAATGTGTTTTTTAAAACTTGAACTGTTATCATTCTCACATTTGTATATTAAAACTACGGTACATATTTCAAGACTTTTCTTAAATCCATCTAGATTTTAATTTGCTATTTCCATGTTCAAATAATTCTAATATCTGTAGTAAGCTAGTTTTGTGAAAAATGCACAACAAGAACTACATTATAACTTTTAAGTTTGTCTTTTTTTTTAGAAGAGGTTGTTGTACATGTACATGACTTTGATAACCCCCCAAAAATTGAATGAATACCTGTTAAGATCAAATGCTCTGACAGTTCCATCTAGTGATGAGGAAAGAACGACCTGTCCATTCTGGGTAAAAGTCACACCTGTCACGCCCCCTAGGTGTTCGTTAAATGTCACAAAACAGAAACCACTTGATGTGTTCCACACTTTGACCTGAAAAAGAAAATAATGTTTACCAAGAAATTACCAATGATCATGCTGTGATCCCCATTGCCCCATTGTTCCACTGTAAGGTATTGTTCCACTGTAAGGTCTTAACTATTTAGAAAAAAATCATGTCAGTCGAAAATGGCCAGATTTTGTTTAACAGCAAGTAGATGAGATGAGACCCCATCCTAATACTGCAAACCTTATTTCAAGAGGTTGCAATAACTAGTTGCTGAGAAAACTGTACCAACCCCTGGCCAGCAGCTCAACAGCAGATTTTTTACTCTGTGAAATCTGGCTAAAAATGAAATCAAGAGTTTAAGAAATCAATAAATTTTAAAAAATCAAATATATCTGACAAATTTAGGTGTGACAAGCTTTAAATGCTTCCATGTTTGTAAGTTAATTGTCTCATCTGTTATCAGCCTTTTCCTACCTTGGCATCATCGCCTCCCGTTACTAAGTACTGGCCGTCAGGGGAGTAACACAAGCTGGTCATGTGATTAAAATGTCCCTGCTGTTTGAGGACGTAGGTCTCGCTCTGCCATTCCCAGACCAATAACTGGCCTAAACCAGAACAAGCCAGAGCGATCCAGTCACCAGTGTTGTTGAATCGAACAGAGGCTATACTCTGTTCAGATATACTGTTAAAGAAGAGAAAAAGATAACAAATATTTGATATTCAAAAAGGAGTCAAATATATGCTCTGATGTTCTATTAAAGAAAACAAAAATCTGTCAATGTCAAAAATGGTCGGATTTTGTTACACAGGAAGAAGATGAGCAACAGACCTGAAGTCAAATCCCACATTATGGGACCACACCCTGATGCTTTATACCAAATATCAAGTGCCTGTGAAATCTGGCAAAAAAACAATTTAATATTTTGATATTAAAGAAAGAGTCAAAGAAAAGCAAAGTCATTAAAATTTGAAATGTCATATGAATATAGGCACATGCTATATGGTATTCTTTTAAAGATGCTTTAAGGGGAATAACATGTCCATAATTGCCTTAACTGATAAATTTTTCAAAGATGAAGATAGTTTCACTACACTCGTGTTGTACTTGTACTTCTTAAAGACATTTTGTGTCAAGAATATTTTTTATTAAATAAAATCAATTCTTATTTTTTAGAGGGAAGATTAGTATATTTCATTTCATACGTTCTAGAAATATATAAACATCTTTTTTCTTGTTCATATTTTCTGGAGCTGTTTCAAATATTATTTAGCACTATGAGATATTTCAATGTTTTACAATGAATGAAACTTACTTGAGTGAATGAATCATGTTAAAATCTGGCATTTCATGTAGAAAGAAAGATCCATCTGAAAACCCAGTGACCATGATGTGTGTAGATTTGTGGTAGTCCACACTGGTAATCTTGGCATACCCTGAACCTTCAGGTCGACAATCCTTGAAAGTATGCCTACAACATCAAATTGTATATCAATCAAATTAAGGGGTTACAGAAATGTCGGATATAATCATAATGTCATAAATATCATGTATATTATATAAATTTGTTTTAAATGTTCTTCTTTATTTCTTATTTGCAAACAAGATATAACAAGATATAACTTTACATTAACATCAGGTCTGTTTTTCAAACATATGTTTGTACATGTATTTTGCTTCAAATACATGTATTTAAACAATACACTGAAAATGTTTTATGGACACTTTTTCGAGTTTAATACAAGCACAAAATGTTTCAAACAAACAAAACATTTTTTTTTTTTTTTGGGGGGGGGGGTGATTCATTTGGGTTTTAGTGAAGTTAACCATTTTAAGTTCAAGTATAATTCTATTAACCATTTGTGTAAGGAATATTTTAATGGATATTTGTGTGCACAAATTAAAGCAAAGAGAACCCCCTTGCCAAAATATCCATCCTTTACTCATGGTTACAAAGTACTTACTTGGCTAATCTTTTATACATTACTTTATCTTCTGACTTGTTCTCTGTAGGTGGCTTTGCTTCTTCTACAAAATAACAAAACAAACAAAACTATAGCGAGCTCACAAAAGGATACTCCACTTAATGTTTAACTCTATATTGAAAACCACTAGACTCCCATTATCTCCCCTGAATGATAGATTTCTTCATGCATAGCTCTGCATGATGTATTTCATTCATGAAGTTTCATCGAATCCCCTTGTGGTTTAGAAACAGCTGCCCTTACATGATATGTGGACAGTGGACCAGAGTACAGACAGATAGGGTGAGTCCAATATAGGCCCCATAAACAAAGTATAATTAAATGTAATTTGTGCTGTAAAAATTACATTCTGTTCTTCTACAATAGAAGGCATTTTCAAGAATGTTTGGTGATAAGAATTCTTAGTTCTCAAAAGACAATGTAATAGTCATTAACCTATTTTTCACTTCAGTATATAAATTAAACCTATACATGAATATCCTTTCAATTAGATTTTTTTAAAATATTTCTAATTGAAACCAAAACATAACATGAATAACTCCAGGGGAACCAGATACACAAATATTTAGCATCTAACAAGTTAGCATTAAGGATGGTCACTCTACACGTTTCAGAATTTCAGTCTTATTTCTGAACTCGTCTAGACTTTACCTTGATTTGCTGAAGAATTTTTTTGCACACTGACTGACCCCTACTTTTTATGACACTTTCTGATTTTATAGACCTTAAACACCATCTGTATAAAATTTCTTGAAATTCTTGATATAACTCCATGGTTTTTAATGCCAATAAAGTCATAATGGTAAAGTAATGTAAAGTCTAGAGAAGTCTGATTTCCCGCCAAATTTCTGTATCTGTATCTGTATGGGTACGTCGTAGACTACCAGTTGATGGTCTCTTATACGACGGGTGCTAGGACGCATGTAATAAATCGCACTGACAGCAGGTGTAGATTGCTGTCTTGAAGGCTGCCACTGTATTTGAGTTTACTATTTCGTTGGCTAGGTTGTTCCACTCTATAGCTGTTTTAACGAAAAACGAGTGTTTATAAGATTCTGATCTTGCTTGTGGCACTATAACACTTTTGTTGTTCTTGCGTGATTGTCTTGTAATTATATTGGTTGTTTCACAGTTGGCGTATGATGTTGGGCGGATCTGGCGTTTTCCTTGGTGTAGGTTAATGAATTCGGAAGCTGGTATTGCTGGTACCTGCCCTTCCACCACATTGTAGAAGAAGACCAGTCTTTGTTGTTTTCGTCTTTCTTCAAGTTGCTGGAGTTCTAGTTGTTCCATCATTTTGGCTATACATCCTTCTTCCCTGGATTTATAATCTTTGGTAATAAATCTCGCTCCTCGTTGTTGTATTCTTTCCAATTGGTCAATGTCTTTCTTTAAATATGGGTCCCACACTATGGCGCCGTATTCCATGATGGATCTAACTAAGGAGATGTAGGCGTTCTTTCTGCATTCTTTAGGGCAGTGTTGTAGGTTCCGCCGTAAGAATCCTAGTGTGGAGCTGGCTTTCTTTGCTATGTTGTTAATATGGGTATTCCATTTTAGGTCTTCTGATATTTGTAGTCCTAAGTATGGGTTGGTGTTAACTTGTTCAAGTATGTGGTTGTCCAGTTGGTAGAAATGGTGTTTCTTCTGTTTAATTGAGAGTATGTAGCATTTTTTGGCATTGAAACGCATGCCCCAGTCTGATGCCCATTTTTCTAATTTTTTCAGGTCTTGTTGTAGCATGTGATGATCTTTTTTGTTGTTGATTTCTCTGTAGAGCAGACACTCATCGGCAAATAGTCTGACTTTAGAATTCACCGCTTCTGGTAGATCATTAATATGACAGAGAAATAGGATAGGTCCCAGAACAGTACCTTGCGGGACGCCGGAATCTACGTGGAGTTCTTTGGAGAATGTTCCTTCAATAGCTACTCTCATTTTCCTGTGCATTAGGAAGTTTTCCAGCCATTGTAAGATTGGTCCTCTGATACCATAACTGTCAAGTTTGTGGAGCAGTTTTCTATGTGGTACTGTGTCAAACGCTTTTGAGAAATCCAGTATGGCAATGTCAACTTGTTTGTTCTTTTCATGTGATTTGAGTAGGTCGTCCATGGTAACTAGTAGTTGTGTCTCGCAGGAGAATCCTGTTCTGAATCCATGGTTTAATGATGTTAGAACCTTGTTTCTTTCTAGATGTTTCAACATGTGTTTACAGATGATGTGCTCAAGTAGTTTGCATGGTACTGATGTTAGTGAGACTGGTCTGTAATTCTCAGCTGCATGTTTATCCCCTTTTTTGTATATGCATGATATATTGGCATTTCTCCAGTCTGATGGTAGTTCTCCTGTGTCTATTGATTTTTGGTAGATTTTTGTGAGGGCTGGTGCGATTTCATTGGCACATTCCTTTAGGACTCTGTTAGCAATGTTGTCTGGCCCTGATGCTTTGGATGTTACTAGTGATTTTAGTAGGTCTGCTACTCCTTTTTCTCTGATGGTGAGTTTTGGTATGCTGTTCCTAACCTTTTGATTTGTGCTTGGCATTGTGTTCGAGGAGTCTTTGGTGAATACTGATCTGAATTGTTGGATCAGTATTTCCGCCTTCTCTTGACTATCTGTTATTAGGTGGCCATCTTTCTTCAGTGGTGAAACTCCTATGTTGTCCTGTTGTTTAGCCTTGATATATTTCCAGAATGGTTTTGAATTATGGTTTTCCATGCCTTCAAGTATGGCAGTGTTGACATAGTCCCATTCGGCTTTCCTCATCTGTTTTCTACATGTTTTTTGGAACTGTCTATATTTGGTCCAGTCTTTTGTTTTCTTAGCTTTATTGTAGAGGCGTTGTTTTTTCTTTAGCATCTTTTTTGTTTTATGGTTGATCCAAGGCGTCTTGTTGTTTGACTTGATGTTTTTTGATGGTATGTTTCTTTCTACACTTTGGTTCAGTAGTCTCTTGAAGTTGGTCCACATAGTTTCCATGTCATCCGCTTTGATTTGATCAGATAACGATTTTAGCTCTTGTTTCATGTTATCCCAGTTGGCTTTTGAGTAGATGTATATTTTCCTGGGCGGAGTTTTCTGGTAGTGTGGTTTGATGTCCATGTCAGTTACTATGATTGCGTGGTCTGATATACCTGGTATATTCGTCGATGACTTGACTAGTGATGGATTGTTGGTGAATAACAGGTCGAGTAAGTTGTTCTCCCTTGTGGGTTCTTCATGTATTTGTGTCAACCCTTGCGATGTTGAGATTTCTATTAGTGTTTGTTGTATGTTCTTATCTTGGTTGGTGTTTAATAAGCTTAGGTTTGACCAATTTATGTCTGGGCAGTTGAAGTCCCCTCCTAGGATGATGCTATTGTATTTGCTGTTGGATATTTTTTGAAGTGATTTAGAGAGTTCTTCCAAATGTTTTGAGTTTCTTTGTGGCATATAAAAGCATTCGATGAGAGTTGGTTTGTGGTTTTTGGATTTGATGCTGACCCATTCTATCTCGCAGTCAGTTACAAAGTTGACTTCTTCTGTTGAGATGATGTCTTTGTTAGTCATTATAAATACTTCTCCTCCTAGTGTTCCTCTATCATTGCGGTATACTGAGTAGTTGTCTGGGAATACTTCGCTCGATTAAATGGCATCTTTCGTTGGATTTTTGCCTGGTTTTACTCCTTTCAGCCATGATTCAGTGCCTAGTACTATGTCTGGTTTTGTGTATTCTAAGGTTGCTTGGAACTCTGATTTTTTGTCTTTAATACTTCTGCAATTGACAGTGAGAATCCGAAGGTTTGTTTGTTTTTGGATGTTGAAAGAGAATGTAGTGTTGTTATTTGATGTACTAGTATTACGTCTCTTCCCTTGTCCTTGGTGCTTGGGACTACTAGTTGTTGTTGGTGCAAATGTTGTGTTTGATGTGAATGGGTCCACCAGTGGGTCATAATAGTTGGTCGTGTCTAGCTCATATGTATGGTATGTGAATGAAGTTACGTTGATGCTGTCACATTTACAGCATAGCCACTGTACGTTTGATCTTTGTAGTAGTTCATAGTCTTCAGTGCATAACTCTATACATGATTTGTGGTGCCAAAAATTTTTGACATCATATATTTTGAAAACGAACACACAGACCTATAGTTTTCTTTTTGTCATTTTATTAAGTGGACAATTCATTTCCATCACAAATCATAAAATCCTTGATATAAAAAGGTTCAGGAGTGACCATCCTTAAACAAATCTTATTAAAATCAAATCTATCAATTGTTCTCTACTGTCTTTGTATGGTAGATTTGAAGACATTCCATTCTACTTTTTGTTATATAAACTTTTTTGGAATCCTCTGGACTTATCATTAGAAGTAATAATTTCAAAATCTTTGAAGCTGCAATCTGATTGGTCAATTCAAAAGGTCATCAGATCAGAAAGTAGAATGGGATGTCTTCAGGTCTACCATGCAGTGACAGTAGGGAACAATTGATAGATCTGATTTTAATCAGACTGCCATTAAACTAACCTTTGCTGTTTTGGTAATGTTAACTTTAACTAACCTTTGCTGTTTTGGTTTTCATCTTCCTCGTCATCATTGGATTTCTTGTCATGTTTAAATGGTATGAGATCCTCTAAATCTGTATCACACTCCCAAACACACACATGACCACACTGACTTACACTATAAAGCTAAAATTAGTTAAGGATTTTAAGAACTAATAAACCTGATTGTTAAATTCTTAATGGTTTAAAACACCAAGTTTCTATCCTTGTACTGCACATGGTCAATATCCTGGGTGCTAAATCAAACCTTTAGGCTTTGAGTACTTTTCATTCAATACTTTTGGTTTATGACTTTCCAATATTTTGATTAAAATACTGCTGATGAGAGGCTACTCCTCCAAATATCTATATAAAGCATAACCAAACTAACGCTTTTATACCGTTTTGGTATTATATCTAAATAAACACATGAAAATTGTGGTCTTTCATGCAAGATGCATGTTGCCAGCATTTTACAGTATTGCTTAATCATATGAAATGGGTATAATTTGCATACTAATAAAGAATGGAGCTACATGAAAAACAAATCAAGGGGTTCAAATAAAACTGTGATGGAAATGATTTTTGATGCCCCAAGAGGAAGGAAGCAAAGTGACAGATAATGCAAAAGAATCTCCTATTTGTCAATTGAAACATAATGTATACAAAAAACGGACAAACAGATGAATGAATAAATGGATGGACAGACCCGAATGCTATATGCCCCCTTGCCTTCTAAACCAGGAACAAAAATAAATCAGGTCACACATTCCTATTTTTAGTCAACAGTGAAATGTGTGAAACTTGCTTGGGTACCACTTTTAAAGAATTAATAAAAATATATATATGTAGCAACCATGCCATGTACCAAAAAATACTTCAAGAGGAATTTATTTTGGAGACTTTTCTGGAAATGATAAAATATGGATGGTACGTATACATTTTATGTATATGTTTTGCTGTGCATATTTAAATTATCTTAAGCATTTTATTCAACTTCTTGCAACAAGGATACATCCAGTGAGTTCTCCTCAAAGAATGAGCCCACAATGGCATCTCTATGACCACCCATAGCGTACACGATCAGATTGGTGAAATGTTCAGCTCCGTAGACCCTAGTGTTCATATCCTTAGATCCTACGCAGATCACTCTGAAAAAGAAGAAACAGTCGATAATGAATGGAATATTTTAACAATAACATGATATCATAAAATTTCCATGTTTGTTCTACTCTTGAGTTTTGTCTATTTTGTACCAAGAAAATCATGATAATAGAAAACAATATTTTATTATTTTTTTTACTGCTTTATACTTGTATATATGTAGAGGTTGTTGTTTTTTTTAAATCCCACTATTTTAAAGTATCATTTCAGTAAAATCTTTAGCATGTGACAACAATTTTTGAAGCTTTATACTCAACAATGCTCAATGTTATTGTATTATATAAATGAAAATTATAACATAGATAGCAGTGACATATCAAGATTTCAGAGTGAACAAAATTTGTTAATCAAACTATGAAATAAGCTAGATGAATGCTAGATTTCTGATCCCTGATCACTTAATATTAGTCATAAATCTATCTACACCCAGTTGCATTGAGTTCCCTGACCCTATTGTGCACTTATCATGTAACAGAATTATCTTTACAAAAATGAATTTACATTATTTCAAACATCACTTTGAAGTTGTCAGTGTACAATGTAATTAAAACCAATCTTATGTTTAACATTCACTGTTTTAATGGCTATCATGCTGAGAGGTTTCTGATTTAGCTGTTAAAGATTGAGATAAGGGGGCTGATGAAAATCATCAACTTTTTTTAGCTTGTTTCATCATGTTCATAGACTGTACAAATGTAATTTCACTCTGACAGTGTAATAACTAAAAACGCGGGAAATTTAAATTAACTGTTATTCTGTGCTACCTTTAACATTGTCTATGACATCAAAATCAATTGTGCCTGCATTAAAATAGACCAATGGCAATTTTCATTTACATGGAAAAGATTCTAACTTTAAAAGTGCAAACTGGTCACAGTAAATGCACAAATATTATTGATTTTTAGTCTTTTCATGTATTTAGGCCTTACCTAGAGTCAGATGACCAGTCAATGCAAACAGTTTCATCATAGGCTCCAAAGAATGTTCTCTGTAAAACAAAGGGATTAAACTCCCTGGTCTTTCCTGGGGCATAAAATATCATCACTTTATCTTCCCTCGTCACTGCAAACTTCCTGTTAATATATCAATCATCATAGGAAAGATTTAACCATTGGTTTCTTTTCTTAGGGCTAACATACTAACGAACCATTGTGACAAATAAATAAAGGATGAATTGGGTCAAATGAATAACCAAAATATGATCACGAACTTGTTCCACACACAAGTTAAATCTGAGTGAGTTCACCGCACGAGTGATCATATCTATGTTAGTCATGAGACCTAAATGATTATCCTATTTATTTCATAGATAAAATGCCGATATTTAATTTTTTTTAACAAATTAGTTTGAATTGCATATGAATTTAGACAGCAGCAGTCATGCCAACAATGCAATACAATTCACAGCATCATAATTGAGTATGGCGTGAATGGACGCAAGAGTGAAAATATTTTGGTTGTTTCACACTGTGCATTTACCAGAATTTATTTCACTTGGAAAATTTGGTATTTCATATGCATCTATGTAATAACCAGTTTTATCAGCATAAACTAAAAACTAACAAAGATGAACCTTTCAGAGAATAATTATGCATCTGCAATTTTTAGTTGTCAAAATTTATGACAAAATAAACATATATTAAAGAAACTACAAAAAGACCTAATGAAGACTTTGATAAAAAGAAAATGAGTAAAATTGCTTGGCAAAACATGTATCACGTTAATCAGAAAATAATGGATACAGGCATAGAAGTCTTCTATGGCAATGACGGCAAACTCAGAACATTTTTATTTGGAGTAGCATCACTGTGCAATGGTTTGTCTTTTTTAAAATTAATGAGTGTACAAAAGTTCATGTAAAGGTCCGACCAATGGTTTTCTAAGAAATTAGCTAGATCACATGTAAAGTAGAAGAAAATGAGATGTGGAATAAGTGTACGCGACACAACCTAGAATATAAACATAAATCTAAAACATCCACAATGGAAAAAAAGCCAGCAGCTTTCAATGTGACCAGCGGTTGCTGCTCGCTGTTTTTCAATTGGCCCCTGGATTGAAAATAAACTACATATGAAAATGTTAACCTTAAATTTAAGCTTCAGTATACCTGCCATCTGGACTGAACTGTATCTGATGAATGGGTCTGTGGAAATGATAGGAGTGTAGTACCGATTTACTGATCAGGCTACATAATAAGGCTTCTCCCTCTGTAATGATTTGAATATGGATAATAGCATGATAAGATGTGTAATATCATACAATATATGTGGCAATACAACGAAAATTCTTCAACCTAAAACAAACAAAAAAAAACATTCTTCAAGTTCTTCAATGACAAGAATAATTACTTAATTACATTTCAATATGTTCAATAATCATTCTTTGATTTACATATTACTGTGGATTCATTTATTTTTGTGGGTACCAATTTTCGTGGTTAGATGAAATAGAATCAGTTATTGGATTCTTAATTACGTGGTTTTGAAGTCTGGAGCATACATTTCAATATTAAATTTCCTATTCGTGGGGTATCAAATTTTGTGGGTCAAAGCCACCCACGAAAATTAATACCCCACGAATAATAATGAAACCACAGTATCATGACTGTAATTGCATACTCGGGTGTACTTTTTTTTTCATACATGTAGATTTTCATGGACTGTGAATATAGCAAGCGCAAAAATTACTATGCCTAAATGTGTTTTGCTCATGTTTTCCCATTTTCGGCAATTCATAAAATCTATTTCTCATCAGAAAATAAAATCCATCTTTCATCAGAAAAGAATATGGGAGGTCATAATTACAAATAAAAAACAAAATAGGACTTTTCACTCTTGTAAAAAACTTTATCATATTTTTTTTCTCTTGCTTTTTTAGGGGGAAAGGATGAGGTTCACCCTTCAAATTTACCAAGATCATTGAAATAATCAATGTAACAAGAATGTTAACAGACAACAACCGCAACGAAGATGACAGCATCATACCATAATACGACCACAAATTTTTTGCGGTCATATAAAAACCAATTATCCAATATGCTATGTGTATCTATACATACTCTCGTTCACCACAATGAGTGTATATCCATCTGGAGATAAGGCCATACATGATATATTTGTTTCTGTCTCAATGGGAAGAGTCTCTGATTTATTACTGTAAAAACAAAATCATAAATATAATACATGTATTACAACATGTACAATGTAGTCTGAAGTCGAATACTTTCTAACTATGCAACAGTCATGACAGTATAGTTGTAAATATTTCAAGTAGAACAAAGTTCACAGATAATAAGTCTTTAAATTGCAGCTTGCAAGATTTAATGAAAAAAAGTCCTAGAAAATACATTTTGTATGACTTTACAGGGGTTGACACTAACTTTTAAGGGCACTAGCCCATAGGGCTACTAAAAAAAATTTTGAACTAGCCCTGATGGCAGCCAACTAGCCCGGCAAATTTTCTAGGGGGGTGTGGGGGCATGCCCCCCCAGAAAAATTTTGGAAATTTAGATGCAAAATCCTGCATTCTGAGCCCCATAAAAGTTATTTTCTGTCAAAAATAAATTTTTCAAGCTTGTTTTTTTTCTCCACAAACTACATTAAAAATGCAAAAGTCATGGCATAATTTTTTTTCCTCCTCCTAATCAAATCATGTTTAAGCATCTAATATCACATCCATTTTGCATACAAATAACTAGAAAAAAGATTTTTGAAATATTTAATATTGCATCATCATTTCCTGCAACAATTTAAATGACTTTAACTGCAAGGAGCGCATGTCAGTTTGTTGATAGTAAAGTTCGTCTTCTTTGTCATCATCATCATATTTCAACCATGTGAATTTCGACAACCAACTTTGCTGAAATACTCGAACCCTTTTGATCGACTCGTACTCGTGCCTCTCGTCGGTTTTAGATTTTTTGGCTGGAGGTGGGAGACCCAGAAACTTGTGCATCTTAAATTTTGACCTTGTTCTCTGTGAATGTTGTTCTAATGTACGTTGTATGTAGCGATACTTTCAAACGCTTAAAAGACCGATATGTTTTACTGAAAATAGCCAACTCGCCCCATGCAAAACTCGGACCGTTTTTTGAGTATTCCATCTGTATTAAAATAACCATTGTAAAACATCTGCCTATACCAATAATAAAAATGTATGCCAGATCAGGTTGTTATGCACCTGTGCGTTCTGTCTAGGAATTACGGGGATCTCGTCCAGTAATTTGGTCAGAGGTCCAAGTGTTAAAAGGCCGAGTTGACTGTTACAGCGACTGGTTTACAGGATAATTTGAACCAGTTAAAAACATCGGAGATCAAAAATAAAGTTATTCTAAGTTTGCAACGAAGTTGTAGTTGCATGAAACTTATTTTTTTTATTGTATTTAGTAGAAAGTACTGTAGTATTCACGTTCATTGACAAAAATTTTTACTAGCCCGTCGGGCTAGCGCACTTATGACTTTAACTAGCCCTTCAAAAAAATTACTAGTCTGGGGCTACCGGGCTAGCGTTAGTGTTGAACCCTGCTTTAGAGATAGATATTTTTTAAATGTATATTTCTTTTAATTCTTTTTAATTAATTTATTCCAAGCTCTATTTTTCCCTAAAATTTCTATTTTTATACATGTTATAGCCACGTAAATGAAATCATACCAAGTATTGGCTAATGAGTACTTATATGTACATGTATATTGTATATCTATTATTTCATGCACATGATGCAAGCAAAAATAGTGTTTATCACTGTCATGATTGTATATAAAATTATCTTAAAGGAGACTGGACACGATTTTTCACTTTTTCATATTATGATAAAAATCTGTCATAAAATGCTATCAAATATGAAATACGCCCTTGTTTTGTTGATATACACCTTAAAACACCACTTTTTAGGCATTTGTTTATGGCCTCTGAAATATGCAAAAAATAATCGGCGATTGAGCCCAAAACGAGGCTTGACGTCACACGGGCCACTGGTCCATCATTGCATATTAAAACAATGGTATATCATGTATATAGTCAATGAAAAAAATCGAGAGAGTTGTTAAAATTAAATTGACAGTTCTTTAAAATGCATTTTTATGAATATATTTGACTGCAGTTACCAACAGAAATATAGGATCGGAAATATTTTTTAAATAATTTTCATGAATTAGATTTTTTTTTAGAGCAGTCAGTCTGTAAAGCTTATTAGTCGTCGCAGCAGAAATAAAGTTTGCTCTGTGCATTTTTACATTATACTACGACTTATTGGCGGATACAGGGGGTTAGGAACCCCCCTTACCTCCGAATTCTTTTTTTTTTCAATTTTCGTGTAGTTAAGCAAAATAGCCAGTATGCGAAATCCCCTTTCGAAAATGTCTGAATCTGCCCCTGCAATGTTAACCGGCCGCGGACTCATTTACTGTGTGAGAAAATTGTTAACTGCTTGCTTACTTTGCGTTATTTAGCACCCAAGGGGCAAAGGTATTTTCCTACCCAGACAAAAGCCCTTTCCAGAGCTTAATGTTCAGAAAGAAAGAAAAAACTACTCTATTTTGATTTTATCTCTGGTTTACTGTATTTTGATTTTATCTTTTATTTATATTTTTTTTCATTGAAATTCAGATAAACGTTACATGCCGAAATTTGGCATAAAATAAGGGTTGTAAATTAATACATCCCGTGGCTTGTGTATTACTTTATTTCAGGTTGATTGAAGCTGCAGGTACTTGCAGTCGTTTAAAGGTTCAGTGATCATACTGGACTGCCGCACCGCAGGTGTCATACCTGTCAAAGTACTGTGAATTTACAACAGGTGTAACAATCACCCAATGTGAAGTAAGCGGTCAATGCTCACACCAGTGTAAATTTGCAATTTGCATCATAAATTAATTAGAGTTCGTCTAGATTTTCAATTTT
This sequence comes from Arcuatula senhousia, assembly GCA_963971305.1. Taxonomy (NCBI): domain Eukaryota; kingdom Metazoa; phylum Mollusca; class Bivalvia; order Mytilida; family Mytilidae; genus Arcuatula; species Arcuatula senhousia. The sequence continues at coordinate 12,732,663 of OZ020312.1, forward strand.
GTTTGATCCTGTGTTTACCTTGAAACATATGGAAGAGGGATATCTTAGAGGTGTCGGGTTCGTCCATAAGTAGATCCGTAAGAATAAATATGTACGTTGTAAGTCTTTAGCGGACTTCAAGTTCCTATTTTGGGGCAGCGGAGGCATCAATGGACACATTCCTTTTTAATTTCAGTTCAAACCTAAATTGTTGCGTTCTTCTGTTCAGTGTAGAGACTTCGCAATAAATATCGGGACATGATCACACAGAAAGAATAAAACAATACAGTCACTAGTATTTGTAATATTTTGACAGAAGCTAACAATATACTCTGCAAAATGGTTTAAAATATGCTGCGTGATAGGGTGATATTGAACGCCCCTTCACGTTTGAAACATTGAATTATTACAGTGATTCCGAAGCTTTTTCAGACCGTCAGACAAGTCCAACAAAAACTGATTCGGTCCAGCAAAGATTTTAGGAATTTTATATTGAAATGTTAGCACACATGCACCAAAATGTATGTTCGGTCTGGGAAAAGTAAAAATACCTTCGGAATCAAAAATAAAACTCCCTGATCAGCTCGTATAAAACATAAATCTCAGCTGAGACAATTAAACTAGTTTTAATTTTCTCAGATCTCAGTTTTCTAAATCCTATAAAATTGTAATACCATGTAATTACCCCCCCCCCCCCAAAAAAAAAAAAAAGTTTTAACAACACTTAGTGTTGATAAATGTTTTGTATTGGAATTGAATGAATATATAGGCACAGTTACTTTAAATATGATGCATTTAATGAACTCCTATTGAATACATTAATTTAAAATTTCTATAAACAAATTTGCAGCATGAGCAAAATTGGTCCGAAGCTGCATATGCCATGGTATATTTAGACTCTATATTTGAGTCGCTATTCTAAATAGTTGTTGGTCGATCTTTTAAGATATTTTCAATATCCATGGCTGAATATAGAAATTCAGAAAAAAATATCATATTTACTTTTTTTTAATTCAAAAACAATATCATATTGCATTAATTGCCATTAATTTCTTATGCAGTAAAACGACAACTGGCCCATATTGCGTCATCAGGTCACGTGACACCTATCTCATTAAAATTTTCTGGATCGGCGGAAACAATAAAATGTGATGCTAATTACCCAAATTGTGATCTAATTCAGGAGAATTGATTAGTTTTATGGTGTTTTTTACTATTTATGATGATAATAAGATCTAATATAAAAATATCAAAAATCGTGTCCAGTCTCCTTTAATGATTAAAATATATAAGTTTCTATTGTGTAACTTGTATGTCCTATGTCCCTATGTACATGTACTTGTTTTTATCAATTTACATCATTATTGTACATTGTATCTTAAATTTTGGAGGGTTAAAAAAATCAATGTTAACATTGTGAAAACGGATGAATAAAGATTGCATCTATGAATTGAGTCTGAATGAGAATAAAAAAAATACAGTTTAAAGTTTAACATACTTTCTTAGGTCAAACAGTGTTATCCTGTTTCCCACAGGGCTGATGACGCTGTTCCCATCTGGTGTGAACAGAACATTTCCTTTTCTGTAGACTGATCCTAATAAATTAGAAAACTGAAAAAAAAACAAGCAAACATAATTAAAACAGAGAAATTTATTCCCCCCACTACGCCCGTAAAAAGTCTTCTCAATTTAGAAAATGCATTACAATTTTAACTTGTTTTTTAAATCACAATCAATTATACATGCATGACATGTACATGTTCAAACATTTTTTTACCTATTAAAATGAGTCAAAATACCTTACCACATGTAATGTTACAGTTACTTGTAACTAATGAGGAGTGACTTTCACAAATATTCAAAAATTATCATCGACTTCATTGTACGCAAGTTAAACTACATGTATACGGAAACTATCTTTTTCTTCCAGGTAAGAACCCAATTCAACAACTGAAATCGTGATTGGCACAACTGATTAAACTCAGCTTTTTCAAAAAGAATGGAAAACGCAGGTACAAATATCTAGTAGTCAATTATACATGTACCAAGACTTACTTTGTCAGGGTGTCGGTAATTTGTGTAACCCGAACCCGAACCCGAACCAAGATTTCAGAACCGAAAAAAGTCAAATTCATTTTTTCGCAGTTATATTAGCAATTTCATTAAATATTTTAATGTCTTCACGTTTTTATCGTATTTTACTCTTAACTTTCATGTTTTTATTAGGAGAAAATTACTTTTTTCAACACTTATTTGATAAAAAATCGATTCCAAGTTGGTATTTTGTGTAACCAGACTTGTGTCAATCTTAATGATAATCAGGATTATGTACGAAAAACAAATATATCATTTACTGGAACTTGTTCAACTGACAAGATTGTGTTTATTTAGTCATCTAACACGCGCGTGCTGATTTCCTCTGTCTTATTCAGGATATTTTATCAATGTGTGAAATTAATATTATATATTGCTTTTAGGCATATACGCACTATGCTAGGTGCTAAAAGTGTTAAACTTCATTCATTCTGTCACTTTTTAATATTTTTTTTCATAAAACTATCCCACATGAAGGTACTATATTTCTCGCCTGCAAAATATATAAATTTCAGCATTATTTTATCTTCCATTCTATCTCACTGAGTGTTTAGTATCCAAAGTACAACTACTTAAACACGAGCAGATTTAGAAAAGATCTGAAACATTATTACAAAGGTAATTATAATTGATTATTTTGTTTTCGAGTTTTTTTTTAATTTCACTGATATATTTGTAAAAATTACCGAATCAGAGAAACTCGGAATATTTCAACGTGCAAAGTAGTAAAAACATACGTGGTCATGGTCAATCTAGTCTAGTGCAAGCAACTGTCTTATAGTTCACTTTTGGCATCTATAGTAACAACAGATTTTTTCTTAAATCGGTTATATTGCTCTCCAACTGAACATGCATGATAGTTTTTTAATCATGTTTTGTTCGTTTAAATTATAACGTTAAAGTAACCATTACACATTAAATCTTGACTACTTTCCAATTCATTATAAGACTCCATTGGTAAACTTTTCCTCTTCTTTATTTTTAGCTTGAAATCAATTTGAATATAAAGAAACAATGAGTCTGTTGGTGAAATCATCTGGTTATGATTCCTCTTTTCCACCCTTACCTCAAATTACGAATTTACAGGAAAAGCGTCTTAAAGGAAAATGTGCGGTTATGAGCTATAGAGATGTTTTGACGGGACTTAATGTAAAAAAATCACCAACAAGTCCACATTCAAAAGTAACCAACGGTTCTATAGATATCAATAACTTAGAGGAGTTTCCCTATTTATGTGTCCAGTCAGGCGGTGGATCAGTACAGCAATCCGTGGTATATAAAACTAGCGCTGACTATTTGGATTTCAATGAAGCTTCCTCAATTTTACTCAATCCAGATCTTAATCGAGTATCTGAAGTTCCACCATTTAAACCAAAGGGCAATGAAGTATATGTTGTTAATGGAATATCGGGGAAAACCAAAGACTGGGCGTGTGATGGATACAGATGGGTAAATAAAGGAAGGTATGGTATTCCTAAGAAAAACCCCTCTGTATACGTGAGATGTTACAATATAAGTAATGGACCGAATGACACAAAGGGATCAGATTTATTTAGACGACGTGTATACTTTATAAACGATTGTACCGTTAAATTAATTCAGTATCTGGGAGACGAATCTGCGTATGTCCCATTCCCTCACGGAAATGATAAGTCCGAAAATCCTACCGAATATAGAAGAACTTTCCCGTCCGTTTTGCAAGAAATAAAGGATAAAGGGACTGAAAAGGAACCAAATGCTATTTATAAAGAAATGGTAGTTAACAAAAGCGTACCAGCACAATATCAAGGAGTGATGAACCCCCGAAATAACGAACAAGTACGGAATCTACAAAGAAAAATCAGAAGGGAGAGGCGACTTTCTCACGACCAAATATATAATACTTTGCAGCTGGCGTATCACTTGGACGGCAATATCCACGACATAGCTATCTATCCTGACTTATCTTGCCTGATCGCGCATCCAGAAATACTGAGTGAATTAAACAAAGCCATAGCTGTGAAATCGGATGAGCCCGTTATCATCTCTTATGACACAACTTTTGAAATCGGTGACTTTTATGTATCCGTTTTAGTTTTTAGACATGTACTTTTCCAAGGGGGCATCACTATTCCCGCAGCATTTCTCATTCACGACAGGAAAAGTGGAGAAATTCATGACCGGTTTTGGAGAAAAATGGTTAAATTGGTTCCTAATTTCGTAAAACGCGAAACCGTAATAGTTACAGATCGAGAATTTGGACTAAGGAATGCTATCTTAGAAAATGTACCGAAGGCAAAACTGTTTTACTGCTGGAACCACATTCGCAGCGACATTAAACATTTTTTACGTGAACACGGAGGTGGAGCGGCTGACAGAGCAGTGTACACTCGCGACGTTATATCTTTGCTACAGTCCGAAAATTTGGAGGAATTCAACAGAAACCTGAACGACTTATCCGATAACTGGAGCATGCCATTTAAAGAATATTTCCATAACAAGCTTGAAGAAGATATCGTCAATCATGCAGCACGCTGGATTTTAGAAGATGCCAATGTTTATGATCCATATTCCGGTACAACGAACAATATCGTCGAAAGTATGAATGCTGTGATTAAGAGGTTGATAGAATGGAAAGAAGTTCCAATCGATTCCGCCGTTTTAAGTTTTTATTACCTTCAAGTGTACTATGTTCACGAACTTTTGCGTGCATTTTGTGGAGTAGGAAATTACAAACTAAAACAAAGGCACGCAAACGTTGCCGTTGACCCTGAAGATATACTCATGCCAGCAGACGTATGCCATCCAAACGATATTGTTGCCCTGGTGAAAGCCGAACTGTCACTTAAACCTATAGTCAAAGAGGAGAAGGAGAACGAAATGTCTTCACGTCCATCAAAAGAACATGAACATTTGAAAAGTACGTCTCAACGCGCATTAGCTATCGCTGCAGTAAAGGAGAAACGCGTTTTCCATTTACCTGAAGCTGGTGCATTTGTGGTCGAAGGCTCAAAAGGTGATAAGTACAGTGTTCAGCTCTATCCTAAAGAAACGTGTGTATGTCCTTCACTAAGTTCTTGTTACCATTTACTTGCGGTCAAAATGAGTATAGGAATTGAAGATATATGCGAGAAACGAGTTCTCAATTTGACCCAGTTACGTAAGAACACCAGAAAAAGACCAGATAAAAAAGCAGGAAAGAAACAACCAAGACCATGTGATGAAGTTTCGGTTATACCAGCTCCGGACTCTACTAGAAAAACATCATTTATTTGTTCCACCCCCGGAAAGGACGAACCGACAACAAAGTCACCTGGCTGCTATCAAACTCCGCGTTCAATTCTTAAACGAAAACGGCAGTCACCTTCAAAATCATCAACCAACTCTAGAAAAAAGATAAAGTTTGAATCCCCGGAAATTAAAACTTGCGACGAAAGTCCACTGCCAAATGTTTCGGAAATCATAGATACTTGGGATTCTCATTTAAAAAAAGTTACAAAAAATGTAGAACCAGGACATGAAAATGTGAATCAACCAACCAAGGAAAAGCTAACAAATTCACCCGACCAACCCGTTTCTAAGCGAGCGTGGCTGAGCCTTTCGGACAAAACGACACTTAACTTTCGCCAAAAATTTGATATAGTCAATGGGAACAAATTATGTTGCAAGATTATCAACTTCTCACAAGAACTTTTGCGCAACCAGTTTCCTAAAGTCAATGGTTTTCAGTACACTGGATATGTACCCGTCTTTTCAAACGATATGTGGCACTACACTTTGAGAATGGGACATGTTAAGCCGCCGTCTGTGCAAATTCATCACACAGGGCATGATCATTGGGTGACTTCAATCCAAGATATTAATGATTCCATTTACTTGCTGGACAGTAAAAACCCACGACAGACAATATCATCATCAACACAAATACAACTTTGCAGAATTTACAATCAACATAGTCCTAAAATAGAAGTAAACATTCCCGTCGTTCAAGAACAAAATAATAACACAGATTGTGGGCTCTTCGCGATTGCATTTATGACCGAATTTTGTTTCCGTAATTATACCGGAGGGGTCAGTGTGAATTTCAATCCTGATTTGATGAGATCTCATTTGTATAACTGTTTTCTGAACAAAATAATGGAACCCTTTCCTCAAATCGAAGCTATTCAAAAACCAATAAAACTGTGTAAAAATGCTCTCACCAATAGCATCGTAGAAATAGAGAAAGAATGTGCAATAGGTTGCAATTTGCCGAACTTTTTTGACAATATGGTGTCTTGTGATTCGTGTGAAAAGTGGTATCACTACAGATGCGCTAGCGATGATTTAAGAGACAGCTTTTCTGCAGACAACACATTTACCTGTCCAAGATGCAGATAAGTACATTAATATATTTTTAAATTGACGTACGTGTGCGCAAACTATTTTCATAAAAAAAAAACTGTTTTTTGTGTACCTTCTTACCCAATTCCCCCTATAACCACTTAATCTATAATCGCATTAAGGGATTATGTTAGGCGCGGGTTACACAAATTACCCACTTATTGAACTTTTTTGGTTATAAAACGCAAGATATTACCATTTTTTTTAGTTTAAAGCAATTCTTAATCTAATTGTCCTCGATTTTTGTTAGCACATTCTGTTTCAACAGAAAATTTGCGGTTAAATTTGGTGAATTGCCATTTCAAAAATCTTCGGTTCTGAAATTCTGGTTCGGGTTCGGGTTACACAAAATACCGACACCCACTTTGTCATCAGTGAGTCTAAGAAAAAGAACAAATTTACAGAAGACCAAATAATCGACATGCTCAACTTTCTCATTGACAACATATTTATTCAGTTTGGTGGACGTGATTTCAGCAAACAATAGGGATTCCAATGGGCACTAATTGCACACTTTTGCTTGCTGATTTGTTTATTCATTCATATGAAGCAGACTTCTTACAATCTCTTCTAGACAAAAAAGATTGTACACTAGCTTTCTCTTTCAACCTCACGTTCCCTTATATTGATGATGTCCTTTCACTTTGGGTGACTTTCACCATCTCATATATTCCAAGGAGCTTGAGATAAAGGACACAACCGATTCTAGAAAGTCTGCTTCATATTTAGATCTACATCTCGAAACTGACTCTCAAGGAAGACTTTCAACCTTAGGCTCTATGAAAAACGTGATGACATATAGTAACATATATAATTAAACATACTTTGAATGCAAATTTCATGCTGATTTGCAACTAATAAGTAAACGATAATTTAAAATGTTTTCTTTCTGCACATGGCTTTGTTTCGGAAGTACGGTAAAAGCACGACCAACGATGGACAAGAATATCCGGAAAAGGTTTGTTAATTTGCAAACACGGATCAAACCAGACGTCAATCATTTAAAGTCTCATCGGAGTAAAGGTAAAAGATTTACATTATTTTTTTAAGCCAAAAATTAAGCTGGCAACCGGCTCCCTACTGTTCAGATTAGGAGCCGGTATGACCCAATGATAAAATTGATATGATTGGGTATCATCCAATTAGTAAAAAGTTGTCAATCAGAACTGATTAATTAGCGTTAATTAACGATGTTTACGTATCTAAAGATATACCATGACAAACTTATTCAAAACTTATCTATAACGTTTGTCCAGCGTACTTGACGATTGCCTAGCGCATGTGTGACGATTGCAGAACGCATTCATAACGTTCGTCTAACTTATAATTTTTGCTCTGATGAGAAGCCAGGAATTCTGTTCTTTTTATTTTAGTATAATTTTACAATAGCCCAAATAAATTATTTGTCTTGTTGTATTGATTAATAAATATAGATAAATCATGCAAATTTAGTTTCATTATAAAAATATTGCTTTTCGGCGAAATATGAATGTATAATTATTTTAAAGCCGTTTTTTTAACAAATAGTGATGATATTTGCACTCAGTCTAAAAGAATAAAAAAGATATTATAAAATTTATATTTTGATATGTCCATAATATACACAGAGGAATGCATGCGCTTGTTAACAAACTCTCAAAATCTCAAATGAGTATATACATGTAAGAAATACCGCTCTGTAGAGTTTTGCCTGGCATCATTTTTACTGCACTTGACTAATCCTAATTGATCGCCGACAGCATGACGGATGTCCTTAATAGAGAAAAACGCGCGTGCTTAATGAATATTAAAAATACACATTATTTCTAATGAGTATTGAAGTTAGACTGTCGTTACTCGTTGTATTTGAGGATTTTTCTACCAGAACATGTCCACCGAAAACACGCCTATCACGACAGACCTGTGCATTACAATTTGCAAGAATCACTTTCCATTCCAGACCATCCAAGTTATCCTTGTTATATTCAAGATTTTTTGGGCTTTGTTCATTGATTTTTTTTAGGTTTGAATTAGTATTTTAAGCTATTGAAATAGACTTCCCCCCTTGTACATGTTGTAATTCAATGTATTTTATAATTCTGGCCAGTGGGGTTGATACGCTACTCGTTCGTTACAATGACGCTATGTGCGCTCTGTACACGTTTTAAAAACGTTGAATAAGTTTCTTGGTCGTTAGAGTGACGCTGGACGTGCGCTGCTCTATTGCTAGACACACGTTGCACGTTTGTTTCCATTTAGCTTAGCGTTCGTCAAACGCATTTCAACGTGCGCACAACGACCACATAGCGTACATCAGCGTGTGTATAACGTCCTTCTAACTTATGCCTAACATTCAAATAATTTATTCCTAACACGTTGGCGAACGTGCATGTTGAAAAATTTGCGACGCACTCGACGTTCACCAACGCACGCTGACGTTCGCTAACGTGTTTGTAGCGTGTTCATAACGTATACAAAACTTATGCAACGCACGCCAGCGTGTTGAAAATGTATTCTAAAACGTCGGCACACGTTGGCTAAAACGTTATAGTGTGACAGGGCCATAATATCAGGTATGATTGCAGACAACAAATTATCTCTATCTTCGAACGTTTTTGTAAAATTGAAAAAAAATGTAACAGTTTATAAATAAGCGTTTTAAAAAATGACAAAAAAATCATTAATAAATGAAAACTTTTTTAAATTTTAGATTTGATCCGTGTCACCGAAAAATTGGCTTTTTTTCGCGGACGTCCCGGAAAGCACGGTCAATTTGTGGTATCACAATTTTGATCCGCTTCAACATGATACATCGCACATTTAACCAATGAAAATCGCCGACACAAAAATCATGCGACTAACCAATCACATGATTTTGAACGTCATCGCCATCTTGTAGTGTCAAAGGAAAGAAGCCGGAAAATAAAGCTAATTTACTCAAACTAGAAACTTTATTCAATTAATAATGTCTGGAGAACCAATCTACACACCATTCTTTGGAGCTATGGGTGCCACAGCTGCCATGGCATTCAGTGGTAAGTCTGAAAAGTGGTCTAGAAACGACGTCGCAGAACAACATAATTTATTCAATAACATGAAAACCTATAAGTTCTTTCGTATAGTCTTTCTATCTGGCAATCAATCATGTCGTTTAGCATGAGTATGAGAACACAGAATCCTGGCTTTCTGATTATCAAGGGTGGTTTTATTGTAAACTAATACATGTAACATCCAACAGGAGTGATGGCTGCAGTTGTAAAGCAAAATAGTGTCCTATGAAATTTTGTCCACCCTGCCATACTTAACACTGAAAATCTAGAGGACAAAATTTCATATCTCTTAAGTGTTTTATTCCGTCCTTGGACTTCATCATAGGAGTGAATGCCACTCAAGACAGTCATGACAGTACAATGTATTTCACAGCGGACACTATTTTATGTTACACAGTCACATGATCCGCAGTCACAGACACTAAATTCTAATGACTTGCTTCCCTGTTAAGAACCCATCATATTATTTATACTAATCTGTCATTCTTCCATTCCTAACTGCAGTCATATGCAATTCTTTCGTTTTTAATATTACAGGATCAAATAAATGTTTACAGGTCATTATCTGTCAGTCCTGTGCTAACTTCCATGACTGCTAACTATTATGGGGAGTACAGGACTTGTCAAGTTTGAGAAGCTGCTTGTGCGAGATTTGCCCAAATATTGAAAGATCAAAGGAAACAACATAAAAATTCCAAGAAATTTGATGACTATAAGCTTAAGCCTGAGTCTTACACAAGTTGTGTGACTCTTGACAGGTCTGGGAGAAGGTACCCAAAATGAGTAATTACATGTACCCCTCAAATGAGTTACATTTTTTACAATAATTCATGTACATGTATAAAATACAGTACACCAAGAGACATACCGTGACTGAACACCGTGATAGTGGTACACCACTCTTAGAGACATTACAAATATCTTTTTTGTGGTTAAAGATATTTCAAAAATTCTTTTTGGAAATTGTTCTGTATAATCATTCCTTCAAAATGTAAAATGAATTTTTTAAAAATCTTTAACCACAAAAAAGATATTTGTTATGTCTCTAAGAGTGGTGTACCACTATCACGGTGATCAGTCACGGTATGTCTGTTGGTGTAGTGTAAATTGAAAAAGATTATTCTGACTTATATGTAAGATGGCACATCTTTTGCCCTTGTGACTTTGTGTCATTAAAAATGACCAAAAACTCCTCGATAAGTCATGGATGAGAAACCCTGAAGCTTTACATGTTAAAACATATGGCAACCCTGAATACAGAAATCCACCTTTATTCTTTCATCCAAATTCTGTTCCTGTAGTAAAACTAGTGATTTACCAAGTTAGAACTGTACATCAGGTGTTGCTCTATTTTTGGCCAGATTTCACAGAGTAAAAAATCCGGGTTATAATATGGTGAATGTTTGGCGGGCGGGGAACAAATTTTAAATGATATTAAATTAATGATCAAGATGATAAACTCTTGCATTGTCATGATTGTAGATTTCGAAATTTTGGACTTAAAACTGTTAAAACCCTAATTATATAAATTTTCAAATTTGATTGAAGTGTCATCATGCAATGGTCATATTAAAAAAAAAAATTTAAAAAGCTTATGACTTATTGTATCATGAACAAATGTATGTGGTGTACAAGTTGGACTTCTACATGTTCTTTATAAATTACTCCAGAAAATAAGGGTTGCTGACAAGTCCTGTCCTGGGTTGATCATTGCTGCCTATGTCCACATCTTTAATCAATCTTAGTATTTCTTTTCATCCTGTTACATGTACACTGTACAGTCACCTCGTTACTTTTGTTTTTTCTTTTTTTCTCCAATGTGCCCTTGGGGCTCCATATCAGTGCTATCCATGACCCACGTGCATTCACTTGGATCATGTGGATGATTCGAATGAAAAAATGAAACTTAAACACAAGTTTTCTTTACACATAATTTAATGAGCAAAGGCCCTGATCATGCTGGTCCTAATAAAATTTACTTTTATCTTTAACTCTGTAAAGTCTTGATTTTAATTTTCCCACATTTGTACATGTTCATGATGTTGTAGGATCTTAATCAGATGAAAGTTTGAAAATAATGCACAGCTTTTATTTCATGTATTTTTATTTTCAACATATGTTCAACAAAAACATTTAATTTAACCACTTTGTACATTTAAATTGATAGATTGATTACTTACACTAGTAAACCTAAAAGGCTAAAAACCCCGGATTTTGGCCAAAACATTGAAGACAGTCGAACATCTAGACTTTTTCCGTTTCCTTTAGCCGTCGCCGATGTTTTTATCCCCGTCGTAATAACTTTTTCCCAATCCGATCTATTTTGCCGTGTCGTGAGATTTTTCGCCGTCCTAATAGCCACGCCTATCGGTGACAGCCGAGATCGACGATCTGATTGGACAGTCATTTATCGGGTGAAATTCGTGCACGTGGTCTAATTAACAATTCGATACGGTCGATCGACGTATTTTACAATTCTAATTATGCAGTGGTTGAAATTTATTATTGTCGAATTACTAATTATTGGGTTATATGTCTATGGTTTGATTAGTAATAATTTATGAAAATATTTTTTTTTTTAATTTGAAAAGAAAGTATAATTAGATTTACGTAATTTTATCATAGAAACATACAGGTCTATGGTTTGCAGAACGGAAACGTAAGAAATAATTATTTGTTTATATTTCGGGACTCAAATATATTAAAGAAATATATTTTTTTTCATATTGTCTTGGGCCAAGGCGGTGTGCAGAAGATTCTGTTCACCGGCATGGGCTGGTCACGTTGATGGCCGCTGGCGGTTCTCAATTGTCATTTATTCAATTGTCGCGTATTTTTATAAGTAACATAGGTTTCTTTACTGATACTCACTGCTTAGCAGGCCGATGGGTTTCGATTAAAATTTTACCGACAAGTTGTAATAATGTTCACGATTTAATGCTTATCTTTTTTTTGTAGACATCTGGAGTAAGTATTATTATAAATTTTATGTTGTTTCGTTTAATGAATTTAATGACAGGACGTCATGTTTCATACTTAATTATTGTTTTTGTTATTAATTTTAATATCTTTTTTTGTGTATTTATTACTGTTCCTACTAACATGTTCATGATGTTTATTCTAACAACCTATACATTCGCGGTTATCAAATTTTGAAGAAATCATTTTTAAATGTTTTTCGAACGGAAATTGGTGAAAAATGACTTTCTCGTAATTCAAGAGATCCATGCACGTTCTTCATCAATTAAAGCAGGGTTAATGAGGCAACAACATAGCTCATATTTTTTTTCGTACCACACATTAACTATATAACAAAATATTGATAGGGGATAAGTCGCCGACTTTTTATCACCCACTTGGTATTCGTATGTCCTTGTGCAACACGACGTTAATTGTCCGATAAAGCCGAAAAATAGAGTAAATTTTAATGATAAAGAAAAAAAGAAGTAGCTGTTATTCTTTCCTGTAAAACATCACATTATTTTTTTTTTTTGAGAGATTGGAAGATGCACTATTTATTTTTCTGTATATTATCTTCTATGGAAATATTTTCCCAGTGTTCACACCGGCTCGCCCGACTATTTTGTTATTTTCAGAATTTGTGGTATAATCTTTTTATACCCCATCAACGAAAGAAAGGGGGCATATAGTGTTCGGGTTCGTTTGTCCGCTCGTCCCAAATGTTGCGAGATGGAGCATTATGGTTTTTGGACGTATTCTTGTTTAAAGAGCTTTACATCTTTTTATAGTTCCAGTCTGCTCCTGGGCAGGGGTTCACCAACTGAAACTTAGGGATCGTGGCTTTACTTTATTTCTAATTCTTTGTTGCCATCTATTCATTGTGTCTTTTTAATTAATTCTTTGTGAGTTATTGAGTGGGAGATGTAACATCAGTACTGGATGTCAATGTATATATATGTGAAAGTAAAAGTTTAAGTCATGAAGTTAACGTTTCATTCGACGTCTTTACGTATCAAAACTGGTTTGTTCTTCCATAGCTTCTGGGAATATTAATATGATCATGACGTCTGCATGGAAACCTAAATGTTGTCGTAGCTTAAGAAATTTTACGGAGGACATCCATGATTTGTCATATCATGGAGCTATGTTATAGAAGGAGCTATTATACTTGAAAATAGTCTTGTTAATATCACGTTGGTCCTCCGCTGATCTATTAGCCCCTTATCGATAAACCTATTTGTGTTGGGGTTTTTTAAAGACAGCGCAAAGAAGTGACTATATTTGATTATGTCCAGTTAAGAAGCCATCAAACAACAATAAAGAGAATTGATTAAAAAAAAAAACATTATATAAAATATTGTTATCATCTGCATATACAGATTCTGCATAACGCTGGATATCAGCGTTTGTTTTGTCTTCCTTTACCGGATTTGACACACTGAATTGGAAATTGGCAGCGCGGCGGGTGTGCTATAGCAGGCAGGAACCGCTTACTCTTCCGGAGCACCCGAGTTCACTCTTGTTACGACTTGAGTTCGCGTTGTTGATTTCTGTTCGGTTGTTTTTATGTTTTGTGTTTCCTTGTGCTGTTCTTGTTCATGTTTACCGGTTTTGTCGTTGCCTTTTCGGACTTTTGACACTCGAATGCCCCTTTGGTGCCTCTGCTTATATCAAAGACATGAACCCTGCCGATGTGTTAAAATTATAGACTATAATCAATTAATAGCTGCGTCGCTGTCTAAACGTAAGATGTCCCTGTTGTAGGAGCTTCTTCTATATATCATAACTCCATGGTCGTATATAGACGCACAAAAAAGGAAATTCTACATCGATACCTCTGACATGCATGGTTTAGTCAAGTATTGCCGCCCTTTACGTTAAAATCTATATCATTGGCAATATCACTGCAGGTTTTTTTTTTGTAACAAACAGGAACTGATCGTCCGGAGCATCGGAGTTCACTTGATTATAGTATGATAGTAAGGGCCGATCCCCAGTGACAGCTTCTGCCTGGCAGTTTTTGTAAAAAAAACCTTCTTGCCCACAAATTAAGAAAAATAATCTTTGCTTATTTTGATACCTAAATTTGTCGTGGCCTTTTCGGACTTGCGACAATTATCGAATGCCCCATATGTACACCAAGTGACATTTGCTTCTGGTTCGAACATTCCATATTCTGCACTTTATATAGGAGAGAAGTGTCTTAGTTTTAAGTAAGTTTAACATGTTCTTGTTAATATAAATTAATAAGGCACAAGAAAGTGATTGCACGTGGTTCCTGAATTTTGAAGGCCGTTTTTGAGTTTATTTTCCATGAGGTAAATATACACTTGGAAAAAAATTAAGCACCCCCGTAATTTTTTTAAATCATAAATTTTCAAAACACTTTTTAACCGATACTTAACTGAAAGTCTTTGTAAAGTTGTGTTGCAAACTAAAAAATGCACTGTTAAGTACACTTTAACATGTTTTCAACAAACCAAAAGACATTTTTATTTAGATAACATGACATGGCAAAAATAATGGTTTTTGTACTTAAAAATGGTCTTCGAAAAGTATGGTCGCATGAAGCTTCAAACTGTAATTTAAATGTGAAATCGCACTTGAAAACAAAGATTGATACTGTATCGTCAAAGAGTCATTTTCGAGTATGTCCACCATTAGCACGAATGACTGCTTGAATCCTTGGTTTCATACTACCAGTTTATCGTCTAATAACCTGAAGTATTATCTTTCGCTTTTCAAGGCGAAAATGTGCTTTTAACCGACCGCTTACACCCTTTAAATCATATTTTGAAGAATTAAAGCTGACGAAAATCATGAAAGCTAAAAATTATTTCAAATCATCGAAAAGCACAAAAAGTCTAGGGGTGCTCATTTTTTTTCCAGGTGTATATAAAGGTAATAACAAAACTACCGAACGTTGACCTATCTCAAGTGTCCAAGAGAAACGACAATACAAGGAAGACATACCGAGAAAATGAAAAACCGCAATGATCCTGACCTGGTATAAACATTAAGAAATTGTGGTTGAAACTGGGTTTGATGGGCTTTGTGTCACCCCCTCTTCATTGTGGGGTCAGATAGCAACACAACACGCGGTTGTGGGATCTTGAGGTGATTATCACAGTACAACCACAGACAGGGAGCAAGATTGTTCCATTTATTTTTTAAGGGGCGCAATGGATATATTCTTCGTTATGGCATTTTATTTTTAGAAAAAAAAAGCTATGCTTGTATGGATTTTTTATTTGTAAAGCTTCTATAAATTTCAGCCAAAAATACCATCCTGCCTTTAATTTTATTTAAATCCTTTTTATTTTGCATTTTCACCATAGCCCCCCCCCCCCCCTCCCCTAAAAATCAAATAGTTGGTCCCTGACCTCTCATCAGCAGCATCTGAATCAGAGCACCAAAAGTATTAAAGGAAGAGCACTCAAATAAAGAAGGTCAAATTCAACACCAATTAAGGATATCGACCATGTGCGTTACAAGAAAAGAAACCTGAAGGTGTTTTCAACAGTTTTGAATTAAAACAAGAAGTTGGCATTCGAATGCCCCTGGTTCATCTCCCTGTTAGTCCAGAGAAAGGTGCGCATTTAAATTGTCTAAAATAGTATTTTGAACTGAAATGTAAGACGGCATAGTATCATTGCATCAGCAACATCAACCGTGTTTTCATCAACAATAATGACACGTGAATAAATCCAAAACTTCTTATCAACATTTTATTTATTACCTTTTATTCCACCAAACATATTAAAAAACTTTGTTACATATTTTTCTTTCTGTAAGTTGCTATTCTACTGTGCCTGTGTAAACCTTTACACAGAATACACACGCTACAGGTGTAGACGGTTAATCGAGGGGCGCCTTGGGGATAATTTGACCAAATACTAAATTGGCGATTTTAGTTGAGTATACCCAAATTAAATCTAGTGTTCTATTAAATATTAAATGCAGTAATAAATTCAAATTCGAATTATTCTATTTGAAGGAATCCAAAAAAGGATTGTGCTCAAACAACAGACATTACAAACATGTACAATGCAGTATGCACTTTCTGTGAGGGGCATGCTAGTATCCTGCAAAAATTGTCATTTGCAACGCATTTTCCCATCTTCTTTCCTGTGTGTTAATTAATTAATGATAAATCATAGCATATACACATGTATTAACACTCGGCGTTCCTCACTTAATTATTTTATGACAGGATGTTATTTGTCTCCAGTGTCGTGGTTACTCCCCGCTGACAAAACACTGACACGGCCCTAAGATGATTTGCAAGTTTCAAGTTGGTTTTTAGCGACGTGCTTGCAATTCTGCATAATTTTTTTCATGTTGCGTTTTAGAAAAATAAATTATTTGATATTAACATTGACAAAATATTTTGAAATAAAATTAACCATTTAGAAAAATATAAATCAGTGTCAAAGAATAGGAAGAGAAGCTAGGAGCTAACTTTTTAAATTAAAATTTGAGGTCGAAGTCGACGCAAAACATTAAAGAAAATAATGGGATGTTCCTGGATATAAAATAAATGATTTAATAGCCTTGTATGGAAAGACGGATGCATGCAGTGACCCGACTTCAACATCGGCAACACGTACAACTACAAAGAAATTGGAAAAAAAATGTCTGCAAACTTTGAAATTAAATGATTGGTAGTACTTCACGTCGGGTACACATAGGATTTTCTTAGCATTTTTGATTCACTCTACATGAAAAGCATTTGTACATAGTTTCCATCAAAAAATATTTTATTCCTATTGCACACATAGAAAGGAAAAGAAATGGTTTAAACCAAAACTATAAGCATTTTCGCACGGTTCATTGTTATATATTTATTTGACTTTTTTTACCTGCGTCTGTCCGAAGTTCCGTCACACTTTGTATGTATATAATTATAAGGCATGGTTGTGAAAGCAAGTTGGGGGGGGTCATAAGTAAGTATTGGTGAGCATTGGATTACAAACTTGTTTGCCCAGTTAAATATAGTTCTCGAACTTCTTATATTTTTTTTTTCAATCAATGATCTATAGAGTATTAAAGTTTACATTCTACGTCGCATCGCAACATATTAGCCCTGTACAAATTAATGCGGATCTAGGACCGACGTACCGGGCACCCCCCTCCCGTTTGGTTAGGAACTGTATGAAACAAGAGGTCCCAGAAGGTTTTTTATAATTGCCCCATCGTTTGAAAAATCCCTGGATCCGCCACAGGAGACTAAAATTGAATAGTCAGTTGTCAGAGGAGCTACATCTGATGCGATGTGGACATTGACAAAGATAACAAACAGGAACAAGAAAAACAATGAGTCTGTGAGCCACTGCATGCTGACGCAAAATAGGAAACAGATATCCGACAGACAATACTGATTTGGTACTCGCAATATAGGACCTGATGTAAAATATCAAGCCGATGTGACAGACGGAAGAATGGACCATAGATCTGTATATTAATATACCCAGTTTTATATCATAACTCTATGGATAGACGGACTGTTGTTAACTTATATAGATGTTATGTTATGCCCCCTCTTCCTCGAACTTCTGCTGCAGATGACCAATAATTTACAATATCTGACACACATTTCGTCAACCATGCAGGACTCATCAGAGATATATAAGCTTTATGGTCGATTTTAACAATGAAGAACAGAGAGTATAAACACCTTAAAGTATATATATGCACTCTAAGGAGTATGAATGTCTAGTATATAATCAAACAATGTTACTGTAATTTCAACCCTGAAAATCATCTATATATATTTGCACTCCAAGGAACACGCGAATCGAGCCAGGTAATTGTGTCTAAAGATTTCTACTAACATGTTAAGAATTTTTCATAACCATAATTTTATGTCGTATGGAAAGTCGTAGTGGATCTCCGCATTAACAATTTATTTACAATTTGTGTCAACATGGGGGAAATGTTTAAGTTCCATGAGTTCGACAATTCAATAATTTGACGAACTTCAACGTACAATTTATATTTCTAACGAGCGCAGCCTTAATGGTTTTTAATAAAAGTTATTTCATTCGAGTTGCTGTTAATGCAGTTGATTATAAGAGAAATCTTTTGCGGACTTTAGTAAAAAATACCTGGATCGATTCGTGTGTTTCTAGGAGTGATATGGAAAATCTACTCTAGATGCGCTACTTGTGATTTCGTAATCCTTAGTCCACCATATATGTTCCTGCATGTGATTTCGTAACCCTTAGTCCACCATATACGTTCCTGCATGTGAATACATTCCTGCATGTGAGTGAGAGTTACGATATGGTCTCATTCAAAGTAACAAAGCAAGCCTTAAATTAAACGTGAGTGAATCCTTTTGCAGACAAAGTAAGTATTGACCATCTGCTACGGTAATATATCTGTATATCTGGGAAAAGATTAATTTCTCTATACAAGTTTTTCTCACATCGAATCAGAAATAACACTTTAATTTGTATGGAGACTCTTAGCCTTATTTGACTTTATTAAATTTAGCATCAGCATAATTTTTTTTTCCAAAAAAATTGTTAATTATTTCGGGGTAATATTAATTCATATCTTTGAAAATTTACCTCTTAGTTCCAATAACGAAATATAAGTTTTCAAATCAATCTGTCAAGAGTTTTGCATACGTACGATGTGCCGTATAGACTAAAATGCTTCTTCAATATACACTTTCGAAACTGTCATGCACTGAGAGAACACTCATATTGTTACGACTGATAGTCCGCTAGGGAGTAAAAAATTCTTATTAATTACTAGAGTATTTATAAATTTCTAGATAATTTAACTTTTTTGCTTATTTTTACCACAAACGTGTTACTATGCATAGACCTGTATATAAATATATAAACAGAAGTACAAATATAGTTGGGTTTTCTATCACCCGTGGCGCTCAAATGATGGTTTTCAACAAAGTCAATAAAATCGGCCAATTAAAATAAATGTTGATTGATGGACTAAACCTCTTGGTCATTCCAAATTTAAGCCAACAATATTGAAAACAATTTTGCCGAAAATCTACACGAAAATAGTAATTTCAAAGAATTAGTTCAAAACCCTCAGAACATCCATTCCCCACTCTTGAAACCGCTACGTTATGGATCATATTAAAAGTCTCGGACTACAAATACATTTGCTGTTAATAAACATGCTAAGTTGTGTTAGTCATAGAACAATAACATAAAACAAAACATTGAAACAAAATAAAATGACTTCCCGTCATCTAACATTCTAACGAATTAATGTTAACAGAACAGAAAAATACTTACTCCAGAATTATATCTAAAAATAAACTATATACCATAAACAAATATACATGTTCATGAGTTCGAAATTACATTTTCTTCTATCTCTCTTTTCATTAATAAAGCTATATGAATAATAATTTTAAACTATCATTTTATTCAATCAACGATGCTAAATTAAATTACCCAAATTTAATCAATTATAATACATCGATAATTAGACCACGTGCACGAATTTCATCCGATAAATGACTGTCCAATCAGATCGTCGATCTCGGCTGATACCGATAGGCGTGGCTATTAGGACGGCGAAAAATCTCACGACACGGCAAAATAGATCGGATTGGGAAAAAGATATTACGACGGGGATAAAAACATCGGCGACGGCTAAAGGAAACGGAAAAAGTCTAGATGTTCGACTGTCTTCAATGTTTTGGCCAAAATCCGGGGGTTTTAGCCTTTTAGGTTTACTAGTGTTAGTTCAATTAATTTTAAAATATGTCAATCAAAATTAACAACTTGTACAATTTGCATTTGCAAGATAAATCAATAAAAATCAAACAAACATATTTTTTTTTAGTGAATACCAGTCCAACAGTATTAATTCTTCCATTTAATTCCCATTGTTTTAAAGTTCATGAGCTTCTTTTTGTCCGAATCGACAATTAACATGACAATATTGCAGCACAAACTTGGCAGGATTCATGACTTATCTGCATTACTTAAAATGTACTTTGTGGTCTTCAAATACATGTAACACACATATATAATCATATTCCTTTCAATGTACATGTATCATGGGTATAGCATTCATAAAAAAAAATTAAGTTGCCCTAAATGCAAATCTTCAATATTTTGTGACATGCTTTTTTTTTTATACAAGGCCTAAAATAAAATTAGGTTTGTTTGCCCTTCCCCTACCAACCCACTTAAAATGCCCCCTACTCACAAACTTTTAGTGCCTATATCCAGAAAGAAATTTTATTTTCTCAAAACTCTTAATGACTTTGACTATTTTTTCTTTCAAATTATGTAAAGATATAGGATTTTCATTAAATAGTATGAAAATAATTTACCTACCTACTCAACTTGAAATTTGTGAGTCGGGGAAGGGTAAATAAATTATTTTTAAGACTGGCCCAAATTGTTGTAGCAATTTGATTGGGACTAAATCTGGATGTCCCAAACGACTACGCAACCTGTTATTTTTAACTCTGACTTTAAACTCTCTCCAACTCATTCCTAAATTTGATCTAGATCCATTTATTCCATATCCTAACTTTCCTCTGACATTGATTTGCTGTGTCAGCCACCTACAATTGATTGTTACCATGGAAACGTCATTTTCACACAGAACCATATAACAGGGCTACAAATATTGATTGATTCAATCAATAGACGGATTCATTAATGATTATTGGTAGCTGTCATTGAAAAATACATCTGTAGTAATTATTTAAATCATTGCCTTACTATACAATATGGATTTACTGCTTCTATGAATGGAAATCAATTTGCATGTTTTTTCTTAGTGTACTTTGATTGAAATTGATCAGATTTTTTGCCAAAAAGAAAATTGAAATGAAAAATGCTAAATTGTTTTAAAGAGTAAGACCCTTAAAGCTTGTATACTTTGTCCATCTGTCTGCAAACATATGTGTTGTGCACACTCAACTCCTAAACTATAAGATTCTCAGGCATGTTAGAGGTACATACATGTACATGTACCATGCTAAAATTTTACACAGTGACTTGGTATAATTTGAAGATGATCACATTTAAATTTTATTTAACTGAGCAAATATTTTGGCTAAGATATCAATAGTTTTTTTCACAAACAGGGCCTATGTATTCTTCTAGCTAGTCATAGTAAAAATTGTGTTCTTTTTGTCTCGTAAACAATTCCAAAATGAATCAAATAAAATAGCTTGATAAACATGATAAAGTTCACCTACATGTAATACTTTAATGTTGCTACAATTTTGTTTCAAGATGATTCACTGATATGAAAATTTGGTGAAACTTTTCTCAGAAACAGTACATTAGTATAATGAATTTGGTACATGAAGTGTGGTTTGCAGACCCCACTCTTTTGTTTTTCCCTTGCTTGCGGTTTCCAGTCCTTGAAACTACTTTTGGTGTATTAGTTTGATACTGATATTCTACATAGTCTTCATTTCTCTTCACAGCCCTCGGTGCTGCCTATGGAACAGCTAAATCAGGCACTGGTATTGCTGCCATGTCCGTGATGAGGCCCGAGCTGATCATGAAGTCTGTCATTCCAGTTGTCATGGCTGGTATTATTGCCATTTATGGTCTGGTTGTTGCTGCTTTAATAGCTAACAGTATAGACAAGTCTTATACATTATTCAAGTAAGTAAAAATATAGTTCCAAGGTATAACTTTTAAATCTGCAACATGTCATTTGTGCAAGTTTTCTGCTTTTAAAATTTTGTTTAAACCAAAATTTATCAAATTCTGTTGACTGCAATAGCATGAATAGCATCTCATGTAAATGAAAAACTAAATCCATTCAATGTATACACAATGTCAAAAATACCTACGAAAAAAAGTAAAATGTACCTGTAGCCTTGATAAAAACAAAAAAGCATATACCCGTATGTACCAGCACACCATAGTGAATCTCCAACCATGATACAAATTGGTCATGAAAGCTGTAAAGCAGTTTCTTCCTCTATACAGAGAGGCCATTATAACAATAAAATTTAATAAAATCAACTGTTAAAACCAAAGTTAATTTAAAAATATTCTCAATAAACCATTAGTACATGCACACATACTAACATGAATGCATATGTTTTGTTTTAAACAATTTATGTACATGCATGTGCATTGTATAATATGATGTTCTTTTAATGAGTAATTTATTGGGTATTTTTCAGGAGTTTTACACATCTTGGTGCTGGTCTAAGTGTAGGTTTGAGTGGTCTAGCTGCAGGATTTGCTATCGGCATTGTCGGCGACGCTGGTGTGAGAGGAACAGCACAACAGCCAAGATTATTCGTGGGAATGATTTTAATTCTTATTTTCGCTGAAGTGTTGGGTCTTTACGGACTGATTGTCGCTCTTATTTTGGCCACAAGACAAGGATAGAAGGAAAATCTGCTCTTTAGAACTTCTCTCAAACACTTTAATTTCTCCCAAGCTCTAAGACACAAAAATTTGACGTAAACAATCACCCATGACATTTTCACCTCAAATTTTTGTGTCAAAATGTAGGTCATTTTTTGTTTTGTTTTGTAAGAGATCATGTGATATTAAAGAATGTGTCATGTGACTTGATGTGCATGTGAGAAATGTAAATATTGGCCATTATTACTAATTTCCATCATAGTTAGTGCTGGTAATAATGTATTATACAAGAATGTCTCATTTTATCACCAGGCTTAATTTAAATGCAGATAGCATATAACTCTTCAACAAAAATAGCCCTGTTGGTTATTTTAAAATGTTGCAACTCTGATATTTTTTTTTTTGTAAGATATAAACTTAATATATAAATAACTGTAAGAACAAAGTTTTCTTATTTTACAATGCAATTTAACATTTTGCTTGTTTTACATTTTGAACAATATTTTCTATTGAAATGTTTATTTTTATCCCAAGTAGCCAAAACCATCACAAACATTGTTTTGTAGCTAACAAAATTGAAAATAGATATTTCAATAGGGTGTAGACATTCCATGAATATGATTTAATACAAAAGAAAGTATTCAGATAATTTTTGTTTTTGTCCATAGAATGATGTATATATAATTCATTTCTGTTTGTACATGTATACATATGTTGTTGATAGTTGTTAAAACCATCGGGTAAAATACATGTCATGCAGGTTTTGTTCAAACTAAAAAGGAAAATGTTCTGAAATGCAATCTTGTAATTAATAAAGAGATGATCTGTGAAAAATTTAGGCATATGTAATTTTTAGAAAAATCAGTAAAGGGGATTTAATCTTAATTATATATAATTGTAACAAAACATGCTAGTCGTAATATTTTTGTATACTTGGAATAATAAGATTGTTTTCGTCTTCAAAAAAATTAATCTGTGATTTCTTTTGATTTGTGTGTGTACATGTATATAATATAGATATTAAATGGATATTTATTACAAACAATTTATTTCTATCTCTGTCAATGTTTTGTTTTTCTAATTGTGGTAACACTTCACTGTGCCAGTATTTGTCTATGTACATTTGGTCGAAATTGATCAAAAAAGATTTTGAATTTCTTTTCCTTGTACAAGGGGAAATAACTCTTTACTTCTAAGGGGAAGTAATTCTGGAATTTAAAAAAAGTCATTCCCATAGGCTGTTTAGAATGTGTAACCAGATGCATGTATTGTGTAAGGATATGTAGAAATATTATTTGTTTTACCTGTATTGTAATTACCTGAGAATCAGGTATAAGTACTAATGGTAAATAAATTATTAAGTCAAAGTAGTCTGTTGTCCAGGCCAGCTAAAGGGCAGCAAAAAAGTAAGAATTCAGGGCAATCGAAAATAATATTGTTTTAGTAATTGTTAGTTTAAACATATTTGTTTATCCTGGATTGGGAAACAAGCTTAATGCTTATAATTGTTAGATATGTATGTGTCATATGCTTCTTTGACAATAATGGGATATGGAAAAGATGTACATAAATAAGCCCCTTTCAGACTTGTTGTTTTCTTACTGCGACATATATGCATTGGTCTGACTAAAGTGGCTTTGCTTTGGTGTTCTGTGATTTTGTATATCATGAAAGCTCATTTACTTGTTTATTCTTTTCATTCTACATTATTACACCCCACGCAACAAAGTTGCGAAGGGTATAATGTTTTTGACTGGTCCGTCTGTCAGTCAGTCTGTCTGTGATCAAAATTTTTGTAACAGATATCTAAAACTTGTAAAATATATAACTATTATTAAATTTAGGAAGGAAGCAAAGGTGTTCCAAAGGGGTAGGCTTTTGATATTTGGTATGTAGCTTCAGGTGGGGGTCTTGTTTTAGATCTGTCGATCAACTTCTTCCTGTTAAACGAGCCAACTTGGATTTTTTTCACTAAATTTTCAGGGTTGAAAATTTTCATAACAGATTTCTCAGCAACTATTAATTGTAGGTATTTGATATTTTTATTCTTAACTCGAAATAGATAATGTTGACGCGGGGTATGTGAGCATGCTCACTAAGGTTCTTTCATTACAATTTCAAATTTGCATGCAACAGTCAGCATCTTTTATTAGGTGATAAATGGTCCTTGCTTTATGAAAGATAACATGTAAATGGAATTGAATCAACATACCTAATGTGGGCCTGGGTGGCTGAGTTGTCCAATTTTAAATACAAACTTTTATGAATATATGTATATTTCAACTTGTTTATGTCCGGATTATCGCTGAAATATGGCTGGAGAGACAGTAAGCAGACGACAATTAATCATTAGTCAATTACTTCATCGGGTGTTAATTGTACATGTAGTAATTACAAAAACAAGACTTCCCCAACTATATTTCATTAGGCTTGTCAATACCGGTTCCAGCCCAACATGCCTAAGGCTAGAGGAAATAGGTACTTCAGTTTCCTCCACCACTAAAAGTGATTGCTCTGTATGGTCCAGATGTGTAGAAAGGGAATTTTAACACCAACACACACACACCTAGTAATTGTAAAAAATTTGAAATCAATAGCAATTAATTTTAAAAAATTTAATGTCTTTCCAAATCTGAACCTGTGTAAAAACTTGACATTGCAATCATCAAATATAATGCTGTAGAGATTAATTTCAGTTTTGTAGAGCTTTTCATTGTGGGGAAGGCACACATATCTTGTGTTAGACACATGTTTTCTCTAGAAAACTGATCAACGAAACAATTGAAACTTATAGACAATGACAATACATGTAGAATTCAACTTTTTATACGACCGCAAAAAATTTGCGGACGTATAATGGTATGATGCTGTCGTCGTCGTTGTTGCTGTCGTCGTTGTCGTTGTTGTCGTCGTCTGGGGACATTTGGTTTCCGTGCGATAACTTGAGTAAATATTGACCAATTGCTATGAAATTTTTATATGATGTTTGTAACCACTAGAGGAAGGTTCCTATTGTATTTGGGGTTGGTGGCCCTTACCATTTTGGAAAAAAGGGCCAAAAGGGGCTAAAACGGGTGTATTGACAAAACTGTTGTAGAATGTTTATTATTCATTTGATTTTGAAAATTCTTTTTTTATTGAATTCCTTATTAAATTCTGTCAACAAAATGTGTCAATGGTTTTGATGTATATTGAACCGTTACATTGCTACAGGGGGCCAAAGACGGGCCACACCCAAAAAATCAACTTTTTAGCTCACCTGGACCGAAGGTCCATGTGAGCTATTGCCATCACTTGGCGTCCGTCGTCGTCCGTCGTCGTTAACATTTTTCAAACGTTAACTCCTCTAACACCATAAGTCCAATGGCTTTTAAATTTGGCACAGTTGTTAATTAGCATAGGTAGTATAAAACTAGCGTGGGGAATTTTGATTCGTTGAAAAACATGGCCGCCATGGCTAAAAATAGAACATAGGGGTAAATTGCAGTTTTTTGCAAATAACTCAAAAACGGTAACAGATATCAAAATTCTGGCATAGGGTAAAAGTGATCAGCACCTCAAGATCTACCTGCCCAGAAATTTTCAAGAAGATCCAACAGCCGATGTAGGAGTTATTGCCCTTTTTCTGGATTTTTTCAAAATTTTGCACTTATTTAGCCCTATATCTTGAAAACTATACAAGATATTTTAAAAATTCAAATTGCATATGATTAAGCACATCAAGATCTACATTTCATGTAATTAGGTCAAAGCTGTAGAACCATTTCTTTTAGGAGTTATGGCCCTTAAAGCGTCAAAATTTACCATTTTTCATTACTTTTACCCTGAATTTCAAAGATTAACTTGTCTGACACCATACATTCAACTTCAACCAAACTTGGCACAGTTGTTTAATAGCATTAATGCTACAATTCTATTGTTCGGATTTTTGATTCGTCAAAAAATATGGCCTCCATGGCTTAAAATAGAACATAGGGGTCAAATTACAGTTTTTTGCAAATAACTCAAAAACGGTAACAGATATCAAAATTCTGATTGGAGACAAAAGTGATAAGCATCTCAAGATCTACCTGCTCTGAAATTTTCAGGAAGATCCAACAAATGACATAGGAGTTATTGCCCTTTTTCTGGATTTTTTCAAAATTTTGCACTTATTTAGCCCTATATCTTGAAAACTATACAAGATATTTCAAAAATTCAAATTGCATATGATTAAGCACATCAAGATCTACAATTCATGTGATTAGGTCAAAGCTGTAGAACCATTTCTTTTAGGAGTTATGGCCCTTAAAGCCTCAATATTTACCGTTGTTCATTACTTTCCCCCCGACTTGTCTGAAACAGTAAGACCAACTGCATCTTAACATGGCACACTGTTTAATAGCTTATATGCTACAACTCTATCGTTCAGATTTTTGATTCGTAAAAAAACATGGCCACCATGGCTAAAAATAGAACATGGAGCAAATTTCATTTTTTTGCTAATAACTCAAAACTGGTTTCAGATATCAAAATTGTGCAAGAATCAAAAGTGATCAGCATAATAAGATCTACCTGTCCTGAAATTTCGGAAAAGATGTGACTGCTGATGTGGGAGTTATTGTTCTTTTTCCTAATTTTTGCCAAATTTGCACTTATTAAGTCCAATGTCTTGAAAACTAACCAAGATATTTCATAAATTTAAATCGCATATGGTTAAGCACAATAATATCTACAAATATATGTATCTGTGTAGTTCAGGTGAGCGATTCAGGCTCTTGGGAGCCTCTTGTTTATTTGAGGTCCGATTTCCAAAATCTTTTTTTCATTGGAATCCTTGTGAAAATCCCTGTCTGCATTTTTCAATCAGATTTGAAATATCTCTTACTGTTTTTGAGATAAAAGGGGTCGAAGGGGCAAAAATTACCATTTTTAAAAGTTGGTCAAGGCAAATGGTTTTACACAAGAAATTTAGCTGTAGTGAGCCAGCCAATTGTTCTGAAGTTTAAATATGATTATATACACTGAAGGAAGCTTTTTAATGCATTTTGTGGTCCTAACCTTTTTTTTTAAAAGGGCCAAAAGGGGCTTAATTGCGTCAAAAATGTCAATGAATATAGAAATATATTTTTTTCTATTAAACATTAGTGTCAAATATGCATTTTATAGTCCACCATAGGTTGCATGTGTAAAAAAACTTTGTAAGTCCACCATGGGCTGCATGTGACCAAAGCAATAGACTATCCATATTGGGCCTCCAATGTACAGGGTTCAACTTGTTGCGGTCGTATCATGCTGCGCTCGGCGTAGCTTTTTATTGTCTGTATGGGTTTCTGGAACTCCTTAGATTACACCTATTAAAGCTTATGAGCCTATTGATTTTGAAGTGATAGGTCAAGGTTACAAGTAGTGTAATTAATTTTTTCAGCAAATCTTTTGAAAAATTGATAGAACTTTAAGAAGTGTGCACACATGAAAGCTTATATGGAATAATGTAGAAGCTAATTATACCCCCTGCTAATGAAGTTTGTGGGTATATAAGAATCACTTTGTCAGTCCCTCAGTCCACATACCTCATAAGCGCAAATCCTCCTAAATAGCTTAGTGGATTTCGATGAAACTTAAGATACATCATATTAGCTATATGGAGATTTTTAGGAAGAATTTTCATTTCTGTAAGATATCATTCAAGGGAGAAAATTGGGACTTGTATTTTCAAAATAGTGTTCAATGGGAGCCCTGGCAAGTGCAACTCCTCTTGAAGTACTGAATGGATCATTTTAATGAAACTTCACAAGAAGGAAGTTCATCATATGGAAATGTGCTTGAAGGAATTTCATTGCACTAAAATATCATTTAGGGGAGATAATTTGACTTGATATTTGTTGGCAATGTAGAGTCCACAATGAAGCTCATAGTATTCTTATTGATTTCGGGGTCCAGACAAATAATCCACAAATATAAGGACACAACAGGTTCAAAATACAGCGAAATAATATACATAATGCACACAGTACATTTATTTCAGATCAAAATAGAGCAGTACAATAACAAACATTTCTGGTCTCTAGTAACATATTCCATACAATTAATTTTACTGCATTCAAACTGTACATATATGTATCTATAATTGATCTTAAAAAAACAAACAACATGTTCATGATGGCTTTGACATTATAAAGATTAACATGATCATGATGATATGAAGTAAGTTTACTTGTGAACATACAGTTATTGCAAATACTAGTATTTTGAAATTCTTTTTTCTAGAGCATTTTCCCAAATTTTGCCGAAAAAAAAAAGATTTTGATACATGTACATATTGCTATTAAATATGACATGATACATAACAAAGAATATGTCCAAAAGACATCTTGCAACACGTTTATTTCCGCTATCAATTAACCATGACGTTGATGCAAGGGGTATAACTTTATGATGTCAGATTTGTGAATGCTCATTTCCTGATGTTTGTGTAATAAGTTTCATGATAACCATAATTCCTTCATGGTAACCAGATAACTTAAATCTGAAGGTGAATCTTAAGTGCCACACCCCTTTTTTCTGTGATCAATCAGATATATAGTTGATGAGACGGTTCAATTTTGCATAAGGTGAGGTATATTTGTTTAAAGTTTCATGGTGATACAATGTTTCCTTCATGGTAAAAGTAACTTAAACCCGAGAGTAAAGGAACGGACAGACGAATGAACACTTTCGTAGACAGGGCATAAAAATGGGTTTTATGATTGCAGTAACGGATGCATGTTATTCTTTTTAATCCGATAATATAATTGTATTTTGAAAGTTTATAGTGTGAAAGATTCATTTTATCCAATGACTTAATAATTTAAAATTCAACCAAGTCAGGCATATACATCTTGCAAATCTGTTATATAAACTTAACGCTATGACAATGTTTTCTATCTATCACAATTTCATTATAAAACAACAGTATAAATAGGATGATAAAATATTTGTTTCTTGTATAAAATGTCTTATTTCACATAAATAAGTCAGACACAAAAATCTTCTATAAATCAATCAATTGTTTTCTACTGTTTTTTCTGTCAATGATTCTCTATAGAGTTTTTTCTATCAATGATTTTCTAGGGCTTTTTCTAACAGTTCGTTCAATCTTCCAACCATAGATCTGGGGTCATCCACAAGGCCTGCATTTATCATGGCATTTTCATACAACTGAAAGATACACAAATAAATTTTATTGTAAATAGCTCTTACAATGCAATTTGAAAAAAAGTTTTTTGATAGCTGAAGTTTCCCTCAAAATTCTTAAGTTTAAATATAACTATGATGCCAGCAAAATGTTCTGGTAATAAGAACAACTGGTGTACTTGCTACATACCAAATATTAACTTTTATTTAATTGTTTTAAGAGTAATTTAGTAGAATAACTTTATGAAGTACATGACAAAAAATAGGGCATGTAATGGGACATTAAATGATACCCCGCCACGATATAATATCAAATTTTAATAAAATTTGATTTTTCAAAGTGGCAAATCTCAAAAACTATTTTTCAGAATATGCTGGAAATTAATCTTGACCTGTATTTAATTGTAATAAACAGCTGTGCAAAATATCGTTCAAATCCCTTGATATGTTTTTAAGTTATCAGTTGGAAACTCAAAATTTCACGAAATTTGATTTTTCAAAGTAGCCTATCTATTGTACTCAATAGCTGTACAAAATATCATTTCAATCCCTTGACGCGTTTTCATGTTATCAGTCGGAAACTCAAAATTCCATGAATTTGATTTTTCAAAGTGGCCTATCTCCAAAACTGTTTTTCAGATCATGCTGGAAATGGAACTTGACCTGTATTTTATTGTACTAAACAGCTGTTCAAAATAACATTCAAATCCTTTGACCCGTTTTCAAGTTATTGGTCGGAAACCTCAGGGGACGGACAGACACCGAAAAAAACTGAGGGTATAACATAATACCCTGCCACTTTGTATGGCGGGGTATAAAAACAATATGCCCCCCCCTTCACCAAGCTGGGGATCAGGTAGATTAAGTTAACAGATTTTTGCTGAGTTTTTCTAAGCTTTATAAGTAAATTATTGAATAATGAAAATTACAAGGCAACGGAAAAGAAAGCCCTTTGCTGTTGTTCTTCAATGCTACATATTACTGAAAATTTAGGATGGTACCATGAATTTTAAGTTCCTAAAATCTGACTTTTTTGCATTTATCCTACACTCCTGTATGGTATTAATTTTCTCTTTTAAATTCTATCCTGTAAAATCATTAATTACCTGTTCTGCTAACAACCTGCCTAGATCTGGATTGCTCTCTTTCAGTACAAACAACTTTCTGATCAACATGTGGCTGGAATATAATGTCAACGTCAATAATAAACACATAGAAAATATGTAGAAATTGAATAAATATTCAAGGTACATGTACCAGGTAAATTGTTTTAAATGAAATGAAGCCTGGAAGTTGTTGTGGTTTTTATGGGTTAGGCAAACCATGAAATTTGAATCTCAACAAATACAAATTTTAGCATTGATTTCTATGAAGAACTTGTTAAAACCACAGACTCCTGAATCCAAAATCTCTATTTTATTCCCAATCCATGATTGATGACTACTAATTTCACAATATTTGTACAATGATGTCTTAGCAAAGACTGCTCTAGTATGGATGCCAGACAGTGGAGACCCACTTGTTTCATTTCATTGATGTACCAATCAAATGGGGGTACTACCAGGACAGGACAGAAACAGGTTGAGATTCCTAATTCTTGCTCTATGTGCCTCCAGGCATAACAATGACAGTAAACTAGAGATGCACCGGTACATTTAATTTGTGATTGCAAAATCTCTCCTGTTGTGACTTGTCAGCCAGAATTGTTCTAAGGAAATGTCTGGACATCCCTGCCACTGTTATAATACAGGATTGAGTAGACAACCTCTTTGTTACCTATACAATTAGGTTGTTTATTACCTTGGGTTAATCTCTAGTGTTGGTTGTAGCAGCCTGTATCTTTCCTCTTGTGACTTATCAGCCAGTGTTGTTCTGAGGAAATGTCTAGCAGCTCCCATCTCTGCCACTGTTATAATACAGGGATGAGTGGACAACCTTTTTGTAACCTGAAACATCAATAACAAGGAATATTGTCAGCAAGATACATTTTAAGCTCTAATTTTTAGTCTTTACACAAATTTAATATAATATTCATTAATATTTGTGCTTGCTTTTTGCATTTTATCCTGTTGTTTTTTGTCACATGACACATGTCCTCACTAACCACACAAACTGCCTATCACTTTAAAACATTCATTTTCATTTTTTAGATATGGTGTACTTGTACATGAGATTACTTTTCATGTGTACACTATGTTTTTAACCAATATACACTATAAATTTATGTAAATTCTAAAACCTAAGGTTTAACTTCCTCCATCGTAGTTTTGCCCTTAGCTATATACATGTATATTTGGATTTCGTTTGGTTTTATGCATTTTGAACATCTTTTGAACTGTGGATTTTCTTTGTTTGGGTGCTGCTGATGAGGAATAATTTTCCAAAATGTCCATACAGCTAAAAAAAATCAATTGCAGTTGGAGTTAACATATGTGTTGTGGTCTCATATTCAAACTCCATATGCTTGAATTTATTGTCTGGAACTTTGTTGTAATTTATATTTCATAAATTATTCAGGGATTCTGTTAACATACCTTTATTTTCTGAACTTTATTTGTCAGGACCACCTGTAACCATGACATCAGATCATCAGCGTTTCCCTGACTGAGACTCTGCAGATCTTTTTCGTCCACCGTGTCTGTGTCCTCTTTTGATTCCTGAACTTCATTTTCAATGGATTTTAAATATTTCTTATCATACTGTCCCAGCTGCATGAGCACTAATTCATCATAAGGTTCATAACAGAATAACACTTCAATGTCTCTTTTCTGTAGGGCTTCAAAATATGGTGAAGTCTCTGCAAGCTGTCGACTATATAGAAACAATTACAATGTTACTTTATTAAATGCACTTTTGGAGAGAAAATCAAGTTGTTTGAGGAAAGCTCTCAAAACCATTGTGCCTCTACAGATACCTGACCTAGACATTATGATAAAGTTTATTCATAAGATTTTTTTTCTATTCCAACATGTCATTGACATTGTTAACTTGATAATTGATAATTTTGGCTTCTACATGTATATTCTGCTTTTATAATTTTCAACTTTCATAAATTAGACCATCTCTGATAATTTCAATTGACAAACTTGTGTCTGATGCAATTAATAGTTTGCCAGTCACTTTTAAGCTCACCTGGACCGAAGGTCCATGTGAGCTATTACCATCACTTGGCGTCCGTCGTCGTCCGCGTCGTCGTCGTAGTCGTCAGTGTCGTCGTCGTCCGTTAACAATTTTTAAAAAATCTTCTTCTCTGAAACTGCTGAACAGAATTTCTTCAAACTTGATATGATTGATCCTTAGGGTGTCCTGCACAAAAATTGTGTTCGGTATTTTGATCCGTCAAAATACATGGCCTCCGTTGCTAAAAATAGACCAGGGGGGTCAGACTACTGTTTTTGGCTTGTAAATCAAAAAGTATAAGAGATAGATGAAATCTGATGCCACGCTACTGCTTCAGCATCAAAAGCTCTACAAAAGTCTCCATTGAGTCGAAGTTGTCAGATGACCCCTTATGGGAGTTACGGCCCCTTAAAGGTGAAAAATAGCATTTTTTCATGTTTTTGGCCTATAGAATGAAAACTATTGCAGATAGAGAGAAGCTGTTGCTTGCTTAAATGTTCAGCTCATTTAGCTCTACAAAAGTCTCCATAAGGTCAAAGTTGTCAGATGACTCCTTATAGGGGTTATGGCCCCTTAAAGGCAAAAAGTAGAGTTTTTGGCCTATAGAATGAAAACTTTTGCAGATAGAGAAAAGCTGTTGCTTGCTTAAATGTTCAGCTCATTTAGCTCTACAAAAGTCTCCATAGGGTCGAAGTTGTCAGATGACCCCTTATAGGGGTTACAGCCCCTTAAAGGCAAAAAATAGTGTTTTTTGGCCTATGGAATGAAAACTATTGCAGATAGAGAAAAGTTGTTGCTTGCTTAAATGTTCAGCTCATTTAGCTCTACAAAAGTTTCCATAGGGTCAAATTTGCCAGATAACCCCTTATAGTGGTTACGGCCCCTTAAAGGCAAAAAATAGTGTTTTTGGCCTAAAGAAAGAAAACTTTTGCAGATAGAGAAAAGATGTTGCTTGCTTAAATGTTCAGCTTAATTAGCTCTACAAAAGTCTTTTTAGGGTCGAAGTTGTCAGATGACTCCTTTAAGGGGTTATGGCCCTTTAAAGGTGAAAATAGTGTTTTTTGCTTTGGAATGAAAACTATTGCAGATAGAGAAAAGCTTTTTATTGCTTAAACATTCAGCTCATTTAGCTATACAAAAGTCTTCAAAGGGTTGACATTAAGACCAGGTGAGCGATTCAGGCTCCTGGGAGCCTCTTGTTTGTATTTTGGTTTCAATTAAAGTCAGTTTAATACATGTACATATCAAAAGACTTCAGGGACATTGCCTACTAGTATTTAGGCGCCAACATACCGGTAATATCCCAACCCCTCTACTTAGGTTGCTTTAAAGGTATCTTTTAAACCAGGGTTCCCATTTTTTTCATGACTTAAATATCAAGGGTTTTTCCAGGACTTTTCAAGGGGATTTTAGTCATTTTCAAGGATGAAAATAGTCATCAAAATGATAGATCCTGATCTTTTTTTATACCATTAATCCCAAAACAGCTGACAAAAAGTCATAATATAAAATTCAAGGGTTTTTCAAGGATATGTTTTGATTTTTTTAAAATTCAAGGACTTTTCCAGGTCCTTGAACTTAAAAATGAAATTCAAGGGTTTTTCCAGTTTTCAAGGATGCGTGGGAACCATGTTTAACTGAAGTCACATAATTTTTGAGAATTTCAAGATAGATAATTTCTGCAGAATTGAGGGTGGAAATTGCCTATAAAGGTCTTCAGGTCACAGAGCCTTTTAGACACTAAGGAAGCCTCTAATTTCGTGCCATAATTTCTGTATCCTAACCTTGGTGCTGACAGATAATAAATGTTCCTGGCTCCTGCCTTCATACGTGAGGTATACTCCTGCAAACCTATCATTTCTCCTGGCTGACACTTGGAAGATTCAAATCTCAATAACTTGGCTATTTCTTCCTACAATTGAATGATGTTTACATTAGAATGCAGGTAAACAAAATGTAGTAAATATAAACTGTTTTGTGTTTTTAAGTCCATGATGTATTTTTCTGATAAGTAAAGGAACACATGCACAAACAAGTTCCTTCAAGTTTGATACAATATGTAACAATTAGTATTTGGTATTACAGAAAACAGAAAGCTTAATGCCCATGTGAATCCCTCTCAGTTTGCAGGTTTGTAGCGTGGTATAAATTTGTACAGTACCCAGATTAAAGCCTGTTGGCAAAGATGTAGATATCATTAAAAAGACTAACATGGTATAAATTTCATGACTTTATATAGTACCCTAGCTAGAAAAACTGCTTGCAATTATGTAGATATCATTAAAAAGGAAACTCTGCAGATTTGTTTTTGTAACAAAAGAATGGCATTGCAAAATGAATAAATAGGGAGCTTCATTTTAAAGAGTTGTTCCCCTTAGTCTTTTATACCTCCTTAATGTATTTATGTCTTCGTTTTTCTTTCAAATTGAAATACCTTTTGATCTTGTTCATGAGTTGTGATGATTCCTTCTCTGAAGAACAGTCCAAAGTCTTCATAGAACTTCAAATATTTCTCCTGGTCCTTCTTTGATTGGTCCATGAAAAACTTGAGTAATCTTGCCTGCAATACTGTTCTTAGTTTCCTGTAAATGATGTCAAAATAAAATTCTATGCACATACAAAAATATACTTGCACATGGAAAATGCTATTTTGAGCAAGGAGAGACAACTTGATTTTTAATTTTGTTCAATTTTACTAGACAACCTTTATCAAATTGGGATGACCATTCCATACTGAACATCATTCCTGAGAACTTAGCCAAAGCATGCCTCACAAGTTTACATACAGAGTGACTGAGAATGGTAATTCTATATGTTCAGCTCACATATAACAAGGCATAACATAAGCAAGCTTTAAATGGATAGATTAATAAATGTTGTGGTGTGGCAAGTTAAAATGGAGACAATAAAATAAGTAGGTTGGTTAAACCACACATAAAAGGTAAAAATATCAAATATAAAACTAATATAAATTAATAAAGAATACATCTAAAATCTAAAAAGCCCAAATTTTCGGCTTTCAGCCTTCGTCGGGGGCAGAGCAAAAAGAAAAAAATCACGACCACCACGGTCTGAGGACAACCAACAAGTGAATATAGTAAAAAAGTGTTCACTCGATAAAAACAACCACGTCATCATCACCCAAATCCTGAACTGAGCAATATAACAATAGGCCAAATCATACCCAAAGAATCAAATTAAGTAAATAACTAAGAAATGATTTGATTTTTGACATTGATGCCGAAAGGACGTGCTGTTCCCAGGAATTTTATTAAATGGATACCCTGTTTCATTAAACAAAACAAGCCAATTATCTCCCCTTAAGATGTATTCATGTACTCTATATGATTTAGGCATTGCCAAGCTGTGAGCACAGCATTATTATTCAATTTGAATCATTTGATAGGAAAAGAATGGAAAAAATGTTTAAACTTGATCATCATAAAATCTCCTTTAAAATACTCCAAATTTAGTTTTAGCAAATGGCACCATGAATTCTGAAATTGATTCTAAAAATGGGGCCTCTGAGCACATGACATTTTTCTCAAATTTTGAATGATGACGTTGCAATATTTACTTCATTGATATGCAATGTACAAAAATAAATGAAAAGCGCAAATAAATTATGCTGTTAGTAAATATTTGCCCCACTAATATTTGAAAATTTCCACTGTGTTTTAAAACACAAAATATATTCTTAGAAGCGATATTATTTATATTCACGCTTCACCTGTTACTTTGAGAATCATATCCGGACAAAAAGAAATAACAGCATTAGGCAAATTTTTCGTGGGAACTTGACGTAGAGCTCTCTGCTACTAGCTGCGCTCGCTATAATAATCGTCACATAAAATTTCATTGAAATCCATTAGGCAGTTTAAGAAGAGTTGTGCTTATGCAGTATCATATTGTTCACAAACCTAATCAGAGCACTGTCCTGCAGCAATTCTCTACTCAGATTTAGTGGAATATCTTCACTGTCAACAACACCTACAATACAAAGATAAGAGACAATGAGCCAAGATTAGGATTTAATGAAAGATGTTTTGAATTGTTAATGGATTTCAGGTGAAAAGGTGATTAAAATCCCTGATCATTTTCCTGGAACAGCCTGATAACAATGTGTAGTGTATAACTTAAAACTTTTAAAAAAATGTCAACTTAAATAGAACCCTAATTCTACATATCAACATTAGAATGCATAATTAATTTTAACTATTTAAAACTTCAAACCTTTAAAATACAATATTAAATTCACAAAGAAAGATTTTTTTAAACAAAATCAGATAACTTTTATGCCTTAGATAGAGAACCATCTAAATTCATGGACCTGTATTTTTGTTAAAAGCTTCCATTGTTTTTATTTATAATGTTTTTCCTTTTCATAGCAACTACAAACCACTAGTGCCCAAAAGTTATTTGATTTCATCATGCCATTTTTGTGTATGATCTGGACCTATAGTTCAAGACATAATGGCTTTCATTTTGATGATTTTTGTATGCAAAACTTATTTTGACATTACTGGTTTAAGAGGGTAGGTACCAAACACTCTGGCTAAAATAAAATTCAGTTGTTTAATTTTTCTGAAAATATGCAAAAAATTAAACTTAAGTCAAATGAATTTCATTGTGAAATCTTAAGAAAATTGAACCATAGGGTTCTTGGGACAAATTTTCTTTAAACATAATGGAGTTTCAAAATTTCATATTTTGATCAATGAGAAGCTTGATTCATTTGATTAAATACACCTGACTTATAACGTTTAACTATTATTTATCTCCCTTAGGTGTTCTGTACCAAATAACTGTGATGATGACCCAGGCTTTTTTTTTTCATTTATTAACGACTTGTCATTATCATTTCAATTGTTCATCAGCCCCATCAATTTTAGAATAGTATACATGTATTAACTTACCTTTTACAAATCTCATCCATCTTGGCAGCACATTATTAGCCTTAGACATGATCATAATCTTCCTGCTGTACAATGAGATTCCTACATCTGATTCTCTACTAAGGTCAAAGGTTGCTGGAAAAGAAAACAGAAAACATATAATCCTGCTTAAGATTTAAAATACTTGCTGTCCTTAACAAAAATAGCTTCTTGATATTTGTCAGGATGACTTTGCCTCAGTTTTTTTTAGATTAGAATAATGAACTCACTGAATTCTAGTAATTAAAGCAGTTTATTAAAGGTAAAAAAAATGTGAATACTTAAGAGGCTGTCCAAGTAAAACCCGGGCAATAGCTGGCACATGACAAAATTCGTTTTTCAAATATTTTCATTGATTTCACATCAGGTTAACGTCCATTCCTTAAAACAAATGCCGATTTTTGGTTTATTGAAGTGATAACGAAGATATAATTTATATAGAATGCATTGAAAATATGCAGAAAACGGGAGATAACTCTTGCA
Organism: Arcuatula senhousia; assembly: GCA_963971305.1. Taxonomy (NCBI): domain Eukaryota; kingdom Metazoa; phylum Mollusca; class Bivalvia; order Mytilida; family Mytilidae; genus Arcuatula; species Arcuatula senhousia. Next base: position 12,771,123 of record OZ020312.1, read on the forward strand.
TATTTGCAAAATTTGGTTGCTTTGTTCATAAACTTTAGGGCTGAATCACAAGTCATCCATGTTGCTTTCAAAAGAATCCTGGTGATTTTTGTTATACATATGAGTCCAACAATACAATAAAACCATAAATTTGCTGGGATAAAATTGTTCATGTGCCAGGTTCTGTAAGCTTTTGCCTGATTTCTACATGGACAGCCTCTTAAATTGTTACAACAAAAAGATTCATCTATGTCACAAATACAGTATGTTTGTTTTTTTTTCCTGAATTTGACACCATGAAGTTCAAAATTGTGTGTTATATAACTATGCTTTTCATGTTTAAAAACATACAAACCCTTGTCAGTCATAGTTTACATTGTTGCTAATCTTAATTTGTTTTATTCAAAACTTCTTAAAACTCAATGTCAGATCTTTAAAATGATAATTTTTTTCAACCTAAATTTTCAAAATAGCTTGGCAATCGATCAATACATGTAGTGCTAGTTTTACACTTAAAAATTACGCTTATGTTAGGGGACATAAAACAGTGCCCCTATTTTTAACAAAGCATCTATCTGTATAGTTGAGATGGATTCATAAAGTTGAGTTTTAAACCTGATTCACATTTTAACAACTTACCCTTATTTTCAGGAACATAGAACAAAGCCCTAATATTCAATGGAGCATCTATCTTTTAGTGTAAGCTGTATTGAGGAGAGCCGTAATGCTTGTGTCCTAAACCTGTTTTACACTTTGAACTTACGCTTATGCTCAGGGACATAGAACAAAGCCCTAATATTCAATGGAGCATCTATCTTTTAGAGTAAGCTGTATCGTGGAGAGTCGTAATGCTTGTGTCATAAACCTGTTTTACACTTTGAACTTACGCTTATGCTCAGGGACATAGAACAACGCCCTAATATTCAATGGAGCATCTATCTTGTAGTGCAAGCTGTATCGTGGAGAGTCGTAGAGTTGTGTTGTAAACCTGTAGAATTCATGATGCATTTCCTCACTGATGTCCTTAGGATCCATCATCCATAAAGCCTAGGAACAAGAATATAATATTTATAGGATAATTAATTGGGTCGAGTGAATATTCAAATATGATAACAAGTTGGTGAACACACTCAGATTTATCAAGTGTGTGGGACTTGTTTGGTGCACGAGTTAAATTTGAGTGCATTCCCGCACGAGTGATTATATTTTTGTTATTCATGAGACCTTATTGATTATCATATTGATTACATAGATAAAATGCAGCTATGTAATCGTTTGTTAACAAATTGATTTGAATGGCGTATGAATTAAGACCAAAGCAGTCATGCCAACAACGCAATACTATTCATGACATGAATGATAATTGAGTTTAGCAGTAAAGGACACAAGAGTGAAAATAGTTTGGTTATTTCCCAGATTTTATTTCATTGGGAAAAATCGGTATATCATATGCATCTACATGTATGTAATAAAACTAGATATCTTAAAATACTGCATTATTTAAGCATGTTAAGTATAAGACAAACAATGGATTTCTTCTTTTTTTGTGGGGATAATTTTTTCTGGTTTTCTCCAAAAGGATACTTTCATTAGATGTTTTATTACGTAATTTGCACATGACATATAGCTACAAGCAATCAATATACTAGAATTAACACTTTGTTGAATTCTTATTTCCATGGTCAATTGATTTAAGTAGGTTGTGTCGCCTGTTCTTATTTCACATCTCCTAAATAAACTGATTATCTTCTATTTAAAAGGAAAAGAGCCAACAGTCCCAGTTTAAGTCAATTCAGTAATGCTGTTCCAAGCACAAATGTTTAAGAATGGTTGCTCTTCGTATTTCGGAATTTAAGCCTGATTTTGGAACTCCTCTAGACTATGCTTTTAAATACTCAAGATATCATTTGCACATTGACCCCAACTTTTTATTACATTTTCTGATTATATAGACCTTGAAAACCAACTGTATAATTTTTATTTAATATCCTTGATACAACTTACAACTTCAAGGTCCAAAACGTCACAGTGTTAAAAGGTATGTGAAATCTAAAGGGGTCTGATTTTTTAAAAATTTATATTGTTAAAATTGTAAGTTACACATGTATATCTGTTACACTTATTCCACATTTCATTATCTTCCATGTCAATGGGCTTATTATTTTGTGGTTTGAACATGTTAGGACAAGGATTCAATTTAAAATGAACACTTTGTTAAATTCTTTTCTCATAATTCACGCTTGGGAAACTCAAAAGACCCGGAATGTAATAAATTTGAGAATTCAAAGAATGTCACTCCATCTATACATGTATCTGTTGAATAATTGTAAATAAAGCAAAAACAGTTTATTTTGTTCAATTAATAATGTAAAGTTACATTTTTCCTTAAATCTGGACTTATAATGCAAAGTTACATTTTTCCTTAAATCTGGACTTGTCCTGGTTAATAGAATCACCTTGACAATATAAAAACAATTTCTGATTTAAAATACAGACTTAACTATTATTTTTTGTATATTTAAGATCTGTGACAAATTTCACATTGAGTGACATTCTCTGATTCTTGCAAAAAGTGTTCTTTCACTTAGTATCAATAAACTTCCGGGTAACAATATTTGGTTGCGACTTGCTAGTTTCCCAGGTTTGTGTAATCCACAACTTTGGTACCCCATGAATAATATGTATACTGAAAACACAGTACATGGATATGTGTGCACTTAATACATAAAATAATAAAATTATAAATCATACTGATTCATATTCATGGATTTTGCAACAATCGGAAATTAGCAAAAATAAACTATCATTTTTCATAAATTTTCATACAAGTATAATTAATTTTCATTCAAAATCACAAAAATATAGCTCCATAATTGCTTATTGACTAAGATACGCGAAATTTTATAGCAACCAAAATAAATTGGTTTACAGTAATTTAATTTTTTCCCTACCTGCACAATATTAGCTTTGTGTCCATTCAAGAATATTGGCACACCCAGGAAGTTACTGTATTTCTTTATAACCTCTGGAAACAAAATTTTTATTTTACAAATAACTACACTTAAAGATTATTTTTGTATTCCCACACTATACTAATTTAATCAAAATTTCAAAATAAATATTCTAATTAGTTTTTGATTAAATATTATTAGAATATTAATCATTTCAGAGTTGGAAATAACAGCCTGCCCGAGACTGGTAACTTTTGGGCAGGGCTGGCTAAAATTCATGAAAATTTGACTGGTTATATAGCAAAAACAGGTAGAATTTCAATTTAGGGCTGGTTACTTTTTCAGGGAATTTCCTACCCTGATCATTTTAAATATTTCATTGTTTATGTATTTTCAAATTTGTTCACCGATTTTTTGTTATGTTTTTATTTTGTATCATTTTATGTTTGTTTCCTTTTGTTTGTTTTTTTCTATTGTTATTCTTTTCGTGTGGATGGTGTGGAGGAGCATTGATTTATAAGTTCCCTACCAGCAAAAGCCGAAGGGGACTATAGGTTTGCGCTCTGTCTGTCCGTCTCTCTGTCACCCCTCAGTTTTCTGCACTTTTCTAAACGCTTATAGATAATGAACTGATTTTTTATACCGTATTTTCCGGAGAATAAAGCGCTCCGGACTTTAAGGCGCAGGGCCGATTTTTAAGGAAATATCTGATTTTATCCATTAATAAAGCGCACCTGAGTATTAAACGCACCCCTTTCTTCAGTATTATAACGTATCTTGAATGATTTTTGTCATGATTATTTCATTTTCAGCACAAGGACTCCCGATGTCGTTGAAGATCGTTTCAATTTTATATTGTGATTTATTTTTTATTTATAAATAAAATTGTGTTTGATTTTAATAAAAATGAATAAATACAGCTTGTGTGTTGACTTATTGTTATTGATTTTAACTGTATATATATAGTGTATATATCGGTAAATTGCAAATTAGTGTACATGACACTTGACAAGTGTTATGATTGGCATTTAAATCGTTTGTCGGCAACCTGATTCTCCAGTTATTGTTTTGATTGCAATTAAAGTAAAGTTTATTAACCTTGATATGTTTTGGTTATAATTACTCAAGTTCTGTTTGTGTGATTAATCATTAATAGTTAGCTACAAGCTTGACCACGTGGTGGAAAATAAAAGAAAATCAAAATGGCATACCTGTGCATAGGAATGTGTCCAATCTATAATTATAGATTTTTTTGTGTGTCCTTGATTATTTATTAACTATTTATTAAATAAAAATCATCAGAACAATTGGTTCCTTGATCAAATAACTCCATGATATTCACTTAGTAAAAATACACATGAAACGGTGTGTACTTGTCTTGTGTAAATCGATGTCAACAGGTCAAAGGTTGTTTTTCTTTAATTTTCCTGCACACAAGTTTTTACTGAATAAATTTTATAAAATGATATATGATTGCTCTAAAATAGCTAGAATAGTGAAAAATTATTAGTTGTTCTTGAATTAAAGGAGAAAACAGTCTATAAAATTGTAGGGAGAAAATAAACAAAACTCTCTTCAAAAGTAGGGAGAAAATGAACACATCTGTCCATATTATGTAAATATTACTTACCAGGGTAATAATGTGGACATTACCAACATAGAAAAGGGCATATTAAGCACAAAGATATTTAATTTAAATCATTGGAAGAGAAAGGGAAGGGACAGCATGCATTTTATTTATTATATAACTTCGATATTTTAGGCACACCTCTGTCTGATTACGTAATCAAAATAAAAATGGCTGATTATGGAGAGAAAAGATCGAAACAACTGAAATACATAATAAACAAACACATTCGAGGGTATTTACTTTTTATTTCATAAAATAACAAACAAACCATCACATGAATAAAGCTGAAATAGAAATTGCAGTAGTTTGGTAATGACCCAGATAAGTCTTTGCTTGAAAACATCGATGTTTTCACACTGGTCCACCTGAAAATTTTTGAAAAAATACACAGACTAAGCGCACCGGTGTACAAACCGCACCCAGAACTTTTAAGAAAAAAAATAGCGGCTTATACACCGGAAAATACGGTATGTGAATTTACCATGATAAGTTACAGATCAAGTTTGAGTTTCTTGCTGGTCCACAAATTTTATGGGAGTTATGGCCCTTTGAACTTTGAAAATTCACTAAAATTTCAGTTTTCCACACTTTTTTTCTAAACGCTTAAAGATAATGAACTGAATTTTGGTATGTGAGTGAACCATGATGAGTTACAGATCAAGTTTGAGTTTTGTGCCGATCCAAAAAATTTATTGGAGTTTGAAAATCCATTGCAATTTTATTTTCTACACTTTTATTGTTCCTTGTAGATAATAAACTGATAAAGTTTAGTTATTCATTTGTTTGACAAATTGTTACCAGTAACTGAAATATGAGGCCAGTAGGGGACTTTGTATTGTTTTGCAATACTCTCAGAATGCTTGTTTAATTCATGGTGTGACGTTATTAATGCAAACATTAACCCATACCTTTAACAATGGACTCCTTGGAATAATCGTAACAGTCTCCTTTTAGATGTAGGACAATCTTAGTCCCTCGGTCTACAGATTCTGCCTCTGATAAATCATAAGATCCAGTCCTACAGAATATAATTAGTGAAAATGTGTAAATTGAACGCAGACAGCCTTTGGAGAAAAACAGAGCACAGATAAAAATAAAATAGTTTGTAAAGATATAGGATACAAAAATACACAGCAGATGACAAGGAATTAATATTCTGAATTTGTATACATGTATTTATATATTTTATATTACATGCATTTCATTTTACCCTCCACAAGCAAAAGATATTTTCAAATTGTTTAACGTTCCTGATTTTTGTTTTAAAACATGTTCTCAAAATTGAATTTTTTAACAATATTTAATCTTTTATAAGCCATTAGTGAGAGCCTTCATTATTGATGATGCAAAATGGGCAGACACATGTATTAAACCCTTGCAAAAAAATTCTTTTTTACAACTTTACCCATCTGAGGTCCATTTGTAAGCTTTGGCATCGGGTGTGTAAGCCTTGGAGTAAACTTCCACCTTACTGGCCACCATGAAGGAAGAATAGAACCCCACACCAAATTGGCCGATAATGTTACTAGCTACATCGTTGGAGGTCTGGTCAACGTTTTCCAGGAAAGCCTGTAAAAATAATACATAAGAAATATATTAGGAAGAGTTATTAATAGAGCACCATATAAAATTGGCCGATAATGTTACTAGCTACATCATTGGAGGTCAGGTCAACGTTTTCCAGGAAAGCCTGTAAAAATAATACATAAGAAATATATTAGGAAGAGTTATTAATAGAGCCCCATACCAAATTGGCCGATAATATTACTGGCTACATCGTTGGAAGTCTGGTCAACATTCTCAAGGAAAGCCTGTAAAAATAATACATAAGAAATATATTAGGAAGAGTTATCATTAGAGCCCCACACCAAATTGGCCAATAATGTTACTGGCTACATCGTTGGAGGTCTGGTCAACGTTTTCCAGGAAAGCCTGTAAAAATAATACATAAGAAATATATTAGGAAGAGTTATTAATAGAGCACCATATCAAATTGGCCAATAATATTACTAGCTACATCATTGGAAGTCTGGTCAACATTTTCCAGGAAAGCATGTAAAGAAACAAAAATGCAAACATAGAAAAGTTAGTTGTACATGTTGTATTCATAGCCTGATACTAAAGACCAGTAAATTTTTTAGCCATCTTTTTTTTAGGAAGGACATGTAAATTCGTGCAGTTTAAAACCGGCACAGTACTGTTATTGTCCATAGACTACAATGGAATTTATGAGTTTCTATAGTATAAGTAAAAATCTGTACTTCTGAATTTATTTTGTATGAACTAATTCCAATCAAATAACATTGGAAAAACTAGCACATGCATAACCAATTGCTGTCATCTAACAAATCATACCTTTGACCCTGATCTTGCTATGGTACCCAGGTTTTCGATCATTTCTTCTTTTGTCATGCCAAGTCCTGTATCCTGTAAAAGGGAGATAATTTTGTAACTAAATTTAAAAAGATAGATAAACTTGATTTAGGTATATAAATCACTTAAATAATCACAACTTACCAGAAAGGAAGATGTTTACATTCATGACAACCATATTAACCATTAAAAAGAGTGACAACTTTTTTTTTCTGCATTGCATTATAATTAAGTCGCCCAAAACAAAGTTTGGGAGACTTATTGTTTTTGCACCGTTTCTTATTATAATTTTTATTTTTATTTTTTTCCTTTCTTAATAGTGAACTTGTCCGACGTATTATGGGAAAACGCTTTGACCAATTTAAATAAAACTTATTGGAGATGGTAGGGGGTCACTTTAAGGTGTGCAATTCACTTTTGAAATTTTCAAGATGGCCGCCATTTTCAAAATGGCCGCCGTTAAAGATTTTTGGCCTGGTCTCAGATCTCGGACATGGGCGGATGGATTTTAATGAAAATTGGTACACTGGTAGAGTGATCCATCTTGAGCAACTTGGCGAAAAACAATTTGACGAGAACGCCGTCATTTTTAAACGGCGGACATTTTACCACACCCACCCCCAAAAAACGTAATCTTTGTCTGATTTTAACGAAATTTGATTTCTAGACTTATTTTGATGCACTGATTTGAATGGAATACTATCCATGGCGATTTTGGGCGACTTATGTGTTGGCATCCCAACATAATCAGCACTAGTTTTATTTTGATTTTGTTAAGTGCAAACCACAATTTTATATTATCCTGATATAGAAAATGACCATTTTTACCATTTTTTTTACCTTTTATCTATAATCTGCTGTTTCATTATCATGTTAAATGCTCTTCTTTTAAATTTTTGGTGCATTACCTTTTTTTAAAATTTATAATAATTTTCTACCCATAAATGTCAGTTGCTTTAAAGAGTTAATTTATAACTGGGACTTTGAACATTGTCAGCCACTTGGCCTTATGTATGCTTTTAATAACAAGAGGCTCCCAGGAGCCTGAATCGCTCACCTGGTCTTGATGTTGACCCTTTACCGTTATGGAGCTAAATGAGGTGAACATTTAAGCAAGCAACAGCTTTTCTCTACCTGCAATAGTTTTCATTCTATAGGCCAAAAACACCATTTTTCACCTATAAGGGGCCATAACCCCTATAAGGAGTCATCTGACAACTTCGACCCTAGGAGAATTTTGTAGAGCTAAATGAGCTGAACATTTAAGCAAGCAACAGCTAATCTCTATCTGCAATAGTTTTCATTCTGTAGGCCAAAAACATGAAAAATCGCTATTTTTCAGGGGCTGTAACCCCTATAAGGGGTCATCTGACAACTTGGACCCTATGGAGAATTTTGTAGAGCTAAATGAGCTGAACATTTAAGCAAGCAACAGCTAATCTCTATCTGCTATAGTTTTCATTCTGTAGGACAAAAACATGAAAAAACACTATTTTTCAAGGGCCGTAACCCCTATAAGGGGTTATCTGACAACTTTGACCCTATGGAGACTTTCGTAGAGCTAAATGAGCTAAACATTTAAGCAAGCAACAGCTAATCTCTATCTGCAATATTTAGTTTTCATTCTGTAGGCCAAAAACATGAAAAATGGCTATTTTTCACCTTTAAGGGGCCGTAACCCCTATAAGGGGTCATCTGACAACTTTGACCAAATGGAGACTTTCGTAGAGCTTTTGATGCTGAATCAGTAGCGTGGCCTCAGATTTCCTCTATCTCTTATACTTTTTGATTTATAAGCCAAAAACAGTTGTCTGACCCCCCTAGTCTATTTTTAGTAACGGCGGCCATGTTTTTTTACGGATCAAAAATCAAAACACAAGTTTGGTGCAGGACACCCTAAGAATCATTCATACTAAGTTTCATTAAATTCTGTTTGGTAGTTTCAGAGGAGAAGATTTTTGAAAAATTGTTAACAGACGACGACGACAGACGACGACGACAGACGACGACGACGGACGCCAAGTGATGGTAATAGCTCACATGGACCTTCGGTCCAGGTGAGCTAATAATGACTTGTGTCACCGACTGGTCTAAGGGGATGGTTTAAATACCACAATATTGATCACTAGCCAATAACCTCTCAGGTGGTGTTTGAGCCTTGCTTGTAATTTACTAAAACAGGATTTTCCCACCTGCATATGATTAGGTTTGTCAGTTACCTGCCAAAAGTTGATGGTTTCCTCCACCATTCAAACTGACCACCCTATATGGCCCATAACCCTAGGTACAAACCTGAATTGTAAATGTTTTCTTTTCATCATCAGTGGCGATGTGTATTTCCAAGGGGAGATCATCTGATACGGCTCCCTGTTCTGTGACTTGTAGGTAGCGTAACTTCTCCAAGGCATCACTTGCATTAGATATCAGCTCACGAATAAACACCTAGCAACAGAATATTGGTATCAAATGTTTTGAAGTAAAAAATCTTATCTGATTACAGGTAACTATTTTGACTTAAAGAATACAAGAACAGATTCCAGGTCCCCCGCCCGTTGAACGTTATATTGTTGAAGGGGCATAACTCCAATAATAATGTGTTCTATGGGAGAAAAAAAGTCGTTAAACAGGAAGTAGATGTCAGACTGACCTGAAAATCACTTACACCTTAGGGGACCCCTATAGGAGTCTGCATACAAAATTTCAGAACCCTAGGATTAGTAGTTACTGAGAAAAGTGTTACGAAAAATTTACCATTGAGCCTATGGGAGAAAAAATGACTAAGTCGTTAAACAGGAAGTAGATGTCAGACTGACCTGAAAATCACTTACACCTTGGGGGACCCATATAGGAGTCTGCATACAAAATTTCAGAACCCTAGGATTAGTAGTTACTGAGAAAAGTGTTACGAAAAATTTACCATTGAGCCTATGGGAGAAAAAATGACTAAGTCGTTAAACAGGAAGTAGATGTCAGACTGACCTGAAAATCACTTACACCTTGGAGGACCCCTATAGGAGTCTGCATACAAAATTTCAGAACCCTAGGATTAGTAGTTACTGAGAAAAGTGTTACGAAAAATTTACCATTGAGCCTATGGGAGAAAAAATGACTTAGTCGTTAAACAGGAAGTAGATGTCAGACTGACCTGAAAATCACTTACACCTTAGGGGACCCCTATAGGAGTCTGCATACAAAATTTCAGAACCCTAGGATTAGTAGTTACTGACAAAAGTGTTACGAAAAATTTACCATTGAGCCTATGGGAGAAAAAATGACTTAGTCGTTAAACAGGAAGTAGATGTCAGACTGACCTGAAAATCACTTACACCTTAGGGGACCCCTATAGGAGTCTGCATACAAAATTTCAGAACCCTAGGATTAGTAGTTACTGAGAAAAGTGTTACGAAAAATTTACCATTGAGCCTATGGGAGAAAATATGACTAAGTCGTTAAACAGGAAGTAGATGTCAGACTGACCTGAAAATCACTTACACCTTAGGGGACCCCTATAGGAGTCTGCATACAAAATTTCAGAACCCTAGGATTAGTAGTTACTGAGAAAAGTGTTACGAAAAAAAGTGTGACGGACGCACGGACACCAGCATTTCCAAGTCCCCGCTCCGCGTTGCGGCGGGGGACAAAAATTATCTATAGTTTATAAAAATAATCTGTCCGAGTCAAAAATGGCTCCATTTCATTTAACAGAAAGTAAGTGAGCAACAGACCTGAAATTGAATCCAACATTATGGAACACCACCCTGATGCTGTATTCAAAATATCAAGTGGCTGTGATATGTAGTTGCAGATTAACTGTTACAAAAATTTCTTACCCGCCCACCCACCTCCCAGCATTCACCATTTTATAACCTTGATTTTTTATTCCATGAAATCCGGCCAATCAAATGGTAGAGAAGACAAGTAAATGTTAAAGGTCAATCAGAGAAAAAAAGTTCTATAAGATATTTTTTATGTTTTGATTTGTGAATGTTGTGTGTTTTTACTTAATTTCTGTGGGCTACCCATACCAAATTTATTTCATGAACTATTACATACCGAGACCACTGTGTCACATCCATTATCTTAAGTAATGATCAAGTTGTATATTATGTAAATGTTACTTATGAACTGCAAATTGGTGATTCATTCTGGACCATTTTGACGTAGATTATATGCAGCTTTCTAGGTCTCTAATCTCAGACAGTAATGATTTTCACCTCCCCACTTTCCTTACCTCTTTTTCAGAATACAATGATCTTGCTACAATATCAAGTAGCTTTCTTGTCTCTGCTTGAAACTCATGTTTATCAGAAGGCCCTACAAAAGGAGATAAACAAATTAGAAGGTGGTATAAATGTTCAAGATGACAGTTGGACACTCTGTCTTGTAAAATTCTGACCAGCATCCCCCCTCCCCCAGTACAAGACAGGCACTGTTCTAGGTAAAACGAAGGTCTTAAAACCAGGGACTCTGAAGCAGCTAACACTGGCAGTTGTGTGGACTCATGGCACATATAATGTCTTATTAATTGCTGCAGAGAGGCAACCCCTTATAGTAATGACTATAAAAACTCAACAGTCAGTTGGAGACTTTATTGGTTATCCCATCTGCTTTTTTATCTAATGATACATTGGAAAATGGAATTTTTTTTTTAATTGGGATTAAGGAACATGAAAAGCAGTCTTTTCATGATTCTTTATATTAGACAATATTCATTTATTTGTTTAGTATGACAACACAAAATGAACTGATGTTTTCAAGTTAGGCTTACAAAATCCTTGTACATTGTCATATAATGAAATGATTCAAATCTTTTAGGCCAACCTTAAAAATATGTTGGTTTTCCCTTTCCTGGTAATACTTAAACAACTGGGTAGTAGGTAGGGGAAACAAATCATTTTTTTGTAAATATCAAATTAAAATGTTATGAAGATGAGATTTATTCTAGCAAGAGAAGAAATATTTATGAATTAGAAAAATATTTCTGGAAAAAATTATTAATTTCATGTAAATGCAAATATTTCTTTTTAGTAGGGGATTATTTTCTGAGAGGTGTACGTAGATGAAGGGGAAACAAACAATATTTTATTTTTCAAATTTTATTTGAAATTTTCACATCGTTTGATTTGAGATATAATGCCATGAACATTTGATAGTTAGTTTCCCCTAACATAGGCAAAATTTTAATACCCGGCAGGGAAATAATTTTATTTTTATTTTTTTTTTTATTAAACCAATTATTATAAATTTTGTAAACTAAGTATCATTCATGCACAATATTTAATGATATGAATTTTCTCTACTAAACTTTCATTTTTAAAACAGAATAAAGTAAGAAAATACTTTGATTTGTATGATTCAAAAATTTAGCAAATCTCATTATCCAAGACCTGGCAGGCCATAATTTAATTTTTTTTTTTAAATGGCAATAAAATTTATTGACCCGGCACCAAAAAACAGACCTGGCAGGGTAAGGGGAAACCAACAATTATTTTGTTTTTGGCCTAATATATACCTTTAGACCTCTCAGTATTTTTGATGATAGAATGGTACTCCTCGTCAACTTCAGCTTGTTCTGTGTCCTCAGGACTGAGTAACCTAGAGGTCGTGGATAAGGATCGACATAGCAGGTGTGGCCTATGAAGACTGTAGATCGGCACAGTATTTTTACCTGAAACAATATAAAAAATATCCTTCTGTTCAGAAGAACAAATCCAAATATATGTAAGGATATTTTTTGTGCTGCCAATTACTGTACTCCTAGAATGAAAGAGAAACATGTACATGATGTTCATGTTGTAGATATTGATATTTGGTTTTTTTTGTCATAAAACCCAATATCATGAATATGATAGTTCATTCAGATCATGTCCATTACCAAAATTGTTCTGTGAGAGCCGGTGGTGTAGTGGTTAACGCGTCGGGCTACTAACACCGAGGTTCGTGGTTCGATCCTCGTCAGGGGTGAAAATTTCATGAACCAATTTTCCGACTCTCTCTTGACACCATTTGCGAGAATGGTCTCGAGAATCGATGCTAGTCCTTCGGAAGGGACGAAAAAAGGTTGTCCTGTGTATGTGGAGAGCAATACCCCATGCACGTTAAAGACCCCTTTGTGGAGTTCGATAAGAGTAGGCTCAATGGGGGCTGCCACAAAGGCCACACTCGCAAACTGCTAGCTGGAGAGGGATTGATATAAGCATCAAGCTTGTTTCCCAATCCAGGATAAATAAATATGTTTAAACTAAAATTGTTCTGTCACTTTTCTATGTCATTATTAATTCATGTTAATGTCATGAATGTACTTACAAAAAATATATAACAGGTTCTATGTGTTACTACGTTTTACATCGCAGCTCAACATATATTTGATATTACAGTGCCTGAAATGGGATAAACCAGTTTACTAGCCCAAACCATATTTTATGCAAAGTTTCCTTATATGTTCAACATAATTTTTTCAAAAAATATCACTCACCCAATTCAAAATCAACTGGCCATTGGCCAGTGGGCGAGTGCCTATTTCAGGTACTGCTAATATTGTGCAATTTACCATCATGACCATGTATTACAGGAAAGTCACACTGAGTGAGTTTACACCCTAGTAACACTATATTTATATAAGTTAAACATGTTTAAGGGCAATGAGCATGAAAAGGATGATTAATGGACATGAAATGATAATAAGAAATATGGAGATGGAGCAGGGAACAAAAGGAACAACTTGAGACCACTGGAAAAGACAAGAGGTGGCTAGGAGCCAAAAAATTAGCCTGTGTTGCACTTAAGGGGATCCACAATGGGATTCCTACATATATGAAATGTAACACTCTCCACACTTATTTACCTAACAATGGCCTTTGGTCAAGCTTTGTGTATTCATGGTATTATGACCTGAAAACCCCTGTGCAAGAGCTTGGTGCATGAGTGCCACCCTATTTACATACTTGGTAAAATCAGTTTGTCCTAGACATGTCTGGTGATTTTCATCATCACCCAGCAGTCCAACCAAATTTTGTGTTGTTCTGAACCAGATGTCAGCAAAAGTTTTGGTTGTCATGTTTCAAATTTTTTGAGTCCGAAAAAAACTGTCCGATTTCTAGCATTTTACAATAATAACAAAATTGAAGAAAATTTTGGTCCAATGGTGATTTGGTCTGATCAGCAACTCATATTACATTGTCAGACCAAAAGTCTGGTCTACTCCAAAACAATCTGGCAAGGTGTATCCCTCTCTATGGGCTGAACACTAACCTAATATTAGAGAACTTCTCAGGACCCTTAATATGCGCCTCTTATAGAAAGATGGGCTCTGCTACAGTCCAATTTGCCATTATGGGCCCACACAGGGGAAAGAGACTACTGGCTGTTTTTCATTGTGGATTTTTAAACAATCCACTGATTTGTGTACACCTATTTCACTAATCTAGTTAAGATGTACGTAATCTTCAGTAACATCTTTTTTTTATTATTATACTTCTTGAGATTTTTTCTTAACAAATTTCAATTAAACAATCAATCTACATGTATCATATAAAATATATTTTTTTAAAGCCACAAGGGTAACCCAAGGGAGCAATAATTTTTAACATGTATCTATCACCCTCTTGTGCATAGCCTCGATTTAACATTGCAGGTTGTTTATTTTACAAGTTACAGGTGTACTTAAGCAAAAAAACTTGATTTTCCCAAAACAATGCAGCAGTGAGCACTTCATGCACTTGGACAACATATTACAACTCAGCACGGCAAGGGTTAATCAGTTGTATAATTGATAGTATTTAGATTCAACAATATTTTGGGCAAAGTGCTTATTCTAATTACAAACACTAATTAATGCATCTACTAACAGAAAAATGCCTCAACAAAAAACGAGTTTTTTTAAAAATTATTTTATAGGGCAACATTTTATTTCAGTTTAAAAAGATTTAAAAATCTGTGAGTAAAAGTACATTTAAATGATACAGTATATTATATTAAATATTATAATTAGAGTAGATTGCTACTCTTCCAAAAGACATTGTCAACCTAAGCTGCGCCTCAGTGGTTGACAATGCTTTTCTCAGGGTATCAATCTACTCTATTACCCTTTCAGCTATATGTTATTTATATATATTTAGCCTCCTGTAAGGTGCTTCATGTACATGTAACATCTCAAGATGATTTTAAACTGTATTCCACATTCTCATTATCTAGAACTACAAATGTACATGCTTGTTTTAATTTGTAACAGTTCCCTTTAAATTCATTTTTGATAGTCAACAGGGGCTTGTGGTTACATAATGCAAGTCGTTATCTAGAACTACATGTATGTTTATATTAACAATAGTAAAATACTTCCCTTTTCTTTCTCTTTTTTATAGTAAATTACTACTCAACACTGCCTTGATAGACCATTATGTTCCGGTATAACTTACATGTATTTACAGAGGCATGGGCAATTTAGAATAACAAAATTAACACTTAATAAAGTCAGTCAGGGAGATTTTTTTTTCACTGGAATAAGTGATTTTTGGAAATTCTTACTGACAAAAGATAGTTGGGTTTTTTAAATTGTTCCTTCATGCTAAATTATGAAGTTGTATGTCCCTTTGAAGCTTATTGGGACAAAAATATCATTTATGTAGTTAAAAGCTAATTAAAGGAAAAGTTTTTCAATTATAACCATTTAAGTGCATTTATTCCACATTTTTACTTAATCTTTGATGACTGGGATCTGGAATTTTCGGAATTTCCCATAGGAATCTATAATTTTCCTGATAAATTTAATCTTTTAACTATGGTTTTCTAAAAAGAAAAAGGTATGTTATTGATGAAAATTTGAATGTTCATGATGGCCGAAGTCAGGAAGTAAAAAAGTTAATTACATGTATATATATATATATAAATCACTTGTTCTAGTTACACTCTATCTTATAACTAGTTCTACTTCTACTGTCTGATGGCCAACTTCAACAGGATGAAAAACTGCCATTTCTCTGCGCATGCATATATATAAACAATTTTAAAAAGTGATTTACGGGTATGTGAAAGAAACAAAAACTTCTAAGTAGACAGGTGATAGTGAAATAAAAATAACTGACTTTTTTATTTTTACTCATTATTTATTTATTTTCTTTTTTTTTTATTATTATTTTATTTTATTTTTTTTTACATTTATAGAAAAAATTCTATAGCTATATAGGTTAAAACTATTTACATAAAGACTGTATTTACTGGCTGTAGTTGTATTGAGTTATTGTGGATTTGAATGATTCGACAGAATCATTCATTAAGATGTTTACAGGGATGCTATTCCAAAGTTTTATGGTTCTTGGGAAAAAGGATTGGTGTCTTACTTGAAGTTTGCATTGAGGGATTTGGAAGGTTAAGGAGTGCATGTTTCTTGACTGTCTGAGAGGTGGTATGAGTCTGTCAGTTTTGTTGATGGCTACTAAGTGGTATTGTATTTTATAGAGGAGTATAAGTCGTGCATCGCATCTTCTATGTGCAAGGCTCCTCCAGTTGAAGTGGGTTAGCATGTTTGATACGCTAGATGTGTTGTTGTATCTGTTGGTTACAAACCTAGCTGCACGTCTTTGGATCATTTCAATTTTGTTTATATTTTCCATTGTGTATGGATCCCACACAGAGCAGGCGTACTCTAGAGATGGACGGACGAGTGATTTATATGCCTGCTCCTTAACTTTAGTAGAACTGATATTGAGATTTCGTTTTAAAAAGCTGAGAGTGTTGGTAGCTTTGTTGCATATATTATTTATGTGGTTATCCCATTTAAGATCTTGCTGGATTGTAATGCCAAGGTATTTTGCTTTTTCAACATGTTCGAGGTTGTGGCCATGCAATGTATAAGTGTGTTTGATGGGGTTTTTATTTTTGGATATTGATAAGACATTGCATTTTTCGGGATGGAAAGCCATGTGCCATTTATTTTCCCATAAGCCTAATTTATCGAGGTCACTTTGTAATGTATTGTAATCAGAGTTGGATTTGACGGCTAGATACACGATAGTATCGTCAGCAAAAAGGCGTATTGTGGACTTTATTCCAAGTGGGATATCATTGATATAGAACAAGAACAAACTTGGGCCCAAGACAGAACCTTGGGGCACTCCTGATTGGACATCAACATAGTCTGAAGTCACACCTTCCAAAACAACTGCTTGTGTACGATTTGTTAAAAAGCTATTGATCCAGTTATTTGTTTTGCCTTGAATTCCATAGTGTTTGAGTTTAAGTGTAAGTAGGTTGTGGCTTACTTTGTCAAATGCTTTGCTAAAATCCATAATTAATATGTCTGTCTGTTTTGAGTTATCAAGATTTTTTGTAACATCATCTATAAATTCAATTAATTGTGTTTCGCAAGATCTTTGTCGTCTAAAGCCATGTTGTAGTGGATAGATAATATTGTTTTTATCTGCATGTGTCATGATTGCACTGACTACTATATGTTCTAAGATTTTGCAGCATATGCATGTTAGGGAAATTGGACGATAGTTTTCTGGATTATACTTCGAGCCTTTTTTGTAAATTGGTGTTACATGTGCAGTTTTCCAGTCTGATGGTACTTCACCGGTGTTAAGGGATTTTTGAAATATCAGGCATAAGATTGGTGAGATGTCATCTGCTAGTTGTTTTAGGATACGGGGTTTAATTTGGTCAGGTCCACAAGCTTTGTAAGGATTGAGATTTTTTAGGAGTTTTGTGATAACTGGTGTTGTAATTGAGATATCATTCATTACAGGGTAGGTTTTATTATCACTCATGTAGTTTTGATCTATAAATTCTTGGTCAGTTATGGTGCTTGGTGTTGAGAACACTGATTGGAATTTACTGTTCAAAGCGTCAGATTTTTGTTTGTCTTCTTTAATTATTTGTCCATTTTTCTTGAGTGGTCCAACTCCCACATAGTCTGTTTTTTTGCACTTGATATAAGACCAAAATCTTTTCATTGTGTTTGTACCTTCATTGGTGTTTTGTTGTGGTGTAACAATGTCTTCGATGTATTGCCAGTATGATTGTCTTAAGAGTTTTTGTATATGATGCTTTAGTTTTTTATATCTTTCTTTTAGTTCGCTGTTGCCAGTTTTCTTCATTTTCTTATGTGATCTGTCTTTCGATTTTATATGTTTTCTTATTTCTGGTGTTATCCAAGGAAGTTTGCTTTTTTTGGACAATTTTTTATGAGGAATGTATTTGTCTATCATATGATTTATGTTTGTTTTAAAGTCATACCAAAGTTCTTCAACAGTTTGGTGGTGTATTTTGCTTTGGATTGATTCATATAAGGTTTTTATTTCTGATTTCATAGAATCCCAGTTAGCTTTACTGTAGATTGGTACGTTTCTTGATGTTTTAGTCTGGATGGTGTGACATTAAATTCTATGAAGACGATATCATGATCTGAGATGCCTGGTAGTATTTCAGTGCGTGGCACCTGGTTTGGTAAATTTGTTAACATAAGATCTAAGGTGTTTTCTTTCCTAGTGGGTTGAGTTATGAGTTGAGATAGACCTGTATCATCTATGGTGTTAATGAAAAATTCATGTATTTTATGATGAGTAGAAATAGGTTTAAGTAATTTAGTATTCCAGTCCACACCTGGGAGGTTGAAGTAACCCCCTCATTGCCCCTATGAGAAGTGCAGCATTTTTTATTTGTGATGCTCTTCTAACTGAATTGTCAAATGATTTAAGGCTTTTTTCATCCGATGTTTTGGGGTTATAGTATGCACATACATATATTGTTCTGTTGCCCTTAATTTCAATTTTTGCCCATATGATCTCGCAGTGGTCAGTAGTTGATAGCTCTTCAACTTCGTCGCTTATGATGTCATTTTTTATGGCTATCATAACTCCTCCACCTGTTTTGTTTTTACGGTCTTTTCTGTATATTTTGTTTTTGAGTATTTCAAGAAATAATTAGAAAATCACTGATCAAAGTGACTTTGTATACCCTTTACAAAATCACTTAAGTAAGTATTTTTTGTCATCTTTAAAGAGGAATAACTCTTGGTAATTCATTCAAAATTACTCATTTGAGTGAATTTTAAAAATCACTTCTTTCAATAGTACTAGTAGTCTTGACTGAAAGTTAAGCCACAAAAAAGTATGTGTGCTTCTGGTTTCATGCCTGAAAAAATAGGGTCAGAAGAAGACATATTTTTTTATTTATCCAATTTTTAACCTTGAGTTAAAAAAAGGGTGGTAAATTTCACGTATACAATATTAAGGCTAGGGTCGACATGTACATGAAGGTAGGCTGGTAGGGAAAACAGAAACACCCATTTCCATATTTGGCTTTATGAACTGAAATAGAATAACAAGAAAGTATCTTGTGTAATGGTAGAGAAATGAAAGAGCTAAAGTACAGAAATCCCCCTAAAAAGAATGAAGAAAGAATTTATGTCATGTAATATGTACCACAACTAGCTGCGCTTTGTATCTCTTTCTGTTCTTTTTGATATTTTTTTTATTTTACCGGACTCGGCAAAATCAGTAAATTTCAAAAAGGACCATAAAGTGATAGGGAACTGCAACTTGACCGCAAGAAGCACTCACCTTGTGATTACATCATGAACGAACAGATGAAAGCGGCATTAAAAAAGGAAGGTTGCAAAACAAAATACCACGTAGAATTTACCTATAATAAAATTTGTTTTGGCACTCTTTCTTATTATATTTAATCGCTGATATCTGCTTAGATTTTGAAAACCTCGAAGGACACACGACCTCATCATGGGGGCTGACATTTTGAAAAGAAATAGTAGAATTGGAAACGGAATGTTTCCGGATATGGAAACTATCACATATTCTGATTTAATTAGTTAATTTACTTAATTAGTAATTAGTTCAAATTGAAAACGAAATACAAGTAATCGTGCCGTCTTGGAAGCCTTTTATGATTTTTTACAGTTGGCCCTCCTACGTCTCTGCATGTGGATCTTAAAAAAAAAGTCAAATGACAAAAACCACAGAACCGGGCCACAGAAAGACATGACGATTATCGGTCATTCTGAAAAAAAACTGTCAAATTGACTTTCTAATATAATTCTATAAAATGCAGATGATTTTTTTTTCATATGTGCAACCATGTGGCTCAAAAAGTGTTAAAAGAAAAAAAAATAGACAATCTTGAGTTACTAAATTCAAAGATTTTATTAAATTCATACCAGATGTTATTCAAATTCCACTGTGATGCATAGGAAGAGTTTATTTGGACAGTCTAACAGACAATTATCTACAAATGTACATGTAACTACTGTTTAACTTATTTTTTGTTAAAAAATCCCCTCTTCTACACAAATGTTCAGTACTTACAATCCAGTTTACTATACGCACAGGGACTTGCTCCCCTCTATCAATAATTTGTTAGAGTCAATGTGCGGTACGAAAAAACACACAGGGACTTGCTCCCCTCTATCAATATTTTGTTAGAATCAATGTGCGGTACGAAAAAAACATTTCATACATTGAGCAAGTCCCTGTGCTATACGTGGGGATTTTGATACCAAATTCCAACAAAAAGGTAATGAATATATATGTTTGACAAACTAGCAGATGAACAAAGTAAGTTACTCTGCAATAAATTTTATTCATTAAAACAGTGGAAAATTGTTTAAAACCAAAAGGAAACTGAACACTGAAGAAGACAGTTAAGTATAAACTGCACATTTGTTGCATAGTGTAAAAATTCTAAGAAATAACTTTGAACTTGAACAGTTATTTTACGAATGCTTTTGATCAACAAATAAATATATATTCAATAGAAAAAATGACATAATCAATGTATCATTGGCACAAGTTAATTCAGTTCCTTATTCAGGCTGGCAAAAGACATTCAAACGACTTTTTTTTTTCTTAACGGCAAATACATGCGTTAATGACTTAAGTCTTTCTCAACATCAGTGTTCTAATGTTTAGAAGCATTTTGGAATAGAAAATTGGCAGGCGGACAATGCGGACAGAGTATGAACCACATTTTCCTCAAAATAATTATTTTTTTATGTTCCAGTAGACCACAATACAGGCTCTTCAAAAGAGGAAAGGAGGCAGGTTATTTGCATGGAAGTTTATCCAAAAATCTTTTGTATACATTATTTTCCTAAAATGATCCACTTTTTATTAGGTAATAACGAAACTACCGAACTAGGATGATCAATCTCATATGTCAAAGAATAAAAAAACAAAACATAAATGTATCGGAGAAATTGAAGATAGTAGACTTGGGGATATGGATTTAGGATCGGTCTTACCAAATGTCGGTTTCGGGGTTTTTTCTTTATGTTCTACAAAACTTTTACATTTTCTGTCTGACCGAATCGAATTTTGTCTTTGGTTAGACACATTTTGCCATGTCTGAAATAGCAATGGCCCTGACTTGGTGACAGGCCTTTCAAATGAATGAATCATTTCCTGCATATCGTGTTTGATAAAAATAAAAAAAGTAAAGTTTACTTCCTGAATGGAGATTTGAATTTTCAGCTGTTTGTTCCCAAGACTCTGTCAGCAAATCTATCTTTACGTTATTTTTTTTGTAATGTGGTAATGACATGTATAAATGACGGGTCAAATAAGAAAGGTTGCTGACGTCTGTTCATCTGCATGAGCCTACTTTTGAGGAATTAGGTGACGCATCTGGGATGGCAAAAGTATCGGAACTGCTTGCAACACTGAGATTGAACTTTAGGGGGATGTAAGAATTTTTGGTTAATTGGTATCGACGAGCGACACGAGGCTCAAAATTTTTTAAGTGTTTTTATGTCGCCTGCAACGTGTTGCAGAAGCGACATATAGGGGTTACTTTGGCACTATCCGTCGTCTTGCGTCGTCCTGCGTTGTCGGCCTGTGACGTCGATCCTGCGGCGTCACAAAAATTTCCGTCTCAGTTTTCGAGGCAACTACCACTGCACGAAATAATACGTTTAAATAAAATAATTAAAAATGAAACTACAAGTTTAAAATTTATTGACTAATTTATTGTCAATTATTTGTGAAATATAATCAAATTTAATTTTTCCAATAAATTTCAAATTTAATTGTCTTTTCTTTAGATTTAATTGTCATTTTACTTGAAGTTTAATCTAACAAATGTTTGTTCAATAAATTTGTAGTTTAATGAGGTTTTCATTTCGTTTTCTCGCGCATGTGTGTAGGTCAACGTGTAGCTGTTTGATTCAAATCATGGCGGTTTATACTCTGGATTAATGTCTTATTCTTGGTAAGTTTAATTAATGCAGATATCCTAGCAGTTTAAGTTGTTCATCATACATAGCCAATATTTTTTTTCTCTATATATTATGAAAGTAATAAAACTGTGTGATTCAAATATTGTGAAATATAATTTTTACAGTTTACATGTATTAATCAAAATATACTTATTTTTTATGTTAACTACCTTCTGATTAAAAATATAATATTTTACAGTTATTTTTTGTTATATTTAGATAATCAACGATTAAGATTAAAATGCTAAATATTGCAGTACATTTGTGATAAATACGTGTATTGAAATTTATCTAGATAATTAGGGAACGGCTGTAGATAAGATTATTAAGGTCAAACCAATTCAATAGCACACGTGCACGCGTACATAATAGCCTCGGAAGGCTTGAGAATGTGGTTTAGATTCAAGGTCATTGATATGTCTAATTAATGCTTAATTGTGTGGTTTATTTTACAGCTCTCAAAATGTGTGGTTGTTAAAGACTTGCAATTAAGCACAAGTAAAATGGTTAGTTGTTTAATTAGTGCTTACATACATCATGTACATTGTTATTTCGTAATTAATTAGAACTAAATTTTGTTGTCAGTTTATGTATTCATATTACGCAACCTTATTCGAATAATGATAACCCAAATCACATTTATCTTCGTTTTTTAGGAAAATGTAATGAACCTGAAGGACAATTACTTGAAGATAAAATATTAATCAGAAGGAATACAAGGAAATTTGCCCTTTTTCTTAGTTTTTTCTTCATAATATTAAACTATTCTTTTATTTGAAATTCTGTTTTATTTTAAGCGCTACGAGTTACATATTTTATTATTTTTAGGTAAAATTAAATTAATGAAAATGTTTTTTGTTTATTTCAGAAACTTTCTGCATCTATAAGAAGTCCTTAATGAAGATGGGAATAGAATACTCATACAAGAACAAGAAAAAACATTTAACTTGTTTATCTTTTGGAGTTTACATTTTGTCTTGAAATGTTTCAGATTTCGAAAGATGCAATTAAAAAATATATTTTAAAAGTAAAAACAATTGTATAAGTAAAACTTGCACAAGTTAGCTAAATGATTTGATATATGCATTAACCACATACTGGTGAAGCTGTCACATGGTATAAGTATTTAGGTGAAGGTCTGCACATTGGAAACAGTGAAGCAGCCACATCTTTTTCGTAACATGAAGACATGCACACTAGACTTTGTGTCAAGATGCAAACATATGAATAGCTACCTCCACCTTAAAGACCTTTTTATGTGTTTCACATTAAAACATTCAGTATTTACTTGAACTTAAAAAAAAACTAAAATTTCTTAATATGCATTTTAGTTTTCAACTACATTTTATAGTATTTAAAATAAAAGGTATGTTGATTTCAAATCTATTTCTAAAGCTAAATATATCAGCAAAAAAAATACTACAAGAATAAATATACTTAAATTTGAAATTTAATTTGAAACCATCAAAAATATATCACATAAATTTGAATTTAATTCAATTTATATTAAATCTTTAATGTAGGTTTATTTTTACAATTAAATTCTGAAATAACAAATTTAATAAAGTTTTATTTTTCCTAATAAAATTGGTTTAAATTTGGGAGTTTATTTGTCAGAATAAATGTAAGTTAAACATAGGTTAAATTTGAAATTTAATGACTCAATAAACTAAAGGTTATTTTTTAAATGTGAAGTTTAAGATAAGTTTAATACTAGTTTATTTATTAGATAAACGTATCATTTCATGCAGTGTACATGCCACAGCCTCTTTATATTTGGTATGTAGCTTCATCACATAGTACTATAAGGTGTAAAGCGATTTTATGCTCGAAAAATAACTACTTCCTGTTTGACAAATACTTAAAACGATTTATATATAATGGACATAGATGCCAAATTTTCGTCGCAGTTTTCCAGGCAACTACATGCCACAGCCTCTTTATATTTGATATGTAGCTTCATCACATAGTACTATAAGGTGTAAAGCGATTTTATGCTCGAAAAATAACTACTTCCTGTTTGACGAATACTAAACATTGTATTTATAATGGCAAAATTGCCAAATTTTCGTCGCACTTTTCCTTGCAACTACATGCCACAGCCTCTTTATATTTAGTATGTAGCTTCGTCACATAGTACTATAAGGTGTAAGGCGATTTTATGCCTGAAAATTAACTACTTCCTGTGTGACGAATACTAAATGTTTTATTTATAATGGCAAAATTGCCAAATTTTCGTCACACTTTTCCATGCAACTACATGCCACAGCCTCTTTATATTTGGTTTGCAGCTTCATCGCATAGTACTATAAGGTGTATGTCGATTTTATGACCAAAAATTAACTACTTCCTGTTTGGCGAACAATCATAGATATGCAGGCGACTTATGCCTTTCGAAGAAGGCCATGAAGGCTCCATCTAGTTTTAATTTGTTTTTTTTTTACTTTTTAAATTGTGATTCTTGCTAAATGCTACTCTCTTTTTATTTTTTATTTTTTTTACTTTTCAAATTGTGATTCTTGCTATTAAATGCTACTCTTTTTATGTCGCCTGCAACGTGTTGCGGCGTCACAAAAATTTCCGTCGCAGTTTTCCAGGCAACTACATGCCACAGCCTCTTGATATTTGGTATGTAGCTTCATCATATAGTACTATAAGGTGTAAAGCGATTTTATGCTCGAAAAATAACTACTTCCTGTTTGACAAATACTTAACAATTTATATATAATGGACAAAGATGCCAAATTTTCGTCGCAGTTTTCCAGGCAACTACATGCCACAGCCTCTTGATATTTGGTATGTAGCTTCATCACATAGTACTATAAGGTGTAAAGCGATTTTATGCTAGAAAAATAACTACTTCCTGTTTGACGAATACTAAACATTGTATTTATAATGGCAAAATTGCTAAATTTTCGTCGCACTTTTCCATGCCACTACATGCCACAGCCTCTGTAGCTTCATCACATAGTACTATAAGGTGTAAGGCGATTTTATGCTTGAAAATTAACTACTTCCTGTGTGACGAATACTAAATGTTTTATTTATAATGGCAAAATTGCCAAATTTTCGTCGCAGTTTTCCAGGCAACTACATGCCACAGCCTCTTGATATTTGGTATGTAGCTTCATCATCATGATCATATAGTACTATAAGGTGTAAAGCGATTTTATGCTCGAAAAATAACTACTTCCTGTTTGACAAATACTTAACAATTTATATATAATGGACAAAGATGCCAAATTTTCGTCGCAGTTTTCCAGGCAACTACATGCCACAGCCTCT
Source organism: Arcuatula senhousia (assembly GCA_963971305.1). NCBI lineage: Eukaryota > Metazoa > Mollusca > Bivalvia > Mytilida > Mytilidae > Arcuatula > Arcuatula senhousia. The sequence continues at coordinate 12,796,564 of OZ020312.1, forward strand.
TGATATTTGGTATGTAGCTTCATCACATAGTACTATAAGGTGTAAAGCGATATTATGCTAGAAAAATAACTACTTCCTGTTTGACGAATACTAAACATTGTATTTATAATGGCAAAATTGCCAAATTTTCGTCGCACTTTTCCATGCCACTACATGCCACAGCCTCTGTAGCTTCATCACATAGTACTATAAGGTGTAAGGCGATTTTATGCTTGAAAATTAACTACTTCCTGTGTGACGAATACTAAATGTTTTATTTATAATGGCAAAATTGCCAAATTTTCGTCACACTTTTCCATGCAACTACATGCCACAGCCTCTTTATATTTGGTTTGCAGCTTCATCGCATAGTACTATAAGGTGTAAGGCGATTTTATGCCCAAAAATTAACTACTTCCTGTTTGGCGAACAAACATAGATACGCAGGCGACATATGCCTTCCGAGGAAGGCTCCATCTATATAGTTTTTCATGGATTTTTTGCAAAAACTTAATTTTTGTCAGTTTTGGGAGGGGGAAGTACGCTCGGTACGCCTTTCATTGCATCCGCCGCCTGCTGCCAACTTTAGTACCAAATATGAGTTGAACGTCTATACCGGACAACTCGAACGTTGCATCCATTGGCATCAACACGTCAACACGTTAATAATAAATATCGGTAAAGGAACGAATTTTCAGAAAAAATAAACAATCAAAACGACATTATGAGCCTTGATGTTTTAACCAAAAATGGACGCAATTTTTTTAAACCCATTTTTTTTTTGTGAAAACGATGTGGATGCACATGCTGTCGTGCCTCCGGGTAGCTAACTACTTATTAAAAATTCAATTATTTGTGCAAATAATAATTCCCTGTAACATTCTGGGACGACATTTAGCGGGGACGAACTTATTCCTTTATGGATTCCTTGTCAGAGTATTTCGCGGTTCTTCAGCAGACCAAAACAATATTCGGATTCTGTCAGGTTTTGTGATATTTTCTGAGTATTAGTGTTTGATTTGCAAAATCTGTTACACATTGAACCAAGTTGCAATATGCTTGATTTCCTTATTGGCAACATATTTGTCACATTTGGAGGAAAATTTTTCAACAACAAATTGGCATTCCAATGGGCACAAATTGTGCGCCTCTCCTCGCCGATTTGTTTTTTTACCCTTACGAGACTGAATTTCTTCAAGAACTCGTAAAGAACAAGAATATGGAAGAGGCAAGGTCCTTTTATCTCTCTTTCAGATATAGCGACGATGTCCTGTCTGTAAACAACACTTTGTTTGGTAGATGGATTCCTTTGATACATGTATATCCTCCGGAGTTAGATTAACTTGAGGAAACTACTGAATCCAATTGCTTCACATCGTTCTTGGATTTGCATCTTGAATATGACAAGGATGGTCATCTCAGTACAAAAATCTACGATAAAAGAGACGACTTTAATTTTCAAATTATTAATTTCCCTAACCTTGAAAGCAACATACCTACCTCACTTGCTTACGGTGTTTATATTTCACAACTTATTCGATATGCTGGGGCTTGTACAAATTTTTCTAATTTTTTTATACGGCACTGCTGTCTTCGTGACCGACTCTTAGACCAAGGTTACAAGAAAATGCGTCTCATACGGTCCCTAAAAAATTCTTCCTTCGTTATCAGCCACTGGTGGAAAAATCAAAATTGAGTTGAACGTATTGGTTAGTGTTTGTTTTGATTTTGTTTTGCTGATTGTTGTACTGAGATGATCATATTATTTTCCCTATTATGTCTTCACAGCCGTGTTGCGTTGTGTGTTACTACCAGTCCATAAGATAGCAATGTAAGATGGAGGTTTGGCGCGCCATAAAACCTGGTTTAACCCACTATTTCATATGAAATGCCTGTACCAAGTCAGGACCATTGCAATCTATAACTATAATCCGGTGTGTCTTCCATGTTTCGTCCTCTTTCTCTTGAAAATTGAGATTGATCCTCTTAGTTCGGTAATTTTGCTATTACCTTTATATGTAGAATTGGTAACAGAAGGTACCTGGCGGTAAATCGGTGAAGTAAAACCACCTCCTTCACTCGGCTAACTGAAAACTCGGTCTGTTGGTTTTATTTAACATGGAGGCTATATGGGAAATGGGTCTGTTGGAGAGTCGGCTAAAGTCTGTTGGTCAAATGCTATGGAGAAAAACATAGCAAGGTCAATATATTTTACTAAATATTTCTTTTTTACTTACTTTAATAAAAAAAAAACAATTTATGTTGGGCAAAACAATATTGAATACTGAACGTGTTCATATATTGTTTTTTCTATGTAGCTTACATTGGTAAGCTACAAAATGGAAAGGTGTGTTACTCATCGAGATATTTCTATCAATTTTGTCATTCAAAAATGTAAACATAACCATGATTACAGCGTTTTGCTAAAATTAAGACAAAAGTATTACGAAAAACGCAACTTAAATTGTACATCATGTATGTTTGATATATAACTGTATGTATAAGAAAGAAAAACCGACAGACATGCGTTTTTGTGACATTTATTATGTTTTTGCCTTAAATTGGGTCTGTTGGTGAGTCGGCTATAATGAACTCGGTCTGTTGGTCAGTCTGTTGAGAGTAAATTAATCAACTGATATCATACTATATTTGTGCCATAACACACATTTTTTACAAATAGAAATATCTTACAAAGTGACATAAAGCGTATATATTCGTAGTGATGATTGTTTAGTCATAGAAATATAAATCGCATTATAACAAGCACATCAGTCTGTTTGATCAAGCTTACCATTAATTTTTCAGTATGAAAAGACAAAGAATGAACTTTTCAAACAGAAAGCATGGAAGAAAAAAATATACAGAATTAAAAAATCAAAGATGAAGACGTTAAACAAGAGACGCTTATCCCTAAAATACTGAAAAAATTCTAACACTAATCTTAGAAAGAGAGTGAAGAACATTACAACTAATTATAAACTATGCCAATTGACTTTGTATTGCAAACATGGCCAAAAACCATTATAACCTCCAAAGTATAACGTATTATATATATATATGTGGCAATCGTTTTAAAGCATATATGATACGTGCATTAAAAAATCGAGAATTTTAACAGTCTGTTACTACCCGGGTGGGTTGGGGGATGTTCGTTCGTTCTGTTTATTCCCATATGATAATCTGTGATTGAATCCATAAATCAGATCTGTTCTAATTAATGTATTTTGAATCCCTTATAATACTGTATAAATATGTACAAGTAAAAAGTACTAATTCAAAATCAACAATTTTAAAGCCATGTTATTATCCCCGCTCTAGCGAAAGCGCAGGGATAATGTTTTGCTGTTCGATGTACGTGCGTGCGTATGGCGTTAATGTCCAGGATAATCTCTGTAACCACTGGGAGTAGAAAGATGAAACTTGGGTTATATTTGCAATGTGGGTGGGGACTGTGCCGCAGGTTTTGGAATTTTGATAATTCCCCTAGGGGCTGGGCTGCATAGGTAGCCTAAGTGCACATTATTCCTTTGTCACGCAACTCCTCCTAAGTTATTTGGATTATGGAACTGAAACTTTGCTCAGTAGTTGCACTATGGATGTAGATTCTGCGAAAGTTTTGAAATTTTGATAGTGCCCCTAGGGGCTGGGCTGCATAGGTAGCCTAAGTGCACATTATTCCTTTGTCACACAACTCCTCCTAAGTTATTTAAATTATGGAACTGAAACTTTGCTCAGTAGTTGCACTATGGATGTAGATTCTGCCATAGGTTTCGGAATTTTGATAATGCCCCTAGGGGCTGGGCTGCATAGATAGCCTAAGGGCACATTATTCCTTCGTCATGCATAATTCTTTACATTACTATCACTCCCACTACCAGGGAAAAGTCTCATATTAATGCATATACATTTGATAGTACTAGTAATGCTTATTATAGTCATAGTTTGTTTCTTTCAATTATTTGCCCTTATACTATCAAACACCAGAGTAGTGCGGGGGTATGCAGCTTGGCTGCTTCGACTAGTTAAATACTTATAATTAAACCCTCGCTTTTAAGAAGAGGGATATACTGTTAAACCCTCATCCATTTGTCCGTCCGTTCGTTCGTACGTAACATAATTTCCGTCGAAGTTATTCAAGCAACTAAATAAGCTAAAGGTCTGGTCTTTTGCTTTGTCTTAAAATGCCATATGGTGTATTTCGATTTTACGCCCCTAGGTCATCTACCTCTTGTTAAACGAAAACTTATGTTTTTAGACATACATGCAAAATTTTCCTCACAGTTTTCTCAACACTTCATGACATAGAAGTTGGGGTATAATACCTTGTATACAGCTTTATCCTATAGTACCATATGGTGTGTACTGATTTCGTGCTTTTAGGTTTCTTTTTCCTGTACTAGAGATAATTTCACTCTAATTAATACAATATAAAATGTTAATCCTAAAAGTTTTTAAAAATTCTAAATATACCTCGTTCGCAATCATTCTGTCTCGGCTAATTAACTCTCAACAGACTTTAATTTAATTTGCCGACTCACCAACAGACTTTAGCCGGCCTTTTTTTAAAGAAAACTCACTCTTTTTTAACATTTTAACATTAAATCACTGTTTGTTGTTTGATTGTTTTATTTCTAAACTGATGAAAACTTTCCGGATCGCTAATTATATTTAAAAAGTGTAAAAAATTTGTTTATTTGTAAAAAAAATATCATTCATAGTTGCCAAATTTGAGCATACCGCTGTCTCGCCTTTTCGTTTTATCGAACACTGGTATAACAAATTGACTCTGTAGCAAGTTGAAAATATGCTCAAATGAATATCATTTTGGTTGAAATATTTGGTATTTTGACAATTAATTGACATTTTGCCAAAATAATATCTTTTTCACAAAATTTCATGACCATCCTTTGGATTTTACTCTCAACAGACCTATAGCCGACTCTCCAACAGACCCATGTCCCATATAGCCTACATGTTAAATAAAACCAACTGACCGAGTTCTCAGATAGCCGAGTGAAGGAGGTTAAAATTATCATGCAGGATTGAGGAGAGTGAGTGAAGATGGGATACCCTTTTACTTATGTTATATCATTATGAATTAGTCGTTGTCAGTGCAAGGTTGTAAGTAGATCTTATTCACTAAATTTATGTATTTCTCTATCTTACTAAGAATTGAACAAAGCTTGGTCAGTATCATGCATAAGGTGTGACTAGTCAATGGGACGATTTCAACAGGTGCCCAAAGCTATCTCGGTTATTTCCGGAAGATCGTTTTTCAGCGGAAAAGACCGAGTGGTGTTTAAATAAAATCTGTGTGTAAAAATAAACAAGTGGATGAATGAGGGTTTTATCACTGGTTTTGAATTTCTTTTTTTTTATTTTTGCATAACAGATTATGATGTATTCTTATAAGCCCAGAGGCATCGCGTACAACACCTCTTGTTCGGTGACGGTAATGAGATGCTTCCGGTTTTGTTCGGTGGCGGTATTTCAAGCGAGGATTTTGCACTGGTCGCAGGTCAGTTGCTAATATTTTTTTAACATTACAGGTTAACAACAAAAAACACAATGCACGGAATTCCTCGATAAATGGGACGCTTAAAAAATGATAATCCATATAAGATTAAGTCATACTTTCTTCAAACACCTCGACACAAAAGTGGACACTCGCAAATGTTTGTCAAACCAACACCCGTTTTCGATCATTTGTTGAAAATGCTTGGTGTTTTTGTATGAAACTGAATCTGTTATGAATGGTATGATTATGATACATCTAAAATTGTCGATGGCATGTCGTCTGGTGCTACTTATCGATCACACGTTGCCAAAATATAGAGGATGTCATCCGGTGGCGGTTCCAAATGTTCGTCAAATGTTTGTACGGTGGCGGTGCAATGTAAAATAAAACCTTTTTGGTACCAAAAATATGTGGATTCCAGTGATTTTTTCATTTTTGTTGAAATTATGCCACAAATAATGTTGGTCTTTGTATAAACTGGTGGATGGTAACAGAAAAGCCAACAGCTAGCTGCAATAATGTCGCTCCTTAGAAATATTTTGTCACCCTGAAGGCTAAACAAAAGCCCACGGTAGCTCCGCCTTATCAAAAAATGTGATAATACTGACAGCTTGTATGCTTGGGTTGCCAGATCATAATTATTGTTGTTAAAATTGATTTCAAAATTATTGTTTCCTGTGTGAATTTATTCATAAGCATTTGTTAAATAAAAAAAACTCTATTATCTGTTTCAGATTCAATCATGAAGCAACCATGACCAGAAAGAAAACTTCACTTTGGTTGCATAAACCCAGACGGAAATCGCTATCTTACAAACCAGTTTACAGCCGTCACAATAAATTGCCTCTGGAAATAATTAAAGATCTATACGGATCTCCACAAAAACAATTACAAAAACATAAAGGTTCACCGCTAAAAGTAATCACACCAAAACGCCAAAGATTGTTGTCCCTGAGAACATCAAAGAACTGCACATTTAACTCAGGCGACTCGTTTTCCACTGGACAATTTTCCGGCAGTAAAGTTTGGCTCAAATCTTCCCAAAAAAGTCCCTGTATATTTTTGAGTCCTGAATCAACGTCCTGTTCCAAAAATGACCTTGATTTGATTATTGAAAAGTTAAAAGAAAAGGGCCTTCATACAGACTTCCTAACATTTATAGACTTAGTTAAAAAGGACAGATATCTTAATATATGTTTCTTACTCAGATGAGAGCACCACGTTCCTAAAAGTGAACTTTGACAAAGATTTATGGGAATTAATTTGGCAGGAAGTCAAGATGGTCTATGATGTAACAGAAATTGTGGAACCAAAACGAACCCGAAATTTGAAAGACATCAAACTAAGATTGAAAGCTTTTGTGAACAATAATGTGCACTTCATATGTGAGTTGCCCTCATCTACAATGTTCGACAGTTGTTTGAGATCGGCCTGTGCATCAGATGTTTTCATGCACCCGGTCGAAAAAGAAAGTACTGATTATCAAGATGAACTATTAGAAGTGACACAAAAAGCAAAGCAGGTTATCGAAACTGGTTATGAACTCACAAGACGAAGAGCTACTGAATTGATGGTATGGGTTCTTACCAATAAGGACAGAAATACAAAAACTGAAATTCCCTGTTCTCTCCCGGTGGCATATGGGTTAAAAGATTATAAGTTAACAACTCATGCAATGAGGAATGCCACGGAAGCTGTATTAAAATCATGTGCTGAACACGGTTTACATGTTTTAAGTTTTGGTGCAGACGGACAATGGATAAATCTAATGAACAGAGATATTCATGGAAAGCCATTGACATTACTGCAATTCAGAAAAGATGTTTGGAATGACCTTAAGTCATTTTCAAAATCCGAGCTGATATCAAAAATATGTGTGTTAGGTAAACCATTAGACGGTCTTGGTGGTGCTTTAGTTGACAAAGGTCTAAATGGAATAATAACACTAACCTCGGCAGATGGCGCAGTCTCATATGTTCGTACACCTCTCGATAAGTCGCTGTGGGAACCTAGAAAAAAGGCTAGCAATGAAGATGGCGATGCTAGCGCAGATCTAGAAGTTGAAAATACCGGGTGGTTACCCGCATCAGTTATCAACGAAATTTCAAACGCGAACGACTCTGTGGTTCAAGAAGCAGTTTTATTAGTTTCAAGAGACATTTCAAACGAACCCATTGAAAGTGATCATACTTTAGATAACCAAAATGAAACAGATGAAGATTTATCAAGTCTTTTTCATTCTGATGACAAGGATGGCGAAGATCTGCTGATTCAGGGAAGACAGCTGAACATGGACAACTCAAAAGAATTAGGTGAAAGCGGAACTTTATCGAATGAAATTTCGTCCGCTCTCGATGGAGATGAACCTCGTCCACTTGAAAATGCCCAAACTGATACAGATATTGAGATGAATATAAGTAATAAAGAAGTTCTTACCGATACCTTATTAAATGACATTTTGTCTCGACTTAAAGCAAAGGACTGTACCAAGTGGAAGGAATTCGATAAAAGTAAACTTCAAAGTATGTTAAAAGATCAAAATACAATAAATAAACTGCGTCATGTTGACCTTGACATTGTAATTGGGGCACTTATTGAACAAGAACATTTGCATGTACCCGGCTTCAGAAATAATATGAAAAAGGAAGAAAAAGTAAATTGTCTATGTGTTATTTTAGGTCATCGCTCATCAGACACAAACATTCGTAACAAAAGCGTACGTCGCCAAAAATCTCCACAGCAGCTGAAACTTCTCTGTAAACGTGTTGTACAGTCTAAATCATATCCGAAGATAATTGTTAAGTGTGCATATGCAAGATATATTTTCAGACAAAAGTTGAAGGAATGGCAAGAGTCTTTTCCTTTTCAATGCCCTGCACATATAGGCGAGAATAAACTAAACTTTTGGTTTTCATATCCAGAGCACAACAATTCTACCGGATCCCTGCTTGCTAAAAGCATTGATTGTTCGCACAATTTGACACACTTGAGAGTCCGAATGAGCACTACAGGGATATGTGGAATAGCAGCTGATGCATGGCATAAATGTGCAAAATCCAATGAAACCATTTTGAAAAGACCGCTGGTAGAAGATTTACTTGACAAACAAAGTGTCCCTTATGCGCGTACACATTTTTCTGAAGATGTTGAAAGTTGGTTTAGGAAATCTGGATATATTGAGGAAGCAAACCTTTGCAGCATAATCAGAAATTGGTACGAGGCAAGTGACACACAAGGAATATCTTCAGTGGAAAGGGTAGATACGTTGCTTAACATGAGGTCCTTCCTCGTAAAGGATGTTGACTTTGGTGCCTTTCCACCGAAAGGACGCTATATCAAAGGAACACCGCTTGTCACATACGAAGGAATGTTAATAGATATTGACACCAAAATACAAATGTATGCAATGACAGAAAACTACAACATGAGAACAATTGGAAGTTTGGCAGCTGAAACAATGGTTGGAATTTTCCAGAGCTTGAGTCCAACAAGTCAAGTGTCTATTAAGGCTAAAGACGTTCCAGAACTTGTATCTAGTGTTGTAGAGATAATGGCTTGTAAAGCAAATCCGAACAGGTTAGATATTTGCTTGTATGAACAAACCGGTATTGAAAAAATCATCAAAGCAATTTGATTGTTTTGATTTTTTTTTAAATTTCAAAAATGTAAAAATATTTTAAAGTTACTCATGAGCTTGTTTGGGTCCAATCGGTGAAGGAAACTTTGTTACTTCTAAAAGATCAAAATATTCATATTCAGTAAAGTGACGGTAAAATCTTTGATAGTTTTAAAACCTCCTCCCTCACCATCTCAAGAAATCTCAACGTCAAATGTAAACGTAAAGTTGGTTGTGGTGAGTGTATTTTTTTTTTTTTTTTGGGGGGGGGGTAAAATAATTAACAAGTTTTTCTTATTCTGTGATGTAAATTACCGGAAAAACTAAAAAAATCTACCAACCAACACCATTTTTATGAGAACTCATATGATGGACAAACACGTGAATCCAAGTCTTTAAACTTACCATTTATGTTTATTATGTCCATGCCCAAAAAATTGAATGTTGAACAATACATTCTGCATATTAAATGGGTCAAGCTAATGGCTGCATCAGTATCTGAAATATGAGAGGTATGATCGTTTAACTTGCTCCGTGCCTCGTCCAGTATATATTTCTGGCACATCTCAAAACATGCACAATACCTGCGATGCTCGGTACATGCGGTATACGTATAATGTGATTACCTATAATTGACTGGAGTTTGTTCTTGGTGTTGCCGTTACCGTTAGTTGTAATATTGTTGGTGATTCAATCTTTTTAATGCCCCATTTACGAAAGTATGGGGCATATAATGGTCGGGTCCGCTCGTCCGTTCGTCCGCCCGTCCTTTCAAAATATTGCAAGGTGCCGGGGCATTTTGTCTTTTGAACATATTATTAATTTGAATTTGAAGACAGTAATAAGTGTTTCCGTGCTTCTTTGACCTTGCATGTTTGATATGATTTATTACGCCGTAAAAGGATACATTTCATGAAGTACCCCCACTAGTATCGCTTAATCAACGGAACGCGCATCATAAAATATATTCAATTTGTTTGCTTGCACAACTATTTCATAATTTTATGATGGATCGAGTGTCTTTTATCTTTGTGAAATATCCACACTATTACTGCTATATCAACGAAACGCTCGACATAAAATGAATTGTATTTGTTTGCTAAATTGCAAAACTTTTTTTTAATATTTTTATGATGGATCGAGTGTCTCTTATCGGGGTTCCAAAAAGTTAACCGATGGTTTTCATGGTTAACATGAAGAGGTACTAAGTCGTATACGTATTGAACTATCGGCACTTGCCAGCTATCCTTCGTCTGGCACCTTTTTTGCCCAAATGATTCGGGTGGGTCAATGCCAACATACTGTCCACGCATATGATAATGAAAAGTAGAATATGAAATTCCAGTTTCTTTTGACAACTTAATAAGAGACATCCCATCCATAAGAAGTGTTTTTGCAACCTCAAACTCCTGTAATTCCTTTATTTTCTGCTGCCGTGACATTTTCCTACAAAAACGAATTTAAGGACATTTAATGTGTGTTTGTGTGTTAGTGTTTAAAGCCCTTTATCGACGCACCTGGGCCATGTAGGGCGATCAGTTTTTTTGGTGGAGGAAACCGGAGTACCCGGAGGAAACCACCGACCTTGGGCAGGTAACTGACAAACCTAATCACATAAAGTTGGGGAAGTCCCTTTTACGGGACTCGAACACCAGCTGAGAGGTGATAGGCTAGTGATCAATAGTGTGGTATTTAAACCAGCACCTTAGACCACTCGGCCACCCAGACCCCCAGGGTGGAATTATATTCTGGCAATATACAATTTTTGCAACGATTGCCCCAAGAAACGACAATAATACTTCGCTGAGACTTTGTGCCAATAATTAAAGATATCTCATGTAATAGTGAAACAACACAAACAAAGAGAGTATTTGTTTAGGGTCTTTGTAATAAACATATCGCATGAGATAGTAATAAACATATCGCATGAGATAGTAATAAACATATCGCATGAGATAGTAACAGTGAAACTTTCACTTCTGACGGTGAGCTTTTTGAACCAAGTTGTTTTATGCCCCATCTATGAAAGTAGGGAGGTATAGTGGTCGGGTCTGCTCGTCCGTCCGTCCCAAATGATGTTTTATTTATAATGGCAAAATTGCCAAATTTTCGTCGCAGTTTTCCAGGCAACTACATGCCACAGCCTCTTGATATTTGGTATGTAGCTTCATCATCATGATCATATAGTACTATAAGGTGTAAAGCGATTTTATGCTCGAAAAATAACTACTTCCTGTTTGACAAATACTTAACAATTTATATATAATGGACAAAGATGCCAAATTTTCGTCGCAGTTTTCCAGGCAACTACATGCCACAGCCTCTTGATATTTGGTATGTAGCTTCATCACATAGTACTATAAGGTGTAAAGCGATATTATGCTAGAAAAATAACTACTTCCTGTTTGACGAATACTAAACATTGTATTTATAATGGCAAAATTGCCAAATTTTCGTCGCACTTTTCCATGCCACTACATGCCACAGCCTCTGTAGCTTCATCACATAGTACTATAAGGTGTAAGGCGATTTTATGCTTGAAAATTAACTACTTCCTGTGTGACGAATACTAAATGTTTTATTTATAATGGCAAAATTGCCAAATTTTCGTCACACTTTTCCATGCAACTACATGCCACAGCCTCTTTATATTTGGTTTGCAGCTTCATCGCATAGTACTATAAGGTGTAAGGCGATTTTATGCCCAAAAATTAACTACTTCCTGTTTGGCGAACAAACATAGATACGCAGGCGACATATGCCTTCCGAGGAAGGCTCCATCTATATAGTTTTTCATGGATTTTTTGCAAAAACTTAATTTTTGTCAGTTTTGGGAGGGGGAAGTACGCTCGGTACGCCTTTCATTGCATCCGCCGCCTGCTGCCAACTTTAGTACCAAATATGAGTTGAACGTCTATACCGGACAACTCGAACGTTGCATCCATTGGCATCAACACGTCAACACGTTAATAATAAATATCGGTAAAGGAACGAATTTTCAGAAAAAATAAACAATCAAAACGACATTATGAGCCTTGATGTTTTAACCAAAAATGGACGCAATTTTTTTAAACCCATTTTTTTTTTGTGAAAACGATGTGGATGCACATGCTGTCGTGCCTCCGGGTAGCTAACTACTTATTAAAAATTCAATTATTTGTGCAAATAATAATTCCCTGTAACATTCTGGGACGACATTTAGCGGGGACGAACTTATTCCTTTATGGATTCCTTGTCAGAGTATTTCGCGGTTCTTCAGCAGACCAAAACAATATTCGGATTCTGTCAGGTTTTGTGATATTTTCTGAGTATTAGTGTTTGATTTGCAAAATCTGTTACACATTGAACCAAGTTGCAATATGCTTGATTTCCTTATTGGCAACATATTTGTCACATTTGGAGGAAAATTTTTCAACAACAAATTGGCATTCCAATGGGCACAAATTGTGCGCCTCTCCTCGCCGATTTGTTTTTTTACCCTTACGAGACTGAATTTCTTCAAGAACTCGTAAAGAACAAGAATATGGAAGAGGCAAGGTCCTTTTATCTCTCTTTCAGATATAGCGACGATGTCCTGTCTGTAAACAACACTTTGTTTGGTAGATGGATTCCTTTGATACATGTATATCCTCCGGAGTTAGATTAACTTGAGGAAACTACTGAATCCAATTGCTTCACATCGTTCTTGGATTTGCATCTTGAATATGACAAGGATGGTCATCTCAGTACAAAAATCTACGATAAAAGAGACGACTTTAATTTTCAAATTATTAATTTCCCTAACCTTGAAAGCAACATACCTACCTCACTTGCTTACGGTGTTTATATTTCACAACTTATTCGATATGCTGGGGCTTGTACAAATTTTTCTAATTTTTTTATACGGCACTGCTGTCTTCGTGACCGACTCTTAGACCAAGGTTACAAGAAAATGCGTCTCATACGGTCCCTAAAAAATTCTTCCTTCGTTATCAGCCACTGGTGGAAAAATCAAAATTGAGTTGAACGTATTGGTTAGTGTTTGTTTTGATTTTGTTTTGCTGATTGTTGTACTGAGATGATCATATTATTTTCCCTATTATGTCTTCACAGCCGTGTTGCGTTGTGTGTTACTACCAGTCCATAAGATAGCAATGTAAGATGGAGGTTTGGCGCGCCATAAAACCTGGTTTAACCCACTATTTCATATGAAATGCCTGTACCAAGTCAGGACCATTGCAATCTATAACTATAATCCGGTGTGTCTTCCATGTTTCGTCCTCTTTCTCTTGAAAATTGAGATTGATCCTCTTAGTTCGGTAATTTTGCTATTACCTTTATATGTAGAATTGGTAACAGAAGGTACCTGGCGGTAAATCGGTGAAGTAAAACCACCTCCTTCACTCGGCTAACTGAAAACTCGGTCTGTTGGTTTTATTTAACATGGAGGCTATATGGGAAATGGGTCTGTTGGAGAGTCGGCTAAAGTCTGTTGGTCAAATGCTATGGAGAAAAACATAGCAAGGTCAATATATTTTACTAAATATTTCTTTTTTACTTACTTTAATAAAAAAAAAACAATTTATGTTGGGCAAAACAATATTGAATACTGAACGTGTTCATATATTGTTTTTTCTATGTAGCTTACATTGGTAAGCTACAAAATGGAAAGGTGTGTTACTCATCGAGATATTTCTATCAATTTTGTCATTCAAAAATGTAAACATAACCATGATTACAGCGTTTTGCTAAAATTAAGACAAAAGTATTACGAAAAACGCAACTTAAATTGTACATCATGTATGTTTGATATATAACTGTATGTATAAGAAAGAAAAACCGACAGACATGCGTTTTTGTGACATTTATTATGTTTTTGCCTTAAATTGGGTCTGTTGGTGAGTCGGCTATAATGAACTCGGTCTGTTGGTCAGTCTGTTGAGAGTAAATTAATCAACTGATATCATACTATATTTGTGCCATAACACACATTTTTTACAAATAGAAATATCTTACAAAGTGACATAAAGCGTATATATTCGTAGTGATGATTGTTTAGTCATAGAAATATAAATCGCATTATAACAAGCACATCAGTCTGTTTGATCAAGCTTACCATTAATTTTTCAGTATGAAAAGACAAAGAATGAACTTTTCAAACAGAAAGCATGGAAGAAAAAAATATACAGAATTAAAAAATCAAAGATGAAGACGTTAAACAAGAGACGCTTATCCCTAAAATACTGAAAAAATTCTAACACTAATCTTAGAAAGAGAGTGAAGAACATTACAACTAATTATAAACTATGCCAATTGACTTTGTATTGCAAACATGGCCAAAAACCATTATAACCTCCAAAGTATAACGTATTATATATATATATGTGGCAATCGTTTTAAAGCATATATGATACGTGCATTAAAAAATCGAGAATTTTAACAGTCTGTTACTACCCGGGTGGGTTGGGGGATGTTCGTTCGTTCTGTTTATTCCCATATGATAATCTGTGATTGAATCCATAAATCAGATCTGTTCTAATTAATGTATTTTGAATCCCTTATAATACTGTATAAATATGTACAAGTAAAAAGTACTAATTCAAAATCAACAATTTTAAAGCCATGTTATTATCCCCGCTCTAGCGAAAGCGCAGGGATAATGTTTTGCTGTTCGATGTACGTGCGTGCGTATGGCGTTAATGTCCAGGATAATCTCTGTAACCACTGGGAGTAGAAAGATGAAACTTGGGTTATATTTGCAATGTGGGTGGGGACTGTGCCGCAGGTTTTGGAATTTTGATAATTCCCCTAGGGGCTGGGCTGCATAGGTAGCCTAAGTGCACATTATTCCTTTGTCACGCAACTCCTCCTAAGTTATTTGGATTATGGAACTGAAACTTTGCTCAGTAGTTGCACTATGGATGTAGATTCTGCGAAAGTTTTGAAATTTTGATAGTGCCCCTAGGGGCTGGGCTGCATAGGTAGCCTAAGTGCACATTATTCCTTTGTCACACAACTCCTCCTAAGTTATTTAAATTATGGAACTGAAACTTTGCTCAGTAGTTGCACTATGGATGTAGATTCTGCCATAGGTTTCGGAATTTTGATAATGCCCCTAGGGGCTGGGCTGCATAGATAGCCTAAGGGCACATTATTCCTTCGTCATGCATAATTCTTTACATTACTATCACTCCCACTACCAGGGAAAAGTCTCATATTAATGCATATACATTTGATAGTACTAGTAATGCTTATTATAGTCATAGTTTGTTTCTTTCAATTATTTGCCCTTATACTATCAAACACCAGAGTAGTGCGGGGGTATGCAGCTTGGCTGCTTCGACTAGTTAAATACTTATAATTAAACCCTCGCTTTTAAGAAGAGGGATATACTGTTAAACCCTCATCCATTTGTCCGTCCGTTCGTTCGTACGTAACATAATTTCCGTCGAAGTTATTCAAGCAACTAAATAAGCTAAAGGTCTGGTCTTTTGCTTTGTCTTAAAATGCCATATGGTGTATTTCGATTTTACGCCCCTAGGTCATCTACCTCTTGTTAAACGAAAACTTATGTTTTTAGACATACATGCAAAATTTTCCTCACAGTTTTCTCAACACTTCATGACATAGAAGTTGGGGTATAATACCTTGTATACAGCTTTATCCTATAGTACCATATGGTGTGTACTGATTTCGTGCTTTTAGGTTTCTTTTTCCTGTACTAGAGATAATTTCACTCTAATTAATACAATATAAAATGTTAATCCTAAAAGTTTTTAAAAATTCTAAATATACCTCGTTCGCAATCATTCTGTCTCGGCTAATTAACTCTCAACAGACTTTAATTTAATTTGCCGACTCACCAACAGACTTTAGCCGGCCTTTTTTTAAAGAAAACTCACTCTTTTTTAACATTTTAACATTAAATCACTGTTTGTTGTTTGATTGTTTTATTTCTAAACTGAAGAAAACTTTCCGGATCGCTAATTATATTTAAAAAGTGTAAAAAATTTGTTTATTTGTAAAAAAAATATCATTCATAGTTGCCAAATTTGAGCATACCGCTGTCTCGCCTTTTCGTTTTATCGAACACTGGTATAACAAATTGACTCTGTAGCAAGTTGAAAATATGCTCAAATGAATATCATTTTGGTTGAAATATTTGGTATTTTGACAATTAATTGACATTTTGCCAAAATAATATCTTTTTCACAAAATTTCATGACCATCCTTTGGATTTTACTCTCAACAGACCTATAGCCGACTCTCCAACAGACCCATGTCCCATATAGCCTACATGTTAAATAAAACCAACTGACCGAGTTCTCAGATAGCCGAGTGAAGGAGGTTAAAATTATCATGCAGGATTGAGGAGAGTGAGTGAAGATGGGATACCCTTTTACTTATGTTATATCATTATGAATTAGTCGTTGTCAGTGCAAGGTTGTAAGTAGATCTTATTCACTAAATTTATGTATTTCTCTATCTTACTAAGAATTGAACAAAGCTTGGTCAGTATCATGCATAAGGTGTGACTAGTCAATGGGACGATTTCAACAGGTGCCCAAAGCTATCTCGGTTATTTCCGGAAGATCGTTTTTCAGCGGAAAAGACCGAGTGGTGTTTAAATAAAATCTGTGTGTAAAAATAAACAAGTGGATGAATGAGGGTTTTATCACTGGTTTTGAATTTCTTTTTTTTTATTTTTGCATAACAGATTATGATGTATTCTTATAAGCCCAGAGGCATCGCGTACAACACCTCTTGTTCGGTGACGGTAATGAGATGCTTCCGGTTTTGTTCGGTGGCGGTATTTCAAGCGAGGATTTTGCACTGGTCGCAGGTCAGTTGCTAATATTTTTTTAACATTACAGGTTAACAACAAAAAACACAATGCACGGAATTCCTCGATAAATGGGACGCTTAAAAAATGATAATCCATATAAGATTAAGTCATACTTTCTTCAAACACCTCGACACAAAAGTGGACACTCGCAAATGTTTGTCAAACCAACACCCGTTTTCGATCATTTGTTGAAAATGCTTGGTGTTTTTGTATGAAACTGAATCTGTTATGAATGGTATGATTATGATACATCTAAAATTGTCGATGGCATGTCGTCTGGTGCTACTTATCGATCACACGTTGCCAAAATATAGAGGATGTCATCCGGTGGCGGTTCCAAATGTTCGTCAAATGTTTGTACGGTGGCGGTGCAATGTAAAATAAAACCTTTTTGGTACCAAAAATATGTGGATTCCAGTGATTTTTTCATTTTTGTTGAAATTATGCCACAAATAATGTTGGTCTTTGTATAAACTGGTGGATGGTAACAGAAAAGCCAACAGCTAGCTGCAATAATGTCGCTCCTTAGAAATATTTTGTCACCCTGAAGGCTAAACAAAAGCCCACGGTAGCTCCGCCTTATCAAAAAATGTGATAATACTGACAGCTTGTATGCTTGGGTTGCCAGATCATAATTATTGTTGTTAAAATTGATTTCAAAATTATTGTTTCCTGTGTGAATTTATTCATAAGCATTTGTTAAATAAAAAAAACTCTATTATCTGTTTCAGATTCAATCATGAAGCAACCATGACCAGAAAGAAAACTTCACTTTGGTTGCATAAACCCAGACGGAAATCGCTATCTTACAAACCAGTTTACAGCCGTCACAATAAATTGCCTCTGGAAATAATTAAAGATCTATACGGATCTCCACAAAAACAATTACAAAAACATAAAGGTTCACCGCTAAAAGTAATCACACCAAAACGCCAAAGATTGTTGTCCCTGAGAACATCAAAGAACTGCACATTTAACTCAGGCGACTCGTTTTCCACTGGACAATTTTCCGGCAGTAAAGTTTGGCTCAAATCTTCCCAAAAAAGTCCCTGTATATTTTTGAGTCCTGAATCAACGTCCTGTTCCAAAAATGACCTTGATTTGATTATTGAAAAGTTAAAAGAAAAGGGCCTTCATACAGACTTCCTAACATTTATAGACTTAGTTAAAAAGGACAGATATCTTAATATATGTTTCTTACTCAGATGAGAGCACCACGTTCCTAAAAGTGAACTTTGACAAAGATTTATGGGAATTAATTTGGCAGGAAGTCAAGATGGTCTATGATGTAACAGAAATTGTGGAACCAAAACGAACCCGAAATTTGAAAGACATCAAACTAAGATTGAAAGCTTTTGTGAACAATAATGTGCACTTCATATGTGAGTTGCCCTCATCTACAATGTTCGACAGTTGTTTGAGATCGGCCTGTGCATCAGATGTTTTCATGCACCCGGTCGAAAAAGAAAGTACTGATTATCAAGATGAACTATTAGAAGTGACACAAAAAGCAAAGCAGGTTATCGAAACTGGTTATGAACTCACAAGACGAAGAGCTACTGAATTGATGGTATGGGTTCTTACCAATAAGGACAGAAATACAAAAACTGAAATTCCCTGTTCTCTCCCGGTGGCATATGGGTTAAAAGATTATAAGTTAACAACTCATGCAATGAGGAATGCCACGGAAGCTGTATTAAAATCATGTGCTGAACACGGTTTACATGTTTTAAGTTTTGGTGCAGACGGACAATGGATAAATCTAATGAACAGAGATATTCATGGAAAGCCATTGACATTACTGCAATTCAGAAAAGATGTTTGGAATGACCTTAAGTCATTTTCAAAATCCGAGCTGATATCAAAAATATGTGTGTTAGGTAAACCATTAGACGGTCTTGGTGGTGCTTTAGTTGACAAAGGTCTAAATGGAATAATAACACTAACCTCGGCAGATGGCGCAGTCTCATATGTTCGTACACCTCTCGATAAGTCGCTGTGGGAACCTAGAAAAAAGGCTAGCAATGAAGATGGCGATGCTAGCGCAGATCTAGAAGTTGAAAATACCGGGTGGTTACCCGCATCAGTTATCAACGAAATTTCAAACGCGAACGACTCTGTGGTTCAAGAAGCAGTTTTATTAGTTTCAAGAGACATTTCAAACGAACCCATTGAAAGTGATCATACTTTAGATAACCAAAATGAAACAGATGAAGATTTATCAAGTCTTTTTCATTCTGATGACAAGGATGGCGAAGATCTGCTGATTCAGGGAAGACAGCTGAACATGGACAACTCAAAAGAATTAGGTGAAAGCGGAACTTTATCGAATGAAATTTCGTCCGCTCTCGATGGAGATGAACCTCGTCCACTTGAAAATGCCCAAACTGATACAGATATTGAGATGAATATAAGTAATAAAGAAGTTCTTACCGATACCTTATTAAATGACATTTTGTCTCGACTTAAAGCAAAGGACTGTACCAAGTGGAAGGAATTCGATAAAAGTAAACTTCAAAGTATGTTAAAAGATCAAAATACAATAAATAAACTGCGTCATGTTGACCTTGACATTGTAATTGGGGCACTTATTGAACAAGAACATTTGCATGTACCCGGCTTCAGAAATAATATGAAAAAGGAAGAAAAAGTAAATTGTCTATGTGTTATTTTAGGTCATCGCTCATCAGACACAAACATTCGTAACAAAAGCGTACGTCGCCAAAAATCTCCACAGCAGCTGAAACTTCTCTGTAAACGTGTTGTACAGTCTAAATCATATCCGAAGATAATTGTTAAGTGTGCATATGCAAGATATATTTTCAGACAAAAGTTGAAGGAATGGCAAGAGTCTTTTCCTTTTCAATGCCCTGCACATATAGGCGAGAATAAACTAAACTTTTGGTTTTCATATCCAGAGCACAACAATTCTACCGGATCCCTGCTTGCTAAAAGCATTGATTGTTCGCACAATTTGACACACTTGAGAGTCCGAATGAGCACTACAGGGATATGTGGAATAGCAGCTGATGCATGGCATAAATGTGCAAAATCCAATGAAACCATTTTGAAAAGACCGCTGGTAGAAGATTTACTTGACAAACAAAGTGTCCCTTATGCGCGTACACATTTTTCTGAAGATGTTGAAAGTTGGTTTAGGAAATCTGGATATATTGAGGAAGCAAACCTTTGCAGCATAATCAGAAATTGGTACGAGGCAAGTGACACACAAGGAATATCTTCAGTGGAAAGGGTAGATACGTTGCTTAACATGAGGTCCTTCCTCGTAAAGGATGTTGACTTTGGTGCCTTTCCACCGAAAGGACGCTATATCAAAGGAACACCGCTTGTCACATACGAAGGAATGTTAATAGATATTGACACCAAAATACAAATGTATGCAATGACAGAAAACTACAACATGAGAACAATTGGAAGTTTGGCAGCTGAAACAATGGTTGGAATTTTCCAGAGCTTGAGTCCAACAAGTCAAGTGTCTATTAAGGCTAAAGACGTTCCGGAACTTGTATCTAGTGTTGTAGAGATAATGGCTTGTAAAGCAAATCCGAACAGGTTAGATATTTGCTTGTATGAACAAACCGGTATTGAAAAAATCATCAAAGCAATTTGATTGTTTTGATTTTTTTTTAAATTTCAAAAATGTAAAAATATTTTAAAGTTACTCATGAGCTTGTTTGGGTCCAATCGGTGAAGGAAACTTTGTTACTTCTAAAAGATCAAAATATTCATATTCAGTAAAGTGACGGTAAAATCTTTGATAGTTTTAAAACCTCCTCCCTCACCATCTCAAGAAATCTCAACGTCAAATGTAAACGTAAAGTTGGTTGTGGTGAGTGTATTTTTTTTTTTTTTGGGGGGGGGGGGGGTAAAATAATTAACAAGTTTTTCTTATTCTGTGATGTAAATTACCGGAAAAACTAAAAAAATCTACCAACCAACACCATTTTTATGAGAACTCATATGATGGACAAACACGTGAATCCAAGTCTTTAAACTTACCATTTATGTTTATTATGTCCATGCCCAAAAAATTGAATGTTGAACAATACATTCTGCATATTAAATGGGTCAAGCTAATGGCTGCATCAGTATCTGAAATATGAGAGGTATGATCGTTTAACTTGCTCCGTGCCTCGTCCAGTATATATTTCTGGCACATCTCAAAACATGCACAATACCTGCGATGCTCGGTACATGCGGTATACGTATAATGTGATTACCTATAATTGACTGGAGTTTGTTCTTGGTGTTGCCGTTACCGTTAGTTGTAATATTGTTGGTGATTCAATCTTTTTAATGCCCCATTTACGAAAGTATGGGGCATATAATGGTCGGGTCCGCTCGTCCGTTCGTCCGCCCGTCCTTTCAAAATATTGCAAGGTGCCGGGGCATTTTGTCTTTTGAACATATTATTAATTTGAATTTGAAGACAGTAATAAGTGTTTCCGTGCTTCTTTGACCTTGCATGTTTGATATGATTTATTACGCCGTAAAAGGATACATTTCATGAAGTACCCCCACTAGTATCGCTTAATCAACGGAACGCGCATCATAAAATATATTCAATTTGTTTGCTTGCACAACTATTTCATAATTTTATGATGGATCGAGTGTCTTTTATCTTTGTGAAATATCCACACTATTACTGCTATATCAACGAAACGCTCGACATAAAATGAATTGTATTTGTTTGCTAAATTGCAAAACTTTTTTTTAATATTTTTATGATGGATCGAGTGTCTCTTATCGGGGTTCCAAAAAGTTAACCGATGGTTTTCATGGTTAACATGAAGAGGTACTAAGTCGTATACGTATTGAACTATCGGCACTTGCCAGCTATCCTTCGTCTGGCACCTTTTTTGCCCAAATGATTCGGGTGGGTCAATGCCAACATACTGTCCACGCATATGATAATGAAAAGTAGAATATGAAATTCCAGTTTCTTTTGACAACTTAATAAGAGACATCCCATCCATAAGAAGTGTTTTTGCAACCTCAAACTCCTGTAATTCCTTTATTTTCTGCTGCCGTGACATTTTCCTACAAAAACGAATTTAAGGACATTTAATGTGTGTTTGTGTGTTAGTGTTTAAAGCCCTTTATCGACGCACCTGGGCCATGTAGGGCGATCAGTTTTTTTGGTGGAGGAAACCGGAGTACCCGGAGGAAACCACCGACCTTGGGCAGGTAACTGACAAACCTAATCACATAAAGTTGGGGAAGTCCCTTTTACGGGACTCGAACACCAGCTGAGAGGTGATAGGCTAGTGATCAATAGTGTGGTATTTAAACCAGCACCTTAGACCACTCGGCCACCCAGACCCCCAGGGTGGAATTATATTCTGGCAATATACAATTTTTGCAACGATTGCCCCAAGAAACGACAATAATACTTCGCTGAGACTTTGTGCCAATAATTAAAGATATCTCATGTAATAGTGAAACAACACAAACAAAGAGAGTATTTGTTTAGGGTCTTTGTAATAAACATATCGCATGAGATAGTAATAAACATATCGCATGAGATAGTAATAAACATATCGCATGAGATAGTAACAGTGAAACTTTCACTTCTGACGGTGAGCTTTTTGAACCAAGTTGTTTTATGCCCCATCTATGAAAGTAGGGAGGTATAGTGGTCGGGTCTGCTCGTCCGTCCGTCCCAAATGATGCGAGAAGGGCCATATTATGTCTTTTGGACATATTCTTGTTTTGATATTGTCGTCTTAATTAACACCATCGACTAATAAATTCTTATTGCTATTCGGTTATTTTTGTGTTTTTGTGTTGTTTGTTTCTTTGCATTTTCTCGTTCGTGTTTACTGTGTTCGTGATTACGTTGTTATATTAGTCGTTGCAATGTTATATTCGTTGTTGAATGCATTCGTTGTTGAATGCATTCGTTGTTGAATGCATTCGTTGTTGAATGCTAATATTCAGTAATTTGTATTTTATGTTTTGGTTTTTTTTGTCCTGTTCTCGTTGGTGTTTACTGGTTTTGTCTTTGCTTTTCTGACTTGACATTCGGATGCCTCGTTGTTACCTCTATGCTTCCCTCACAATTTCAATATCCGATCTGTGGCTGATCACCGCGTTCCGTACACCTCTTATTTTATCGTATAAACGAAAAGCCTACTACGGAGAACTCTGCTTCTTTTACAATTCTATGCTAATTCTCTAACAAACCACTTGCACCTGATAGAAACCATCGTGTTTCAACACAAGTTGGCTTTCCTGTTTCATGCGTTTGCTGTTTAGTGAGTAAAAGTGTCGTGTAAACATGTTCTTTGCACGTCATATGTGAATTGAATGTTTATATTGTTGTGCTGTTAATGTTTATATTATTGTGCTGTTAATGTTGATATTTTTGTGCTGTTTAATTGATATTATGTTTGCTTGTATTTTAAGATTACTAAACAACCTTTGAACGAATGGCAAAGCACGGGGATAGTAAAATTATGTTGTTTCTTTTGGGATTGCCCATATCAAACAACTTATGTTTTATCTTTTTATTCAAGGGACGGGTATTTCATATGGAATGTTACCATCGGCATTGTATAGATCTAAACAGTTATGATGATTTGGGGAAGAGCATGGACTAAATTTGTTTGTTTCGTAGTTTATCCAACCACTGCCCTGACCCATTGTCATCCAGTGTTGAGCATGTGCATAAATTTCACGTCCGTATCTGTTTCTTGCATGCAGTCCCGGATTTCGGGGGACTGCAACCCATTGGCCATCGAATAATACCTTAGTAGGTTTAATGTTATCTTTTAAAAGCATTTCGGAATCCATGATGTGTTGTCCATACATTTCTATGTGCCAATGTCGGCTGTGAACTTTGGCTTTACCTCCCGCTTTTCTTTCGTCAACGCAACACCATAGGCTAGCCGCATCAAAACTAACGGCATACTTTGTCTTTATTTGATCTTTAAGTTCAGAAAAAGCTGTGAAATTTGACGTTAAGAACGTTAAATCGGCATCTCTTTCCCATGGAAGAACTTTGTATAATTTTACTGCACCTAAAAGTGTCCCCTCTTGCAGCTCACAAATTATTTTAGAATCTTCACAAAGTTTCATTATAAACTTTACCATATCCGCAAGTTCTTTTAAACAACATGGCGGGACAAGATATCCTTGCCCGCTAAAGCACCCCTTATCAAAAGTATCGCAACTAAAATGAATATCATATTCTTGTCCAAATTTCATGCGATAGAGCTGCCATTTCTTCGCTAAAGCCTTCCAATCGTTCGGATTATTTGAAGGTGTCTCTTTATGGACATTAAACATAGAGTCTGGACAAATAATACTTTCGTGATTATTTTCAGCAAGTCTTAGAAAAAAGTCTTTAAATACAGATGCCCCTGACATAATATCATTGAATTTATACTCTTTTAATGTGTCTGTTCGGGTGACAAATGGTGCATTGATATAGTCACAGAATATACATTCATGCAAAGATTCGTCGTACCCTTCTCGGTAAACCAATGTAAAGTTTTTATACACGCTTTGGAAACAACCGAGTTTCCAGTGACCATTCTGTTCACGGTAAGCACCCCCGGCAACCTTCACCTTGAGAATTTCAATCTCTCGTATAAGTCTTTCGAGTCGAACATCTTTGTTAAAAGTTGTTATGTTATAAGCTATCAGTGCATATTCTGTTCTTACTTTTTCAATCAAAATATTCCAAGCTTTTCCTTCTGACGTCTCTTCTGAAATCGTTACCATAGAAACGTGACTGGAATTGTACGTCTCTTTAAATTTTTTAAAAGTTCCAACTATAACATTAAGCCGAGTAATTCCCTTTAGAATACCATCAATGATGGTTCTTAAACGACTAGAATCGTCATTTTTGTAGATTAAGACAATGGTGACTAAATCACCTAAAGGAGTAGCGTACGAACAATTTGTGGTCTCGAAACCCTTTTCAAAAAATGGATATCCGTAAGTTGTCCCCTTATATATTTCTGGACATATATGCTTCGATTGAACGGTTGTTCGGTTAAATTGTTCCAATTTTAAGTCGGCCATCTTTATTAGTGTCGAAACTGTAGAAATTGCGTTCATCAATGACTTACGTCCTTTCGTACTCTGAACGTGAGTTTTTGTCTTTTGGAGATCGTTATATAATTTTACAAGGAGTTCATTCGTTTTCGCTTCCTTTGAACCACTTAGAACTGAAGAGCGAATATTTTTAGTTATTATACCAAGGCTTCTTCCGAGTAAAGAAACCGAGTCTTTTTCCGATTCTCTAGTACTTTTAATATGATATTCTTTCATTAAATCGATACTTCTTTCCCGCAAATTATAATTCAAACTTATGCTGTTTAGCCCCATCAGTAAAACGGTAATGACCAATGTTCCTAATCCAAGACAAAACCACCGGAAATAAAGTTTCATTCTGTATCAACGCATCTGAGATCTGAAAAAAAGACAAAAAGCATTTGAAAAAATGAAGAAATATAAATGTCAAAACTGAATGCAAACTTGTACACGGACCGTACTCCTCTTTTCACCGTAAAGGAAAAAAAAGCCTACTATGGAGAACTTAGAAGTTTAAGATTTAGGCCACTCCAAATCGATTCCTCGTTCGTCGGACATGTTTGGTAAAAACGGGAAGCATGCGCACGCGTAATTTCTAATTTTAGCTTTTTTTTTATTCAGAATCGTCAATATCATACATGTCATAGCGGAGAGGATTTTCACCCAGCGAGCAGGAACCTATGAAAGTGGTTGGTGAGTCGAGAAGTGTGTAGCAATAATTAAAAACTGCGTACCCGGGGGCTTCCGGAGAGTACGAGTTCAATCTCAATTTGTATGTGTCTGCGTATTGTTATTGTTTTTTAATTGTGGTTTTATTTCACTGTGTATTGAATTAGAATGAAGCTTACGCGAACTTAACTATAACATCTCAAAACTAAAAAAAATAGTCATAGTCTTAATGGTCAGATTTATGAATGTAAACATGTAAACAAGTAACATATGTCGTTTATTGTTGATTTCGTTTGAAATTTATTTATACAAGATTTTTACAAATTAAAAAATGACAAAAGTAAGCTTTATTCTTTGTATACAGTTTTTCAGCTTTTCTGAAGTAATCTGTAAATAATGCGAAATCCATATTTCAACTTGTATATCCGTATATCCTTATATACCAGGGGCGCTTTCCATTATGCGGTTTGTACCAGTTGAACCTCAGATTTGTGTTCCATTTCCTGGTTCGGCACAAGCGGTTTGCATCAAAAGACGAACCAGACGAACCGGTGACAACACAAAATAAACTGGTATGAACCGCATAATTGAAAGCAACCCAGTTGTTTTTAATTCCTGTTGTATGCATTTCTTTATTATGTTGATGCTGAGTTAAAATCTAGATTTGGTTCGTCCGTACGCTCAGCATCAAACTTCTTTCTATACGTTTTAAATAACGCCCCAATACCTTCACACAATGAAGGTGTAAGATGTAAGAAGGGCGCCTTTTATAATTTTAAGGCTGGTAGGTTCAAGGTTAATTTAAATTTAGAATCAGTAATGTTATGGTCGCAAGCACTTTTATAACGGATACCGTATAACCAAAGATAAAATCTTTATCCTACATCTATTTCAGTCCGAGAGTTTTATATCCTGGGCTAAGCAAACCCGTTTCCATGTAAACGATACCCCCATGACTTTTTTTAATTGAAACAATACTTACGGAACTGGAACTTTTAAACTAATGAATCCAAAACATTTCTATGAACATCACAGATATATTTTGAATGTTCACATTGAAACTTAAGCATGTAGAAAAATTACAATGGGTAACATGTGTCGTTTATTATTGCAGACAATCATTGACATGCGGAGGTATACATGATTTCGATTGAAGTTTATCAAATATATATTTCATACATGATAACATGACAAAGGATTATATAATGTGATCTGTTAAATAATTCAAAATCAATATACATGTATTGTTGACTTTAGGATGAAGAACAGCAACAAGAGGCTCACATATATTTGACAAAACACGTATGAGTCTTGGTCGGATTTGTATAAAAGATTTAGATAGTTTATATAAATGTCTATTTCAATCACCTTACTGTTGATTTTAATGCGGTTTGAATCAGATGCTGTTGTGGCAGATTCAGAAAGGGTTTCGTGGTTGGAATCCACTCCCTTGCTTTTGGGTTATAAAAGAGGAGCGCAGATTTTCGACAACAAGCCAAAAATTGTTATATCATGCCAATGCATCCTTATTACGTGTAGCGACTGCCTACTTTAATACTCGCTGTGTGACTAAGTCGTCCAGCTCTATGACACGCCACCACCAGAGTAAGCTACTCAGGTTAGAGTTGAACAAGAGCCAGAAACCTTTTCCCACTACTTGGAGGTTCTTCGGGAGACGCTCATTGGCAAGCCATTTTAATATATATCACCTATCATCTTAGGTATGTATCCCTTAACAACATAAAGCACACTTAAATACCCATCCATTTGAGTGGCTGTGAAGTTAAATCAAACTTGCGGACTTATTGCCCAGTGTTTTTTCTCGGGCATTTATTTTTTAAAATTTTTGGCGATAGTTTAAAAACCGCGAAAATAAGAACACGCAAAAAAATATCGTAAATAGTATATACCTTCATATAAATAATCACGAAAAATGAATTCTGCGAAAAAAGACCTTCCATTTTGCTTGAAATCCGCAAAATTTGGCTCCCGCAAAAAAAAAAAAAATCATTTTGGTATATTGAATTTCGAAACTCGAATTTCGAATCTCGGATTTCGAATCTCGAATCTCGTATGGGCCTTCTGGGCTTTCGTATGTTACGTACAGTTCTGTAGTAATTTTTTTTTAATATTTAACTTCATTCAAATACCATAGTACCAAATATTTAGGCTGTATGCTGCAGTACAAGCATGTTTTAAAAAATATTATACAACACAATTATGACAAGCATTACAATTCCTAGTGAACAAATTAATGTTTTCTCACTAGTTTTTAAGCATTTTCTTCAATGAACAATTGACTCGCCGATGATGATATTTTTTTTCCAGCTTTGGGATAAGTTTAGTCACGAATTACCTCCCTTGATTATTTTTATATATTATGTCATGTACGTAGGCGAAGTTTGTCTGAGTTTTATAGACGTCTTTTTTAAAAGCGTTTCTATAGAATTTACAATGTATAATAATGATTTTTTTTATTAGGACTAATTTATTCTACGATTCAATTCTCCCTAATGATTTCGCTAGATCGCGTGTGGTACATGTACATATAATTATCATGGCACATTACTAGTATTGATCGCTGCAGACACAACATGCAAATTAATAACCAATATTTATTCATTATCAGATAATATTACTTGTACATTACTGGTGATGTCTGTAGCTTCCAGAAATAACCATTAATTCTTTATCTTACAAAATCAAATATGCATACGTCATGTATATCATCCCCTTTCCGAATCTACCAAACAGCTTTAAACGGAGTTTTCAAATAAATATTTCAAAAACCACGATAAATTTGTCCAAACCATCTTTGTACAACTTTCATTTGATTATACCGTTTGATTTACGCATAATCTTATTTGTGAAAAATCGATTTTAAGTTGAGGCTTTTATATTTTTGCTTACTATTATTATCTTGTTAATCAATTTGTCTAGCTTTTCGAAATTTTCATGAGAAAATTACTAGTAATAAATCCAAAGGAATTACATGCACACAACACAGTCTAATTACCATGGATTACATACCGCCGTATTTTCCGATAATATTCCCTATGTCAGTGTGCTCCTATCCTCAAACCCCTTCCTATTCCAACAGAAGTCCAGAAAGTACCTCGATCCATTATGACCATATAAACAAAACACTCGGTCAAGCTACTGTTTATACAGAGTACGTGTTACAAATAAGTGATTCGTTAACCTTGTAAAACGCTCTCTTCAAAGGAGATAACAGTGATTAAACTTGACATATTTTGTATCTACAAACCGGGTAGTTTATCTCATGTTTGCTTAAAGATTTGGGTTGATAAAAAGAAATGCGAGTCCATGATTACTTCGTTTGGTTTTTGTATACCATAGCTTTATTTGGTTACATCTCCTTGTAGTTAATTAACTTATCGGTTTTTGAAATAACTTAGTTATTGCTTTGCTCCCAAAGAAACGCTATATCAGCTATATTATGGAAATGAACATGGAAGAGGTGATGAAATGAACACGAAAGGAGAGATAGAATTAGCATGCAATGATGAAGAAGTGAGAAGCGGAAAGAAGACACACGACCAATACGATAAACGAGTTTCAGTCTCCATCGTCTATAGCTAATTAACTTATAGGAGAATGTGGAAAGACAGACAAGTTAGCCTATTGCAGGGGATCCGCATATTACTAATCTAGTAACCTACAGCAATATTTTTTAACATGGAAGGATTCCCCACACCGTGCATCACATAAGCTGGTATGTTTTTATATATGGTACAACTTCACCACCCAACTGGCCCCACTAGTTTTACCTTAGTTCTTAGTATATAAATAATGCATTAAGAATGATAAATAACTTCAAACATTAGATCAACTACCTACATGATCTAGAATATATACAAAATCAAAGATACAGCAATACAAAAGATTGTAATTTAAACGTTCTGACATAAAATGTAAGCAAAATATATGATTTATACTTTTATATACTACCGTAACATTCTTAAATATAAAAGTGTAATACTGTTGACAGGATCGGCGGGAAAAGCAGGCATATGTCGCCGGACAAGGGTGGGTGGGTTAAGTATATAAGGGTACAGATGTGCGGCCCTGCTTAACAAAGGACACCCATTCATTTATATTAATGCATTTAAAATTACACAGAATATGCTTAAACTTGACATATTTTAAAAGATAGTTTATTAAAATCAAAGTTTTAATGGTTAAGGTTATCAAATGCATGTAAAGTTAGGGTTACAAGGAGGCAAAACATGGATGCTGGGTCAACCTTTCTCTATTTATATATGACATTTGTGAAAAGTACACCTATATCATATATGCAACATCTGAAATTTTAACCCTTTTCACATATTCAGCACCCCAAAAAGTAGACCCTTTTGGATCGCACATATATATGTACATACCTTTATTATTGGAGCCCCATCCCCGTGAGGCAATGTATGTGTCGTTGTCATTTTTTATGTGCAAAAACTATAGCACAAAAATGAAAAGCCATCCCCAAAAAAAGCCAGTGTATTCGAACTTAAAAGAATTTACAAATGGGAAACTAAATGATGCCGAGGAGAGATTTCTCGAATGATGGTATTTTGTTTTTCGAATACATATTTAAGCAGCTTTTAAATTGTCTCATATTATTTAATGGTTCTATTTTGCGTTCTTTAAAAAGTTAAATATACATCTATGCTGCACTATAGCCCTGTATTTTTGTACTTTAAATTCATATTAAGAAATATCATAACGGAAAATGGGAAAAATCTTGTCACATGTATCAGTCATGTCAGTGATTTACAATGCAGACATTAGCGGTGTCACGTGTCGTGTACGTGGATGCACATTTATAAACCGTTGGTATAGTCCGTTTGACCGTGGTTTACCTAGGGAAAATGATTAATTAAAAATCACTAGATTCGTTTATGAAAAACATTATTACATGAAAGATAATCAAATATAAATGCATATCTTGTCTTAATTTCTCAACTTGCATAACTTTAAAATTAAAAAGTTTTTCATATACCTTAATAGTAAATTCCTACTAATTTCAATTATGGAGTATAACTCCATTGAATGAAAAGCCTAACACTTCTTTTGATACAATTGCTTTTTCTCATCTTTTAATGAGTGAGTGAGTGAGTGAGTGAGAGTGAGTTGGTGTTTTACGCCCGTGCAACGCAATATAGGCAATGAACATGAAAAGATAAATGATAAAATGAACATGAAATGATGATAATGAATGAAACATGGGGTGGGGTGGGAAACAATGGAAGAACCCCAAGAGAAGGGGAGAGGTGGATAGGGGCAGAAAATTTTGTCTATGTGGTGCACTAGTTGGCGGCCCACAAAGGGGTCTTTTACGTGCATGAAGTATGGCACTTTTCACACACGTTGGCCCACTATATGGTCAGCGGTCAGGGTTTCCGTATTATAGACCTGACAACCCCCATGGACGAGGGCCACCCTATTCAGTCACCTAGGGTACATACTTGGTCGCTCTGTGGGCCGAGCACTGACCCGACGTCAGAATCCGAAGACCCTTAGTCGCCTCTTACGACAAGCTATGTTTGCTGCGGGCCTATTCGCAACACTGGCCCCGCACGGGACCTCATCTTCTATTAAAATTAAATCTTCTTGAATAGATATAAGACCCGTCAATGCATTGTCAATAGAAGGTCAAATATATTCGTAGACAGAGGGCTTTTCTTTATAATTCCCTTACTCCTACACCTTAATATGTTTTTTCCTGATTTCTTTACCATTAAGGGTAACGGAAAACCTTTTTTAACTTCTAGATTTGAAACACGGGAAATTCAGACATGGTATGTATTCATAATTGATTATGTTTGGTACAATTGTTTTCTCTATAAATTGAACATCTAATCAAGTATCTGCTAAACATGTCGTTTTGACCGAGGATTTGCTTAATAATCTTACTATACTTTGTATATGATATATGCTTCCTAGTAAAAATACACGAAGAACTCGCCTTTTATAAGTCCTTAATTTATTTATTTTTTTTCAAGAATACATGTATAAATAATTTCATGGCTTCAGTATCATTTTAATTTATACCGCACGACAATCCCCTCGCAAAAAGTATATTGTTAGTAGTTATAAATTGGGAATACGAGGACAGCAAGCGGTGCATGAAAGTGGGAGGAGCTTAAAAAGTTGGGAATACGAGGACAATCAAAGGAAAGCCGACAGTGGGTGGAGCTTAAAGACTGGGAAAACGAGGACATCAAAGGGAAGCCGATGTGAGTGACAGGAAATCAAAGACAGTGGGCAGTGCGATCTAGTGGGAAGACGAGGACATGAAAGGGAAGCGAAGTGAGTGGGCGGAGAGTTTGAGGATACAGACAGGTCATAGATCAAAGGAAAAGTGTAGATAACCAGAGGCAAAAATGTAACCTTTCGTGTTATAATCTAATTAATGATATACATATAATAATTGAAAAAGAGATGAAGCGAAGATTGTAGATAGCCGAAGGCTAAAATTGAACATGGTATGTTATAGATCTAATTAAGGATATGCAAAATAATTGATTTTAAAAGAGAAAACCATGACAACGGAAGGCAGAACCAGGACATGTCTGTCAGAGCGGGGGTTGAATACATGAAATTGATCAAGCAAAGATTGTAGATAGTTAAAGGCAAAAATCAAAATTTCATGTTACGAAAACAACAGAAATTTAATAATTATTCTTATCAGACTAATTATATATATATATAATCATTGATTTTATAAATACATGTTGTGTGTACTTAAACCGTTATGCTACATATAGATTTGTCGTATGTGGATATTATTGTTTTTAACATACAACACAACAATCTAATTGCATTTTCTTTAATGACTATTAATAATAGCACGACCCCAATCCTCATATAATTTACAAAAATGAACCAAAAAGGAATGAGTAAAGTGCAAATGAAACAATTCCATAAACATAGTAATAATTATCATAGCTTAAATTAATGAAAATATCAGAACCGAAGCAGGAAATTATACAAACTGTTGTTATAAAGCATGTACAATAAGGATCATTCGAAATCATTTTTGGCATTTCTTTGTTTGTTGGTATAATAATCTATATATGATCATGGTTTCTATTTGAAGCTCATAATGCGATGGATGTATTCAGTCCCAATTGTAAGCAGAGTTGGAGATAACGGTAATGAATGATGTAGTTTTTCTTCGCTCGTAAATTTAGTATCCGTTTCTTTGTTTTCACTCTCTTCGGTATTGATAAATCATTGGTTTCCAAGTTTCTTTTTGCATTCACTGTCACATGAAAATCCTGAATATAGGTTGTTCTGAATAACAATGGTTTGAAACGCAAATGATAGCAATTGTGTTCGTCTTGAAACTTATCTGGATATACTTTATCACATTCTAATACAATCCTTCTTCATGTTGTACTTTGAATTTGTCGATATTCGTCATAAGACCCAATACGGTAACTTTGATATCCACATCTGGATATATTCCGAGCCTGGACACAGTTAATAGCCATCGAACTTTTCCAAATTGTGAAAGCATTATATATGTTGCGAACATTCCAATTCATCCTCGTCAATGTTTTGACACTATGTGGTTTAACATAGTTTTATTTCAAACTTTATGGAATTCATTTTATCTAAAGTCTCGTGTTGCAATTTGCTTTTATAACTTCGATTACTTACAAGCTCAGATCATTTTTGATATGTATAGTACTTGAAAAAAGACAATATCGTTAAAGAAGCAAAGGAGAGCCACGCTTTATGCACGTAAAAGACCCATTTTTGGACCGCCAAATAGTGCACCACAGAGACTAAATTTCCTCCCCCATTACCTCTGCTCTTTTCCTGTGGTCTTTGAAAATGCTGTTGCTTCATTCCACCATCCCCATTTCATTTATCATCGTCATTTCATGTTGATTCATTTTATCATCTTTTCATGTTCAATGTCTTTAAATAACCTATTAGCGTCGCAGGGGCGTAAATCACCAACTCACTCACTCACTCACGCACTGACTAAAGAAGCAAAGAAGCACCAATGGGGCATTCTAGAGTCAAAAGTCCAAATGAACAACGACAAAACTGGAAAACACGAACAAGATCAACAACATAAAAATCACAAAATAAACTGAACAGAAATAAACAATGCGAACTCAATTCGTAACAAGAGTGAACTCAGGTGCTCCGGAAGAGAAAGCGGTTGCTGCCTGCTATAGCACATCGGGCGCATTGCTAATTTCCAATTTAGTGTGTCAAATCCGGTTAAGGGAAACAAAACAAAACTCTGTGACAAACCAACAGCTGCTTTGTCTACGAGTGCACGGTGTCTACAGTATTTTTTAAGTGAAGAAAGCAGCCGTGGAGCAACATTTTCTTGGTTTAGCATTTTTTGTGTCAAACATTTGAAATCAAGTTCATTGACATTGCGAATAATGAAGTTAACAAAATTAAGCACAGCTATAAAATCGTTCTCAGTCTTTAATATTTGATATACAATGTTTAAAGTTTTTTGTTATTTCTGTTTTCCCATATTATAAGCAAAAGTTTAAAAAGTACAGACATAACGGAATGATTAAAAATAAATCTTAAAATAAAAAATAGGATAAAAATAAAAAAGGTATACCTTTGCGATCATTGGACTAAGACTTTTTTAAATTTTTACATATGGGTTTCAATGAGAAGATAAACTTCGTACACGAAAGCGCAACTCCTAAATTGCTAGATGTATTTTACATGAAGGGAGTACATACATGAAAATATTCGTTGCTGTCGGATATCTAGTTTAGTTTCCAACATGAGAGAACATTTTGTATAATCAATATGCGTTTTTAGACCCTTAACTCTAGCTGTATCCAAAAAGAAGACATTCAGAAATGTTTCATGATATCATGGATATTTATTTTTTTCCACCATGTCACTGCCACTGTATCACCTATGTTTATGTTTCATGGCTGCCAAGGATAAAAATGAAAGATTGTTATGTATGAGATATTTACAGTAGCATCATTCGTATAACAATCAGGCAGTTAGGCATCTGCAGTTTATGAAGTTTACATAGTCCAACCTCTACCCCAGCTAAGTCTACAAATCTCAACTGCTTCGTTATACCAGAAGGGACAAACAATTCTTGAAAGAGTGTTATGTTTGACTCTAAAAGCTATATATCTCCCCAGTTATATTCTAAGCTAAATAAATATTATGGAAGACATCATGCGCTCATCGACAAAAATGGTATTTCTTCTGTAAATACAAAAGTTGGTTTATCATAGAGTTTTCTATTGTGCTCCTTTTCTGGATATAACACGCTAACTTGTTCGTTAGTAACGCAACGGATGTGTTGCATGCAATAACCTTCCGAGGCACACGCGTTTAGTCTCGAAACTTAACTTTTGACTTGAGGCCGCCTTGGCAATTGCTTATCAGTGATTTCGGTGTGGTTTTTGAAGTTGACTACTATTTCGTGCTATCCTGATTTGATCTTAATGATTTTGGCATGACCCTTTCCGTTTTATTGATCGTTAATAATTCGTTGTATTAGAAATGAAAATTCAACAGAATTCTTAGTAAAGATAGATAAATAAAATTGAAAGATTGATTTTCATCTGACTATAAATTTAACGGCTTTATATGTACAAAAAAAAACTTTTTAATTACGAAATAGAAAATCATTATTCTCTCATTGAAAAAGTATTTATCTTGTGACTGCATGGTTGTTGTACTGAGATGATTATCTCAATATCCCTGTTATGTCTCACAACCGTTTTATGTTTTGTTTTATCGATGGACCCTAGAATCGCAATGGAACAGGAAAGTGTATGGTGTTATAAAACCTTGTTAAACCCATTCTTTCGTTTGACAATGCCTATTTCAAGTCAGAGTTATTGTGATCTTTAAATTATCCGGTATGTCGCTCTTGTTTATCCCTTGGACATTCGAGATTGATCCTCAAAGTAAGGTAGTCTTGTTACTACCTTTAGTTATGTAACTCGATGGTACCATGTTCCTGTAGAATACCTCCTTCTATAAGCAATGGGTCATGAAGTTGAAGTGATGTATATAATTTATACCAGAACCCGTCTGCAAATGTGTATGTAGTTTAACATTTGATTTGTAAATAAGATACAAGAAACCTGAATATAAATGTGACTTGGAACATACTAACGAACGATCAACAGGTCTTTCATAGGCGGGGCATAATAGGAAGATATCATATCAAAGTGAGAAAATCATATATTAAGGACACACGACTTGATGTTTGGTTTAACCAAAAGCATAATATTAGTAGTTGATGGTTTGAATATACTGTTCATAAAAAATGAAATGTTCATAGGATACTTGTCATCGCTTAAATCTTAGTATATGAAGAGACAAATACATGTACTCTAAATTCTAAAATTGTGATAATTGAGATCACGACTTAATTACAAGTACTCAAAATTGTTAAATACAATATTGCTTAAAGTATATTATCATAACCATCGGACTTTTCATGTGAAAGGTATAAGGTTCAAATCTAAGGCATGCATTGCACAGTGTCTTTTATGATGTCCTTTTAGCGTATCAGTATGTTATTGGATTGCAGCATACAGTGTCACCTTTTCTTTTACCAGTCATAGAGCATTTAAGTTCTTGAAAATGAAGTATTTTTTTTCTGCAAAACATCGACAGATAAATGTATGAATCATATAACAAACACTAACTTAACAGTAATATTTGTCATAAAATATCTGTATTCTCCAAAACTCCAATCAAGGTACAGAGATAAGCAAAATTTATAGAAAATTCAATATAATATAGAGTACACACTAAACATTTTGTTTAAATATGCAGATGGTACAAAGTTCGTATAAAATGTTAGATTACAGTGTAACATTTTGGTAAAATAAACAACATATACATAAATAGAGTATAAAAGTGGAAGTCTACCCTGGAGGTAATTACTTTTGGTTAATGATACTGATAAATTTACATAAATTGTATAGATCG
Organism: Arcuatula senhousia; assembly: GCA_963971305.1. Taxonomy (NCBI): domain Eukaryota; kingdom Metazoa; phylum Mollusca; class Bivalvia; order Mytilida; family Mytilidae; genus Arcuatula; species Arcuatula senhousia. Next base: position 12,833,215 of record OZ020312.1, read on the forward strand.
GGTGGACGTTGGCTGTTGATCTATTCCCTGAACTTCATAGTGTTTTTACTTATGTTTTATGTACTATTTGCGTTCTACACTAAGCTATGCACATGTGAGAAAGTATTGATACTTATTTCTTGAGATTGACATAAGTACATTTTCTGTTTTCTCTAGAAATATTTTGCCATTTAGCGCGTTCTATAGATAATCGATGGTTCATAGTCCTGAATCTACAGAGTGTAATATAATTTTGTCATTCAGAATATTCAAGTTGTTTTATGTAAAAAAATATTTAAGTCGTTTAAAACTTGTATGTGCAATTTTCAAACTGATGATTTATTTTACATTTGTTCCTTAATAGAAAAAAACATGGTCGGATTTAAAAACATTTTTTTCGTCATTTTCGTCATAAAGAATTGTTCTGTTCTTGTACAAATTGCTGGCTTTTACTAATAATGGTGTGTATCGCTGATTTGATTATTGATTAAATTGTGACAATGCCCGATTAGCAGGTGGATTTGAATCATCACTATAATATATCTGTACATATTTTAACATATCTTTAGGCGACATTCTAACAACCTTTCTCGTCTTTTTGACAATACATTACATCGTCTTTCAACGCAAAAACTGAAAGTTTTCTTTTTATCTTCTGTACCCCTTTTAATATTTATCTTGCTCTGCTTCGTTTGGCTTTTTAAAATGTTTGAAGAATGGTTCAATAATTGGTCTTATCTCTTATTTTTTTTAATCAGAACCATGTCTCGATTCATGATTAGTTAGACTTAGTTGAACTAGTTTCTTAGTTCTACGTTTACTCGATACTCTCCTTATATTTTTTCATGCCTCTTCAGTTTACCTTTCTCGAATTTTGTAAACTGAATGATATTTAAAATGATTTCCACCACAAAGCTCGCAATCAGTTGCTTCTTGATCGAATGAAGCAGTATAGATTTTCATTGTTCGAGATCGATAAAAATCTTTCAAAATCATTCAGGTCCCACCAAATTAATTTTGGGGTTGGTAAATAATTTGTCATTCCGACGGAAGACTACGAGTTCTCAATCTATACAGATCTTTGTTATGACTGCTTACGTCACCATTTAAATAAATGCTGAAATAAAAAGAATTGAACATGACGAGGATACATCTTTATTCAGAAGGATATTGTAATGACCGTTTAGACTGATGGTTCTAGCTACACACTATCATAACAAGATGCTGTGCCACAACATGAACACCGATCATCTCTCATGATGCGATCCTACACAAAACAAATCTAACATTTGAGTATATTGTCGACTTTTTTATGTATAAGGTCGTCTAAAATGATAATCTAGTGCCTTTTTTTTTGTTACAAAACTCATTCATAACACTATCACTTGGTTATCCCTGATGAAAGTTTTGAACATTTTCAAAAAGGCATTTATGATAACATTACATAAATTGCATATTTTATTTTCATAACTATTTGTTAAAACTTTTAATGAATGAATTATCTTTTTCTTTTTAAACTTTTGTAGTTTTTTTTTGTATCTTTATTTTTTCAAACTTTTTGTTTCTGTTTTAATTTAATTATTTTTCATTTTAATTTAATTATTTTTCATTTTAATTTTTAAATTTTTAGATTTTTTTTCTCGTTTTTCTGTTTAGTTTATTTTTATTTTTATTTGTTTCAATTTTTTTTATTTCTATTCATCTAAATAATTATTTTTGTTTTCATTTGTTGCTTGATTTTATGTAACTTTTTTCCATGATTATTTTAATAGGCTACCTTTGATTGGGTAATGTCTAGTGAAGAGCATGATTTAGTTCATGGATAGCCAATCAAATTTGTTGTTCTTAAATTGACTTAGAAGCTTATTTTATTTTATTTATTTCACTTGTATTTGTTTTAATTTTTTAATTTATTTTTATTTGTTCTTATTTTTATTGTTTTCTTTTTTTTTAGTTTTTCTTTTTGTTTCAATTTTTGTTTTTCTTTTTTGGTAAAATTCATATTTTTTTCAGTTTTTTAACTTATTTATTTATTTATTTTTGTGTTCTTTTTATTTTTCTGTTTTCATATTTTTTTTTGTGTGGCCTTTTAATTTTTAAATATTTGTTTTTTTGTTTGTTAATTTGTTTTTCTTTTTCTTTTCTTTAATTTTGTGCTTTTGTTTTTGATAAATTGTTTTTTTTTTTCATTGATGTCTTTAATTTTGTTTTTGTTGTGTTTATTTTTTTATTTTGTATTTTTTTTTATTGATAATATTCACATATTTACACAAGGAGTAACGAGATCTAATGGGATGGCTACTTCTCATAAATAGTTTGGGAGTCAAGGAAGTTAAGTATTCAAATATCTTCTTCTCGTTGTTTAACGTAGGAAAATCTAGCAGGTAGTGAAATTCGTCCCTGACATATTGATTTTGACATAATATGCAGGTTCTATTTTCTCTTGGAATATTGAGCCATCTACCAGTCTCTATAAAAACTCTATACGACTTGCCGCAGAAAATCAATGATAGACTACATGTAATAGGAACAAGGGTGACGAAATAGACAAGATTGAAGAAACAATGAACAACCTAGTCAAGAACTTTCAAAATTGAATGTGAAAAAGAGTTAGGGTTAGGGTTAGGTAACAGAGGTTGCTTCCATGACCAGAACCTTAAAAAAGCTGCGATCTTGAAATACGAATAATCAAAACAAACAGTTGAGCAGTAAGCAGAGAAATTAAGGATGTTCGCCCGTAAGTTTAAAAAAGCAAGATATTTTAATTGATATATTTGATGAATAAAACAAAGGTAAAGGTATAAGATAAACTAAAAAAATAATAGATTGTCGAACTAGTTTTTGAGATAATAATTGTTCAATATTTGGCGGGAAAGGATATCGTTTAAAGGTTTAGCATCATACATTCTTCAAAGAAAAAAAACTTTGAAAAATAACAAGACATTTATAAAACTTTGTTAGCTAACTTAATGGCCCAATAAACCTTATAATGAAAAAAAGGGAGTTGTTTGGATAAAAAGTTTTTTTTAATAGTAAAATCCAGAGGATTTCGAAAATCTGACAGAAATCTCAAAAATTGATCAGCAATCATCCTTAAAGACAACAAAGGCATAGTTATGACTTTCGAGGCATAAGTAATGTTTTTGCGAAGCAAAGAGAAAACACGCCGACGTTTAAAAGACATTAAACAAATTGAAAAAAAATATTGTAACTATAACAAACGAGAAAGATGATTCTGCTGTAGAAATACGACAGAAATTGAAAGCAGCGATAAATGATGCAAGGGAGCATAATGAGGAGGTTTACATACAGAAGGTCAATGAAGTGCAATCTTATGTTTACTGGATATTAATAACACTGAATTTATTATTTGCTCATTTTTCAAACATGAAAGAGTCTACAGATAGCTGAAACAAACAATTGAATCGACTGTCAATTCCAAGAACCAATCGACTTCACAAAACGTACTGTAGAGAACATTACCTTATAATATGAAATAGGCATTGCCTAACTGCGAGCACAGCATAATTATGATAATTAAAGGTTGACAATTTAGTTCAGGAATAAAATCTTTCAGTAATCAAAATATCACATCTAACGAACCCCATTCCCGCAAAGACGTGGACACTTTGGTACTGAAACATTTGTTTACTAGTTTATTTGTTACCTTAAAGTAAAAACATGTGCGATGTGCGCTTTGATAAATATACAAGATACCCAAATGAAATAATTTTGAATAGAAGACATATAAATTTAACGTGTTTATAGTGCCATTGTTAACATATTTAATGAACGAATAAAAAAGGTTTGATTTCGAATCGAAGCAATGAAATCAAATCTGGAATTTTTATTTCAAATTGGTGCATTTTCTAGAACATTCAATTTGGGACGAGAGGTGTGGGGCGATTGGACGTACCGTATTCCACTGAGAAGCATATCCGAGCGATAAAATCAATATCAGCATTAGGCAATTTTCGCGGGAACTTGCTGTAGAGCTCTCCGCTCTCGGGGGCACGAAGTGCCGGCTACAAGCTGTGCTCGCTATAATGACATAGAAATGAAATAAAGAGTTGTACTTTAAGTTGATAGGGAAGTTTACACAAATTGCCTGGAAGATGTCGTACAAGACAAAAATAAACTTATAGGGCCTTATAGTGAAACTTCAAGATCAACACCCATGCAATCAACTGGGTTGAAAAGATGAAGTACCTCTCCGACACCTTGGAAACACTAGGAAGCCCTAGGAAAGCAACACAATGATGCAGGTGACATTATAGACAGTGATAATAGTAATTGTATTTTTAAGTTATTGACTATTAATCGACTATTAATTGAATTAGTTTGCAAAAAAGGTTAATTATCAAGAATTTGAAGATTTAGTTAAAAAGTTTCATTTATAAATGAGAAAAATCTAAAAATTATGATTCAGATCAAATCAATTTACCTAGTTTTAAATTCATTTAAAAAATAGAATATAATCATGGAGGTACGATGAAGTCTATATCACAACTCCATGGTTCAATCTAGTGGCATATCATGTTTAGAATTGAATATAAAAATAATGAAGAGAGCGTTTAATCAAATTGTAAACTTGCTTTAACATTTCAAGATCTTAGGTAAAATTGACCGATGAAATTATTAATGGAAATAATTGCATTCCATCAGGTAAAAATCTAATGCTCCTTTCTATGAAATAGAACAAGAATTCTTAAAACTTTCAATATATCATACATATTTCATTTTAATTAAATAACAGGGATTGAAAAGAGAAAAAAATGATAATCATTGCACTTGTTACAATGCCATAGATTATATATTTAATATGTTTCCTGAATAGGATTTATTTTATTTCAGAATTAGTATTAATCTTGTTTAGAGGCTGTCCAAGCAAAATCCAGACAAAACCTGGCACATGACAAATTTTCATTGATTTCACACCAGGCTAACATCCATTCCCCATAACAAATGCAGATTTTTGGTTTATTGAAGTGATAATTTAGATATAATTTATAAAGAATGCATTGAAGTTATGCAGAAAAGGTGAGATAACTCTTGCATATTTGCAAAATTTGGTTGCTTTGTTCATTAAATTTAAGGCTGAATCACAAGTCATCCATGTTGCTTTCAAACGAATCTTGGTGATTTTTGTTTTACATATGAGTCCAACATTATATTAAAACAATAAAACAATAAATTTGCTGGGATAAAATTCTTCAGGTGCCAGATTCTTAATACTTTTGCTTGGTTTCTATATGGACAACATCTTTACATCTTCAAATAACTAACTACTGAACCAATTGTTTGAATTTTGTAAAAACTATAACTTGGTTAAACTAAATTAACAAAAAATATATAGATGTAGGGAATCTGGTTCAGTTGATTGTTTTATACGTTCTGTTGATATGTTGTCACTTGTTCATAATTGCTCATTTTTACACATTCACTGTCCGATCTTTCTTGACTTGAAATTTGTAGTTCCTTGCAGTAACTATATTGTTTCTATAGTGACAGTTGTGATAGAAAGCTCATGAGCTGGAACAGCGAACAAAGTAATGAACATATAGAACCTGGGAAAAAACGAAAAAGTAGTGAAAAAGCAAAGAGACGTCATAGAAAAATAAAACAATTGAACAAAAAGTACGTCAAATGCACAAGAAAGAGCTTTACAGTCCGAAGGAATAAACTTATCAATGAGCATATGTTACAAACAAATTAAAATCTCTAGGGAAAGTTATAGTTACGAGTTTTGGAATAGCCAAACCGTCAAATATTACGTTTGATTCATAATTCATTTCTTTCAACCATCTGAAAAGCTATAATGACGAAGCAGAACAGAACTCTTTTATCCCAAAACATGTAAACAATTCTTTTACTGTAATTATCATTGATGAAAACACTGAAGATTAATTACTAAAAAGTGAAAAAAGAGGAAATCTAACGGCGATGACCTTATCCTTCATCAATATACAAAGTATTAACAAAACTCATCACTAAACGTCAATCTATGTTAGGGTATTTAATATTATTATTGATTCAAGACTTGTATCTGGATTTTGGATGGAAGGACAGGTACTCTTTTTGAAAAAGGAGATGACTTTGATGAAAAAAATACAGATTATTTTTCTTCTTAGTTGAAAAAAAAACATCTTTCGAAGATTTTTCTTTGCCATATGAAAAATTAAGTTTGCTTCCTTAACTGCTATGAGACTTTTGACAGTATTTTTTTCTTTCTTTTACTTTTTTGAATAAATAAGTCTGAAAAAGAAGAAAAGTGGCATGCGTTGATAGGTTTTGCTAAAGCATTTTATACAGTTCAGGTCTTTGGTCTTAATTTCTAGAAACTTCTAAATGATGGAAAATGTTAAAGGTTACTGTAAATATGTTATGTAAAATAAAGTCAAAATATTCAATGATGTAGATAACTCTAGCTCTTTTCTTGTAACTTAAGAGTCAGGCAAGGGGAAAATATGTCCCCTTTAATTTTTCTTTATATGCTGAAGATTTAAATCTTTTTTGATGAATAAAAAAATATTTGTAGTTAACAACGTATTTCAAATGATATAGAAACAGAACTTGATTAATAATTCAAGATTGATCTCATCATAATGCAAACAATGCTGTGTTTATGTCGGATTTTCCAAAATCAACACAATTAATTACATGAGTCAAATTATTGTATTTCTTAAAGGAGACCCCATAATTTTTTTAGCGTAAAATAAAATAGAAAGAACCAACCTTTGTTACCTAACCCTAACCCTAACTCTTTTTCACATTCAATTTTGAAAGTTCTTGACTAGGTTGTTCATTGTTTCTTCAATCTTGTCTATTTCGTCACCCTTGTTCCTATTACATGTAGTCTATCATTGATTTTCTGCGGCAAGTCGTATAGAGTTTTTATAGAGACTGGTAGATGGCTCAATATTCCAAGAGAAAATAGAACCTGCATATGTCAAATTCAATATGTCAGGAACGAATTTTACTACCTGCTAGATTTTCCTACGTTAAACAACGAGAAGAAGATATTTGAATACTTAACTTCCTTGACTCCCAAACTATTTATGAGAAGTAGCCATCCCATTAGATCTCGTTACTCCTTGTGTAAATATGTGAATATTATCAATAATAAAAAAAATACAAAATAAAAAAATAAACACAACAAAAACAAAATTAAAGACATCAATGAAAAAAAAACAATTTATCAAAAACAAAAGCACAAAATTAAAGAAAAGAAAAAGAAAAACAAATTAACAAACAAAAAAACAAATATTTAAAAATTAAAAGGCCACACAAAAAAAATATGAAAACAGAAAAATAAAAAGAACACAAAAATAAATAAATAAATAAGTTAAAAAACTGAAAAAAATATGAATTTTACCAAAAAAGAAAAACAAAAATTGAAACAAAAAGAAAAACTAAAAAAAAGAAAACAATAAAAATAAGAACAAATAAAAATAAATTAAAAAATTAAAACAAATACAAGTGAAATAAATAAAATAAAATAAGCTTCTAAGTCAATTTAAGAACAACAAATTTGATTGGCTATCCATGAACTAAATCATGCTCTTCACTAGACATTACCCAATCAAAGGTAGCCTATTAAAATAATCATGGAAAAAAGTTACATAAAATCAAGCAACAAATGAAAACAAAAATAATTATTTAGATGAATAGAAATAAAAAAAATTGAAACAAATAAAAATAAAAATAAACTAAACAGAAAAACGAGAAAAAAAATCTAAAAATTTAAAAATTAAAATGAAAAATAATTAAATTAAAATGAAAAATAATTAAATTAAAACAGAAACAAAAAGTTTGAAAAAATAAAGATACAAAAAAAAACTACAAAAGTTTAAAAAGAAAAAGATAATTCATTCATTAAAAGTTTTAACAAATAGTTATGAAAATAAAATATGCAATTTATGTAATGTTATCATAAATGCCTTTTTGAAAATGTTCAAAACTTTCATCAGGGATAACCAAGTGATAGTGTTATGAATGAGTTTTGTAACAAAAAAAAGGCACTAGATTATCATTTTAGACGACCTTATACATAAAAAAGTCGACAATATACTCAAATGTTAGATTTGTTTTGTGTAGGATCGCATCATGAGAGATGATCGGTGTTCATGTTGTGGCACAGCATCTTGTTATGATAGTGTGTAGCTAGAACCATCAGTCTAAACGGTCATTACAATATCCTTCTGAATAAAGATGTATCCTCGTCATGTTCAATTCTTTTTATTTCAGCATTTATTTAAATGGTGACGTAAGCAGTCATAACAAAGATCTGTATAGATTGAGAACTCGTAGTCTTCCGTCGGAATGACAAATTATTTACCAACCCCAAAATTAATTTGGTGGGACCTGAATGATTTTGAAAGATTTTTATCGATCTCGAACAATGAAAATCTATACTGCTTCATTCGATCAAGAAGCAACTGATTGCGAGCTTTGTGGTGGAAATCATTTTAAATATCATTCAGTTTACAAAATTCGAGAAAGGTAAACTGAAGAGGCATGAAAAAATATAAGGAGAGTATCGAGTAAACGTAGAACTAAGAAACTAGTTCAACTAAGTCTAACTAATCATGAATCGAGACATGGTTCTGATTAAAAAAATAAGAGATAAGACCAATTATTGAACCATTCTTCAAACATTTTAAAAAGCCAAACGAAGCAGAGCAAGATAAATATTAAAAGGGGTACAGAAGATAAAAAGAAAACTTTCAGTTTTTGCGTTGAAAGACGATGTAATGTATTGTCAAAAAGACGAGAAAGGTTGTTAGAATGTCGCCTAAAGATATGTTAAAATATGTACAGATATATTATAGTGATGATTCAAATCCACCTGCTAATCGGGCATTGTCACAATTTAATCAATAATCAAATCAGCGATACACACCATTATTAGTAAAAGCCAGCAATTTGTACAAGAACAGAACAATTCTTTATGACGAAAATGACGAAAAAAATGTTTTTAAATCCGACCATGTTTTTTTCTATTAAGGAACAAATGTAAAATAAATCATCAGTTTGAAAATTGCACATACAAGTTTTAAACGACTTAAATATTTTTTTACATAAAACAACTTGAATATTCTGAATGACAAAATTATATTACACTCTGTAGATTCAGGACTATGAACCATCGATTATCTATAGAACGCGCTAAATGGCAAAATATTTCTAGAGAAAACAGAAAATGTACTTATGTCAATCTCAAGAAATAAGTATCAATACTTTCTCACATGTGCATAGCTTAGTGTAGAACGCAAATAGTACATAAAACATAAGTAAAAACACTATGAAGTTCAGGGAATAGATCAACAGCCAACGTCCACCCGATCTATACAATTTATGTAAATTTATCAGTATCATTAACCAAAAGTAATTACCTCCAGGGTAGACTTCCACTTTTATACTCTATTTATGTATATGTTGTTTATTTTACCAAAATGTTACACTGTAATCTAACATTTTATACGAACTTTGTACCATCTGCATATTTAAACAAAATGTTTAGTGTGTACTCTATATTATATTGAATTTTCTATAAATTTTGCTTATCTCTGTACCTTGATTGGAGTTTTGGAGAATACAGATATTTTATGACAAATATTACTGTTAAGTTAGTGTTTGTTATATGATTCATACATTTATCTGTCGATGTTTTGCAGAAAAAAAATACTTCATTTTCAAGAACTTAAATGCTCTATGACTGGTAAAAGAAAAGGTGACACTGTATGCTGCAATCCAATAACATACTGATACGCTAAAAGGACATCATAAAAGACACTGTGCAATGCATGCCTTAGATTTGAACCTTATACCTTTCACATGAAAAGTCCGATGGTTATGATAATATACTTTAAGCAATATTGTATTTAACAATTTTGAGTACTTGTAATTAAGTCGTGATCTCAATTATCACAATTTTAGAATTTAGAGTACATGTATTTGTCTCTTCATATACTAAGATTTAAGCGATGACAAGTATCCTATGAACATTTCATTTTTTATGAACAGTATATTCAAACCATCAACTACTAATATTATGCTTTTGGTTAAACCAAACATCAAGTCGTGTGTCCTTAATATATGATTTTCTCACTTTGATATGATATCTTCCTATTATGCCCCGCCTATGAAAGACCTGTTGATCGTTCGTTAGTATGTTCCAAGTCACATTTATATTCAGGTTTCTTGTATCTTATTTACAAATCAAATGTTAAACTACATACACATTTGCAGACGGGTTCTGGTATAAATTATATACATCACTTCAACTTCATGACCCATTGCTTATAGAAGGAGGTATTCTACAGGAACATGGTACCATCGAGTTACATAACTAAAGGTAGTAACAAGACTACCTTACTTTGAGGATCAATCTCGAATGTCCAAGGGATAAACAAGAGCGACATACCGGATAATTTAAAGATCACAATAACTCTGACTTGAAATAGGCATTGTCAAACGAAAGAATGGGTTTAACAAGGTTTTATAACACCATACACTTTCCTGTTCCATTGCGATTCTAGGGTCCATCGATAAAACAAAACATAAAACGGTTGTGAGACATAACAGGGATATTGAGATAATCATCTCAGTACAACAACCATGCAGTCACAAGATAAATACTTTTTCAATGAGAGAATAATGATTTTCTATTTCGTAATTAAAAAGTTTTTTTTTGTACATATAAAGCCGTTAAATTTATAGTCAGATGAAAATCAATCTTTCAATTTTATTTATCTATCTTTACTAAGAATTCTGTTGAATTTTCATTTCTAATACAACGAATTATTAACGATCAATAAAACGGAAAGGGTCATGCCAAAATCATTAAGATCAAATCAGGATAGCACGAAATAGTAGTCAACTTCAAAAACCACACCGAAATCACTGATAAGCAATTGCCAAGGCGGCCTCAAGTCAAAAGTTAAGTTTCGAGACTAAACGCGTGTGCCTCGGAAGGTTATTGCATGCAACACATCCGTTGCGTTACTAACGAACAAGTTAGCGTGTTATATCCAGAAAAGGAGCACAATAGAAAACTCTATGATAAACCAACTTTTGTATTTACAGAAGAAATACCATTTTTGTCGATGAGCGCATGATGTCTTCCATAATATTTATTTAGCTTAGAATATAACTGGGGAGATATATAGCTTTTAGAGTCAAACATAACACTCTTTCAAGAATTGTTTGTCCCTTCTGGTATAACGAAGCAGTTGAGATTTGTAGACTTAGCTGGGGTAGAGGTTGGACTATGTAAACTTCATAAACTGCAGATGCCTAACTGCCTGATTGTTATACGAATGATGCTACTGTAAATATCTCATACATAACAATCTTTCATTTTTATCCTTGGCAGCCATGAAACATAAACATAGGTGATACAGTGGCAGTGACATGGTGGAAAAAAATAAATATCCATGATATCATGAAACATTTCTGAATGTCTTCTTTTTGGATACAGCTAGAGTTAAGGGTCTAAAAACGCATATTGATTATACAAAATGTTCTCTCATGTTGGAAACTAAACTAGATATCCGACAGCAACGAATATTTTCATGTATGTACTCCCTTCATGTAAAATACATCTAGCAATTTAGGAGTTGCGCTTTCGTGTACGAAGTTTATCTTCTCATTGAAACCCATATGTAAAAATTTAAAAAAGTCTTAGTCCAATGATCGCAAAGGTATACCTTTTTTATTTTTATCCTATTTTTTATTTTAAGATTTATTTTTAATCATTCCGTTATGTCTGTACTTTTTAAACTTTTGCTTATAATATGGGAAAACAGAAATAACAAAAAACTTTAAACATTGTATATCAAATATTAAAGACTGAGAACGATTTTATAGCTGTGCTTAATTTTGTTAACTTCATTATTCGCAATGTCAATGAACTTGATTTCAAATGTTTGACACAAAAAATGCTAAACCAAGAAAATGTTGCTCCACGGCTGCTTTCTTCACTTAAAAAATACTGTAGACACCGTGCACTCGTAGACAAAGCAGCTGTTGGTTTGTCACAGAGTTTTGTTTTGTTTCCCTTAACCGGATTTGACACACTAAATTGGAAATTAGCAATGCGCCCGATGTGCTATAGCAGGCAGCAACCGCTTTCTCTTCCGGAGCACCTGAGTTCACTCTTGTTACGAATTGAGTTCGCATTGTTTATTTCTGTTCAGTTTATTTTGTGATTTTTATGTTGTTGATCTTGTTCGTGTTTTCCAGTTTTGTCGTTGTTCATTTGGACTTTTGACTCTAGAATGCCCCATTGGTGCTTCTTTGCTTCTTTAGTCAGTGCGTGAGTGAGTGAGTGAGTTGGTGATTTACGCCCCTGCGACGCTAATAGGTTATTTAAAGACATTGAACATGAAAAGATGATAAAATGAATCAACATGAAATGACGATGATAAATGAAATGGGGATGGTGGAATGAAGCAACAGCATTTTCAAAGACCACAGGAAAAGAGCAGAGGTAATGGGGGAGGAAATTTAGTCTCTGTGGTGCACTATTTGGCGGTCCAAAAATGGGTCTTTTACGTGCATAAAGCGTGGCTCTCCTTTGCTTCTTTAACGATATTGTCTTTTTTCAAGTACTATACATATCAAAAATGATCTGAGCTTGTAAGTAATCGAAGTTATAAAAGCAAATTGCAACACGAGACTTTAGATAAAATGAATTCCATAAAGTTTGAAATAAAACTATGTTAAACCACATAGTGTCAAAACATTGACGAGGATGAATTGGAATGTTCGCAACATATATAATGCTTTCACAATTTGGAAAAGTTCGATGGCTATTAACTGTGTCCAGGCTCGGAATATATCCAGATGTGGATATCAAAGTTACCGTATTGGGTCTTATGACGAATATCGACAAATTCAAAGTACAACATGAAGAAGGATTGTATTAGAATGTGATAAAGTATATCCAGATAAGTTTCAAGACGAACACAATTGCTATCATTTGCGTTTCAAACCATTGTTATTCAGAACAACCTATATTCAGGATTTTCATGTGACAGTGAATGCAAAAAGAAACTTGGAAACCAATGATTTATCAATACCGAAGAGAGTGAAAACAAAGAAACGGATACTAAATTTACGAGCGAAGAAAAACTACATCATTCATTACCGTTATCTCCAACTCTGCTTACAATTGGGACTGAATACATCCATCGCATTATGAGCTTCAAATAGAAACCATGATCATATATAGATTATTATACCAACAAACAAAGAAATGCCAAAAATGATTTCGAATGATCCTTATTGTACATGCTTTATAACAACAGTTTGTATAATTTCCTGCTTCGGTTCTGATATTTTCATTAATTTAAGCTATGATAATTATTACTATGTTTATGGAATTGTTTCATTTGCACTTTACTCATTCCTTTTTGGTTCATTTTTGTAAATTATATGAGGATTGGGGTCGTGCTATTATTAATAGTCATTAAAGAAAATGCAATTAGATTGTTGTGTTATATGTTAAAAACAATAATATCCACATACGACAAATCTATATGTAGCATAACGGTTTAAGTACACACAACATGTATTTATAAAATCAATGATTATATATATATATAATTAGTCTGATAAGAATAATTATTAAATTTCTGTTGTTTTCGTAACATGAAATTTTGATTTTTGCCTTTAACTATCTACAATCTTTGCTTGATCAATTTCATGTATTCAACCCCCGCTCTGACAGACATGTCCTGGTTCTGCCTTCCGTTGTCATGGTTTTCTCTTTTAAAATCAATTATTTTGCATATCCTTAATTAGATCTATAACATACCATGTTCAATTTTAGCCTTCGGCTATCTACAATCTTCGCTTCATCTCTTTTTCAATTATTATATGTATATCATTAATTAGATTATAACACGAAAGGTTACATTTTTGCCTCTGGTTATCTACACTTTTCCTTTGATCTATGACCTGTCTTTATCCTCAAACTCTCCGCCCACTCACTTCGCTTCCCTTTCATGTCCTCGTCTTCCCACTAGATCGCACTGCCCACTGTCTTTGATTTCCTGTCACTCACATCGGCTTCCCTTTGATGTCCTCGTTTTCCCAGTCTTTAAGCTCCACCCACTGTCGGCTTTCCTTTGATTGTCCTCGTATTCCCAACTTTTTAAGCTCCTCCCACTTTCATGCACCGCTTGCTGTCCTCGTATTCCCAATTTATAACTACTATTGTTTCCATGAGTAAAGTAAACGAGTAATATCTATAGCTTATTATATATATATATATATATAGCAGAGACAGCAAAGGGAAAAGTCAATCCACTGAAAGTATTAAAATGCAAAACTTCATACCTGCATGTACATTCATGAATGTTTTCTTTTTAAGCTTATGATTCGAAAGAAATGAAATAAACAGATATGACAATTTACTCAATGCACAGAACACCGCAACAGAAGCAACGGTAACGGTATCAAAAATATTACAAAGATCACTTTGTTATGTAACGTACCTGTGTCAGGGTTTTTGGAAAGGAAACTTTACCACTCCTTATTCAGACGCTTTTATAATAAATATGTGGATTTTTAATGATATTTGTAGAGAAACTTAACCGACTATGAACCTGATCTAACCAAACGCAATAAATAAAAAAAAAAACGTTTGCGTTTTCACCCAAGCGTGCATTTTGAACATTATATCAAACTTTTATTATCATTTGATTTTCTTACTTCTCCGTGACTTTCTAGATTTTCCCATGAATAAATTATATAACTAATGTCAAAATATTTAAATACATTTTAAATGTATTTTGTTAGAAATGAAAAAAAAGTTTACATGGTTAAGATTTCTATGCTTCAATGTTCTAAGGCAGTACTTTTTTCTGTCGCATGTTTAAACAAATAACTTGATCAGGTAATACTCCGTACAACCGACCTAATCATTTTGGTGAAATACGTTACGACACGGTGAAGTTAGCTTATAACAAGAAAAGGAGGATAGCCACTCTTCATGTTTCAGAATTTCAGTCTGATTTCGGTACTTCTCTAGACTATACATGTACCTTTTAAAATTTTGCACGCTTTTTATGATATTTTCTGATTTTTTTTTACCTTAAAAACCAACAAAAAGATTTCTTGATACAACTTCATTTTTTTAAGGCCAAAAGCATCACAATATTAAAGTTATGTAAAATCAAGATGAGTCTGATTTCCTGCTAATTTTTTAACGTAATATTTTTCAGAAATCAGCACACGAATCAATAGATTTCTTTATGTCATTTGATTAAGTTGACAGTTATCTATCATTTCCATCACAAATGATAAAATCTTTGATTTAAATTAAAGAGGCTATTTCGTGTGAATTCTTTAACTCTGACGTTAAAAACTGATTTTACAAATAGAGCCTAGTCGAAGTTACATCTCAACTTGTTATGAGCTCATTTCATAGTGTCCTAACGAATTTCATCAAAAAGATTAAGTCGGTTGCTCCTTTTTGGTATTTTTTGGGAAAAACATCGTTTTTTTTAAAAAAAATCGTGGAAAACAGGAAATCCGTCAATATGCAAAATATTTAAAAGAAAAAAAACTTTTCTTTGAGTTAGATAGAAGCAGAGGTACCAATGGGGTATCCGAATGTCAAAAGTCCGAAAGGGCAGAGACTAAATCAGTAAACACTAACAAGAACGGGACAAAAACAGACAACACGTAAAACATGGAAACACAAAACAACTGAATATCAATCAACAACGCGAACTCCAGTCGAAACAAGAGATCATAGCATTTGACGCAAATTACAATATACTAAAAGTCACCATCAATACAAGTTGTCCTTTTGGTATTTTTATTTTTTTTTGGGGGGGGGGACATCGTTTTTTGAAGAAAAATCGCGGAAAACTGGAAATCCCTCAATATGCTAAAGAATCAAAATAAAAAAAGGTTTTCTTGAAGTTATATCAAAACATTTTACGTAAATCACAATATACAAAAAGTCACCATCAATACAATAATGATCTTTTCACGGACTAGAGCATTTCGATAGACACGTCGATTTAAATTCTGTAAGCGTCTCTTGTCCTTAGTGGGTATCTGATAATGTTTGTGGCATTAACACTCCTTCTAACATTGCAATTAAGTAAAGCGAAGCACAAGGCAGTACTGAGACACAATTCGAATAACATTAAACAAAGTTCTGAGAAATAATTCATACGCCTGACGTGCATTTCGTCTAATCAAGACCCATCAGAAGCGCTTAATTCAAAAGGTTAAAACGTCAAACACAATAGGAATAGGAACCAAGAAAGCTTTGATGAGGTAGGCAAGAACCTTATTTGATTTTTTTACGGATAATCTTATAGCTTTGAAGCATTTAGTAAGGTGCAGTGGCGGATCCAAAATAAAATCAGAAATCAGAAATCAGAGAAGATGTACTAACTAGCTAAGAGTGGGTCCACTATAGTTTCCTAAACATGTATATCCAACCATTTTTTATAAACAAAAGAGTGGCCCGGGTCCCTTGCAATTATGACCCGCCTCTGAGGTGATCATCCCAATTAGAACTTTTACAACCCATATCTCATGCTACTCCCCACCGTTCCAGTTCCTGTCCTTACCGGTCCGAACATTAATAATCCAGTATTATTTGATCGGGAAGGATGGCCTTTTGCGAAGGAGTTTGGATAATTTTGTTCAAACTAAGCTTGATGATATATTGGTCCGGGTATAAGTGTATAAGAACCGTGATTTAAAATCCGGTCACGAAAATAAGTGTGTCATGTAAAATACCAGGCAAATTAGCACATGCCATTGCATATATTGTATTGATTTTTATGTCTAGCAATTAGATTGATATAAAGTATTTTTATTTACAATGTATATAACTATATTGAAATATGATGAATATGTTAAAAATAATATCCCTGAATTTTCAAGGAAAAAAAAACTTTGGAATTAGAGCAAATAACATAAAAATGACAACGTTAAGCATACATTTTTATTGACAAATGAACTCAGAACAGGTACATGTTAAATGTGACCGAGTTCAAATAAATTTCCTTCGTAGTTCTAAGCACATTAACGTTTGGAAAGGAGCACAGTTTGTACCCATCAATATGCTAAATCTTTTCTCAACAAAAGTCAACAAAGGTACAGACAACGATATTTTAACCAAATATTTCATCTGTATCAAATGTGACGATAATTATATGTTGTCAATTGGAACATCTTGAAAGCATGCCAACAAACGTTGTAAGACCTTGTTTCGACTTAAGTTTACTTTTATTGCTGATTTGTGGTTTCAAACATGTCTTTTGTTGTTATATGTATTTGTTTGTTTGCTGTGAGATTTGTATTGTGATGAATTTATGTATACCAATTTTGTCTTTGCTTTTTCGGTTTTATGATATTTGATTACGCCATTGATACACCTTAAAGTTTGCTTCTCTTAAAGGCAAACAAACAAGAAATGAAAACATCTGGAAAACCCGAAAAGAAACCCGTGACGCCCATTCACGAATATAGAAAAACATCCACACCAGATAGTGAATTTCGTTTGTGATACTAGTAAGTATTTTCCTGATCAAATAAATGAAAAAAATATAACTGTTTCACAAGATAAATTTCCGCAGTTCTTAGATGATAACAATGATCACAATACGTTTCCGGTTAATACAAGGTATCCGGAGTTCAAGTATTTGCATGACTATATCTACAGACTTCGTCTGTCAACCTAAATTTAGATTATTCATCTTTGGTTATAAACGGACACGGACTTTGTACTTACAAATTACTTAGAATGAAAAATACTTATTATGAACGTTCACTGTTTTTGACCGGTTTTCCTTGAAAATTACGCGTCAGGAGTTTCGATGAAAACTTATAAGATATATTTCTATTTTCCTCCAGAGAAGCTACAGTAACTTTAGATTTGCCGAGATGGAAAGTCTTTGGGACTATAATAACGCACGCATTCGAGAACTAGCAGTACCCATCGCGTATTTAGTTTTAGTTTTTCTCGTTGGATTTCCAGGAAACTTTTCA